>JBBDGP010002838.1:1403772-2150045 GCA_037952835.1 Lithobates septentrionalis
GAAATTAATCAATGAATATGACAGAAGGAAAGAAAATGCGCACTGTGATGACAAAGCTCTTAAGATGTACAAAGGCACAAAGCACAACAAAGAAAGCAAAGCCTGTTTTTGCTGTAAAAGGACCGGCCACTTAAAAAAGGACTGTTCTATTTGGAAAGTCGAGCAGCAAAAGCTAGAGCTATCCACAAAAGAAACAGTCAAAGCAGCCACGAAGGAAACTGCAGACACATCACGGAGTGGCATCTTTAAAGTGACACAGAGTGGCAAGCCACGCGGCTGGTGCATAGACTCAGGTGTAACAAGCCACATGACTAGCGATGAGACCTTCTTAACAAACATTGATTACAGTGCAAAAGACAAAGTTTTCCTAGCAAACGGGAAAAGCGTCACTTCAGATGGTAAAGGCCATGGCTTCCTGAACTGCATTACACCACAAGGCAAGCAGAGTATCCTTGTAAAGAAAGTGCTGTATGTTCCAGAACTAGAAGGCAGCCTTCTCTCCGTGAAAAGTCTTGCAACAACTATACAGGCTCATCACCACAGACCAGCAAGCCAATATAGTCTCTAATGACCTACACAGCAAATGTATTCATTTATGGCACAGGCGGCTAGGGCATAGAAGTCCAGAAGCTTTACAGGACATTATAAAGAAAGGCTTATAAGAAGATTTGACAATAGAGCCTTACGTGCTCATGAAATGCAAGAGCTGTATTGAAGCAAAAGCACAGGTACTCCCCTTCCACAATCATCTCAAAGAAAAACCAACCCCCCCCCCCCCCCCCCCCCCCCCGCAGCTCATACACAGTGATTTCACCAGGCAACCACCCCATACACTGACGTTGTATAACAAAACCTTATAGCAGAAAGGAAAAATCACACTTTCATGAAATGGCCAGATGCATGTTGTCGGATGCCAACCTACCTCACAAGTACTGGGGAGAAGCAGTCATGACTGCAACCTACCTACAGAACAGACTACCCTCAATAGTGGTTAAACATATTCCATTCAAAATGTGGCATGGATCAAACCCTAGTATAGGGCACATCAGAGTGTTTAGCATATGCATATATTCCAAGTGAGAAGCAATCCAAGTTGGAGAACAGAGCCATAGAGGGCATTCTAGTAGGCTACAGTGAGCAAACTAAGGGTTATAGAATCCTACACCCAAAGACTGACAAAGGGACAATAAGCTAAAGTGTTTATTTTGATGAGAGACCATCACCAGAAACACAGATCCCCAAAAGCTGTGAAGTGAATATGCCACGCAAACCAGAAGAAAAGGTGCAGGAGTCAGAAGAGGAGGTGGAACTCACAATGCCTAAATCAAATTCCCCACCAGATCCTGCTGAACTGCCTGAAAAAATAAGATCCACTCAGACTACAAAGGGGATACCACCCCGCAAGCTGTCATACATTGTCAAATCACACAGCATACTTGAACCAACATCCTGGGAAGACATAGAAAAACTAACAAAACGTGAAGCCAATAAATGGAGAAAGGTGGCAGAAGAAGAATTAAAGTCACTTCAAGAAAATAAATCCTGGACACTCACGGAGCTTCCTCCTAACCGCAAAACTATAATAATTAAGTGGACTTTCAAAGTAAAGTCAGATGCAGAAGGGAATATCCTCAAATAAAAAGCCAGACTAGTTGCCAAGGGTTACTCCCAGAAAGCCGGTGTAGATTACAATGAAACATTCGCTCCCGTTGTAAAACACTCCACCATCAGAGCGCTTTTTTATATGGAGACATTAAGTAAGATCTCTACATGGAGCAACTACCAGGGTTTGAGCACGGAGACAACCTTGTGTGTAAACTTCGGAAGAGCATCTACGGTCTTAAGCAATCTGCAAGAATGTGAAGTGAGAAAATGAACAAAGTACTTACCAGAAAGGGATTCTCAAGAAGTAAAGCAGACCTCTGTCTCTACACAAGAAATCAAGAAGACAGATAGATATACACCCTTATCTATGTTGATGATGACATTATAACTTGTATTGAACAAGAAGGGGATTATAATCAGATAGTTCACAAGCTGAAGGAAACTTTTTAAATCAGAGCAAGGGAACAGTAGCTACTATCTGTGAATCCAAATAGAGAGAGAAGATGATGAAAGTTATCTCAGAAAATCTATGAAATCTTGGAACAATTCCATATGCAAGATGCAAAGAAAGTGAAAACTCCTATGGAACTAGACTATCTAACGAGCAATGAAGCAGAAAACTTGCTACCCAACAATATGTATCGCAGAGCAATTGGTAAGTTGCTATATGTTGCCACTGTGATGAGACCAGACATAGCTGCAGCAGTGGGCATACTATGCGGGAAAGTCTCAGCTCCCTGTCAGCGTGACTGGAACACAGTAAAAAAAGTGATGCAGTACCTCAAAGGAACAATTTAAAGGAAGTTACCGTTACCAGCAACATCTAATCCAAAACGGATTTGTGGATGCTAATTGGGCCAGGGACTGCACAGACCACAAATCCACAAGTGGATTCATCTTCCAGTATGGTGAAGGAACCATAAATTGGTCTAGTCGAAAGCAAGAAATTGTCACTCTATCTTCAACTGAAGCAGAGTACATTGCAGCAGCACATTCATGTCAAGAAGTGATATGGATTCGTTAACCTTTTGTGGACATTGGGATAGACGTGTCAAAACCAATTCCCATTTTTGAAGACAACCAGAATTGTATAAAGCTTACACAATCAGAAAGGCTTAATCCTAGGACCAAACACATTGATGTCAAGTATCGCCTACTGAGGGACAATGAAGAGTAAGGAGTTATTGACCTTCAATACTGCCCGTCAGATGAGATGACTGCTGATGCACTCACCAAGCCTTTGTTGAAGGAACATTATAATTTCCAGAAGAAGCGGAATATACCGTAATTTGACAAAGCACATACTGTTGAGAAGGGGTGTTGAAAGAACAACAGCAGAGTTGCTTTTATAAACTGACAATTTATACTGTATGCATTATACATTTCTATCCAGCAGGTGGCACTGCAGTGTTATAATATGTATTCTATGGTAATGTAATGAGAGGAAGTGTTTGCCTTTCCTCACTGTGCTCTTGTATATTCTTCTTCCTGTTCCATGATAAAGATATCCTCAGTGAAAGCAAAGTTGTTTTGCTGCTGCAAGCAAGAAGCTTCCAGCGCATGATTTCAATACTCTGACAGCAGTTTAGAGGCAGTGAAAAAAGCCCCTAGAAGCAGCTATGAAAAGGTCCAGTGTGCATGAGGCCTTAGTGTAGTCCTACTATATTCCATATGTTATTTGTTTGCCTTACCTTGTAATGATGATCTCACATGTCGCTGCTGCAGTTTATAGTGTCATGGCTGATCGATCCCCGTATATCCATTGAATCATTCACCTAGCTTGTTGTTTTGGGTCACACAGGATCCAATCAATGCTTTGCTGTTTCCTCTGTTTTGCATCACAAATGTAGTGCTTTTGTGATGAAAACATCTCTTCCAATATGGTGATCTCTGTTAATTGCTCTACCCGTTTGGGCTCATTGACACGTGCGGTAATACCCTGTGTTTCGTGCCATTTAAGCAGTGTATTTATAAGCCTCCCAATAACTCTTCAATGCCTGCCATGAATATAACCAAGGAGCCACACAGTGCAGTACAAACAGGAGCAGTAGCATTGCGTGGTGTTGAAAATTAATTAATTTCAACAGTAACTTGCCTTAACCACGATTACCGCACCTATAGCATTTACGGCGTGTTAGTGAAGTATTTAAAAAGTGTTAGCTGGGTGCTAAAGAGAGGCAGTGAAGGTTCCTCTATCCCAGAATGCACTGGGAAAAATAAAGAACTAGGAGAGAACAGCTCCACCCACTCCCTGTTTGTACATGCAGCCATGTGGTAACAATTCATGGTAAAGAGTACGGAAATGCCCATGGCAAATTCTCTGCAAGACTATGGGATTCACCCAATATCAGCACAACACCCTCCTCTTTTTCTGCTGGGCCATTTTTTTCCATGATCATCTTGCGCTGGACCAAGCCAAGTGTCAAAGGCTTTAACGTAAAGGAATCCATCTTGCAGAGAATTCACAAAAAATGCCCGCTATCACACCAAACCTAAAGATGCCTCAAACCAGATCCCTTCCCCTTTAACCAAAAATACAAGGTGCAGGTAGGAAGGTTTAATCAGTTGGGCCTTTCTAGAGGTTGAAAACAAACCATCTTCAATCTGTCAAATGCTTGTTACCGTACATACTCGGTTTGAATCTTGTCCAGTTCGGCAGGAACCAACCGAGATTCGAACTGGTAATGGGCAGGCTGAATATACCATGTTGATCGATCGATCACTTTGGGTACAACCATCTACCGGATTTTCTTGCGGATCGCTAGCGGATATTTAGATGCTTGCCATAATCACTGTCTTCTCCAGGCAGGGACAGCTTCCCCTGCCTGCTCCCACCCCCAACCGGTGGAAGACAACTGCTGAATCCCCTGTCAGCACTGTCTGTATTGTTGGGGGAATCCTGTGAATTTCATTCCTGCAACCAGTTCGCAGCAGAACAGTGAACAGGCAAAAAATTTGAGCAGGTGGCGCATGGATGGACACTGGCACTGATAGGTGGGCACTGATGGACACTGATAGATGGCACTGCTGCGCATCACTGCATAGGAGGCATCTGGCAGGCAATAATAGTTGGCACTGACTGGCAAGATGTGTGGGTACTTACTGGTTATCCCTGGTGGTCCTTTTGGCATCCCTGGTGGTCCAGTGTGGGCATCTGCAGGGGGGCTGCACTGATAAACAATCAGTCCAGACCCCCCTGTCAGGAGAGCCGCTGATCGTCTCTCCTCTACTTGTGTCTGTCAGATGCGAATGAGGAAAAGCCAATAAACGTCTCTTCCTGTTTTATACCGTGATCAGCCATGATTGGAAATCACTGTTCACGTGGTAAAGAGTTTCCATCAGAGGCTCTTTACCGAGATTGGTGTAGTGGTGTGTCAGACTGACACACCGCACCACCGATTGCCGTGCTGCGCGCCCCCATGGGCGTGCGCCGGCAGTTATCCTGAAAGACGTCATATGGCGTCCAGTCAGGATAACTGAACCACCGCCCAGCCGTCATTTTGCTATAGGCCGGGCGGGAAGTGGTTAAAGTGAAACGGTAAAAATGAAATATTCCTTTAAATATCGTGCCTGGGAGGTCTCCTTAGTCTGCCTGTAAAGTAGCGCATCTTTCACATGTTTATAACAGTACCGCAGCAAAATTACATTTCTGAAGGAAAAAATTTCAACCAAAACTGCTCACGGCTGTAATGTATTGTCGGATCCCGGCAATATAGATAAAAAACATTGAAAAAAATGGCGTGGGTTCCCACCCCCACAGTCCATTACCAGGCCCTTTGGATCTGGTATGAATATTAAGGGGAATCCCGCTCCAAAATTTAAAAAAAATGGCGTGGGGTTCCCCCCCAAAATCCATACCCCCTTTTGACAAGAGGGCCCCCAAATTCCGCCCCCCTATGTGAATGGGTATCGGGTACATTGTACCCCTACACATTCACCAAAAAAGTGTCAAAGTAAAAATGACAGGAGACACTTTTTGTCAATTCCTTACTATAGAAAAAAAAAGTGTCCAGCGTCATCTTCAATCACAGCTCTGACGACAGAAAACCGGAAAATCTCTGCCTCCATGGGAGACGTCCCAGCGACTGCAGCCTTTTCACGATGACAGCTGTTATATAGCTGAGGGCATGCAACGTCAGAGGGGGACGGGGTCACTCATTTACGTCACTGGGTGGCTCCGTCCTCAGCTATATAACAGCTGTCATCGTAAAAAGGCTGCAGTCGGCGGGACGCCTCCCATGGAGGCAGAGTTTTTCTGTTTTTTTTTTCTCTGGACTGTTGGCGCTATAATTGAAGATGGATTTATATCACAGGACACTTTTTTTTTTCTTTTTTAATAAAAGAATTGTCCAAAACTGTCTCCTGTCATTTTTACTTTTTTGACACTCTTTTTGGTGAATGTGTAAGGGTACAATGCACCTGATACCCATTCACATATGGGGGGGATCTGGGGGCCCCCTTGTTAAAGGGGGCTTCCAGATTTTGATAAGCTCCCCGCCCGTAGACCCCCACAACCACCGGGCAAGGGTTGTTGGGAAGAGGCCCTTGTCCCCATCAACATGGGGACAAGGTGTTTTGGGGGGAACCCCAAAGCACCTTCCCCATGTTGAGGGCATGTGGCTTGGTACGGTTCCTTTTCCTGAGGCCTGCCAGGTTGCGTGCTCGGATAAGGGCCTGGTATAGATTTTGGGGGGGGCCTACACCCTTTTTTTTTTTTTTTTTTTGGCACAGGGTTCCCCTTATTATCCATACCAGACCTGTAGGGCCTGGTAATGGACTGGGGGGGGGGGGGGGGGATAACGCTGTTTATTTCATGATGTATATTGCTGGGATCTGGCAATACATTACAGCTGCGAGCAGTTTTAAATTACATTTTTTCCTTTAGAAATGTTGTTTTGCTGCTCTCATTCATTACACTATGTACGGCCGCTATGTAAGCAGCCTTACAAAGTGTGGGGCGTGGACTTAGCCCTCGAGCCATAATTGGCCAATCATGGCTTTCACAGCAGAGCGCGCTGTGATTGACCAAGGCAGGCAGGTCAGGTGCATGCTTTGGCCAATCAGCAGCTGTCTATGCACTGCAAGCTCGCAGTGCATTGACGATCTCGCAGTACATTATGGGGCATTCCATGATGTTCTAAATTCGGTGAACGGGCGAACATCGGGCTCATCCCTAATGGCCAGCTTTAGAGATTTCCATACTTGTTCTCTGTTGAAACAAATATGGTGCGATTTTGGATTTCCCCAATTTATTATAAATCTGTATTACCTTGTCTATTCTTATAGTTGGCTAGTCTATCAAGGCTCTGATGAAGTTAATGGTGATGGTACAACAACAATGCTAGCTATAAAATAAACACACTGCTTAGGTAAGCAAGTATCCAATTTATTTCCCAAGAAAGTAGATACGCTAACATAAAACACTAAAAGAAGACTACAGAGCATATAAAACAAAAGAACATAGATGATACTTCATGTAAGGGCGTCCTCTGTATTCAGTATCTCTGAAGCTGGGCTCAATAGGCAAGAGAGAGTAACTCTAGCTGGCAACTACCTTTTAAATCGCACTCAGACAGCACCCACACAAACACCCACTGTCAGCCTATTTAGCATTCTGACAAATGAAAATCCATAAGAGGCCACCCTCCTCTTCTCTTGCCCATCTTCCAGGAAGCATGCTGTAATCTTCACTAGGAGCAGCAAATAGTCCATGGATCACTGATTTTGACCCGGGTCATCTTTCAGTAACAACTGGCCATTGATTTTCTGTAACTCAGGACATTTTAATTTGTACCTCCCCAGGAGGTCTTATCTGTTACTCCTCTACCCCCATACATTACATCATGAGGCCTAGGCAAGAACATCCTGTTAGGATATGAATTCCTATTTATGACTCCATGTTTCGAACACCCTGATGTGTAAACTTGCTGCGCTGGCATTCTAAGACGACAAATTCCATCTTAGGCCAAATGGCTGTATCAACCAGGCAGTAAAATATGATATTAAACCATGTTGCCTTCCAACACCTGTTATAAATACTACAAATTTCTACCACAAGACTAGCTATTCTACTCTACTAAAGAGTTGATGAAGTATAAGTAACTGTGAATGGTCCTTATTTAACAATAGATTGTCTCCCTATTGACTGTCCTGGATTGCACAGTAAAGAATTGTGCTAACAACAATAGTGGGGTGTGTGTAATTAAAAAAACAAAAAACACAGATTTCAGCTTTAAACAGGGCTATTTAAAAAATGAATGTTGCAGTAGGGATGGTGTTCTGTTGCTCCACTAACCCATTTCAGTCTTTGGGAAATTGAAATAATGTTGGCACTACATAGTGTAGTAATTTTAATATGTGTAGCGTCACCCCCGAAGGAGCCACTTGGTATCTTGGGTTCTCTGTTCTGTGCCTCGACTCCAATAACATCCTCAGCTATTCTGGCACACCTAGTTGAATGGAAATCACTGTAAACACTTAAGTCACAAGCAAAGATACCTTTGACTTGATAGCGAGCTAATACGAGGAAATGGACACGAGGCTGTTTAGTGATAAAGAAGTTCAATGTATTGAAATTACCATAGCACAGATAAACAGAAGGTAGCTTTAGACTCAGCCTGCTAGACAATGCAGTCACTATGCCAAAGCAACTTTAAGTGAGAACTACTCTTCATCTGAGCACCACAAACCAAAAATGCTATTTATTTCAATTTTAATATTTAAAGCAAAGCCCATCCATCCACATCTCCATGCTTTATTTTGTTGCAAAATCACTTTGGAAAAAAACAGCCTATCATTTCTGACCATGGCCATCTTGAGTAAGGGCAGATGATTTTTAGTAGCTTTTACTTTCTAGAATCCACCTGCCCTTTAGCTCAGGCATGCAAGTAGGTGAGGTTGTGCTTAGCTGAGAAGACCCCTCCTCCCCTACTGATGACTCCTGGGATGGATGACATAGTTTGCCTAAGCCTGGAAGCCAGGAAGTAACTGAAGAAATGTAAAAATAAAAAAGTTTAAAACAAGTATATATGTCATACATTCCTATCGATTTACTAATGCTAGCAGCATAAGGATTAAAAATAGTCCATGTTGATTGAGAGAGTGAAGTTTCGCTTTAAATTAGAGTTGTGTACCACTAGACTGTAATTAACACATAAACCAGCAAGATCAGTAGTTGACAGAGAATAGAAACATTAACTGTGTTGTGACTATGGATATTGCTACTACTTGGGGTGCACCTGAAGAAAATGACTTTACTCTTTGCGATACCCCTGGGTGGTACCTCTGCAATAAGCAACTAGCAAAGGTCTTTATGTGGTAACTGTAAATGGGCAGTCTTTAGTCCTGGATCTTCAGCTAGCTAATGTCGGGGCCCCTTTATACCACTTGTGCACATGAGAACAGTCACAGTAAGACATGCAGGCAGTAACCAGGTCTAGGACAACTTTGTGGTCGATTCTTAAGGGCTTAGTCTCTCTAGTAGCTATTTGCCATGGCCAAAAGGCCCTCTCACCAGACTCCGCAACCCAGCATGGAAATCCCACTGTGTGGAAAGGAATACTCTGCCCCAGTTCAACATGGCTCTGGACCTTGGCTCACCCGACAGTACCACTTTTTAGTGTAGGTGCAGTGCTAAGCTCTCAGCAGTGATAACACCATCCCAGTCTCCACACACTCCAATGCTTTCTCTATCTGTGGTCTCACAGTGGTATGCCTGTGGACTCAGCTCTACCCGCAAGCAGGTCTGACTCTGGGGGTGTCTTCACTCCCACTTTTTGCAGCAAAAGACAATGCATTTCAAAGAACAGCCGGGGAAGATACGGTTTTCCTCTCCTCCCTGGTTCCAAACCCTTCTGAGAGATGTAGTAGTTTGGGTAATGAGGGCTTACAATAATTCCCTGTCCGTAATTCAATTCCGACAATCGACTGCGGCCAGCTTCACAGTCTATTGGGTCCTGTTGGCACTCCTGCTCCCCCTGCTGATGGGGGTTTGTAGTGCATTGAAGTCCAGCTTGTCTGTTTGCTCCAAGTGCGTAGGTACAGTAGCTATTGATAGTGTCACGGCTTAGTCCTTGCAGCCTACAGCCTAGCACTCAGCTACATATGCTTATATTTAGAGAAATAGTCAAGGTTTATGACATACCTCCCAACTTTTTGAGTTGGGAATGAGGGACACCTATCAGCAAAAAGTATGCAGACATAGAACACACCCCTTGCCACGCCCCCTTAAAGGAGAATTGTACAAAAAAAAACCAAGATTGGTTGAACCCACAAGTGCTTTTTTTTACCACTACTATTCCTTTATATTGGCTTTTGGAATTTACACATGCAGCAATTTAGAAATCAGATGAAAGGTTTAGCGCTGGAAAATACTTTTGGATAGATAAAAAGTGCATTTTATATACAGCTATATAGATTAAACCAAAATGAGGGACAAATGAGGAGGAATGAGGGACAGAGGGACTTTGCTCCAAATCAGGGACAGTCCCTCCAAATCAGGGACAGTTGGGAGCTCTTTTATGATATGGGGCTCATGTTTCAGCTTGATGAATACTTTTTTTCCTCAAGAGCACCGATTATCCTTTTATTACTTGACACTAATGTGAATGTCATATGGACTGTGATTGATATTATTCTCTAAGCCACTGCAGTGTGTAAACTATGGAAATTGTTCTGGGTAATAAGCTGTAACACATCTCTGGTGCTTTCAAAGTTAAAACAAGTGACCTGCTGAACAAAGCAGTGGTCATCAATAGCTAAACCATTGGAAAATAGCTGGCCTCCGGCAATATGTTGAGGAAATAAAGCAATGACAAAAACATTATGATTTGAAACACTTAGTGGTGGATTTACTTTGCAAGTGCATTTGCACTTATTTTCCTTAGTAAATGTTTATAGGGTAAAGCTTCACTTTGTAAACAATACCCAATCACGTGCAAGGAGAAAAAAAAACAAAAAAAAAACGCATTTGATGATGGAAATCAGCAGAGCTTTACTTTTTTTTTTTTTTTGCGCTATGAAAGAGAGATTGCAACTGTGATTGCAAAGTGCACACTTTGTCCAG
This sequence comes from Lithobates septentrionalis, assembly GCA_037952835.1. Classification (NCBI taxonomy): domain Eukaryota; kingdom Metazoa; phylum Chordata; class Amphibia; order Anura; family Ranidae; genus Lithobates; species Lithobates septentrionalis. The sequence continues at coordinate 1,414,442 of JBBDGP010002838.1, forward strand.
TTCAGCTCTTTGGACAAAGTGTGAATCTATAATCACAAGCTGATGGCTGCAGTAGCTTCAAAGTGAAAGTGATGCAGCAGCTCTATAGTTGCCAATCATTTTCACAGAGCCGGCGGCGTGGTGCCTCCCCCCTCCCGCCAGCGGCCCCCTCACCTCCCGTGGTTCCTGGGCCTTCCCACTGTTACCGGAGCCCAGGAACGCAACCACCGGGCTACGGGAGTGAGAGCGCTGTAAGACTGAGGCGAATCCATGCCTTGATCTCACATGCAAACAATGAAACCAGACGTGCTGTCACTTCCGGGTTCAAATGCACCATTTACTGGCCAGTACAGCCAGGGGACACATCTAACCAAGCCGATCTGTGCTTTGTTAGATGGTGTGAAGGGCAGGGAAGACATTGGGGTCTATTAGACCCATAATGTCACCATAAAGAGTACCTGTCACCTGCCCAATGCTACCACATAGGGGTTGATTAACCCCTTGCGATAGCAATCAAGTAAAAATAAAAGAAAAACTTAAAAAAAATAAAATTATAATAAAATATAATATATATACACTACCGTTCAAAAGTTTGGGGTCACATTGAAATGTCCTTATTTTTGAAGGAAAAGCACTGTACTTTTAAATGAAGCTAACTTTAAACTAGTCCTAACTTTAAACAAATATACTCTATACATTGCTAATGTGGTAAATGACTATTCTAACTGCAAATGTCTAGTTTTTGGTGCAATATCTACATAGGTGTATAGAGGCCCATTTCCAGCAACTATCACTCCAGTGTTCTAATGGTACAATGTGTTTGCTCATTGGCTCAGAAGGCTAATTGATGATTAGCAAACCCTTGTGCAATCATGTTCACACATCTAAAAACAGTCTAGCTCCTTCCAGAAGCTACAAAACTGACCTTCCTGTGAGCAGATTGAGTTTCTGGAGCATCACATTTGTGGGGTCAATTAAACGCTCAAAATGGCCAGAAAAAGAGAACTTTCATCTGAAACTCGACAGTCTATTCTTGTTCTTAGAAATGAAGGCTATTCCATGCGAGAAATTGCAAAGAAATTGAAGATTTCCTACAACGGTGTGTACTACTCCCTTCAGAGGACAGCACAAACAGGCTCTAACCAGAGTAGAAAAAGAAGTGGGAGGCCGCGTTGCACAACTAAGCAAGAAGATAAGCACATTAGAGTCTCTAGTTTGAGAAACAGACGCCTCACAGGTCCCCAACTGGCATCTTCATTAAATAGTACCCGCAAAACACCAGTGTCAACATCTACAGTGAAGAGGCGGCTGCGGGATTTTGGGCTTCAGGGCAGAGTGGCAAAGAAAAAGCCATATCTGAGACTGGCCAATAAAAGAAAAAGATTAAGATGGGCAAAAGAACACAGACATTGGACAGAGGAAGACTGGAAAAAAGTGTTGTGGACGGATGAATCCAAGTTTGAGGTGTTTGGATCACAAAGAAGAACGTTTGTGAGACGCAGAACAAATGAAAAGATGCTGGAAGAATGCCTGACGCCATCTGTTAAGCATGGTGGAGGTAATGTGATGGTCTGGGGTTGCTTTGGTGCTGGTAAGGTGGGAGCTTTGTACAGGGTAAAAGGGATTGTGAATAAGGAAGGCTATCACTCCATTTTGCAACGCCATGCCATACCCAGTGGACAGCGCTTGATTGGAGCCAATTTCATCCTACAACAGGACAATGACCCTAAACACACCTCCAAATTGTGCAAGAACTATTTACAGCAGAAGCAGGCAGCTGGTATTCTATCGGTAATGGAGTGGCCAGCACAGTCACCAGATCTGAACCCCATTGAGCTGTTGTGGGAGCAGCTTGACCGTATGGTACGCCAGAAGTGCCCATCCAACCAATCCAACTTGTGGGAGCTGCTTCTAGAAGCGTGGGGTGCAATTTCTCCAGCTTACCTCAATAAATTAACAGCTAGAATGCCAAAGGTGTGCAATGCTGTAATTGCTGCAAAAGGAGGATTCTTTGATGAAAGCAAAGTTTGATGTAAAAACAATGTTATTTCAAATACAAATCATTATTTCTAACCTTGTCAATGTCTTGACTCTATTTTCTATTCATTTCACAACGTATGGTGGTGAATAAGTGTGACTTTTCATGGAAAACACAAAATTGTTTGGGTGACCCCAAACTTTTGAACGGTAGTGTATATATATTTTTTTAAATTGCCGTAACCCCCGTTTCCCACCCACCTGCACAAACGCAAGCCCAGGGTGCATACACACATGTAAACTGCGGTCGCACCACACTTGTGACATATCGCCATGAACGTCAGAGTGAGAACAATAATTCTAGCAAAAGAGCTCCTAGTTGACTCTAAATTGATGAGCTGTAAAAGGCTTTTAAAGCATCACCTATAGAGAATTTTGGGCACCATCATTTTTGGCGATTAATGCTGGCGCACGCAATTTTAAGACGTGGAATGCCTGGCATCTATTTACTCGATGCAAGCTTATCTTTTATATTTTAACCAAAAATGGGTTTTATATTGTGTTTTTGCAATAAAATTAAGTTTATTACGTTTTTTCCTGATAATTTGCGTTTAATAAAGAGTTGTGCAAATATTATGTGACATAAAAATTTGCAACTATAACCTTTTCATACTTCAGAGCCTTTGCTGTAAGAAAATATAGAATTTTCGCGAAAAAACTATTGCCAAAAACTAAGATTTTTACACGTATGTGAAAAATAAAGAAAAATTGCGCTTGCAGGACAGGAAAAGTCCTGCAAGCAGCATCTTTGGGGTGGTGCAGGAGCGGTGTATACACTGCTCCTCCACCGCCCCTGCCCATTGAATTGAATTTTCGGGCGCTATTAACCCTTTCCTCTGCCGCTAGCGGGGGTTAAAAGCGCTCCACTAGAGGCCGAATAGCGCCACTAAAACTAGCGGCGCTTTACCGCTCACGCGTCCCAGTGTGAAAGGGGTCTATATGTAATAGGAAATGAACACAGCTCTCTGTTGTTTACATTCACAGAGCTGTGTTTGGTGAAGCTCCGAGCCGATCACCAGATGCCGACAGGCAATCATTGGCTGGGACCTGGTGATCAGCATGTGCCGTGACAAATCACAGCACAGCCGGTCCTGCGGGCGCGCACGCATGCCCCCTGCCCGAGCGCACGGATCACATACTAGGTATGTAACTCAGCGCAGGGAGGCCACTCTGTCACCATATATGTAAGTTACATGGTTGGCAAGCTGTTAGAGATTCACCCTCTTTAATTGTCCTGTTATTACTAAGAGTGAAAGTGAAAGAAAATCCAAACAGAACAGGAATAGAGGGGAAATCTTCCAGTAGGAACACTAGTTCTGGTGACAACCACAGATTCCTTGACTTTGGGGGGATTTCTCCTCACTTTCTGTTTTGACTATGGGACATGAAGTGAAGCGAAATCTCCCTAATGAGAACACAGATTAAAAAAACTGACAGTGGCTACAACCCTCTCTTACTCTGTTCAAATGGATAGAGCATTAATTGATGGCTAACACCATACAAAGCTCTGCCATGGGTATGGCCAGGAAAAAGGCTGGTTAGCCTGGCCAATACGCCACATCAGCTTTTTGCCCGGCTGAAAGGGCCAATGTAGTTTTAAGAGTAGAGATTGTTGCTCCAGAGGTGCTGTCTGTGGCTGTATGTATACAGAGAAATGTTTTTGGTGACCAGAAGGCCATAATATTTAACTCTGTTCAGGGCCGGTCCCAGACGGGGTGCACGGGGTGCAGTGCACCCCAGCGCCAGAGAGGTGGGGGCGCTGTAGCGCCAGAGTGCTCCCTTCCCTCCTCCTCCTCCTCCTCTTGTTTGTGTCCTGCGGCGCCTCTCCGCTGGTGTTCTAAGAAAAAAGGCGCTGCTCTATTCAGTGCTCAAGCCCCTCCCTCCTTCAGCCAGCCAAAGATGAGAAGGGAGGCAGAGCGGCTGGTCTCTGTGTGGAGAGAGACCAGCCGTGCAGTGAGTGATGTCGCGCGCGGGGGGGGGGGGGGGGGGAGCGGAGCGGTCCTGTCCGTGCTGACACATTCTCCTCCTCCTCTCTGTGTCTCTCAATCCTGCTGTGTACTCTTCTGTTCTCCACCCGGGCGGCGCGGCTGCACACTCTCCTCTCCAGCTGCCGCCCTGGTGTTTTTATGTACTGTACCCTAATGGAGGGGGGGGTCTGTGGTAATGGAGGGGGGGTCCTGCCCTGGGGGGTCATTACTAATAGAGGGGGGCTCTGCCTGGGGGGTCTGTAGTAATGGAGGGGGGGCTCTGTCCTGGGGGGGGGTCTGTACTAATGGAGGGGGGTCCTGCCCTGGGGGGTCTGTAGTAATGGATGGGGCTCTGTCCTGGGGGGTCTGTAGTAATGGAGGGGGCTCTGTCCTGGGGGTCTGTAGTAATGGAGGGGGGGGCTCTGTCCTGGGGGGTCTGTACTAATGGAGGGGGGTCCTGCCCTGGGGGGTCTGTAGTAATGGAGGGGGGCTCTATCCTGGGGGGTCTGTAGTAATGGAGGGGGCTCTGTAGTAATGGAGGGGGGGCTCTGTCCTGGGGGGGTCTGTACTAATGGAGGGGGGTCCTGCCCTGGGGGGTCTGTAGTAATGGAGGGGGCTCTGTCCTGGGGGGTCTGTAGTAATGGAGGGGGGCTCTATCCTGGGGGGTCTGTAGTAATGGAGGGGGCTCTGTCCTGGGGGGTCTGTAGTAATAGAGGGGGGCTCTATCCTGGGGGGTCTGTAGTAATGGAGGGGGGCTCTATCCTGGGGGGTCTGTAGTAATGGAGATGGCTCTGTCCTGGGGGGGTCTGTACTAATGGAGGGGGGTCCTGTCCTGGGGGGTCTGTAGTAATGGAGGAGGGTCTGTAGTAATGGAGGGGGGTCTGTCCTGGGGGGTCTGTAGTAATGGAGGGGGGCTCTGTCCTGGGGGGTCTAGTAATGGAGGGGGGCTCTGTAGTAATGGAGGGGGGTCTGTCCTGGGGGGTCTGTAGTAATGGAGGAGGGGTCTGTCCTGGGGGGTCTGTAGTAATGGAGGGGGCTCTGTCCTGGGGGGTCTGTAGTAATGGAGGGGGGTCTGTCCTGGGGGGTCTGTAGTAATGGAGGGGGGCTCTGTCCTGGCGGGGTCTGTACTAATGGAGGGGGGGGGGTCCTGCCCTGGGGGGTCTGTAGTAATGGAGGGGGGCTCTGTCCTGGGGGGTCTGTAGTAATGGAGGGGGGTCTGTCCTGGGGGGTCTGTAGTAATGGAGGGGGGTCTGTCCTGGGGGGTCTGTAGTAATGGAGGGGGGTCTGTCCTGGGGGGTCTGTAGTAATGGAGGGGGCTCTGTCCTGGGGGGTCTGTAGTAATGGAGGGGGCTCTGTCCTGGGGGTCTGTAGTAATGGAGGGGGGCTCTGTCCTGGGGGTCTGTAGTAATGGAGGGGGGCTCTGTCCTGGGGGGTCTGTACTAATGGAGGGGGCTCTGTCCTGGGGGGTCTGTACTAATGGAGGGGGGGCTCTGTCCTGGGGGTGTCTGTACTATTGGAGGGGGGGTCTGTCCTGGGGGGTCTGTACTAATGGAGGGGGGTCTGTCCTGGGGGGTCTGTACTAATGGAGGGGGCTCTGTCCTGGGGGGTCTGTACTAATGGAGGGGGGGCTCTGTCCTGGGGGCGTCTGTACTATTGGAGGGGGGTCTGTCCTGGGGGGTCTGTAGTAATGGAGGGGGGCTCTGTCCTGGGGGGTCTGTACTAATGGAGGGGGGTCTGTCTTGGGGGGGTCTATACTAATGGAGGGGGGTCTGTCCTGGGGGTCGTTACTAATGGAGGGGGGTCTGTCCTGGGGGGTCTGTACTAATGGAGGGTGGGGTCTGTCCTGGGGGGGGTCTGTACTAATGGAGGGGGGTTTTCCTGGGGGGTCTGCTCTGAGTAAGGTCTGTACTGAGGGAGGGGTTTATACTTAGTGCGGGTTCTGCACTGATGGAGGGGGTCTATAGTTAGTGGAGGGGGGTCTGTACTGAGGGGCGACTATAGTTGGTGGAAGGGGGGGTGACCCCAACCCTAGTGATGCCAATGCAGCTGCGGGCTCTTCTTTCCCCCTTCCCTCTCCCCCCTCCCTCTCCCTCTTGCGCACGCTGCTGTACTAGTGAGCAGCGCTTGCCAGCACAGCTGCCCACTATGTATCTTCCCCTGCCTTCATATACCCAGGGAAGAAACAGAATAGAAAAAGGAGCAGAGAAGAGGATTGTGGGACATGTAGTCCCGAGGACTGGCAGCCCCACTGTAACACGGAAACTGCAGCTCACACAGCATGCTCAGCTAAATGGGGGAGAGAGAGAGAGAGAAAGAGAGCCAGGAGCCGGGAAAGCTTTTAGGGAAGTACACCCAGGACTCCAGAGGGAGAGGACAGTGCTGAGGGAACACCATCAGAGAGAGAACCCTGCTGACCTGCGCCACCAGAGGGAAAGCCACACAGCCTAGCGCCATCCCTGGCAGAGAAAGGAATGGAGTCACTGCCGGAATATAGATCTGGGCTCTACCCAGCGGAGTCGCCACGGGCAATTCAGAGTGAGCTGACTCCTGATCAGAGGAACTATCGCTGGGTCAGGTGAGAGGGCCGATCGGCCATTATCTACTAACGTTCATAGGAAATGCAGTCTCTGATCATCTCCTGTATTATGTCTGCAGTCTCTGATCATCTCCTGTACTATGTCTGCAGTCTCTGATCATCTCCTGTATTATGTCTGCAGTCTCTGACCATCTCTTGTATTATGTCTGCATTCTCTGATCATCTCCTGTATTATGTCTGCAGTCTCTGATCATCTCCTGTATTATGTCTGCAGTCTCTGATCATCTCCTGTACTATGTCTGCAGTCTCTGACCATCTCCTGTATTATGTCTGCAGTCTCTGATCATCTCCTGTACTGTGTCTGCAGTCTCTGATCATCTCCTGTACTATGTCTGCAGTCTCTGATCATCTCCTGTAGTATGTCTGCAGTCTCTGATCATCTCCTGTACTATGTCTGCAGTCTCTGATCATCTCCTGTATTATGTCTGCAGTCTCTGATCATCTCCTGTACTATGTCTGCAGTCTCTGATCATCTCCTCTATTATGTCTGCAGTCTCTGATCATCTCCTGTATTATGTCTGCAGTCTCTGATCATCTCCTGTACTATGTCTGCAGTCTCTGATTGTCTCCTGTACTATGTCTGCAGTCTCTGATCATCTCCTGTACTATGTCTGCAGTCTCTGACCATCTCCTGTACTATGTCTGCAGTCTCTGATCATCTCCTGTGTTATGTCTGCAGTCTCTGACCATCTCCTGTATTATGTCTGCATTCTCTGATCATCTCCTGTATTATGTCTGCAGTCTCTGATCATCTCCTGTATTATGTCTGCAGTCTCTGATCATCTCCTGTATTATGTCTGCAGTCTCTGATCATCTCCTGTACTATGTCTGCAGTCTCTGACCATCTCCTGTACTATGTCTGCAGTCTCTGATCATCTCCTGTATTATGTCTGCAGTCTCTGATCATCTCCTGTACTATGTCTGCAGTCTCTGATCATCTCCTGTACTATGTCTGCAGTCTCTGATCATCTCCTGTATTATGTCTGCAGTCTCTGATCATCTCCTGTACTATGTCTGCAGTCTCTGATCATCTCCTCTATTATGTCTGCAGTCTCTGATCATCTCCTGTATTATGTCTGCAGTCTCTGATCATCTCCTGTACTATGTCTGCAGTCTCTGATCATCTCCTGTACTATGTCTGCAGTCTCTGATCATCTCCTGTACTATGTCTGCAGTCTCTGATCATCTCCTGTACCATGTCTGCAGTCTCTGATCATCTCCTGTACCATGTCTGCAGTCTCTGATCATCTCCTGTACTATGTCTGCAGTCTCTGATCATCTCCTGTACTATGTCTGCAGTCTCTGATCATCTCCTGTATTATGTCTGCAGTCTCTGATCATCTCCTGTACTGTGTCTGCAGTCTCTGATCATCTCCTGTACTGTGTCTGCAGTCTCCGACCATCTCCTGTACTGTGTCTGCAGTCTCTGACCATCTCCTGTACTGTGTCTGCAGTCTCTGACCATCTCCTGTAATATGTCTGCAGTCTCTGATCATCTCCTGTACTATGTCTGCAGTCTCTGATCATCTCCTGTACTATGTCTGCAGTCTCTGATCATCTCCTGTACTATGTCTGCAGTCTCTGATCATCTCCTGTACTATGTCTGCAGTCTCTGATCATCTCCTGTACTATGTCTGCAGTCTCTGATCATCTCCTGTAATATGTCTGCAGTCTCTGATCATCTCCTGTATTATGTCTGCAGTCTCTGATCATCTCCTGTACTGTGTCTGCAGTCTCTGACCATCTCCTGTAATATGTCTGCAGTCTCTGATCATCTCCTATATTATGTCTGCAGTCTCTGACCATCTCCTGTACTATGTCTGCAGTCTCTGACCATCTCCTGTACTATGTCTGGGGGCTCTTTCTAACAGACTCTCTAACAGAAGCCCTCTCTGTGTGCATCAGAGAGACTCCCCTCCAGGTCTCATTAGTGTACCCTCTTCCTGTATTTTCTTTATTAAAAGATCACAGGAGGATCCCAGGGTAACAAAGACTTCTTAGGGGAGCATCTCTGTGTTTGGGTCGTTGCCATAGAAACATTTGTAAAGGGGAGGAGTTGGTAAGATGACCACGCCCATGTGGGGGCGCCAGAAATATTTCTGCACCCAGGCGCCGGTGACCCTAGGATCGGCCCTGACTCTGTTGGCTTTACTCCAGCAAAAATGTGGTTTTCTTTTTCCATTCAGGTTGGCAAGAATAAAAGCGGGTGAAAACATCCTGAAATAGACATCCCTGTCCTATAAAAATCTCATTAAAGTGAGAAAGTATAAATGTGTGTGTGTGTATATAAAGTTTATGAAGAAGAAAATGACAAATTTAACATTGATATCATGAGGGTTAAGCCCAACTTCAAGAAAACATGTAAATAGTGCATTGGGCGTTAATGACCTTACTCCTCAGTATTGTTTTAATTTACCTCTTCCTAAGCCATCTTGCAGGGTAATGGATCAACGTCATAGTTTCCTCTATCAGCCAAGCTAATATCTTGCCCTGGGAACCAGGTATTTTCTCCTTTTTTCTTGTATTTTTGGGTACTGGTTGCCTCAACGCCCCTCTTGCCTCTGAAGCCTAAGATAGAAGGCTTGGTTGCTGGAAGTGTCCACTCCACTCCATCAATGGGAAGTGTTCACATCAAGCAGGCAGTGATGTGGACACCCAAAGAATAGATGAGGATCATCATGTTACCGTGGCTTCTATTAAAGTGAAACAAAAGTTTAAAACAAATAGGAAGCGTGCAGGCTCTTTATTGCAGTAGAGACATGCAACGCCAAGCTGCGGTTTCCAAAGCGAGCAAAGTCCTTTTTGTATTAGGAGAGGTTTGGACTCCAGAGAGAGAGATCTACATGTAATTTTCCCCTTGTAAAAATCATTACTAAGACCTCATCTGGAATATGCAGTTCAGCTTTGGGCACCAGTTCTCAAAAGGGATATCGGGTAACTTGAGAAAGTAAGGCTTGGAGCGGGAGGAAGAAAGCAAATTAGTGCAGGGCCGGCATGACAGTGCGAGCAGGGGAGACAACAGGGGGTTAATGGCATTAAGTGGGAGAAGTGAGGGGAATGACTGGAATAGTGGATAGTAACATGGCGGGGTGGGGTTTAGGTGATTTGAGGGGAGGTGGGGCAACCCGGGCATCAGTGGAGAGCAGCGGAGACGGGAAGCAGTTTCCCTGCTGCAGTGCCAGTTGTCACCATGGCTGACGTGGACCGGATCCTTGCCCAGCTACGGGCGGTTGCCACACCTAGGGGCCCCGAGTGGCTGCACAGCCAAGTTTCCTCCCTGCTGGGAGACCAAGCATCCAGTTCGGCGCCAGGGGGGCAGGAGCTCCCACGTACTCGGAGGTCTCGACCTCCGGAGCACTTTTCGTCTGGATCCTCCCCCCGAGTTTTGGAACAAGATAGGAGCCCCGCACAGGACCCGTCGGGCCCATCGGCGACGCATCTATTGGCTTCAGCGGGTGGTGTGCCTGGATGGAATCCTCCACAGCGGTGGAGCTCGGCAGGCGGGGCTACCGGACACATCAAAATTAAAAGGCTGCGCTGCAATAAGTGACAAAAAACAAATGAAAAAGTGAATACATCCTGAAAAGTACAATGTAAATTTCTGTACGTGAGTTATAATAGTGATAATATGACCCACACAATAGTAACCAAAGAAAAATTGTTAATAAACAACGTAAAGTCCAAAATGCAGAGTGCACAAAAGTGTACAGTTCATATAAGAGCAAGATTTATGCCAGGGAGAGAGTGGTGAGCATCCGAATGGTGTATGGCATATGGTTAAATCACCCGGGATTCAGTGATGACAGAAAAGCTCCTCCACCTATGTAAAAAGATGGCCCCTTACCGACTCCTTAGATCTCTTTTCGGAAGATCAAGCAGGCATGTGGCTGTGTAACCCCAGCCTCGGGTGTGGACCGAGAAGGTGACACTCATGGACTTCTATGATGGGAATCCTCTATGTGGCAAATGGTCACTCGTTTGTCATGTAAAGATAAGTAACAAAGGCTCCCATAGCGTAACAAGTTTTAAACACTTTATTTTAAAAAGTTTAAAGAATCACTCACAGTGCAGTAGAAATAGAATCGCATAAACAGTTGCCGGCCGGCTGCACACTGCTGCCCGTATCTTCCGGGATCAGCGAGGATCGTGGTGACGTCAGCACGTCGCTCCTCCCTACGCCGTTTCGTCAGAGGTGACGTCTTCCAGGGGCATGGGCGGCGTGCTGACTCACCACCTATAAGTCTCCTAACAGTCAAATGGAAACGCCCCCATCCGAGCTCAAGGTGTCCCGCGATTGTGATCGCCATTTTAAAAGAGGGCAAAACGCCCTTCCCCAGCGCGGATGGATCTGTGGATTAATTATATGTATGAAAAGGATTTCGTCTGATTACCACTGATCCTATCGTTCACATCTCAACATATATAATAGAACTCATAATAAAAAACATTCTATCTTGAATAGCATGTCCTGTCTTATCGAATGAGAGCACCCTCCCTCTGGGTTAAAAGTATCCCGCAGTAGTTGTCGCCATTTTTGAGGAGGGCATATGCCCTTCCCCAGATAGACAGATATATGGCTAAATGCAGTGTTTGGAGAAAGTTTCACCTAGTCTCCACTACTTCTAAGGTTGCCACCGCAAAATGAATTGTAAAAATCTCAAGTGCCGCAGCGAACACTTATCCGCCCCTCACAATGTGAGCAAAGGAAAAATAAAATATTAAATGTATAAAATTAAGAAAATAAAAATTATGGAGATTTAGACAGTGCACGTCTGGATATTCCTAACAGTCCCAAGGTTTAAGGGAGCACATTATTTTACAACTCCAGGTAAAAATATATCTACCATACATTAAAAAAAAAAAATTATAAAAACCCAACTTGAATGGTTAAGCTGATTAGCCAATTCATATCTATACCACAATACATGTGACCTAGAGCCTGTCTCTATAGCAAAATATAAAGTGTTTTCTTTATTTCTATAAAGACAACAAAACGAGGGATAGGGATTCCCAGGTTCCATTATCCCAAAAAAACCCCATCAGGGATTATAGATACGTGGAGAGCGTAAATATTGTATATATGCCTACGTGTCAGACTTAGCTACATGATGTCCTATATGTCCACCTATATCCAACTGGGTGAGCCTTATCAATCGCATCAGCTCATCCCCTATGAGCAAAAGTCACATATCAGTTTGTGTTCCTCACATAAAAAATGTGGGTCCCACGTCAGTTTGTGTTCCCCCCACAAAAAATGCAGGTCAGCCCTGAGCTCAGAGTGAGACAAATGTTCTAGATATTAGCTGTTATCAATAAAAGCATTTACATCAGTGTCGATATTTAGGCCATGAGGAGTGTAACATCGCACCCGATGGATCCATGCCATCTCCAGTCTGGATAATTCCCTGACCAGAGAGCCCCCCCTCCAATGGGCACTATATCTGTCTATCCCCAAAAACAGGGTGTTGGCTGGATTGCGGTTGTGGTATAAAGCATAATGCTTAGATACGGAATGAAATCGGAAGCCATTTTTTATATTGGTGATATGCTCGCCCAGGCGGACTTGCATAGGTCGTTTTGTCCTGCCTATATATTGCAATCCACATGGACATTGCAATAAATATACCACACCCTTTGTGCTACACGTAACAAAGGACTCTATTTTATGTTCCCTCCATGTACTATGAGAGACAAAAGATTCCGTTTTCCTTTGTTTGCTCTTATTGAGTGAGCAGATCTGACATCTGCGACACTGATGATAGCCTGAAAGATTCTGGAAAAACGACACCTTTTTGGTTGGAGGATCCACCACACTTGGAGCTATCCTGTCCCGAAGGGACTGGACTCCCCTAAAGACAATCTGTGGTTTCTCAGGTAGGATGGCTTTAATAAATCTATCGTTTCCCAATAGATGCCAGTGCTTACGTATGATATTCTTAATTTGCCGATGTTGTGTCGAAAAGGTGGTGATGAATGGTAAGGAGGGTCCCTTAGTGTCCTTCTTGGGGAACTCATTCAACAGAGAGGTCCTATCAATAGTTTCCACCTGTTCCATTATCCTCACCAAAGAGTTCTTATCATACCCCTTTTCCTCCAATCTTTTGCCTCCCCCTGCCAGCTCGGCGTCACAGTTGGGAGCTGACGGACCCTCCTGATGATCTGGCTTGCGGGGAGTCTCGACATGGGAGAAGCTCCGCTGCGGGGCCACCACCAGATGCGGTCGACGGCTCCAGTATGTCAGCAGGTCCCCCTGCTAGAAGGGAGGGTCGAAGGAGAGGCAGAAACCAGAGGAGGCTGCACGGGGCCCTGGATGTGCGGGCAAGAAGAGCAGGAGATCGGTGGGCGGGTCCAGTGCTGGGAGGCGGGGCCAGAAGCGGCACAGATCTTCAGCATCCAGGTCTTCTTTGCCTGGGATGCTTCCGATGGAGGATCAGCATTCGCCTTTCGTGCAGTCGAAGGGTGGGCTGTTTTGCTCAGGGGAGGAAGAGTCGCACAGCCGCCCGGTGCCGCTGGATTCGGGAGCTGCGGCTGTTGGGGGCACCCTTGGTAGGTAGGTAGTAAGTCCTCTTTCTTATCTACTATGTCTTTGAGTGCTGCATTGTGTGGGCTGTTGGGGGTAGGGGATGGGAGTGATCCAGTGGCTACTATAGCCATGCCGCAGTCTGCTGTGGGCGCAACGGCTGTCCCCCCATTGGCGGGCTCGCCGCCTACCACTTCAGATGCATGGCTGCAAGACTTGCTGGGGGGTCTGCGACATTTAGTTCAGCGTTTTGCAGTGGGAAAGGGGGTACAAGTACCGCAGGTGTCAGCGTGGGTTCCGCTGGGCGGTGGTTCAGTTGCGGACGTTACGGGGTCTGGGTCCGGTAGGTCGTGCCCTCCCTGTCATGGTGGTCACCCCTTCCACGGCGGGGCTTGCGGTGTCTGCCCCAGTCTCAGTGTCTGTAGGTGCAACACCAGGGGACAAGGCCGCATCAACGCAGGATGTCGCAGGAAAAACTGATTCTGTTCGGATTGCCAAGGCAGTGAAATGCGAGGTCTACGTATGCTTTGAGGGGCCGTTAGGGGTACATTTGAAACCGGAAGTCCGGGACAAGATTTGCAAGGGTGAGTATGTGGAAATCTTCTCTTTGCTGCCCCTGGAGAAATTTAACTTGGATAGGCTCAAGCCCGACGAAAGCAAGGAGGAGGATGAGGAGAAGCGGCAGTACAGATTGATTCCTCGTACTTTCTCTAACTGGCTGCAGGCGTTTGCCATTATGGCGAGCGTCATTGGGGAGAAGAACCCGGAACACTGTTCAGCGCTCCTCTGTTACATGGACGCCATTAGCGAGGCACACAGAGTCTACGGGGGATCCGCATGGCTATGGTATGATGAGCAGTTCTGGCAGCGAAGAGCCATCCGTCCCTGTGCTGGGACCACAAGGACATTAGCCTCTGGATGCGACTGATGTCCTCGACACGGGCCCCCGAACCATTTAACCATGGGAGGGCCGGTGGTGCAGCTGCCCCTGGACAACTGGCCACAAAGAAGTGGGGTTTCTGCTGGCAGTACAACGAGGGATAAGTTTGGATGGGCATGCCATTTTAAACATGAATGCTCCGGCTGCGGAGGTTCTCATCCTGTGTCCCGCTGCTTCAAAGGATGCAACCTTTCCTAATTAGATATCCGAATCGGGAGGCTGCTCGGTTGTTGGGTGTGGGATTCTCTGAGGGTTTTCGGATCCCATGTTCCTTGGTTTCTGTCCCACCTATGGCGTGAAATTTGAGTTCTGCCTTGGAGCATCCTGGGGTGGAATATTACGTGGATCGTTGCCTTCCCATGGGCTGCTCCATTTCCCGCGCCTTGTTCGAGACATTTAGCTCTTTTGTCGAATGTGTTGTTCGAGATGTATTGGGGCTGAATTCCATCATTCATTATTTGGATGATTTCCTGTGCGTGGGGCCACCTTCCTCTAACTGGTGTACTATCCACGTTGCAGCACATTAGGTAGATTCAGGATTCCTTTAACTATGGATAAAACGGAGGGTCAGACTACCACTCTGTTTCCTGGGCATAGTTCTTGACTCCTGTGCCATGAAATGTCGCCTGCCGGAGGATAAATTGCTGGCACTCAAGACGGAGATACGTGGGATCTTGGGACTCCGCAAGATTCAGCTTCGGAAGCTACAATGTGTTAGGCAAGTTGAATTTTGCATGTCGCATTATTCCCATGGGCAGGGTGTTTTTCCAATGTCTGTCGGCTGCTACCGCGAGGGTTCGGTATCCCACCCATTTTATTCGTCACAATAGGGAACATCGAGAGGACTTGAGGGTGTGGCACACGTTTTTGGAAACCTATAACGGATGGTCAGTCTGTATGTCTGGCCCAGTGAGCAACTTTGACTTGGAACTGTTTACGGACACAGCTGGTTCGACAGGTTATGGTGCCTTTTACCAGGGTCACTGGAGGACGGAACCTTGGCCGCGTTCGTGGACAGAGGCGGACCTTCTCTGTAACCTGGTGCTCCTGGAGCTTTTTCCGGTGGTGCTGGCTATGGAAATCTGGGGTGAGTCGTTCCAGCATTTGAAAGAAAGGCTTAATTGTGACAACATGGGAGTGGTTCAAGTCATTAACCGCATCTCGGCGCCGTTGCAACATGTAGTATGGCTTCTGCACCATATGGTGCTGCGTTGCCTGGAGTTTAATATTTTTTTTATGCTGACCACCTCCCTGCGGTCGACAATACTTTAGCTGACTCCTTGTCTCGATTTCAGTGGGACAGGTTCCGAGAACTGGCACTGGCGGCTGAGCAAAGGGGGGTTCCTTGTCCCGAATGGCTGTGGGAGATTGCCTTGGAGTCGTCCCTGGATGGATCAGACGGTTGGTGAGTGAGGCAACATGGGCAGCCTACGCCAAGGTATGGCGGGAATGGTTGGAAATTGTTCGGCTGGCCGGGGTGGACTCAGAGGGCCTGGAGGCAAGGCTGATGGTCGTTTACTTTGTTTCCAGAAACCTGGAGCAGGGGGTGTCAGTGTCTGCCATTGAGTGGAATCTGGCGGGTTTAGCGCTTTTCTTCAAATTACAGGGCTGTTGATTTTACCAAATATTTTTGGGTCCGACAGGCTCTAAAAAGGTATCGTAGGTCGCATAAGCGCAAGGATGCTCGGCATCATGTGTCCTTTTTTAATTTACAGGCCATTTTTGCTCAGTTGGGCTCCTTGTGTACAACAGCTTACGAGGTCTCCTTATTTAAAGCGGCATTTTCTCTGGCCTTTTTTGGAGCCTTTCGGATAAGCGAACTTGTCAGCCCATCAGAAAGGGTTCAACAGGGTATATTGACTCAGGATGTGATTTGCAGGGAGGACAGTGTCCAGTTAGTGCTACAAAGGTTCAAGACAGACCAGTTAGTCAAGCACGTGAGAGTGCAGCTGTTTTCTTTGACAGCTTCTCCCGTGTGCCCAGTGGGAGCGATAAGGGAGTTTTATGCAGTTCACCCAGTTTTGGCTGGGCCATTTTTGTTTCATGGTCATGAGTCTCCTCTATCTAAGTTCCAGTTTGTGTCCGTTTTTCGGAAGAGTCTTAAATCAGTGGGTTTAGATCACAAACAGTACGCCTCGCACTCCTTCCGCATCTGGGAGGCCACAAAGGCCGCACGTTGTGGGTTGGACGAGGCAGCTGTTAAGCGGATTGGTAGATGGGACTCCAGGAAATTCCGTACCTGCATTCGTCTGCATTTGTTGATGGATTAAACGATTGTGGGGGGGGGGGGGGGGAGTTGGAGGTCCCTGTCTGTGTGTGTGTTTTATGTTGGGTGAGTATTTGTTGCTTGTCTTGGTGTTATTCCGTGGTGTTTTTGTTCTTTTCTTTCAGGTGGTGAGCAGCTGTGCCTCGTCTGGATCATGGGCTATGTGTTTTGGGGGCCAGGCGAGCTGACACTAGGCCTAATGACAGGCAGCTGGGTATTTCTATGCTGGAGGTGTGCATTCCTTGGTTGGGGGTACCGGGGATGATGTGGAGCAGGGTCGTACCTGAAGTGCATCGTTTTGCCCGCCTGGACAGACCTCCTGACATTCTGGTGCTCCATGTCGGCAGGAATGATGTGGGAGTTAGGTCTATCAGGGAGCTCATTATGGATATCAAGTTTGATTTCTTGTGGCTTTGCACGGCTTTTCCCAATATGCTTGTTTTGTGGTCCGGCATTGTTTCTCGAACAACTTGCCACTTGGCAAAGACGGTAGTACGGATCAACAAGGCCCGTATAAAAGTAAACAGTTACCACTCATTGTTCTTAATGGAGGCCTGGTCATCCGCAATATGGAATTGGAGAAGGAAGCCTGGCTGTACCTCAGGGGGGACGGTGTTCACCTAACTGCGATGGGTATCGATTTATGGTCCCTTGGACTGCAGTATGGGATTCAGCGTGCTTTGCGGGTGTGGAGGGGCTCTCAAAGGTAAGGCTTTACCCTTGCGTGCGGTGGCGGTTGTTGGTCTTTCCAGTTAACACGGTTTAGCTGGAATATGGTAATGGTTGCACTGCGGGTAGTGTGTTGTCTCCGAGCTGGTGTTTGCGGCTGGAGGCCTATCATGGTAAAAAGGTCCCGCAGTGTAGAAGTGGAACGTATTATAATTCTAGGGAGGGGTCAGGATGGGAATACTAGATGTGGTAAGTTTGCTCCTAATGGAGCCCTATTATCACTGACAGAAATGGTCATGAAATTCGGTAAGATACGAATGGCAGAATGGAAACACCACCAAATGAAGAGTTTTCTCAAGAAATCAAAACCATTAAGACCCATGAACTCACGGCATTTGAGAGGCAGTGTGCGCAGACAACTGAATCTGGACATATGCTATCTCGAATGTACAGAATGATTCTAAGGGAACAAGAAAGGACACCCCCATACTTTGTAAAAGAATGGGAGAGGGAGCTGGGCCAAGTCTGGACAGATAAACAAATTAATAGAATGATATCGTTAACATTCACAACATCCATAAGCTCAAAAGTGCAAGAGACGGCATATAAGTTCCTAGCGAGATGGTATAGGACACCAGTAAAACTAGCACAAATCACTTCAGCATCTAGCGATAGGTGTTGGAGGGGTTGTGGACAGAGGGGAACATTTCTTCATTTTTGGTGGACATGTCCAATAATTAAATCATTTTGGGAATCAGTGGCCCCATGGATTAAGAAACTAACAGTGGAGTCCTTGGAATTCGGGCCTATACAATATTTGTTTCACGGGAATCCCAGACTTGTCAAAAAGTATAGGGAAAGCATAACCCCACATTTATTAAACGCAGCAAAAAAATTGATCCCGAAGTACTGGAGGCAGGATCGGAGTCCGTCAGTCATGGAGTGGAGAAATGAGATTAACATAATAAAGGAAGCGGAGAGGTGGGTTCATGTGGTTAAAAACCAAAAAGAGAAATTTGAAATTACATGGGCAAAATGGGAACAGTGCGCCAGGGAGATAATGGAAGAGGGAAACACCAATGGATAATGGAAGTAGAAATGGTATAGTCATTAAGAATTAAAGCGGAGTTCCACACAAAAATGGAACTTCCGCTTTTCGGAACCCTCCCCACCTCCGGTGTCACATTTGGCACCTTTCAGGTATTTGCACCCACTTCCGGCATAGACTCCCACGGGAGTCTATGCCTCTTCCTGTCCCTCCGCGCTGTCTCCTGGGAAACACACAGCTCCCAGGAGAGAGCGTGGACCACTTGGGACGCGCAGCGCAACTCGCGCATGCGCAGTAGGGAACCGGGAAGTGAAGCCGCAACGCTTCACTTCCTGATTCCCTCACCTAGGATGGCGGCGGCAGCTGCCGAGAACCGAGCGGGTTCTCGGCTTCGCCTGCCGACATCGCTGGACCCTGGGACAGGTAAGTGGCCATGTATTAAAAGTCAGCAGCTGCAGTATTTGTAGCTGCTGGCTTTTAATATTTTTTTTTTTTTGGCGGTTTAGGTGGACCCCCGCTTTAAGAAATAAGAAGATGAGCCCAGAAAGAGAGAGTTAAATATTAACATGACTTCTCCAATGCCAATTAAGTAAAGGGGGTGGGGGGTAAGATGATGTATGGATATATGGTCTCATTTTCCGAGAGGGTTTTTTTTGTGTTCTTCCATTCACCCTGATTCCCCTAATAAACACTGAGTGTTGAGGGTGATGTGGGGTAGGGTGGCATATTTTTTTTTTTTTGTAAATTATATAATTAGGAACTATAATGATTTATGATACGAGCTAGAAGAAGGGGGAATTCACTTTATAATTTAGTTTCATCATGTTTGTACATTGGGGGGAAAGAGTAGAGGTAAATTAATACTAAGGATGGGGGGGAGGGAAGAAGGCACAATTTATTAATTATGGATTATAGTGATTTATGACACAAATTGAATAAGGGGGAAATTCACTTTATAAATTTATTTAAGCACGTTTGGATATGGGGGGGGGGGGGGAGCAGCTGGGTAAATTGATATTAAAGATGGGGGGGGAAGAATCACAGAAGGTGTTTATTTTATTTTTTTTCTCCTCGCATATGCACAAATTATATACCGTAATTATGAATTATAGGGGTTTACAACACGAATTAGAATAAGGGGGAAAATCACTCTATAATCTCATTTAAGTATGTATGCACGTTTTGGGAGGAAGTGCTGGAGCAAATTAATATTAAGGAGGGGGGGGGGGGGGTTATCACAGATAGTAAATTTTTTTTTTTTTCTCTCACGTTATAATTTGGGGAAGTCACTTGTAATATTATTAATCACGTTTGTACGTTGGGGGGAAGGAGTTGGAGTAATTAATACAAGGATAGGGGTGGAGGGAGGAACTTCAGATTTTAATAAAGAATTTTTTTTTTCTTCTAAACCTCAGTTAAATGGGATACACGGGGTAATTGGTAGTTTTGTTATTGGGTTGAATGTAGGGGTATAGTATGTTGTATAAATGTAAATGTACTGTGTATTATATAAATGAATAAAAATTTTGATTATTAAAAAAAAAATAATTCTAGGGTGCCGTCAAAGACCAACAGGCTGAGTGACTGATAGTTTTTGTTTTCGGATGTTTATGTGATAAAGAATGTTTTATCGTTTATGTTAAGTTAATATTTTGTTAATTTAAAAATAACAGTGCAGCGCTACAAATAAAATCAGCAGACTATCACATTTCTCGTGGCATATATAATGAAAGTCCCCTTGAGATAGATAGGGACTTTCATTATATATGCCACGAGCAATGTGATAGTCTGCTGATTTTATTTGTAGCGCTGCACTGTTATTTTTAAGCATTCGTAAAAGGTTCTATACGTTTACTTTTAGTGTCAAGCTGCTGCTATTTTGAATTAGGGTATTGTTTTTGCGTTGACTGCTTTTTCATTTTTTAATATTTTGTTAATAAAAAAGGCTGCTATGGCCATTTGTACTCCATTCCATGTGTGGTCTTGTTAATTATAGGTAACGTTAAGGGTTGGGTGGAGTACGAGTATGGTCGGGCAGACATCTTGAAGGTTGGGGACATCTGGTCTACACTGGTCAAGGCATGGAGGAGCTCAGCTATGAGGAAAGATTAGAGGGACTGAATTTTTTTCTCTCTTGAGAAGATTAAGGGGGGATATGATCAACATGTACACATACATAAGGGGTCCATATATTGAACTTGGTGTTGAGTTATTCACTTTAAGGTCATCAGAGGACAAGAGGGCACTCTTTACGTCTAAAGGAAAAGATTTAATCTTGAAATACAGAAAGGTTTCTTCACAGTAATGCTGTGAGCGGAATGTCTGACAGAAAAATTCCAATGGGAGCTTTTCATCGTATATTCCAATCGTGTGTATGCCCCATCTGACTTTTTAGGTCGAAAATTCTGAAAGACCTAGAAAGAGAACATGTTCTAAATTTTTCCGACTGAACCAATTCCTATCGGGAAAACTGATCGTCTGCATGCTGTTCTGACGTACCAAAAACAACGCATGCTCTGAAGCAAGTACGAGACGGAAGCTATTGGCTACTGGCTATTGAACTTCCATTTTCTAGTCCCGTCGTACGTGTTGTACGTCACCACGTTCTGGACGGTCGGAATTTGGTGTGACCGTGTGTATGCTGGACAGCTTGAGCGGAATTCCGTCGGAACTCCGTCAGAAAAACCTTCAGAGTTTATTCCGACGGGAAAACCAGTCGTGTGTACAGGGCATAAGAGCTGTGAAAATGTGGAGTAGACTCCAAGAGCTGGTTCTGCCCAGCTCAGTAGGTTGCTTTAAAAAAGGCCTGGATTCTTTCCTAGATGTACATAATTTATAACTGGGTACTAACATTTATAGGTAAAGTTGATCCCTGGAATATCCGATTGTCTCTCGGGAATCCGGAAGGAATTTTTTCCCCTGCTGGAGCAAATTGGATCATGCTTTGCTGGGTTGTTTTTTTTCCTTCCTCTGGATTTTTTTTAGCATATTTTGTTTTCCCCCTTTACTGGTTGAACTAGATGGACGTGTGTCTTTTTTCAACCAGACTACATAACTATTAAAGTAGTTGGCTTTCAAAAATAAAGTGTCAATGCTGTGACAAATGTTAAGTATACATATTTTTGTAATGGAGACATCTACTTAAAGTGGATTGTAAAGTTTCGGGGTTTTTTTTTGGTTTTTTTAAAATAACAAACATGTCATACTTACCTGCTCTGTGCAAGCGTTTTGCACAGAGTTGGCCGATCCTCCTTTTCTGGGGTCCCCCAGTGACGCTCCTGGCTCCTCCTCCGCATCAAATGCCCCCACGAAGAGCTGCATTCCATGGGGGCACTCGTGCGGGCACGCTCCAGAGTCCTGCTGCTGCGTCCATTGACACAGACAGCAGGACTCGGCTCCTGTGTCACCAGATTTGATTAACAGCAGCGGGAGCCTATCAATCTATCCAATGAGGACCCGAGACAGCGGCTAGGCTCGTTCTCATCGGTGGAAAGATCGGGTTCAGGTAAGTAAAAGGGGGGCTCTGGGGGAACAATTCTCACCATGGTGCATTTCTTGTTGTAAAGACTTCTGTTAGGAATCACGCCTTCTGGCACAGTCTACCAATGTCACAGAATACCCCCAGTTTCATTTCTAATTGATAAACTCTGCAGCAAGAAGCTTGCAAACCCACCCAAATAGTGAAA
The DNA here is from genome assembly GCA_037952835.1 of Lithobates septentrionalis. Taxonomy (NCBI): domain Eukaryota; kingdom Metazoa; phylum Chordata; class Amphibia; order Anura; family Ranidae; genus Lithobates; species Lithobates septentrionalis. The sequence goes on from JBBDGP010002838.1 coordinate 1,436,150, forward strand.
AAAATATATTGTAAATATTAGATTATCTCCTCCTTCGTTCCTATTGCAAAGACTGAGAGCAATATAAAACTCTCTTCTCTCAGCTTCGCTAATAAATATCCTGTATGAAAACACTTCAGTAGGACTGTTCAGTTTCCATGGTAACCATTTAAAATTAGCTTAATTCAGATACAGAGAGGTGAAGATGTCATATCTCCTTTAAAAGGATACGGAAGGGAATAAAGTTTCTCTGTTGGCATAGCTGTCAGTTTGTTCCCTGAAATCCTGCTAAATAGGACTCGTTTTCTGACTGACTGGCCTGTCGTTTCCCACATTATCACACAAACTTCCACTGAGGGCTTTTTTGTCAGAAAAGTGGCCAAACACTAATCCATAAAACCTCCTTAAAATATATACAGCACCTGTTTTTCTGGCAAGTTTTATATTGTGTTTTAGTAAGGTAAAATAACAAACGTAGCCATCTGTTATCCTTACCTAGGCATTGGGGACATATTTAGTACTTGTTGCCATCCGAAAGCTTTGGACGGAGCCATCAAAGAGATATACCTACCTATTCCATGATGATTTACCGAGAGCATTGAGCCATTCATATCAATCCTTGCCCCTAAGGAGCTTACAATCTATTGCCCTTTTCTTAGTCATACGCTTTCCACAGTGACAGCTTGAAACGAAGACTGTAAAAGTGTATCTCAACCCAAAAACAAAAATGTAATCTATTGCAGCTTACCGGTCTTTAGATGTAGTGGCTGCATTTGTTTTCTTTTTTCATTTTTTTTTTTTTTTACCTGGTGATTCTGACAGTTACGCGCATTCTAAAGATCATTAACACTGGTGTAACCTGCCCATATGGAACTTTCCAAGCAGTAAAGCACAGTGCAGGCTTATTTTGTATCTGCTCACGTGAGTCTATTAAAGCGGGGGTTCACCTATCTATCTTTATTTTTTTTTTTGGAGTTCATTCACAAACTTTTCTCATGATTATCTACTCACATGTTCTGTGTAATAAGTCCGCCTGTGTCCGATTTCGTTGTAAAGAATAACTTATAAAATTCACTGAAGGCGGTTTCCATCTTCATTGTGGGCATTTGAAGCCCACAAGCATGTATTTCCTGGATGCGGTGAATGCTGTGCTCCCAGCATTCACCAAGATGTTGTGATGACGCTGTTGCACAATGCATGCTGGGAAGCCTGAGACTAGCTCCCAGGGGACTGTGGGAGGTCTGGGAGAGGCTAGAAACACGCCTACTCCCATGGGAGGAAAACCAGGAAGTGCTAAGAAGATTAGAAAAAAAAAGGTAATTACGGCGATTTAAATTTTTTTACACAGCATGTCAGCATCTAGGCAAGGAAGAGAATGCATAGAGATAATGTTCAAAATTTGGGTGGAACCCCACTTTAAGCACAGTCAGAATTCTTAAAGTGTTACTAAACCCAGGAGCCTGCATTCACTATATCAGGTCTCCCACAGTACACAGAACATGGAAATGTGATTATTTTATTCAGGGCTTTTTTTCAGCAGGAACTAGGGGGAACTCAGTTCCACCACCTCTGGCTCAGGTCTTCTGCTCCCTGCTCACCACTATCACTTGGTAACACGGAAGTCTAGCTTCTGCATTTACAAGTGATAGCTTATCTGCCAGTAGCTCCCACAGGTCAGAACTCCTGCGCAGATCCCACTGAGTGCCGGACAGGCACAAGGGAGATGCAGAACAGGTGCCCAGGGTTCAGTGCAGTCATGGGCAGGAGAGGGTGCGTGGTAGGCTGCACCCTCTGTGGTCTCCATTTTTTCCCTGGTGACCAGTTGTTGATGCTCCTACTGCATGATCTCCCTTGCAAGCAGTGCTGGGACAAGGCCAATTGGTGCCCAGGGCGAAGATGGCAAACTGCGCCCCCCCCCGTTTTTAATAAAGAATCAATGTTGTTTCAAAACAAGAATATACTTAACAATACAAGTTCAATTAGGTTTAATGCGATAGAAACAGTTCACTCACACATTTTAATTATATGTATTTTTATACCATTGTAATTAACCCCCCCTCAGCCACCTCCGGCTAGCAACATGGGCGCTTTTAACCCTTTCTTGGGGATTCAAAGTTCCCTGCTAGCGGTCAAAAAGTACCACTTAAATAGTAGTAAAGCGCAGCTAAAACTGGCGACGCTTTACCACTAATGGACCCGCCACCCCATTTTAACCGCTTGCCGACCGCCTCACGCAGATATACTGCAGCAGAAGGGCTCGTACAGGCAAAACCACGTACCTGTACGTTGCCCTTTAAGAGGCGGCCAACGGGCGTGCGCGCCCGCGGCAAGCTCCATGAGTCAGGTCGCGGGTCCCGCGGACTCAATCGCCGTGGGGATACCCGCGATCGCCTCACGGGGAGGAAGAACGGGGAGATGCTGATGTAAACAGCATCTCCCCGTTCTGCCTAGTGACAGTGTCACTGATTACAGTTCCCTGTCTTCGGAGCAGAGATCAGGGACGTGTAACATGTAGCCACCCCCCCCACAGTTAGAAACACGCCCCTAGGACACACTTAACCCCTACACTGCCACCTAGCGGTTAACCCCCTCACTGCCAGTGTCATTTACACAGGAATCAGTGCATTTTTATAGCACTGATCGCTGTATAAATGACAATGGTCCCAAAAATGTGTCAAAAACGTCCGATGTGTCCGCCATAATGTCGCAGTCACAATAAAAATCGCTGATCGCCGCCATTTAAAAAAAAAAAAAATTATTAATAAAGATGCCATAAAACTATCCCCTATTTTGTAAACGCTATAACTTTTGCGCAAACCGAAATTGCGATTTTTTTTTTTTTACCAAAAAATATGTAGAAGAATACGTATCGGCCTAAACTGAGGAAAAAAATTGTTTTTTTTATATATTTTTGGGGATATTTAATTTTGCAAAAAGTAAAAAATAATGCGTTTTTTTCAAAATTGTCGCTATATTTTTATTTATAGCGCAAAAAATAAAAACCGAAGAGGCGATCAAATACCACCAAAAGAAAGCTCTATTTGTGGGGAAAAAAAGGACGTCAATCTTGTTGGGGAGCCACGTCGCACGACCGCGCAATTGTCAGTTAAAGCGACGCAGTGCCGAATCGCAAAAAGTGCTCTGGTCAGGAAGGGGGTAAATTCTTCCGGGGCTGAAGTGGTTAAAAAAAAAAACCTTACAAAAAAAAGTCAGTGGTGGCAGTGGACATTGCAAGGACCGCACACGGACCAGTGCCTGTGTGGGACACCCGTCATACAGCTATGCCAACCTGGACATCACATTACACCACACGCACAGCAAACTTCCACAGTCCACAAGGCAGCTCCCCTCTTCCAGCCAAAATCCATGCAGGAGAGTGCACACACTGTACACTTCCCCATCTGTTACAGGCTATAACGTACAGCAGAAATTAAAAAGCAGTGGTGGTCATTAACCTCCCCTCAGCCTCCTCCCCTCCCCCAATCAAGCCATTTATTAATGTTTGTTTAGCGCTTACTTTTACACAAGTTCGGACACTGTCTGCCACACACTGCAATCCAAATCTAGCTTCCTTCAGAATACAGCTAGACTCAAGCCAGCCAGGCAGCAGCTCCTCGACTCCTCCAGGTCACAGCGCGCCGGGTCCGACACAGCTCCCTGCGCTCCTCTGAGTCCTCCCACCTCTCCTTTCGGCCGTGAGTGACGTGACGTCACGCCGCTGGCAGGGACTATGGGACTCCTCCGTAGGGGGAGTAAACTGAAACAGTAAAGGAAACAGTGAAGCTGTGCTGAGGGAAGGGAGGATGCAGGAGCGCACAAATTCGGCACACACAACTTGTACAGTGCCGCTGGGCATAGGTTACTTGTTGTAATACACACTGGCGGGCAGCGGCCGTTGCAGAACTTCACCTGCAGGCTGCGCCCCCCCCCCTCCTATGGCAAATGGTAGCGCCCAGGGCACGTGCCCCTTCCGCCCCTGCCTTGTACCGGCCCTGCTTGCAAGTGACTGTAGTATAGTATAGTATCGTATTCTGGGAGGTACTACAACCAGATAGGTGCTTCAGCTTAATATTGCAACAAAGGTAAGAAATATGACAGATGGTGGAGCTTTTAAGGAGGGGGGAGAAGATGAAGGCAGTGGAGGGAGTAGTTGTATGCACTATTTGATGCCATTTGGCAGGTATGTGTGTGTTTCAGGCATGGTTGAGTTCCTGCACCTATTCTCTGAGAAAAAAAGACCATTTTATATGGAAAGGACAGCGTTCTAGAATCTCCCGGGATGTACTGCATCGCACTAAAGGAGCCGGAGCGTCCTAATTTTAAGCTATATTACCGGGCAATAGTCTTAACCCAAATATCAGATTGGAAATTTGCAGGGGATTCCAGGTTGTGGGTACAGATGGAACATACTATGTCAGAAACTGATTTATCGTCTATTATATGGCTCCCACGTAAAAATATAGAACCTTAGCACCTTCAGTATCGGCCCTGACGGTATCAACCTTGGCTATATGGAACTCGTTGCACTTCCGATATTCATGGAAATATAATTCCCCCTTGATGCCCTTGTTACACCATTCCTATTTTTTTTTAGGTAAACCCAATAAATCAATCAGCGCAAACAAACCCCTAACCCCTACAGAACGAATAAATGCAGCTAGCACAAAATCACATAATCCAGATAGAAAGTTATACAAAAATGTGCAGCGCATGAATAAATGAAATTAAATACAATGAAATGAAAAAGTCCAATATAATCCAGCAGAGAGGAGGACTACAGGTCCCAGCAATCACCAAGGAAGATTCCACGTGTAAGGGCACACTTCAAGTGACAGATGGTAACAGACCCTCCACCTCTAACACACTCGCTTCGCTCACCTCAAATGACAGATCACTGAACTAACAGATGGTCAGTAAAGCAGGTCCCATTAGGGAAAAAATCCTCCAGAGACAGGCAGGAACTTCAAATGATTCCCCCAGGTAAATACAGGTAAGAACAAAAATAATCTAAGTGCACACAGTGGGCTGGTAGGACTTTTAATTTAAAATTAGCTACTCACAAACGTCTGTTGCAAAACACGCATTTCCACAGCAAAGCTGGAGGTACAAGAGACACAGAACGTCAGCGAGTGGCTCCTCCCCCGTACGCGTTACGTTCAAAGAACTTCGTCAGCGGATTGGCTAGTTCCTTAGATAAAGGGTTTAGGTCATGATTTTTAGAGGACAAACCCCAACTTCACCATGTGACCGAAAACTCTAAAGTGAAATCTATGCCATTAATATGTGGTCCAACAAGATATAGGTACATAGATATTTAGTGATATACTCAGTTATCTCATTTTGTAGGCAGTGTACCACAACCTATTTGATTATTAAACAAATGAATTAAAGTAGAGGCAATATTTCGATGGGCGGATTCTCCCCAGCATTGTATATCGCAATTTTATAAAGCTTTGCTGTCTTTTCAAGAGGCTGTATATCCAGCGTATCTAACCGGTTGGGAAACAGACCTACAGTCCAGTCTTGATAATACACGAAGAGATAAGATTATGATACTTTCTCATGTTACCTCCCTTTCTTCCAGAATAGAGGAAATTAACTATAAATTGCTTGTTAGGTGGTACTGTAAGCCTGTTAAGTTGCATTTGATGTTCTCTTCAAATTCTCCTCTATGCTGGAGAGAATGTGGAGGCTGTGCTGCTCACAGCCATATCTGGTGGTCCTGCTCTTTCATTCAAAAATATTGGTTATTAATATGGCGTCTATAATACAAAAAGATATAATCCAGTTTGATCCTTGGATTATTCTATTTCACCCTACTTCACAATCAATATCTAGATTTAAAAACTCAATAACCCCACATTTGTTAAACACGGCAAAATCCTTAATGCCTGTGTACTGGAAGCAAAAGTCTATACCGAACTTAGCTCAATGGTTACGAAAAATAGATGATATATGTTCTAAAGAAGAATTTAGGTACAATACCAAGGTTGACAAACATTTAAAGATATGGGCATGTTGGTTTAATTTTAAAACTACTTCGTTATATTATAATACAGTATTAGATCCCTGATATTATAGTATTCTAATGACATAAAGTTGTCATATGATATATATAGTATTTGGATAGATATGATGCAATAGAAGTTCAATATTATTGTTATTTGTAATCCCAGGCCTGGAATTGAACGCAGTGCATTGGCATTCATCCCCCAAAGCTCTGTTCTATCAGGAGATGGTTTGGGAACTGAGGAAGAAGGGGAGGATCAAACAGTCTTTTTACACAATGCAGAGGATTAAACCACTTGGGTTCCAAAGTAAGTACAACAATCGTTCTTTTCTGTATATACAGACTGATTTTACTGTAGTTGATTTAGTAATGCTTTAAGCCCTGATTAAGTGGGAGCGTGTTTGGCCTCCGAAACGCATTGCTATGAATCATTTTTATCATTAAATTACCTTGGACTCTTGGACATTTGTATGACGCACTCCTAGGATTGTATGTTTGAGTAACACACTTCCTGTTCTATGGTGGCAATGCTCACTCACTGTACTGTATGTGTGGAGGACCAGCTTTGACATCCAAGGTTGCTAGCTCCTGATTTGCTAGCTTTTCTCATCTCCATAACATAGGGGGAAGGTGTTCTGTGGTGTTGATTACACTGCATAGACTTTCAATGCAGCAGGGGAGAGTGTACAGAAAGTTACAGGATTACTGCACTTTTGTCATTATCAACATTTTGTTTGCTACTTATTGAACAGATAGAACAAACACAGGGTTTCAGGTCTGTAATAATAAGACAAAAACGAAGCAAATAAGGGAAATTTGCTGTTAGGTTATAGATATCGTTTAAGGTAGACCTTAAGCTCTAAAAGGGAGTTTTCGTCCCTGCAACCCCTCCCCTTCCCATCCTTTGCATATGAATGGCCTTTTTTCCCCAGTGTTCACATTTGTCTTTCTTTTCTGTTGCCACCATATGACATGTACCTGCTCTCACAACTTTCTGGGATATGCTTGTCACATAGCCACAATGGACAGGCCTTGCACATGTAATCAGGGGCTGGAGACTTGAACCTGGAAGAGGCAATCAGTCTTCGAATGATGCTAGAGCAGGGGGTCTGCGAACTTTCTAAACAAAGGTCCAGTTTGCTGGACTTCAGACTGTCCCAACATTAGTGGGAGTAAAAAATGTCTACGATTTGATGGTCAGTGGGAGTAAAAAAAATGACATGGCGCCTGTGGTCAGTTGGAGAAGGAAAAGGTCCCCCATCCTTGGTATCAGTGGGAGGAATAGCGCCCCATCATTGGTATCAGTGGGAGAAATAGCGCCCCATCATTGGTATTAGTGGGAGGAATAGTGCCCCATCATTGGCATTAGTGGGAGGAATAGTGGCCCATCATTGGTATTAGTGGGAGGAATAGTGCCCTATCATTGGTATTAGGGGTGCAACGGATCAAAAATCTCACGGACCGGATCGATCCTCGGATCAGAGTCACGGATCGGATCATTTTCGGATCAGCAAAACAAACCCAAAAAAAAAACCACACAAATCTTGTTACACCCACCAGAGTTTTAGATTTAAAAGCTATTTTCAACACAAAACCGAGCTTATATGCATAAATACAGTATTTGTGCATATAAGCTCAGTTTTGTGTTGAAAATGGCTTTTAAATATAAAACTCCGGTGGGTGTAACAAGATGTCCGCTTGCCCCCTTCTCACTCTATCATTATTGTACTGTGCAGCAGTGTGGGGTGTAGCAAGATGGCGGCGACAAAACGTCACTTCCTGTCGAGACAGCGGGCGCTTCCGGGTGTACTAAGATGGCCGCCGGCTCCGGACCTAAGCCAAAGCCGCTGCCTTTCCTATGGCTGAGGCCGAAAAGTGCGATCCGCGGAGGGTGATCCGTACGAATCACGGATCGGCAACGATCCGTTGCACCCCTAATTGGTATTAGTGGGAGGAATAGTGCCCCATCATTGGTATTAGTGGAAGGAATAATGTCCCATCATTGGTATTAGTGGGAGAAATCGTGCCCTATCACCAGTATCAGTGGGAGGAATAATGGACTATCACTGGTAACAGTGGGATGAATAGTGCCCTGTCACTGGTATCAGTGGGAGGAATTATGCCACATTGTTGGTGTCAATGAAAGGAATAGTGCCACATCATTGCTGTCAGTGGGAGGAATTATGCACCACTTTTTATGTCAATTGAAGGAATAGTTCCTCACCCTGGGTGGCAGTGGGAAGACTAATGTCTCATACCAGTGGGAGGAATAATTCCCTAAGGGACAGACAAAGGCAAGCAACGGGCTGCAGTTTGGACATCACTGCACTAGAGGCAAAGATGGTGGCACAGAACCCAGACTGGCAACTGAGCAGCAAATTGCAGCAGGACAACGCTGCATTCGCTGGGCAGGGGAGTACCTAAATTAAGGACAAATCTGGATAACATAAAAGAGGAGAGGAAAAATGGGCGGGGGACCAAAGTTCCCCTTTAAGTACTGTTCCAAGTGTCCAAAACCGGCTAAACATTAGACAGCAGAGGTAAATTTCTACACTCTCAGAAGCTGATGTGTGGTTATTTTTTTTCGGGGTTAAGCCGTTCCCTTTTCTGGATCTACAGACAGCAGGGTGTGTATGTGTGTAGGTGCACAGGCTGCCACAGATCCTGAAAAACATTATTAGCCTTGTTTTCATACCGATATGACTATTGGTAGATTTTCTTCGATTTCTGTATTACGGTATTGAAAAGCACTGACACAACAGTCACGCATGCCTGTTCTTATTCCTTAACTTTTTGAGTGTGGATATATTTCAAATGCTCCTGCGCTTTATGCGTGACGATGAATTTCAACATGTCTGCAATGTTTCTAATTCAGCTGGGAGTGATGTTTAAAGGACAAAAATCAAAAAAAGTGGCAGCTAAAACAGCTTGGAGTAACTTGGAGTCTCCTTACACAAATAAACTGGATATTTGGCAGTCATCAAGGTAACAGCTTTGCTGTTCTCATCTCATTCCAGGTAATTAGTGGTGTCAACAGCGTTCAATTTCATTTGAACGCGTCCTGTGGAATTGATAATTTAACCCTGGTATGCAAGCAGATTTTCGTTATAAAGTCTCATTGTTTACCTGATCCTATTGTTTCCGGTTATATACTACTTAAGTATGTATTATGTATAAAAAATGGAGAGCACGTATACATTTTTACCCTAATTATTCATAAGGGAACAGAAAGGATGTGGAGACAGTTAGGGGAACTGTGCCTTTTCTGGCAATAGGCTGATAATGACCAGTGAATTTAATGCATGTACAAAGGTGACTATAAATTATACATAGGGTGACCTAGAAAATCCTTTATAAAAGCAGTTGGTTAAATAATATTGATGTTCGCTCACAGTGGTGGATTTACATTAACTGAGTCCCTTCAAGCATAACCAAGTGTAGACATGACCAAAAAAAAAATGTGTTACTTGTGTATGTCATGACAAACTGTTGTGCTATAGCTTATTTCTGTGTTTGCATTTAGGCTCCATTCATACTTGTGGGATTTGTCATGCAATTTTTGACATCAAAGTCACACGACACATCACACCCCATTTTTTTCAAGGTCGCCCGTCAAAATCGGCATCACTTAAAGTCGCAGCAAATTTGAAAAGGTGCCTGCACTACTTTGGTGCGACTTTTGATGCAACTTTCAGCCATAGAATGTAAAGTTGGATAAAAACCACACCAAAAGTTGTGCTCCAAGGTCGCACTGGTAATCGTGCGGCTTTGGAGATGTACTAATGTGAATGGAGCCTTAGTCAACACAGTAACATATCCTACAGTTTCACTGCCTTGTACACTTATATGGTTGGCCCCCAAACCCCTCTCCTAGTCTTCTACTCACCTGTGCCCAAGTTCACAGGATTAAATGTAAGTGAAGAGCAAATCTTTTATAGAAGCAGCTGCGCGATCTCATGAATTATGTCTTACTGGATTGGGGAATATAAGACTGGGAAGTAGGGAGGAAGAGGGGTTCTACCATAGAAGTGTAACTGCAGTTTATTTATTCTTTTCTTTCCAATAGTTTTTTTCCAAAGCTTTACATGGTATCCAAAATCATAAACATTGTCAAATAAATGTCAAAGAGAGAAAGCAGCCTCCTATACAGGCATTATATGAAGTAGACACCGCTACTCCAGTTATCTTCACTTGCTTTCGGGTCCGGTGCTGAGCGACCAGCCTGCTGAATTCTGAAAAAAAAAGAGGTCAACCACTCATCATGGGTGCCATTAAGAGAATGCATTGTATTTTCTGAATCAATGCAAAACATTCTCTGATTGGATAAGGTAGGTCAGTGACATCACCCCCCCCCCCCACCTCATCCAATCAGAGAATGCTGTGCACTCATACAAAAAATGCAACGCGTTCTCTTAATGGAGCCCATGTGGGGCAGCCAACTTCTTGTATTTACAATGCATTAGGCCAGTAATTATAACTAGGGACCTGGAAGCAAGTGGAGATCATAGGCGTGCACACAGGGTGTGCCGGGTGTGCCCAGGCACACCCTAATCACCCCGAGCACATTAGTGTTATCGCTCTGTGTAGCAGCAGAAATAGGGGAAAGATCTCCCTCTTACCGTCTCTGCCATAAGAGAAGTGTTTATGCTCTGTAAATTCTTCCTGGGGTATTGACCAGGTGTAGTATATGCATAGTTACATTGGTCCAAGCCGGACCAGTGTAACTAGGTAAAGCTATACTATGCCTGGAATTCTTCATACCCACGAGCGATTACGACCAATCTGCATATTCTGGTGTTAAGAATGAGCAGATTCTTGCAGTCTGAACTACTGGTGTAAATTTTTAGCCCTGCCTATGTGCATGAAAGACAAGCTGACAGGGGCCATGGATGTCTGCTGACACGCATCGGTAACCCTCGGGTAGATACAGATGATTGCAGCTGGATGCAGAAAGATGCATCCAGGCTCAGACATCTGTCCCTAACAAGGAGTAACTGCTGCATTTGTGGATACATGCAAAGAACAATGTCCTCTCTCAGCCTGTCATTGCTTTGCGCAGGCTGAGCGTTTGCCACAGTTCCACAAACACCTGTAATCTTTGGCGCAAGAATCTGCGGCTGGAATCTTGTGTATGCCCCTAATTGCCTGCATAAAGGAGGCCTAAAGTCTCTTCTATACAGGCAGCAGACTTTACCAACCCCCTGAAAGGAATCTCACTGATCACTTTTCAAATCGCAGGTGACAGCTAGTTTGCAGGTGTTATGAAGTCGATAATGCTGCCTCCTGCATTCCTTTTATGTGATCTCTAGAGGAATTGTTTCTATCCCAGTGGGGATTTTACATTGAACTACCACAATGGTCTTAACAGCATTTGACACACATTATTTTCAATGGGTTAGTTTGACAAGTGGTGCCACCTGTCAAACTTGACATGCTGAGTTGAAAAGGTTCATAACATTGATGCATTACATGTCAGTGAGTCGAAATACTGCTTTGGGATCAACACGTGCTGTACAGAAAAAGAGGACTCGTCTTGTGAAAAACTAAAGCAAATATATTAATGAAAAACAAAAAAAACAAAATACTGAGTAGCCCCAGCAATCGGTAGAAAGTTTGAATATAAAAGACTATCAAACAAGATGCTTTAAAAAACAAAACCGGAATCAAATCCCCAAAAAGGACCCAAGAAAACCAACTTTTTTCTTGGGTCCTGGGGCTACTCTGTATTTTGTTTTGTTTTAAGTTTTTCATTTATTTTTTATTTTTTTATTTTTGTTTTTTACATGACAATGAGTCCTGTTTTTGTGTACCGCATTGAAATAGGAATATCAGAGAATGACTTTGCTGGACACGGACTCTAAGAGGGATACCAAGATTTATTTTGCTCTGGCTTTTGAACTTTTAAGATACAAGACAATTCAGCAAAGCATATACTTAAACTCTTGCAAAGTTTTCCTGTCTCTCTGCAGTTTTTGCTCATTGCGGTTTCTTATCTGTTTTACTGATCGGCAAGCAGGCTATAGCTCGGGTAGCAGGTGGTGTATGAGTTGGGGACATGTCATACAGATGTCTGTGAGGGGAGGGGGCAGTGATTGAGTTCAGTGTCTAACTGCAAATTTACAGGCACACAGAACATGAGATGTGAATAATGATTTTTAGTTAGTTTTAAACTGGTTCCTATTATCACGTATCACGGTCACATTAACTGACTCTCACTGCCACTTCAGCATATGTGTTGATCTGAAGCGGTATTTTGACAAACTGACATGTAAACGCATCAATGTTATGAACCTTTTTCCATCTCATTGAAGTGATACTAAAGTCTCGTTTTTCTAAAAATAACAATCGTTATATTTACCTGCTCTGTGCAGTGGTTTTGCACAGAGCAGCCCAGATCCTCCTCGGGTCCCACACTGGCACTCCTCCCTCCTGCCGGGTGCCCCCACAGCAAGAAGCTTGCCCTAGGGGCACCCAAGCAGGCACAGGATCTGTGTGTCCATTCACACGTGGAGCCGCGGTTCTGCCCTGCCGTCTCCTGATCGGCTCACTGGCTGTGCAGTCAAAAGCCAATCAGGAGTGTGAGTCTCCAGAGAGCCAAGGCTCTCATGGACATCGCTGGATCGAGAGGGGCTCAGGTAAGTATTAGGGGGGTCTGGAGGAGCTGCTGCACACATAAAATGCATGAAGTTAAAAAACCTTGTGCCTTTACAACCACTTTAAGCTCCAGATGATCGTTTTTCCTTCATTTGTTTCTTGTTGAACTAGCGGCTTATGATACATAAGTGCCTATCGCTACAGCAGATTTCCACCTCAAAGACTAAGCCCTGTTGGCAGGGTGAAAGGCGCCAGGGACGTGGCCTATATGGAGCCGGACTGAAACCGTGTTTACCATCGCCCACCATCTCCCACTCGGGCTGTCCTGGCTTGATCTTTTCTTTCCAGGAAATTTATAGAACTGGGATGAGTTCTCTCTCCTGATTGCACCTGATAGTTGGAGTTATTGGATGTTTTGGATGTATGTCTAGACAGTGCCCCACACTACGCATGGTATCATGAAATGCACTTCATGAAACAAATCTCTTAACTTGCTTGCCCATGTGGTACAAAGGTGTCCAGATGCAGGTCATCGCACCAATAAATATAAAAGAATTGAAGTGGAAGTACAGCCAAAACATTTTTTAAGCTTTGGATTGAGTGCGGAAAAGGTCCCATTTTTTCTTGACACTTAACACCGCAGAATTATCTGAAATAAAATTGTAATAACAGGCCTCATGCAAACCGACGTATGAATTTATGGTGCATTTTTTGTGCCAGAACTTGGTAGAGAAAATGTCTCTAATGTCATGTATTTGCGCGTGTTAATGCACGTTTGGTGTTTGTGTGTATGAGTATAAACTCATTCTGTTGGCTTGCATATTAATTGCTATCCACTAGACAGAATACATTTATGCACATACACTCATTTTATTTATGCATGTAAATTATGCTCATTATTTTAATACCTCTCCAAATGCACCTTTGGGGCGTTTTTTTATGCTTGCAAATGCTGCTTAGAAATACGTGCATAAAATGCCTGCATGTCCATGGCCACAATAAATTAAATACAGCTGTGTTCATGGGCATAAAAAATGCCAGACACCCCCAGCAGCAGTATTTTTTCTGCCTGTGTGTATGCGGCTATAAACATAAGTAATAGCTCAATGCCAAAGTCCTGAAATTTCTCATATTACAAGCTTATGCTTGTGTAAATTGTCCAATTAAAGGACTGATTCTGTAGCCCAGTCATACCCTCAATCACCCCAGTGACCTAAGGGGTGTTCATTAGGCTGTCCAGGCAAAACCTTTTATTCAACTAAAAAGGGGGCGAGCTAGACTCCCATGTCAGTTTTGACAGTTTCCAGTCCTACCAAGAGAGTGCTGCTATTACTGGATATGTCATCACTTGATTTTCATTGTGGGACAGGAAATAAGGCAACCTCCACTCAGCTGGGGTACTGACAACTGTATAAGCTTTACAGAGGATAAAACGCTTCATCTCTGACCAACTGACCAATAGAAGGAGCAAGGTATACGTTTCTGGAGGAATGGTTTGTTCTCCCATTTACAAGCAATCACCCCCCCCCCCCACCCCCCAATTATGTCATAGTGTTAGGCCTTAGACCTGTTAGAATAAACTGATTAAAAACCAGTTCTCTAGCACTGTTTACCCAGAGTCTAGGGCATAACTAGAACCTTCAGGGCCCTGGTGCAAGAAACCCTGAAACCCCCCCCCCCGGCCCCTGCCCATCGGTCCCAGGACCCTTACCTCTGAGCCCGTGGCTCTTCCCTCCAAGCCCCTTCCCACTGACCTCAGGGCCCTTTATTTAAAAAAAAAAAAACAACAGGAGCGCAGGATCCCCTTTAAAAACAAATAGAATTCGGTACAAAAAATATAGAATACTTACATTCAAGCAGTTCTAGCAGCATGGATGGAAGGGACCGAAATGCGCACACAGGCAGGCAGGGCTGTATGAAGTAGAAGCAGCTGGTTATCCTGATATTGGGGGACCTGCTCAGTGTAGAAAACAGTGTTTGCCTCAAGCTGCGTTACTTGCCACCGTTCCAACTCCTGGCCGTGTTGTATGTGTAGCCAGGGGACAGTAGCACGTTTTGAAGGTGTTCCTCCTTTCTCAAAACCTTTGTTACGATCCTGCAGTGGGACCCTTTCACATGTTCTGTAGTGGGTCCCCTTATGGCTGTCTTGGAGCTCCCCCATGGTGTCTTGGACCGGTCGAAAGTGTGACCTTGGTAACCCTGGTAGTTCTGCCACTGCCCAAAATCTAGTTTTATTTTTCCAATGTTTTAAAGGAAATCTGTGCTGCCAGTAATGTGTTGGCTGCCACTATTGACCTTTTCTTTCCCCCTGAAAACTCTAGCTGCCTTGCTCATGCTCACCTTATGTCAATCCAACAACTTCATTACTTTCTAAATTACTGTCATCGAACCAGCATACAGATCAGGGCTTCTGATTTCACTATGACATGCGTGACTTTCGCTTATTATTGTAGATGTGCAATTGGTCTGGGACATTGAAAATAGCGACAGAGAGCCAGATGAAATTTTTAGGAGGAGTTCAGCAATGGCAGCCTATCTATTCTCTCCGCACAGGTTTCCTTTACTCTATGAAAGAGCGTAGTACTAAAGCAAAACTTCTACCGTTTTGATAATACTATTTTAATTATTAAAAGTTTCTCACAGATTTCTGTCCCCTTGGGGACAGTATCTTGCAGAAAACAGCTTAAATTAATGATATGACGGATCTCCTGCAATGTGTGATCATAAGTAAAGATGTACCTCTACCGCATTCTGATTTTTAACACTTTTCCTATTCTCTTTATGGTCTCTTATTTTTACTTCATGAGCTTTCTCTCTTTTTCCTTTCCTCCCTCTGCATTTTTTCATACTAATATCTTTCCTTTCCACTCCACATCCTAAGCAGGACATCCTAATGAACTGGCTGAAATGTGATCAACAGGTGGCCCAGTTGACATCATTCTGGCCTATATCCTTTGATGGAAAAATGGAAGACGCCGCGTCTAAAATTGTTGGCGGAACAGCTTCGCATACAATCAGATGCAGGCCCTGATCTGGTATTCTGACGGCCACAGCCTGCAGGTATTGGATGTCAAAATACAATAGCTACAGCAGAAGATTTGTCCATCCACTGTTTAGCATACATTGAGAAATCTACAGTATATGTGTATGGCAAGCTTAGTCTTGTTGCCCATTTTTTAAATTACTTTACTTGTCTATTTACTCTCTTCTCTTGTTTTAATTTTTTTTTTTGTTTTTCATATTCACATTTATCTATCTCTTTCTGTAATCTTTCTTTTGTTTAGCTTTGTTTTTATCTCTCGCCCTTTCCTTTTTATTTCCATCTTTCTTTCTCTCTCTCTCTTTCTCTCTTATCTCTCATTCTTTCTTTTTTTGTCTTTTTCTCATTTCCTTTTGTTTTTTTTTTGTTTTTCTAAATCACATTTCTCTACCTCTTTCTATAATGTTTCTTTTGTTTAGCTTAGTTTTTATTTCCATTTCTCTCATTCTTTTCTTTCCTTTCCTTCCTTTTCATCACCTTATCTTTGTTTTGTTTTTGTTTTTTTGTTTTTTTTCTTTCTCTTTCTTTCTCTCTCTATACTCTAGTTGCCCATTTAGTTTTTTTTAACTTTATTTGCCTATTGACTTTCTCACTTCTCTTGTTTTATTTCTCTTTTCCTTTTTTTTGTTTCTCTAATTCACATTTCTCTACCCTTTTCTGTAATCTTTCTTTTGTTTAGCTTTGTTTTTATCTTTATCTCTTTTGTTCTTTTCTTTTCTTTCTTTCGTTTTTCCTTTCTTTTCCTTTCCTTTCCTTTCATTTCCTTTCTGCTCCTTTCCTTTCCTTCTTTTTTTTTTTTTCTTTCTCTCTTTTTTTCCTCTATTTCTTTTACTCTTTTTCTCCATTTCCCTCCTTCCCCCTCTCTCCAATCTCTGTGATGGGTAGAAGGTGTTTGTGATTCTGTCATGCTCTGAGTCACTCACAGGTCTGTGAAGCTGTTGGATGTTTGACACACCACTGCAAGTGCTGTCATCTTATAGCAATCTTTCGGGAATAGTGCTTGTGCAGGTTACTCCGAGAGTTAAAATAAGGTTTATTTACAATGGGAAATAGAGCAGAAAGCAACCGCTGGTGCATAAACAGTACATGTGAAAGTTACTTGTTTTCTGGCTGCTGGATCCCAAACCAAATTACCTAATGGCTACAGACAAATTTCTGTGCAATAGGAGTGTTGTGGCAGCAGGGACCTCGTAGGTCTGTGTTCTGTCTGCACCCTTCTCCCGCCATTCCAACACACAGCCCGCTGAATGCTAAAGATTGTAACACACTTTTTTATGCAAGCACCAGAAAGAGAAGACTGCTGATCCAATATGTGTTTTGAAATGATGTAAAATATATTTCTTTACTTCCATTAAAAAAAATTTTTTGCCAAATCACAAGGACACACCAATACAAACTATGGGAATTTTAGAATCGTAGCACTTTTCTGCTCACAGCAATATCCCAACAGCAACATTTGAATATATTGCATTTGTCAGATGGAGACACGCTGCACATATAACCAGTGCCCTTCCTGCTCACCTGGCGCACACAAAACTCTCCTGCCCCATGCGACTATTTTAATCCTTTAATTAGAGAAATAATTATTACAAGGACTTTTGCCAAATTCACAGAGTACCTTTGCTCGATGCTGTAAATTTTAATTATTGCCAGACTCTGCTTGTTTACTTGACAACATATGCCGACTCTGCCAAGAGCTTAGTTACAAAAAAAACACCCTTAAAGAGAACTAATTACGCTTGGGTTTATGCAAAAATCTGATAATTATGTCTTAAATTATCATAAATGTACAGGGCCACAGACTGGGGGGGGGGGCACTGCCCTTTATAAACAAATGCAACCATTCAGTTTGTGATGTGGTCACGTACAGACACGCTTGCCATGTTAGGACCACTACAAAGTCAAACAGAGATGGCACTCTGACTCTCGCTTGCACTCCAGGGTGTAAGACACACCACAGTCCTGATGCTTAAAGGGCAACTCTGCATTCCTGCTGTGCCGTGAATAATTGGATTTATTTTGCTCCTTTTACTTTGAGGACCAACTATCATTGTGTGATGCAAGATATGGGTTTCTGGCAAAGCTGGGAGACCACCCACATTTTTACCCCCCAAAAATTGTACAGACAGATGGTTCAGCTTAGTTTGGCTTATGATGGCTGTTGACCCCTTCCCTGACCAGGCTTTACAGAAGATACTTTGCCCTTAAGGATCCAGTTCATTCTTGCCATATGCTAACATGATCCAAGCATGCAGGCTGGTGTTTGTTTTGCACTGCTTTTTTTTCTTTGAACTTTATTGAGAGTGGACAAAGTTACATTTCATTCAAGACTCCCCACTACAGCTGTGGTACGGTTACCCATAGTGCAGTCTGGTGCTCTGACAAAAAGCAGCACGTCTGCATTGCCCATAACCACAGCATTTTACTGTGAATGGGGCACATGGGAAAAATTGTTTTCTTAATGCCCTTGCAGTGACCTGCGTTGTTATATGCAGGGCACCGCCTAAAGCGCGAATGAGCCCTAAAGTAAACACGCAAGATGACCTTATGAGTAACGTGTTCTAACCTGCAGTAATTCCTGCAAAGTGAACACAAGGCAAAATATTCTCACACAACAAAATTAAGCAGGAATTGCAAATGTCATGGATTTTACCAGGGGATGTAACGATTAATGTTCTTGACCTGTTGGTCTTCTACACCACATCCAAGAATACTTCTGAAAGATTTAGATTTGACGACTTCTGTGCCACTATCCTGGAATATGAACATAAATTGAAGTCAGAACTAATGATATTTTAGTTTGTTTCGGGTCAGTGACAAAGTAGGAAAACCTTTTGGATCTGATTGACAGTCATGGAATTAGCATTTTCAGAAGAGGTCAGCAATGGCTACTTTCATGTATCTGCTATACAATTTCTATTAAAAAAAAATGTGTAAAAGTTTTGTACATGTTTTCTTTTTGTGGTTGGAACTAAATGCCAAATAAAAAAAAAACTTTTTTTTCCAGTCATTTAAATATAAAATTTAGGATATTAGTATTGTGTGTGTTTTCTGGCATCTCCTTTTCCTCTTTTGTTGCAAAAGGACTTGTTTACTCCGCTCAATAGCTCAAGTTGACATTTAGCCCATGTTCACACTTGAGCATGAGTGTTTTCATTTTCAGATGATCTTGAAGCATTTTTGCACGCAAGAACACAATCTTTTGAAGTGTTTTTCATGTGCTGCAGTTAGGGTTGCCACCTGTCCAGAATTCACCTGGACAGTCCAGGTTTTGAATCGTGTGGGTTTCAGACTGCCTGAAACCCGGACACAATATGGGCTTACACGCAGAAGAGTTGTTACTCCCCCTGGAGTCTCCTGGCATTGCCTGCATGGAGAGAAGTGGTATTATAGTCTCTCTTCAGGAAACACATTGTTCTCTGGGAATTGTTTCTAAGACCTCATGCACACAGGACGTCAAAAAAAGCTGCATTTACAAACGTTTAACGCTTTTTTTTTTTTTTCCTGCGTCTAAATGCCCCTCTGTTAGCCTAGATGTCCATGCGTACATGTGCATAAATGTGCATTAATGCTAGATGCACGTTAATATTCTGGCCAATAGAGTGAATTAACATGAAATGCGCAAACACGCATAAATGTTCATGAATGCACATAAATGCGGTTTTGGGCACTTTATTTCCCCCCTGGAGCAAAGGTGTCCAGGGGATGAAAAAATACATCTGCGTGCATTAGCCCTAATTGCATAGCTCCTAACTCTATCCCTGGTTTGGAACAAAGTCCTTCTGTCCCTCTTCCCTCCTCATTTGCCCCTCACTTTGAACTGATCTATATAGTTGTATATAAAATGCTCTATTTATCTTTCAAAAATTCCTAAAACTTTCATCCAAATTCTAAATTGCTGCATTTGTAAAAAAAAAAAACACTTGTGCGTTTGCCAAATCTTTTTTGTTGTATAATTTTCCTTTGGGGGGGGGGGGGGGGGGGCAAGGGGTGTGTTCTATGATGCATACTTTTGCTGATAGGTGTCCCTTGTTCCCATATCAAAAAGCTGGGAGGCATGTAATTGTAAGACAATCACTTTTTATACAGAATGTAGCAAAAGCAAATATTAAACATCAGTTTAACAAAATACATACCTACTATTAATTTAAAAAGTTCTAAGTGCTGCTTCTTCCTGCCAGTCTTTATAACTGTGGCCATTCCTTCACTAGAGATCATAAATCTAGCCCAAACCTACCAATATCTCAGCAGTGACACAATTGGGGTTATTTACGAAAGGCAAATCCACTTTGCACTACAAGTGCAAACTAAAAGTACAAAGTGCACTTGAAATTGCACTGAAAGTGCACTTGGAAGTGCAGTCGCTGTAGATCCGAGAGGGACATGCAAGGACAGTAAAAAACAGCATTTTAGCTTGCACATGATTGGATAATGAAATCAGCAGAGCTTCCCCTCATTTCAGATCTACCCCTCAGATTTACAGCGACTGCACTTCCAAGTGCACTTTCAGTGCAATTTCAAGTGTAGTTTGCACTTGTAGTGAAAAGTGGATTTGCCTTTAATAAATAACCCCCAATATCTTGCAGATTCTCTATTATTCCAAGTGCTCCTCCAGAAGTAACCTCTTGCCTTCCCATCTCCTCTCCAGTTAGCTTTTCTCACTTCCATCTCCAGCACTTCAGTGGAGATTACCTTAATTTGCTGGAAGCTATTCAGACAAGTATGTAATACCAAACCAATAGAAGGGATTTAATCTTCTCAAAAAAACCAATCAAAGAAGACGACACAACAAGGATTATTGTGAGATTTTCTAATGAGCATTTTAAAATCAATAAAATTATCTCAAAATATTGGTCCATCCTTACAGATGATCCAATCCTGAAAGGACTAATTGGTCCTAAACCCCAAATCACCTATAGAAAACCTGGCTCAATAGGAAATGCACTCATCCAAAGTGAATACAAGGGCACGGCAAGAAAGGACCCCTGTAAAACATGGGGTACATACCCATGTGGTTCCTGTGCCCAATGTCCTGTCATCGGTAGGAGGACCACACTGGCACTGCCTAATGGGGAAAGTTTTTCCCTGCGTCATTTTGCCAACTGCAAGACGCAGGGTGTGGTATACCTCATGCAGTGCCAGTGTGGTGCCTTCTACGTGGGCAAAACAAGACAGGAATTTAGAAAACGTGTCGACAAACATATGCAAAGTATGCAAATCGGCAACTTGTATCTGCCTTTGGGAAGGCATGTTGCCAGATATCATAATTACCGACTACCCTCGGTGAACTTCACAGTTCTTGATAGGATTCATTTGCCACTCAGGGGGGGAGACTGGAACAAGGTCCTCCTCCAGCGTGAAATGCGCTGGATAAGGTACCTTAGGGCCACTACCCCCCCAGGCCTAAATGAAACCGAAAGTTTCAGACCCTTCTTGGAGGGCTTCAGCTCGGGGAAAACGGATTAACACAATTTTTATCTCACCTTCTTTGTTCCCTTGCACCTCTGCTTTCTTAGAACTGGAGTTCTATTCCAGTACCCCTGGCGGAGAAACAGAGGGCTCCCTCCATAACACCATAGGCCCATTATCTCCCCATTGATGATCATATGTCTTAAACTGCTAAGACTCTATACCCTACCCAGTCAGAAACTATATAGGAGAGTTTTTCTAATTAAACTTATTTACTGTAATTACTGTAATCTCTTTTGTGTAACTATTTTGTATACAGTATTATGTTAATTACTGTTATTCCTGCAGATGCATTTTTTTCATGCGACTGTGCCATATGAATCCGCCTCTCAGTGCTGAAACAAAGGGCCAATGATACTGTTGCCGTTCTGCCCACTATCCCTACCCGGCACAGGGGGGGGGCCATGACGCAACATCATGGCCCGAATACCCCGAAGGCATCAGATCTTATTTTGATGCCCCGGGATTTCCTACTGTGTCGGTGGTTATAAGCCCTAATTTTGATGTTCTGCCATTCGCTCAATGACAGTACAATCATCATAAAGAGGTTTGGGCATATTTAAGAATAAAAATCTCCCTTCACATTCTCTTATATTATATATATTTCATATTTCATCAGTACTATCCCCATTTCAATCAATTCTTTGCAATTCTTTTATACAATTTTTCTTCCTTTTTTCCATCTTTAATGAGGGAGTATAGACCTGCTACTTTTTGTCATACTTGTCACTGTATATCTTGGTGACATCTACGACACCAGCATAGAACAGTACCCCACACACCGCTGTGCATAGTCTGATACTTTTTTGTCAGACAGTGGGGCTACTATGCCCCGATGCCCGGTTTAACATGGATAAGACTGCTCAATAGCGCTGTGGAGTCACACGGCGCCCCTCCCTCTTTTAGGAACTGACGTTGGGGCCATGTGACCCCAACGTCATATGCACATTGCCCCGGCAACCAGACGCACCTCTCTCCCCGCCACACCCCGTGCCCATACTACATGGGCTACGTGTAAGCAATAGGCTTCACGTCACGGGGAGGAGAAAAGGAAGGAGGAGGTCCAAGCGTCTGCTACCTAGACAACAGGGAAGCTTGTGGACGCTTCCCCTCAATACATTGTACAAAGGTGCTTCCTCTAAACAGTGACAGCAGCTAATTGAAGTCGCACCCCCTCCACTGCACCACCAATGAATGTGAGACTCTACCTACAATAGGGCTACGCCCATCACTTAGCCACGCCCACACCCCATATATTAGGACGCCAGGGATGGCCACAGGCAGCATTTCACAACTGGCTTTGTTACAGAGAGGTACTTCAGGACCAGAGCTCCCTGCCACTTGGAACAATACACCTGATACAATCAAATTAAGGTATTTGATCTCTTTTACTCTATGATGACCCTGGGGAACCTTATTTCCCCTACGAATCACCATTATTTCCATTCTTTGACCGTTTTGATGTTCAAATTCTTAGCATTTCCCTTATACCTTCATGTTTTTCAGTTGTTTAATTATCACGACTGCCAAATACTGGTTTCTTCACAATACACCAGGCCATCCCGTAGAGGATATTTGAGCAGCATTGACAACCATGTGTTAGGACCCCTGCCAGCACTGGGAAAGCGATTTTTTCACAGTTAAATGCAAATGTAAGTCGCATATAATACTTTTCTGTTGTAATGCGATTTCTGTAGTCGCAAATGTAAGTCGCATATAATATATTTCTTAGGACCCCTGCCAGCACTGGGAAAGCGATTTTTCACAGTTAAATGCAAATGTAAGTCGCATATAATACTTTTCTGTTGTAATGCGATTTCTGTAGTCGCAAATGTAAGTCGCATATAATACTTTTTTGCTGTAATGCGATTTCTGTAGATATAGGTAACAAACAAATATTTAAGTATATACCAATAATCATGCTGTTACTTAAAATTTTAGAATGCGATGCAGTCCCTCCCTGAGGAAGACTTTATCCTTACAATAAGTTGAAACGCGTTGGAAATCTGCTATCAGGACGCCATCACACCTATCGGGGGTGGTACTTGTAACTAGCAGTAGGATGCATCATATGTTTCCATATATCTGATGTTTTTATAATTATTCTTAACTATAGAATAATGTGTATGTTCATGTATATCCTATTCGTTTTTATATCAATAAACTTCTTTTTAATTATAATTCAACACTGCCAATTTCTGCATTGCCCTTAAAATCCCATTTTGAGGTACACATCTAGTTCTAAAAATTACAAGGGATGCTGGCAATGACACGGCCAACCCTCTGAGTCATATATTCATGTAAACAATTTATTAGGGTGGAAAATACACCCACACCTCTTCTATCGTTGACTCAGACAGTTGGTTGTGGACTCTCCTTGAACCAAAAATAAATATTTAATCTAATTAATACGAGGCTCCACCCATCCTATTATATAATAAGGGATTTTCCTGTTTTAGGAGTGGAGCAGTCCAACTCAGTCATTGGAGAACCCCCGATGACCACTTATCTTTCTTTTTCTTTTTTCTGCTTTTGGGTTGAGTGTATTTCCACTAGGCAGTAACGACATACAATGGGGGACCTATTGGGGGGAGAATGGGAGGAACTTATGGCTAATATCCAAAAAGATTATCAAGACAAAGAACAGGTCACCTCAGACCTATCTTCACTTTTTTCATGTTTAACCAAAATATTAGAGAAAAAAATCTGCCCTGCACTGGCATATAGAATCTTTGGGACGCTACATCAGGGAGGGCATAAACCCTATAGGTCTACGAATACAAATATTCCCCACCCTGGATAACATTACCAAAGAACTGAAAACAAATTGGGAAACAAAATTAAATGAATGTTCCAAACACCTCATGCTATTGCTGCAAAACGAATACCAGCAGCAATTGAGAGGTATGGACATGGAAATCCAAACACTTTATACCCGACTTTCCGCCCTCAAAAAACACGAACAATACACAGTATATGAGAAAAAACTGAAGGAACACCTAGAAACCTTCAGCAAAAATATTCTCATAAAAAAGGAGAAAAAATACTGGAGGGATAAAAACGCTTTTGGCGAAGGCAGGGCATATAAGTGGAATACCAATTCACAGACAAGAAAAAGTTCCAGATTTCCCAAACAGAATAATATAAACCAGACCAATGACTATCTTTCGGATACACCTTCCAATAACTCCTCCTCCTCAGCCTCATCCCAGGCGGGCAAATTTCGAGGCAAAAGAAAGGGTCCCTTTCCCAAACAAACAGATATGGAGGGAGAGATTCAACAAACACACAAGAGAAGAACCACAGACGTCCAGTCAAATGAAAGCACACGAGGTGGAAGAGAAGGGGGCATGGGTAGAACTAAGGGGACAATACCGGGCAACCCAAAAGGCTCATCCTCTCATAATACCGGAAAAAGTTACAAAGAACAGGGTGCGATTCCAAAAACTCAGCAGACCCATTTAGACACTTTTTTTAGACAAAAGCAACATACAATCCCAACCTCCTCCAACCCCACCACCACAACTTTCAATGATATCCATGACAGCCCCACCTGTGAAGGAAAACTAAATGTCATAAATCTCTCATCTCACAAACTCACAACAATAGAACAGGAAGTTTTGTCTCTAGGTCTCTCCTTTTGTCCGAATCGGAGTTTAGACAGCTTTGAAACCATCAAAGATATAAATCTGTTCGCCAGAAAACTTTTACTCAAAAGCTTATATGCGACTAAAAAAACCACGGCTACACCTGAAGTGGAACCTAATCTCAAAGCAGCAGACTTTAGAGCTCTCAGAGATCTTAATCTATTACTGCAAGAAAGTGGCCCAATATAGGATTTTTGTGAGAGGGATCTTGACAGTGAAAGCAGTGAAGAAGAATATGAGGAACCCAGCAGAGTCCAAACCACCAAAAAATACAAAAGGAAATCACACAGATTTCCACCACTGAATCAGAATCCAGCCATAGCTCTATTTGTAGGACAGATCACCAAAGAAATCAACAAGATGGAAAAATACAACAAAAAAAGCAACCTAAATCGGGAACAACAAAAGGCATTAAACTCCCTCAAAAACAACACAGAAATTACAATCAAAGCATCGGACAAGGGAGGGAACATCGTCCTTATGGACAATGCCAAATACGAAAAAATGTGTTTTAACATATTGAATGATACCAAATGCTATAAAAAGATTTCTCCCTCCACAGTAGATAAATTCAATCAGGAATTCTTCTCCCTGGTGGATGAATCTGTTAATGAAGGGGTAATAGATAAAGACACGTGGGATTTCATACGCACTAGACATCCACGTCAACCCACCTTTTATGCACTACCCAAAGTGCATAAAAAACTAAATGACCCACCAGGGAGACCTATCATTTCCGGGAATGGTTCCATCACAGAGGGGATCAGCCAAATAATAGATCAATACCTGAGACCCCATGTAATGGAACTTCCATCGTATACAAGGGATACCATACATCTATTGCAAATCCTCGATGGAATATCCATTCCCAGTTCAGCTCTACTTGTTACAGTGGATGTGGAATCGCTGTATAATAGCATCCCACACCACTTAGGCATAGCTGCAATTGAACGTGTCCTACAACAAAGAGCAACAACAGACTGGAAATTCAATGCATTCATTCTAACTATGCTGGACTACATCCTCAGACACAACACCTTCCTTTTCAAGGGCTCCCACTACCTCCAGGTGCAGGGAGTGGCTATGGGGACGTGCTGCGCACCCTCCTATGCCAACCTGTACCTGGGGGAGTGGGAGAGGGAGTACCTACAGGGGGAGGCAGCGTCTGTGTACACTCGCCACATATGTATGTGGCAGAGGTACATAGACGATCTCTTCATCATCTGGGACGGCCCCCCTGAATTATTGAGGGACTGTCTAAAGCTGATGAACAACAATGCTTTTAACCTGTTTTTCACTATGACCTCGGATACCCATGAAGTAAATTTCCTGGATATTACCATCTTTAAAAACTCTGAGGGCGGACTATCAAGTAAACTTTATAGAAAGGAGACTGCTGGCAACACCTTGTTGCATGCAAACAGCTTTCACCCGGAACCTCTGAAAAAGATCTATTCCCTACAGCCAGTTTCTCCGCCTTAAAAGAAACTGCAGTAACAACGAAGACTTCCAACACGAAGCGGACAAACTTACCATTAGGCTCATGAACAGAGGCTACTCCAAATCCTCTTTAAAAAAAGCGTTCAACCGAGTTAAGCAAACCAATAGAAGGGATTTAATCTTCTCAAAAAAACCAATCAAAGAAGACGACACAACAAGGATTATTGTGAGATTTTCTAATGAGCATTTTAAAATCAATAAAATTATCTCAAAATATTGGTCCATCCTTACAGATGATCCAATCCTGAAAGGACTAATTGGTCCTAAACCCCAAATCACCTATAGAAAACCTGGCTCAATAGGAAATGCACTCATCCAAAGTGAATACAAGGGCACGGCAAGAAAGGACCCCTGTAAAACATGGGGTACATACCCATGTGGTTCCTGTGCCCAATGTCCTGTCATCGGTAGGAGGACCACACTGGCACTGCCTAATGGGGAAAGTTTTTCCCTGCGTCATTTTGCCAACTGCAAGACGCAGGGTGTGGTATACCTCATGCAGTGCCAGTGTGGTGCCTTCTACGTGGGCAAAACAAGACAGGAATTTAGAAAACGTGTCGACAAACATATGCAAAGTATGCAAATCGGCAACTTGTATCTGCCTTTGGGAAGGCATGTTGCCAGATATCATAATTACCGACTACCCTCGGTGAACTTCACAGTTCTTGATAGGATTCATTTGCCACTCAGGGGGGGAGACTGGAACAAGGTCCTCCTCCAGCGTGAAATGCGCTGGATAAGGTACCTTAGGGCCACTACCCCCCCAGGCCTAAATGAAACCGAAAGTTTCAGACCCTTCTTGGAGGGCTTCAGCTCGGGGAAAACGGATTAACACAATTTTTATCTCACCTTCTTTGTTCCCTTGCACCTCTGCTTTCTTAGAACTGGAGTTCTATTCCAGTACCCCTGGCGGAGAAACAGAGGGCTCCCTCCATAACACCATAGGCCCATTATCTCCCCATTGATGATCATATGTCTTAAACTGCTAAGACTCTATACCCTACCCAGTCAGAAACTATATAGGAGAGTTTTTCTAATTAAACTTATTTACTGTAATTACTGTAATCTCTTTTGTGTAACTATTTTGTATACAGTATTATGTTAATTACTGTTATTCCTGCAGATGCATTTTTTTCATGCGACTGTGCCATATGAATCCGCCTCTCAGTGCTGAAACAAAGGGCCAATGATACTGTTGCCGTTCTGCCCACTATCCCTACCCGGCACAGGGGGGGGGCCATGACGCAACATCATGGCCCGAATACCCCGAAGGCATCAGATCTTATTTTGATGCCCCGGGATTTCCTACTGTGTCGGTGGTTATAAGCCCTAATTTTGATGTTCTGCCATTCGC
This sequence comes from Lithobates septentrionalis, assembly GCA_037952835.1. Lineage (NCBI taxonomy): Eukaryota > Metazoa > Chordata > Amphibia > Anura > Ranidae > Lithobates > Lithobates septentrionalis. Next base: position 1,463,743 of record JBBDGP010002838.1, read on the forward strand.
TCAATGACAGTACAATCATCATAAAGAGGTTTGGGCATATTTAAGAATAAAAATCTCCCTTCACATTCTCTTATATTATATATATTTCATATTTCATCAGTACTATCCCCATTTCAATCAATTCTTTGCAATTCTTTTATACAATTTTTCTTCCTTTTTTCCATCTTTAATGAGGGAGTATAGACCTGCTACTTTTTGTCATACTTGTCACTGTATATCTTGGTGACATCTACGACACCAGCATAGAACAGTACCCCACACACCGCTGTGCATAGTCTGATACTTTTTTGTCAGACAGTGGGGCTACTATGCCCCGATGCCCGGTTTAACATGGATAAGACTGCTCAATAGCGCTGTGGAGTCACACGGCGCCCCTCCCTCTTTTAGGAACTGACGTTGGGGCCATGTGACCCCAACGTCATATGCACATTGCCCCGGCAACCAGACGCACCTCTCTCCCCACCACACCCCGTGCCCATACTACATGGGCTACGTGTAAGCAATAGGCTTCACGTCACGGGGAGGAGAAAAGGAAGGAGGAGGTCCAAGCGTCTGCTACCTAGACAACAGGGAAGCTTGTGGACGCTTCCCCTCAATACATTGTACAAAGGTGCTTCCTCTAAACAGTGACAGCCGCTAATTGAAGTCGCACCCCCTCCACTGCACCACCAATGAATGTGAGACTCTACCTACAATAGGGCTACGCCCATCACTTAGCCACGCCCACACCCCATATATTAGGACGCCAGGGATGGCCACAGGCAGCATTTCACAACTGGCTTTGTTACAGAGAGGTACTTCAGGACCAGAGCTCCCTGCCACTTGGAACAATACACCTGATACAATCAAATTAAGGTATTTGATCTCTTTTACTCTATGATGACCCTGGGGAACCTTATTTCCCCTACGAATCACCATTATTTCCATTCTTTGACCGTTTTGATGTTCAAATTCTTAGCATTTCCCTTATACCTTCATGTTTTTCAGTTGTTTAATTATCACGACTGCCAAATACTGGTTTCTTCACAATACACCAGGCCATCCCGTAGAGGATATTTGAGCAGCATTGACAACCATGTGTTAGGACCCCTGCCAGCACTGGGAAAGCGATTTTTTCACAGTTAAATGCAAATGTAAGTCGCATATAATACTTTTCTGTTGTAATGCGATTTCTGTAGTCGCAAATGTAAGTCGCATATAATATATTTCTTAGGACCCCTGCCAGCACTGGGAAAGCGATTTTTCACAGTTAAATGCAAATGTAAGTCGCATATAATACTTTTCTGTTGTAATGCGATTTCTGTAGTCGCAAATGTAAGTCGCATATAATACTTTTTTGCTGTAATGCGATTTCTGTAGATATAGGTAACAAACAAATATTTAAGTATATACCAATAATCATGCTGTTACTTAAAATTTTAGAATGTGATGCAGTCCCTCCCTGAGGAAGACTTTATCCTTACAATAAGTTGAAACGCGTTGGAAATCTGCTATCAGGACGCCATCACACCTATCGGGGGTGGTACTTGTAACTAGCAGTAGGATGCATCATATGTTTCCATATATCTGATGTTTTTATAATTATTCTTAACTATAGAATAATGTGTATGTTCATGTATATCCTATTCGTTTTTGTATCAATAAACTTCTTTTTAATTATAATTCAACACTGCCAATTTCTGCATTGCCCTTAAAATCCCATTTTGAGGTACACATCTAGTTCTAAAAAGTATGTAATAACTTTACTCTCCTGACCTCAGCAAGCAATCTACAAATTACAAATACTGCTTGCTCCCATGTTTTTTTTTTTTTTCATTTTGATTGCATAGTTTTGGAAATGGGGATATTTTTCAGCTATTGCTGTCAAATGTCTATAGTACTCGTGAACAGTTTATTATAAATTGCAGCAAAAAAATCTGAAAATGAAAGCTGCATGTTTAACTAATATGTGATTATTATAACTGAAGTTTAAACTGGTTTGAGTGTATGTGAGCATCTCCCTTTCCCATTTATCAGCTTACATGACACTTTTGTGTGACTATGTGGGGAGGTGCAGCGGCAGAAAACACATAGGGATTACATAGTTGCATAGTAGGTAAGGTTGAATAAAGACAATAGTCCATCCAGTTCAACCTGTGTAGGTGCACATGCAGAGGCGGCTCTAGGCTTTGTGAGGCCTTAGGCGAATTTTACACATGAGGCCCCACTCACGTCCATAATGGGAAAAAAAATTCAAGCAATTAAAATGGCTGCAGAAAGATGCACGGATTTAGCACACAGTTCATCAGCACCACTTCCAGGGCACCCTCCTCACCCATCAGACATATGCAGCCAATAAAACATCTGGGACCCAGCAAGGTGGCAACCTACCCCTCTAAGAATTTCCCATGCCTTGGGAGGAAGGAGAGTGGGGGAATCCCAACACAGTGCAGAGAGATATAGGGAGGAGGGAGGGAGAGAGACAGGGATAGAGAGAGGGGGAGGGGTGGGAAAGAAGGGAAGAGAGGGGGTAGAGAGGGGGGATAGGGGGGAGAGAGAGGGGGGAAAGGGGGAGAAGGGAGGAGAGAGAGAAAGGGGAGGAGGGGAGAGAGCGGGGGAGGGAGAGAGGGGAGGAGGGGAGAGAGCGGGGGAGGGAGAGAGGGGAGGAGGGGAGAGAGCGGGGGAGGGAGATAGGGAAGGACAGAGAGAAGGGGGGAGAGAGAGAAGGGGGGAGAGAGAGAGAAGGGGGGAGAGAGAGAGAAGGGGGGAGAGAGAGAGAAGGGGGGAGAGAGAGAGAAGGGGGGAGAGAGAGAGAAGGGGGGAGAGAGAGAGAAGGGGGGAGAGAGAGAGAAGGGGGGAGAGAGAGAAGGGGAGAGAGGGGGGGAGAGAGAGAGGGAGGGGGAGAGAGAGAGAGAGAGGGAGAAGGAGAGAGAGAGAGGGAGAAGGAGAGAGAGAGAGGGAGGGAGAGAGAGAGGGGGGGAGAGAGAGAGAGAGAGAGGGAGGAGAGAGAGGGGGAGGAGAGAGAGAGGGGGGGAGGGAGAGAGGGGGAGAAAGAGGGGGGAGAGAGGGGGTAGAGAGAGAGGGGGGAGAGAGGGGGAGGGATAGAGGGAGTGAGTGGGGGTGACACAGAGGAGGGAGGTGAATAAGAGGGGTGAGGGAGAGAGAGAAGGGTTGTGGAAGAGAGGGGTGGCACGAGAAAGAAAGAGACGAGAGGGGGAGAGAGAGGGAGAGAGAGAGGGAGAGAGGGGGGAGAGAGGGGGGGAAGGGGGAGAGAGGGGGGAAAGGGGGAGAGAGAGAGGGAGAGAGAAGGGGGAGAGAGAAAGGGGGGGAGAGAGAGAGGGGGAGGGGGGAGAGAGAGAGGGGGGGAGAGAGAGGGGAGTGAGAGAGGGCAGGCAGGGAGTGAGTGGTGGGAGGGGGTGAGAGAGACTGGGGGTGACACAGAGGAGGGAGGTGAGAAAGAGAGGGGAGGTACGAGGGAGAGAGACGAGGGGTGAGAGAAAGCAGGGTGACATAAAGAGGGGGGGAGAGATAGGAGAAGATGATAAAGAGGGGGGTGAGAGAGATCCCTAGCCCTGTCCCTGTCTGCAGACCCTCCTGTGTTCCATGTCCCAGTCTGTGAGAGCACTGGGCAGGAGCAGGAGAGGGGGTAAAGAACAGGAAGGAGCTGGAGAGCACTGGGGTTGTGGGGGCAGAAAGCACTGGGGAAGGTGGAGAGCATAGGAGGGGTGGGGGCTGGAGAGTGCGGGGGGGCTTGAGAGGAGGGGAGTCAGAAAGAATGTGAGGGGAAAGCAGGGGGAGCTGAAGAGCACTGGGGGAGGAGCCAGGGAGCACAATGAGGATCGGAGAGCACAGGGGGTGCAGAAGAAGTTAGATAGGAGGAGCGGTGAGCGGCTGCATATAGTGGAATTTAACTTTTTATATTCCTCCTGCAGCCGCTGAATGCTCACTTCTCCTCCTCTCCTTCCTGCAGATGATTCAGCGGCTGCAGGAGGAATATAGAAAGATCCATTCCACTATATGCCGCCACCCACCACTCCTCCTATCCAGGCACACAGGAAGGCTGCACGGGCACTCACCTTCTCTCTGGTCGGCCAGCCGGCATCAGGAGATTGGAGGCGGAGCTCCTTCATGTTCAGTCACGGGGCAGCTCACGGGAGGCAGGTCGGGTGAGCGCAGGCTGAAGGAGCAGCCCAGCTGCGGCTCCCACATGGACATGCCGCCGCCCGACACACGCCTTGTAGAGATGGCACCAGGAGCTGGGTGCTGTCATCCGGCCGCTGCCGCCACCTAGAGGCCTCAACTGTCCCGCTGTCCGCACCTGCTGCCACCGGACCGGGATGCAACCGCTCCGTGCTGGAGCCGCTATTCCTCGGGCAGTACCCGATTCGTCAGTCAGCCCCAGAGCCCCAGCGGGGGTAGGCGGAGCCGCCGGCGTCAACGTCAGTGATTGAGCACAAGTAAAGTAGGCGGCCGCGAGGCCCCTGTCAGTGCGGGGCCTTAGGCGGTCGCCTAGTTTGCCTAATTAGAGAGCCGCCTCTGTGCACATGTGTCAGTGTCTATAATTTTTTCCCATATCCCTGTATGTTGTGTTCTTTAAGATGCACATCCAAGAGTCTCCTAAAAATATCCATACTCCCTGCTGCCACCACCAATTGTTGAAGAGAGTTCCACATCCGTATCGCCCTAACCGTGAAGAACCCCCTGCGCAATTTAAGGTTAAACCGCTTCTCCTCCAATCTCATTGTGTGGCCCCGTGTCCTCTTACACTCCTTGAGACTGAAAAGTTTGTTTCCTATGCTGGGAGCGCCATTGAGGTATTTGTAAACAGTTATCATATCTCCTCTCAATCATCGTTTCTCCAGCGAGAATAAATTTAGTACTTGCAGCCATTCCTCGTAATTGACGTCCTCCGGTCCCCTTATTAATTTTGTTTTTGTACCTTGTTTGGACTCTCTCCAGTTCCAGCACATCCCTTCTGAGGACTGGTGACCATAACTGGACAGAGTACTCCAGATGTGGTCTAACCAGAGTTTTATAAAGTGCTAGGATTATCATTTTATCTCTGGAGTATATCCCCTTTTTTTATGCGTGCTAATATTCTGCCGTATTTGTGGCTGGAGCTTGACATTGCATGCTATTGCTCAATCTGTTATCTACTAGGACCCCAGATCTTTCTCCATCCATCCTTGATTCCCCCAGAGGTTCTCCCCCTAGTGAGTAGTTTGCATGTATGTTTTTTGCCCCTAAGTGCATTACCTTACATTTCTCCACATTAAATCTCATTTGCCATGTAGTTGCCCACTCCATTGATTTGTTCTGTAAAATTTCTATATCCTGATGTGAAGTTATTGCCTTTTTATGTCGTCTGCAAAAACTGAGATTGAGCTATTTATCCCATCCTCTATATCATTTATGAATAAACTGAATAGAATTGGTCCCAGGACAGAACCTTGGGGTACCCCACTTACCACTCCAGACCAGTCTGAGTACACGTTATTTATCCACCACCCTTTGGACATACCCCTGTAACCAGTTTTTTTACCCAAGAACAAACCTTATGGTCCATGCCTGCAGACCTCAGCTTGTAAATTAATTGTTTATTTGGGACTGTATTGAATGCTTTTGCAAGATCCAGGTACACTAAATCCACAGGCCTTCCCCTGTCTGGATGGCAGCTCACTTCCTCATAGAATGTTAACAGGTTGGTAAAGCCATGCTGATGACTACTGATGATATTTTCTCCTTCAGCAAATTTTCAGGTATAGTCCCTTATCATCTCCTCCGCTCCCTTCACTCCAGCCTCTGTCAGCCACAAGGGTATGTCCTGTGATGTGACACTAACAATACTGTCGCAGTCGGTATACCCCTCCTTTTCCTGCGTACTACTACAACTCTGCATAGAAACCATTCAGCTTCCAGTTGTTTCTTGTCAAAGTTTAATTGAACAAGATGAAGTTAGAAGCTGATTGGCTACCATGCACCACTGCACCAGATTTTGTACTCTCCAGCCTTAGTAAATTAACCACACAGAGTGTTTGCAGAGAACAGAACTTGTATCAATGCGAATGAGAACACTCACGGTAATATCAGCAGTGTGTAGTGAAGGAGGTCTCAGATGTGCCAACAGCTTCTGTCTTGAGGGGCGGAATGGGGCCTGGCTAGTCCGGGCCCAAGTGGGTGGGTCTCCAGAAGGATGGCGTGTCCCTATCCTTTCCCTAGGAACCTCTCCCTGCTATTAATCACGGTTGGATGAGTGACCTGTCCCTACACTAACCACACACGAAATGCATGCCTAGCCTAGGAGCCAGGGCCTTAAATTGGCTTTGCCTGGACCAAGATGTCTGCTAGAGTCACATGGGATGGCAGCATCCAGTGACCCAGGAAACCATAGAGTAGTGAGGGCGAACCTTGTACGTGCTCGCTCCTAAGCCACCCAGTCTACGTCTATTGACACCGACCAGGTGACTCGGCCCCGCTCTGCACTCCCTCGTAAAAGCATTTGATTCACAGCAGGAGCTAATGGCTGCTGCTGCTATTACTCTGCCCAATGAGGAGGGAGACAGCAGCAAGAGCTGCTGCTCTCATGCACATCACTGGATCGGATCGGGCTCAGGTAAGAATAAGAGGGGGGGCTTGGGGGCTCCTGCATCACAGGTGGTTATTTACCTTAATGCATAGAATGTATAAAGGTAAAAAACCTTGAGGCTTTAGAACCACTGTAAAATCTGGTTACATTTCTACACACAAGTGAATCAGTGAGAGGTATGATCCCCCTTTTTTTCCACTTGCTCTGTTCAGATAGGGCTGTAGCTTTTACTAGGAGAGAAATAGTCTGAAGGCAAGCAGTGGCTGCTTTGCCATCGTATTTTTAAGAAAACCCATAGAGCTTTATGAATCTTGCGTCTTCGGTGTACCCTGTAATAAATGTTTGTTTGTATTATAAGGATTTTATATAAAGTTAAAAAAATGAAACAAAATTGTAGTACTATAAAACTTTCCCAATACCATACCATTGTAGTATCCAATTTAGGAATTCTTGTAGTATCCCATTTAGAAATCAATCTGAGATTGGAATATAGGGATCTGAGACACATTGGTATTGATTTACTTTAATGTAAACCATGTGATAATAATGGGCTGATTTACTAAAGGCAGGGTTGATTTACTACTGATTTCCATCATCCAAACATGAGCAAATTCCTTACATGTGATTGGGTATTCTTTGGAAAGTGAGCTTTCACCACCTTTACTAAGCTATTTTGATTTGACCTAATTTTTAGTATATTCGGTTGGAATAATTTTCATACCATAAAAGAACAACCATTTTACTACTTCAACAAACTGCTCTTGAAACTTATTTTGCTCTCTTTCTGTTCATAAAGTTTCATATTTTTTGGTTGGCAGCAGTAGCAGGAAATCAGTGTTTTTATCTTGATTTGGTTCCCTGTTCTTTGCTCCCTCTTGGTGAGAAGTGCGTTTTGCGAGTCATGCAAGCTGTCGCTCCTTATGAAAGATGAAAACATTGGGCAGGAGGAGAGCAGTTGGGAGGTTACACTGAAGTTAGTAGGTTGACTCTGTCAAAGTCTAATGGGATTCCTCCAGTCAACAGGATTCATTACCCTGATGTATGATGGCCGATAATATCTGAAGGATGTGCTAGAGAGCAATTTAGATCAAGTATATTGCCTGTCAGGCGGAAATAAAACACACAAGCTGTAAAAAAAATAAAAAATATATACATTTATGTATAAAAGAGCACCAGTTAGTTGGTTGTCCACATTTTTACTGTTCTGCTGCTTGAATGTTGAGCTAAAACTATTAAAAAGTTTGAGTTGATTGCCAGACCTCGACCTGTGTATTAAATGTGATGTTAAAGCGGTAATAAACTCTGCAGTTTTTTCTTTTTAATGTGCTCGCAGGAGGTTTACGCCTTAGGCCCCTTTCACACCGCCGCATCTGTTTTGCGGAATCTGCTTGCTCAGCGGGGGGGGGGGGGGGGGGGTCGCTCCACTGATCCCCGCTGAGCAGGCAGATGACAGGTCTGTCTCCGTTCACTGCGCAGAGCGGACATAGACACAGTCTCATTCTCCTCTATGGGGAAATCGGGTGGAAACGGACCGCCAGTCCGTTTTCATCCGATCCGCCAGAGGGATGGAAAATAGGACCACCATCCATCTGGATTTTGCAGGCAGGATCGGATAGCGGCCGATGTCAGCGGACATGTGTCCACTGACATCTGCCGCTCCATAGGGGAGACTGCAAGGTCTGATCGGGTCCGTCTGAAAAACTGACAGGTGGACCTGATCAGACAACCCATGTGAGGGGCCTAAATGTACTAGTATACACAACATTATGGTAGACTTACTGGCCAAGCCAGCACTGCGCTGTCTCCACTCCCACTGGTCCTGGGCACTTCCCTCTTAGCCTGGACTTCTTTTTGGGTTTACTTTCTCCAACTGCTCTAATGGCCAGGCTGGGATGATGTCATTCCCATGACAAGAGTCGCATCACCATGGAGCAGGTACCGTCAATGTGGTCTGAGCTGCATATTACATTACCGCCGACAGGCCAGGAGAGGCATTTATGACAGAAGAGACCACTAGAGTCTCTTATGTTATAAAAAACCTTGCTTGTCAGCAGTTTTTCAAAATTAAACTTCGATACCTTTATCTCATAATGATAAGATTATCCAGTTTTTTAGAACAGGAATTGTGTCCTCACTACCCCTGGCAGGATGAACAGGTACAGATGGTAAATTCCAGGGGACTCTTCATTATACTCATAGCAATGTGACTGCCGGTAATATATCTATCATAACGTGGAATGGTGGTGATTTCCAGCAGCCATTTGTAAAAGTGGATCATAGTGCCTTGTCATAGAATAATTTAATCACCTTGTTCAGATGCTGCAAAAATGTCAAGCAGAGAGCTCTCTAAATTCTATAATGTGATGTTGTAACCCAAAATACCTCGTACTAATTTAAGGATTTTCCCTACAATCTAATAGAAACAATTATTCTTCTCTTGGCTACTCATGCTAAAACCTACCCATATTAGAACATTAAACTTTAATTACTGAGCCGTTTCAAGCTGTTCTACTATTACATTTGAAAATTACATTTATTACTGCGCATTAGGGAGTGTTGGTGTTTCAGTGATCAGTCTTTAGGTTCCTGACGCCTCTTTCTACATATTGAACAGAGAAAAGCTAAGAACACCGTAAAGCTGCATTTTTAGAGTACATTTTGCTAAAGAAAACAAAGGTGCAGAGATCCTAATAATTCACAGTGCTATACTCTCAGCAAAATGTATACAGTATTATTAAATTGGTTGGGAATATGGCATATATTTACAAATTTGTACATGAAACAACAGGCTTTGAAGGGATAAAGAGGGTAAAGCATGGCTTGTATGTATCCTTAGCCAGCAAAATATAATCTAATTCATGCATGACCACAGAATGTTGGAGACCTACTTTCAGCCTTCAAACTATATTATTATTAGTTCTTACCAAACCAATCTAATAACCTTCTATGAGGAGGTGAGTTGCCATCTAGATAAAGGAAGGCCTGTAGACGTGGTGTATCTGGGTTTTGCAAAAGCATTTGACACAGTTCCCCATAAACGTTTAGTGTACAAAATAAGGTCCGTTGGCATGGACCATAGGGTGAGTACATGGATTGAAAACTGGCTAAAAGGGCGAGTTCAGAGGGTGGTGATAAATGGGGAGTACTCAGAATGGTCAGGGGTGGGTAGAGGGGTCCCCCAGGGTTCTGTGCTGGGACCAATCCTATTTAATTTGTTCATAAACGACCTGGAGGATGGGTAAACAGTTCAATCTCTGTATTTGCAGACGATACTAAGCTAAGCAGAGCAATAACTTCTCCGCAGGATAAAAAAATCTGAACAAATGAATGGGGTGGGCAACTACATGGCAAATTAGGTTTAATGTAGAAAAATGTAAAATATGCATTTGGGTGGCAAAAATATGAATGCAATCTATACACTGGGGGGAGAACCTCTGGGGGAATCTAGGATAGAAAAGGACCTGGGGGTCCTCGTAGATGATAGGCTCAGCAATGGCATGCAATGCCAAGCTGCTGCTAACAAAGCAAACAGAATATTGACATGCATTAAAAAAAGGATCAACTCCAGAGATAAAACGATAATTCTCCTGCTCTACAAGACTCTGGTCTGGCCGCACCTGGAGTATGCTGCCAGTTCTGGGCACCAGTCCTCAGGAAGGATGTATTGGAAATGGAGCGAGTATAAAGAAGGGCAACAAAGCTAATAAAGGGTCTGGAGGATATCAGTTATGAAGAAAGGTTGCGAGCACTGAACTTATTCTCTCTGGATAAGAGACACTTGAGAGGGGATATGATTTCACTTTATAAATACCATACTGATGACTCCCCAATAAGGATAAAACTTTTTCGTGGAAGGGAGTTTAACAAGACACGTGACCACTCATTAAAAATTAGAAGAAAAGAGGTTTAACCTTAAACTATGTAGAGGGTTCTTTACTGTAAGAGCGGCAAGGATGTGGAATTCCCTTCCACAGGCAGTGGTCTCAGCGGGGAGCATCGATAGTTTCAAAAAACTATTAGATAAGCACCTGAATGACCACAACATACAGGGATATACAATGTAATACTGACATATAATCACACACATAGGTTGGACTTGATGAACTTGTCTTTTTTCAACCTCACCAACTATGTAACTATATACATATATATTGTAATGTGTTTTTATATATATAGGTCCATAAATATTGGGACATTGACGCAATTCTAATCTTTTTGACTCTATACACCACCACAATTGATTTGAAATGAAGCCAACAAGATGTGCTTTAACTGCAGACTTTCAGCTTTAATTTGAGGGTATTTGCATCCAAATCAGGTGAACGGTGTGGGAATTACAATGGTTTGTATATGTGCCTCACACTTTTTTAAGGGACCAAAAGTAATGGGACAGATTAACAATCATCCATCAAACTTTCACTTTTTAATACTTGGTTGCAAATCCTTTGCAGTCAATTACAGCCTGAAGTCTGGAACACATAGACATCACCAGACACTGGGTTTCATCCCTGGTGATGCTCTGCCAGGCCTCTACTGCAACTGTCTTCAGTTCCTGCTTGTTCTTGGGGCATTTTCCCTTCAGTTTTCTCTTCAGCAAGTGAAATGCATGCTCAATCGGATTCAGGTCAGGTGATTGACTTGGCCATTGCATAACATTCCACTTCTTTCCCTTAAAAAACTCTTTGGTTGCTTTCGCAGTATGCTTCGGGTCATTGTCCATCTGCACTGTGAAGCGCCATCCAATGAGTTCTGAAGCATTTTGCTGAATATAAGCAGATAATATTGCCCAAAACACTTCAGAATTCATCCTGCCGCTTTTGTCAGCAGTCACATCATCAATAAAGACAAGAGAACCAGTTCCATTGGCAGCCATACATGCCCACGCCATTACACTACCACCACAATGCTTCACTGATGAGGTGGTATGCTTTGGATCATGAGCAGTTCCTTCTCCATACTCTTCTCTTCCCATCACTCTGATACAAGTTGATCTTGATCTCATCTGTCCATAGGATGTTGTTTCAGAACTGTGAAGGCTTTTTTAGATGTTGTTTGGCAAACTCTAATCTGGCCTTCCTGTTTTTGAGGCTCACCAATGGTTTACATCTTGTGGTGAACCCTCTGTATTCACTCTGGTGAAGTCTTCTCTTGATTGTTGACTTTGACACACATAAACCTACCTCCCGGAGAGTGTTCTTGATCTGGCCAACTGTTGTGAAGGGTGTTTTCTTCACCAGGGAAAGAATTCTTCAGTCATCCACCACAGTTGTTTTCTGTGGTCTTCCGGGTCTTTTGGTGTTGCTGAACTCACCAGTGCATTCTTTCTTTTTAAGGATGTTCCAAACAGTTGATTTGACCACACCTAATGTTTTTGCTATCTCTCTGATGGGTTTGTTTTGTTTTTTCAGCCTAATGACGGCTTGCTTCACTGATAGTGACAGCTCTTTGGATCTCATATTGAGAGTTGACGGCAACAGATTCCAAATGCAAATAGCACACTTGAAATGAACTCTGGACCTTTTATCTGCTCCTTGTAAATGGGATAATGAGGGAACAACACACACCTGGCCATGGAACAGCTGAGCAGCCAATTGTCCCATTACTTTTGGTCCCTTAAAAAGTGGGAGGCACATATACAAACTGTTGTAATTCCTACACCGTTCACCTGATTTGGATGTAAACACCCTCAAATTAAAGCTGAAAGTCTGCAGTTAAAGCACATCTTGTTCCTTTCATTTCAAATCCATTGTGGTGGTGTATAGAGCCAAAAAGATTGGAATTGTGTTGATGTCCCAATATTTATGGACCTGACTGTATATAATCTCAATACACTGATCAGCCATTTCTTTATTACCATCCACCTAATATTGAGTAGGTCCCTTTTTGCTGTCACCACAGCCCTTACCCATCAAGGCATGGACACCATTAGACCTCTGAATATATGTTGTAGTATCTGGCACCAGGTCGTCAATAGCAGATCCTTTAGGCCCTGTGAGTTGTGAGGTGGGGCCTCCATGAATCTGACTTGTTTTCCAGCACATCCCACAGATGCTCGATTGGATTTAGATGTAGATTATTATTATATTTTTTGGAGGCCAAGTCAAAACCTGGAGTTCGTCATTGTGTTCCTCAAACCATTCTTGAACCATTTTTGCAGTGTGGCATGGCACATTATCCTGCTGAAAAATGCCACTGCCATCAGGGAATACTGTTTCCATGAAGAAGTGTACTTGGTCAGCAACAGTGTTTAGATAGGTGGTACGTGTCAAGTTAATCTGCTTGAAAAAAGACACAAGTTCATCCAGTTAAACCAACAAAAAGAAAAGTTGATCCAGAGGAAGACAAAAACCCCAGCATAGCATGATCCAATTTGCAACAGCAGTGAAAAAAAACAATCCTTTCTGATCCCCGAAGAGGCAATCAAATATTCCCTGAATCAACTTTACCTATAAATATTAGTACAGGTACTCCTCACTTAACAATCAGGATCCGTTCCAATGACAGGTCGTTAACCGAATTGGTCGTTAAACAAGGAGCCACAAGTAATCAATATTTTTAAGCATTCTTAACTACTGTATTGTATTGTGAAAAAAAAGGTCTAAACACAAAAATCGTTAAACGAGGAGTATCTGTATCCAGTTATATTATGTAAATTTAGGAACTAATCCAGGCCTTTTTTTTTTTAAAACAATCTACTGAGCTGGCCTGAACCAGCTCTTGAGGGAGTCTATTCCACATTTTCACAGCTCTTACTGTGAAGAAGTCTATCCAAGATTAAATCTCTTTTCCTCTAGACGTAAAGAGATCCCCCTTGTCCTCTTTAAAGACCTTAAGGAGAATAACTCAACACCAAGTTCACTATTAGTACCACTTATGTATTCATATATGCTGATCATATCCCCCTTAATCTCCTCATCTTAAGAGAGAATAAATTCAGTCCCTCTAATCTTTCAGCTGAGTTTCTCCATGCCTCTTAACAGTTGGTTGCTCTTCTCTGCACTTTCTGCAAGTTACATCCACATAAATGGATGTAAAAGGTTTCCCAGCAGAACATTGCCCAAAGCATCACACTGCCCTCACTGGCTTGTTGTCTTCCCATACTGCACCCGGGTGCCATCTCTTCCCCAGGTACTGCGACACACACGCACCAGGCCATCCTCGTGATGTAAAAGAAGGCGATTCCTCAGACCAGGCCACCTCAGTGGTCCAGTTCTGATGCTCACATGCCCATTGTAGGTGCCTTTGGTTGTGGAAACGGGTCAGCATGGCACCCTTGACACACAGCAAGGCTGGGGCAAGCCCCCGCTCCCTCCTCGCTTGAAATTGACTGACAGCATCAGGAGTCTTTCGCTCCTGCTGCGCTCAGTGAAGTTTGTAAATCTAGGAAGAGCGGGCCTGCAGGCAGGGACAGTGCTGGATTGGAGTGGTGTCAGGTAAGTATTTAGGGAGCGGAGAGGCAGAGAAAATGTGATATTTCCCCCCTAATGCAGAGAGAATGCATTAAGGTAAAAAAAATGTTGCCTTTTAGAACCACTTTAACAGTGTTCTGTGTACTCTCTCTTATCCTTATCCCCTATGGCTGTTCATCTCCTCACTGGTGGCCAAGGAGACAGAAAGAGATGCTTGTGCTGGCAGAGATTAAGAGGGGATATACTCAACATGTATAAATACATAAGTGGTCCATACAGTGAACTTGTTGTTGAATTATTCATTTTAAGGTCATCACAGAAAACAAGGGAGCACTCTGTAAGTCTAGAGGAAAAGAAATGTAATCTCCAAATATGAAACGGCTTCTTCACAGTAATGCCCCGTACACACGGTCGGATTTTCCGATGGAAAATGTCCGATCGGAGCGTTAAAAATTCCGACCGTGTGTGGGCTCCATCGGACATTTTCCATCGGATTTTCCGACACACAAAGTTGGAGAGCAGGAGATAAAATTTTCCGACAACAAAATCCGTTGTCGGAAATTCCGATCGTGTGTACACAAATCCGATGGACAAAGTGCCACGCATGCTCAGAATAAATAAAGAGATGAAAGCTATTGGCCATTGCCCCGTTTATAGTCCTGACGTACGTGTTTTACGTCACCGCGTTCAGAACGATCGAATTTTCCGACAACTTTGTGTGACCGTGTGTATGCAAGACAAGTTTGAGCCAACATCCGTCGGAAAAAATCCTAGGATTTTGTTGTCGGAATGTCCGAACAAAGTCCGACCGTGTGTACGGGGCATAAGAGCGGCGAAAATGTGTAATAGACTCCCTCAAAAGCTGGTTCTCGCCAAAAAAGGACTGGATTCTTTACGAAGTATACATAATGTAACTGAATACCAATATTTATAGGTAAGGTTAATCCACGGAATATCCAATTGCCTCTTGGGGGATCAGGAGGGAATTTTTTTCCTCCGCTGGAGCAAATTGGATCATGCTTTTTTTTTTTTTTTTGCCTTATTCTGGATCAACTGTGGGTATAGGATTGTATAGATGGAGGTTTTCTATTTTTGTGTGTGTGTGGGTTTTTTTCTATGTTGGTTGAACAGGATGGACTAGTGTCTTTTTTTTTTTAAACAGATTACCTATGTAACTACTGTGCCTTGCAAAAGTATTCACCCCCCTTGGCATTTTTTGTTTTGTTGCATCACAACCTGGAATTAACATGGATTGTTTAGGGATTTGCATCATTTAATTTACAGAACATGCCCACAATTTTGAAGATTTTTTTTTTATTGTGAAGCAAACAAAAAATAGGACAAAATAACAGAAAAAGTAAGCTCCTTGAGGGTGTAGGGACTGATGTGAATGTATAATGTATATGTAAAGCGCTGCGTAAATTGACGGCGCTATAGAAGTACCTGAAATAAATAAATAAAATCTGCATAACTATTCACCCCCCTAAAGTCAATACTTTGTAGAGCCACCTTTTGCGGCTATCACAGCTCCAAGTCGCTTTGGATAAGTCTCTATGAGCTTGCCACATCTTACCACTGGGATTTTTGCCCATTCCTCCTTGGAAAACTGTTCCAGCTCCTTCAAGTTGGATGGTTTGCGCTTGTGAACAGCTATCTTTAAGTCTGACTACAGATTTTCTATTGGATTGAGGTCTGGGCTTTGACTAGGCCATTCCAACACATTTTCATGTTTCCCCTTAAACCACTCAAGTGTTGCTTTAGCAGTGTGTTTGGGGTAATTGTCCTGCTGGAAGGTGAACCTCCGTCCTAGCCTCAAATCACACACAGAGTGGTACAGGTTTTGCTCAAGAAAATCCCTGTATTTAGCACCATCCATCTTTACCTCAATCCTGATCAGTTCCCAGTCCCGACTGCTGAAAAACATCCCCACAGCATGATGCTGCCACCACCATGTTTCACAGTGGGGATGGTGTTCTTTGGGTGATGTGATGTGTCGGGTTTGCTCCAGACATAGCATTTTCTTTGATGGCCAAAAAGTAAAATTTTAGTCTCATCAGCCCAGAGCACCTTCCTCCATACATTTTGGGAGTCTCCCACATGCCTTTTTGCAAACTCAAAACGTGCCACTTGGTTTTTACTGAAAGTAATGGCTTTCTTCTAAGCACTCTGCCATAAAGCCCAACTCTATGGAGCGTACAGCTTATTGTTGTCCTATGTACAGATACTCCAGTCTCTGCTGTGGAACTCTGCAGCACCTCCAGGCTTACCTTAGGTCTCTGTGCTGCCTCTCTGATTAATGCCCTCCTTGCCCGGTCCATGAGTTTTGGTGTGCGGCCGTCTCTTGGCAGGTTTGCTGTTGTGCCATGTTCTTTCCTTTTGGTTATGATAGATTTAATGGTGCTTCTAGGAATCATCAAAGATTTGGATTTTTTTATAACCTAACCCTGACTTGTACTTCTCAACAACATTGTCCCTTACTTGTTTGGAGAGTTCCTTGGTTTTCATGGCAGTGTTTGGTTAGTGGTGTCTCTTGCTTAGGTGTTGCAGCCTCTGGGGCCTTTCAAAAAGATGTGTATATGTAATGACAGATGTCATGTGACACTTAGATTGCACACAGGTAGACATCATTTCACTAATTGGGTGACTTCTGAAGGTAATTGGTTGCACCAGAGCTTTTTATAAGCTTCATAACAAAGGGGGTGATTACATACGCATATGCCAATTATCATTTTTTTATTTCTGAAAAATAGTTTTATGTATATATTTTTCTAATTTTACTTCAACTTAGACTATTGTGTTCTGATCCATCACATATAATTCAGATAAAAAAAAAAAACATTGAACTAAAGGTTGTAATGTAACAAAATAGGTAAAAAGCCAATGGGGGTGAATACTTTTGCAAGGCACTGTATGTAAGTTAATCATGCTGATAGCAGAGGAAGGAAGCAGCAGACAGAAATGACACTTGGTGCTGTTAACTGAGACGAGTACACACTATAGAGGGACATATAGAGATGCATATTTCATGTCTGAGGCTTACAACCACTTTATTATTCATGATAATTATAAATCAAATCCATATTCGTGGTTACAAAAACCTGTGTTCTCTGTCAGTCAGTAAGTATAGTCTATATCCCATTTAAAGTAAATTCTACCAGGTTTTCCATTGTTTGTGATAGAAATAGTCAACTATCATCAATGGAAGTCCATAGTTGAGGTCTCTTCAGAGTCCCTGGTGCAGGGTCTAGCCACTTCTGTACCCTCTGATGTTTTTTTTTGTTTTTTTTTTAAGCATTGTGCTGTTTGTTGTAGGGTGGAGGGATGCTGAAAGCCTAAAGTAATAGTGGAATAGTACAAATAAGGTCCTGACTGAAAATATATCTTCCTTCGGATCTGTCTGTAAGCCAACCAGTGCAAATAGCTTTGCAGTTAAAAGGGCAACTCCTCTAGAAAATTGTAGAAAAGGAATGATATGACAATCCTTATAGGATTGCCTTATAGGCTGAAACGCGTCAACTGTTCTTATTTGCGTTTGGTCACTGTGGCTTGTCAATAAATATTATACTTCTTAAGAGCAATCAACGGAGTGCGGATCATCTTTTCCTCATTTACCTACTCAGCCAGCGACTGTGGATCGAGCACCTGGGATCTCTGCTTTCTATGTGATGTATGGGTAGTAGCACTGACTTTTTTGTTTATATTATAATATGAAAATCCAAAGCAAGGATTCCTCATGGAAAGTTTCACTCTCTGCACTGTGTCTTCTGTACAGTAACGACGTTCAGTTAAAGAGTATTACAGTTTGATTTATTTTGTCTATTAAACCTCTGCTGTTGATTACTTTATGGGCTGACATTTTAAATGGTTTGCAGTCATAATCCATAAGACATGCACTG
Organism: Lithobates septentrionalis; assembly: GCA_037952835.1. Lineage (NCBI taxonomy): Eukaryota > Metazoa > Chordata > Amphibia > Anura > Ranidae > Lithobates > Lithobates septentrionalis. Next base: position 1,481,613 of record JBBDGP010002838.1, read on the forward strand.
ACCGTACAAAGCTTGCTGTACAGTCTGCAATTTCCAAAAGCTGTATGTGTACATCCATGAAAGCAAACAATAGTAATCATGCCCAAATCCCCCTCCTTGCTTTGCACACACCTTGGTTTGTGCTTGCTGTTCCCAAACTAAGTACAAGAAGAACTTGAAGCCTAAGGCACTTATTATTTAGCAGGAATGTGGATTAAAGAGAAGAATGTTGTGGATGCTGAATGTAACTCACAACAGCTCATATGCTTCATCGGGGAGCAGTTAGCATTGGGAAGGCAAGCACACAAAGCAAACAAAACAGTAGTTGAAGTGTTCCAGCAGTGAATTGGTGAACATTCACTGGCACTAAAATGGCAAAATAAGATGGTCTCATATGTCAGCTAGCAGGCTCAGGGTGTCTACGTCTACACAAAAATATAGTGGGTAACATGCTGCCATGACAATCTTATAGGTGTTGTTTTCAATATTTACTATAGTGTGTCCAAATAACCTCTCATTCTTAGAAGGCTTCAGGAAATCCAACAAACCGTACATGCCCACAAAGTCTAAATAACCACCAAAAACTTAGTGGTGTACCCCAAAGTTCAGCTTTGGGACCCTTACATTTAACCTATTTATAAATGATGTAGAGTTTGGAATTAAACGCATCATTTCTGTGTTTACAGATGACGCCAAGCTGTGTAGTGGAATAATGTCCTTACAGAATGTCTCCAATTTAGAAATAGACCTCAGTGCGCTATTTCATTTGGCAACTATGTGGCAAATGAGGTTTTAATGTTGATAAATGTAAAGTTCTGCACTTGGGGACTATAAACATTTATGCATCATACACACTAGGAGGAGAACAGCTGGGGTGACTCAATGGCTAAGAAGGATCTGAGTGTTCTGGTAGATCATAAGCTTAATAATAGCATGCAGTGCCAAACTGCAGTTTCTAAAGCAGGGGTCTCCAAACTTTCTAAACAAAGGGCCAGTTTATTGTCCTTCAGGGGGCCAACCTCTGGCCAGCAGAAGTGGAAATGTTCCTGACATCAGTGGGAGTAAACCTTGCCACGTTTTGGATTAGAGGGATAAATAGTGCCTCATCGTTGGTATCATTGGGAGAAATTGACCCCTATCGTTGGTGTCATTGGGAGGAATAGTGGCCCATTGTTGATGTCAATGTAAAAAATGGTGCCCCATTGCTGATGTCAGTTGGCAGAATAGTGTTTTCCGTATCAGTGGATGGAATAGTGCCCCAAGGGCAGGATAAAGGCACGCAAAGGGCCGCAGTTTGTGCTTGACCAAGCAAAGTATTTTCTTGTATTAAGAGATATAAATTCTGCAGAGAGAGACATCATTTTGCCTCTGTACAAAGCATTAGTAAGACCGCATCTGAAATATGCAGTTCTGTTTTGGGTACCGGTTGGCAATAAAAATAGTGGAGCACTGGAGAAAGTGCAGAGAAGGGCAACCAAACTGATATGAGGCATGGAGGCGTTCAGCTATGAGGAAAGATTAGAGAAACTGAATTTTTTTTTCTCTTGAGAAGAGGAGATTAAGGGGATATGATCAACATGTATAAATACATAAGTGGTCCTTTATAGTGAACTTAGATAGTTATTTACTTTCAGGTCATTACAGAGGTCAAGGGGGGCACTCTTAACGTCTGGGGAAAAATAAACCTAACCTCCACATACAGAAAGGGTTCCTCACGATAAGAGCAGTGAAAATGTGGAATAGACTCACTCAAAAACTAGTTCTGGCCAACTCAGTAGATTGTTAAAAAAAAAAAAAAAAAAAAGATGCATTCCTAAATATTTTTTGTATATATTATTTGGTTTCTCACTTGTTTGGCACATTTAAAGCCCCTTCCCCGGTGGAGGTATAGCCTCGTATCCGGTTGGATCCTGGCCTTACTTCATTAGGGGAATTTACGTTGTATGGAATTTGAAACTAATGGGAGGGTGCCACAGTGAGACTTTTTTTTTTTTTCTTTGAGTTTGCCAGATCCACCTTTTCTTTTATTCACTAACTGGCTATTAACATTTATAGGTGATACCACTAGAGGGTGTAGATCCAGGAATTATCTTATTGCCTTCGAGAAAGAATTTATTCTTCTGCCAGGGGAGCAAATTGGACAATGCTTTATAGAGGATTTTTTGCCTTCCTCTGCATTAACTGTGGGTATAGGATTTTACATATGGGGGTTTTCTATTTATTCTATGTATGTATTTTTTCTTTCCTCTATTGGTTTGTGTGAAGTAGAAGATGAACTTATCTCTTTTCAACCTATGTAACCTACCAGCAGCTCCATCTGTAGTCTCATAAGTATTCAGATAGAAATTTGCCAGCCCCTTGGTGGGAGGAATACATTAGAATAATCAATTTGATGGACTTTTTGCATTCCTTTTAACTATGACACTTCTGCTTGCCAGAGATACGTGTTTTTTATATTAGACAGCAGAAATGAATATCTAAAATATCTAACCAGGAAAAATATCTAACCAGGAAGTAACGGGATATGACGGTAAACAATGTCACACATGAAGACTATCCATTTGTCTTTTCATTGACTTTTGAACAATAGCTACTGTAGATGTTACCAATTGTAATTTAATTAAGCAGAGTTTACACTGATTAGGCTAAACTGCATACCTCTGGTTACATAGACTGAGCATATTGCAGGCAGGACATAAAGCATAAAATATTTAGGCCATATATGTGGCAATTTCACCAAAAAGCTTGTTACATAGTTCTATTGTAAGCGCCTTATTGTAGATAATTCTGAAACTCTGTGACTTGCCTGTATGTAAGAGCAGCAGAGAAGATTGATGGAAGAAAGCTATTAGTTATTAATTCAAGTTATAAACATCTGGCTGCAATAATCATTAAAAACATCAGTGATAGAGCGTTGTAATATGCTAATTACATTTGCATCCATTTCTTGATGTAGTGTCTGTAAGACAAAATCATACATATTTATAACCTCAAAATAGCTGACTGAATAATTGCACATTTAAGTAACTTCCTTATTTTTTCTTCTTGCGTTAAAAAAAAAAAAAGCCATTATATTATTGCAGCTAATTAGCAATGGGAAAATTGAATCATTATTATTTGTGGAGTTAATTTATACTAATTTCACCCTAAGCAGTATAAATTCAAACGCTGTTTTCTAAATTACAGGGGCTGAAAGAGTTTGTGGCATTCCCGTGGGAGAGCTGTGGGCGATGAGTAAAACTGTGGCTCATCATGGAAAATGATCACAAAGATATGAAACTCTACCCAGTCACACTAATAAATATGAAATACTGTAGAAATGTTATGTTTTTTAAAGCTAATAAAAAGTCACACAGTGGGACTGTCCCAGGATTTTAACAAAATTTGAGGATCCTGGCTGTGTCCCATTGTTGGCTGAGTACCAGAATACTGCCACCTCCCCAGTTGTACAGATCCCCCTCATCCACCAGGGTGACCGGGAACCTTTCCTGTCTCTTTATGCAGCCCCTTCAACTCTAAGAAGACCACAATCTGGGAGCTTGGCACCGGCATCAATTGTTGGGAGATGGTGGCTCTGCTCTGGGTTCACTACTTGGGCTTCACATTCCTCTGCACTGCCAATAACTGTTGTGTTTAGAGGGAGGAGAGCTGAGAGAAGGCTCCATGAAAGAGCATAGCACTAAAAACTGCTTGCTGTATAACTACCTAAAGTGACAATACAGAAAGCAGAGATGCAAACTACAAATCCCAGCAGCTGGGGAGCAGGTCCGTGGCTCCTCTTGGTGGTGCTACTGTTTTGTCATGTGGCAAGTGGGTTTTGGGAGCACAGGAAAGCTTTTTAATAGTGGTAGAGGGGAGTGCATGTTCTTCTCGGTAGAGTAGTGGCACATGTGATTGCCCTTTACTTTTAGTTACAGGAGCCATTGTTTAGGTTTAGGAGAGAGAGTGAAGTACGTTATTCACTGAAACACCCTGCAGGCTTTTCTGGCAAGTATCCACTGTTGTCTAATCTACATCTCACAACTTGAGAAATTGGGACACTTTGATATAAGGAAGATATGTAGTGCACGTTGGTGAAAAGTCAGCATGGCTTTGTTGAATAGCTGAATTTGCTGAATAATGGAAGTGACTCAGAGCAAATCTGATAGACCCAGATTTTACAGGACTGTTCTGGATTTTTAACAAAATCCCAGCTGTATTCCACTGCCAGCCAGGTGCTGAAGCTACACCTCCCAACAGTCCCAGATTCTACGGAACTGTCCTGGGATAACAAAATCCCAGTGTCCTGTGGATTTGAGCTGTTTCCTGCTCATTCCTACAGCTGGTTTTGGCTGCTTTGCCAAAGAGAATTCCTGCTCAACATAGCACTATAGTTCTGGCAGAAGGAGGCAGCAGCACAGGACGCAAAGCATGGATAGGTAAATAGTTCACTGAATACCAATGCTCCCCATTGACACTGATGTACTCTGCCCTAACCTCACCAAGTACCAGTTCCCCTCCCCCAGAGAGCACCAATGCCCCCTTTATCCCCACAGAGCACCAGTGCCCCCCTTTATCCCAACAGAGCCCCTATTTATATCCCCACAGAGCACCAGTGCCCTACGCTTCCTCCAGAAGCATTAGTGACCCCCTGCACAATGTACCAGTCCCCTCCCCACACCCACCCCTACATAGTTGTTGTCCTCAACTCCCTTCCTCCACAGAGCACCAGTGCCTCCCCCTCTCCCTCCACAGAGTAGCTTCTTTTCCTCCACCATCAAGTCAAGTTTGGTGAAGTTACCATATAAATTGCAAAAAATTGAACTATTCATAATCAAAAGCATTGCTATGATTATAGCCATTCTGTTAGACTGCTTTCACGCTGGAGGTGTTTTTCAGGCGCTACAGCAATAAAAATAGCACCTGAAAAAAGCCTCAGCTGCAAACCCAGTGTGAAAGCCTGAGTGCTTTCACACTGGGGCGCTGCGCTGGCAGGGCGTCACAAAAAGTCCTGCCAGCAGCTTCTTTGCAGCGGTGGAGGAGCGGTGTATTCACCGCTCCTCCACCGCTGCAAAGAAGCTGCTGGCAGGACTTTTTGTGACACCCTGCTAGCAGCTTCTTTGCAGCAGGGGAGGAGCGGTGAATACACCGCTCCCTCCACCGCTCCTTCCCATTGAAAACAATGGGGCAACACCACCATACCGCCGCAGCAGCGTTTTGTGGGCGGATTTAATCCCTTTTCGTCCGCTAACAGGGGGTAAAACTGCCCTGCTAGCTTTCCCGAATAGCGCCGCTAAAACAACGGTAAAGCGGCGCTAAAAATATCACCGCTTTACCGCTGACGCCCGGGGCGGCTCAGTGTGAAAGGGGTCTTAAAGTTCTGGAAGAGGGAGGCAGCAATACAGGGTGCAGAGCATGGATAGGTGGGTAGTCCACTGAATAAGAATGTCCCCATCGACACTGATGTCCTCCACCCTAACCTCACCAAGTATCAATGCCCCCCTCCCCCAGAGGGCACCAGTGCTCCCCTCTCTCCCCACAGAGCATCAATGCCCCCCTTTATCCCCACAGAGCACCCATGCCCCACTTTATCCCCACAGAGCACCCGTGCCCCACTTTATGCCCACAGAGCACCAATGTCCCCCTTTATCCCCACAGAGCACCAGTGCCCCCTCTTCAGCCACAAGCATTAGTGACCCCCTCCACAAAGCACCAGTCCCCTACCCACCCCTGGAGAGTTCTTGTCCTCCCTCCCTTCCTCCACAGAGTACCAGTGCCCCACTCCTCCCTCTACGGAGTAGTTTCTCTACCTCCACAATCCAGTCAAGTTTGGTGAAGTTAACATTTAAATTGCATAAATAGGAATTCTTCATAACCGAAAGCATTGCTATGATTATAGCCATTTTTTAGGCACAGCAAATACAATGCATTTGTCTGAAATCTTCAAACTCTCTCCTGCTGTCTGCATTTCTATTATAGCTTTTTTATTCCTGAATCAATTTGTCCACATAAATGGACACTTTATCCATCACACATGTAAGCAAAAGTGAACCTTGGGTTTTTGGAGTATGAGTCAGATGGAGAGTATATTCACTGCAAATGGAAAGAAAATTAGGATGCTGCCACACATATCACTGAAGGGATGAGACGCAGGATTTATGTGTAAATTTCTTTCATTTTCATTTAAATTCAGAACAGGGATTTTTTTTTTCCTAGTGAAATGCAAATGAGTTAGAATGATAAAAATTAGAAAGGTGTGCCTGGAAAAGTGTTTAAAATAAGACGTAATGCAGCTGTAGTCTAATGAGATCATTACCAAACAAATTCCTAGTAATTTCTCCCATCAGCAAACCGTTCAACTCCAGTGCAAACCACTAAAAAAATGTTTTGATTAACTGGTTCATTTATAGCTCCAGCAACATGCTAACTGCTGCTTTATGATGGAGACTAAATTTGGCATGAACAGTGGAATGAAAGGGCAGAACTCCGATATCGGTTTTTTGTTTTACTTAATGATTATTTCTGTTAAAGTCGTTGGTCTCTTAAAGGGACACTGTAATGGTTTTCAGTAATATTAAAGCGGAACTCTATCCAAAAGGGGAAGTTCCACTTTTTCGCCTTCTCCACTTCCCCCTGCTTTCACTTCAGGATACCTTTTTTTTTTTTGGAAGAGGGTACCTGTGGAAATTCGGCCCCCTGTTTGCCCGCAGCCTTCTGGGACATGTCACGGGTCTCATAAGGCGGCGGGACCGCTCACAAAGCGCAGCGTGGCTCATGCATGCACAGTGGGAAACCAGCTGTGAAGCCGTAAGGGGTCAGACCCAGCTTCCTTTAGTAAACATGCCAGCACCAGGGACCTGATGACCGATGAGGACAGTGCTGGATCTGTGGACAGCTAAGTGTCAGCAGCTATAGCATTTGTAGGTGCTGAATTTTAATTCCTCATACAGCCTGAAGATACGTTTTTAGTAGTTTTCTCATGTATGTAGTGCTTACCCCTGAAGGAGCCGCTGCTGTTAGGCTTCATTTACACTATCAGCTCCTAAACTTGAGTTTAGGAGCTTTTGGCGTTTTTTTTGCCAAAGCTCCTCAACTCAACTCCATCAAGGCCTATGGGGTCAATTCACTAAGCTTTACCACATGCGTTAAGGGTATTATGTTACTCATTTGCATAGATTATCACATGCGGTAAAATAAAGTCCAATTCATTAAAAGAAAAAAAATGATTTTGCGGTTCGCAACGAAAAGAAAACAAAAATTGTCGGTAAATATTGCAAAAAAATCGTGCGGTAATCTGGTAAGTCCCATTCACAAACGAAACAGGAACTAAAAAAAGGTGCAAAATTTTTGGTGACAGTAACCAGTGTGGTACCAGAAGAAGGGGCCTACTCAAACCCTCAGGGGCATTCCACCCACCGAGAGCCTAATTACACCCACAGAGGACCCACAGAAAGTTGACACTATTCCACCATCAGTGGACACACAGAAATGTGGCATTATACATTCCGAGTACACAAGTATTTTTTTTTTTTAATTACATCAAAATGGCATGATGTGCAGTGCAAATTAAATGCAAACATCTCCTGAAATTTAACATCAAGAACTTTTTACAAAGGTGCAACAAAGGAGTATGTCAACCATGACAATTATTCCAGCTAGAAGTGACCTCTTGAAGTGGCCACTATAATATAACCAAAAGTATAATACTTTTGGTTATAAACACCGTTACAACAAGCTAAACTTGGATAGGAACATGAAAAATAAATGAAAATGTTGAAAAAAATTATAAATAAAAAAATATTTAAGTTTTCTTTAGTTTTCACAATATAAACATAAGCAGCACAGAATTGGGCCAAAAACATAGAACAGTCTAGTAAAGAGCACTGGACTGCTAAGGCGCCTAGGCATAAAGTCAACTATTAACATAAGCAAAATTCCTTGCCCCCCCCCCCCCCCCCGTATAAGAAACCACCCTTACAACTGTTAAGTTGGCAAGGCCACAACTTTATTTAATTTTCCAACACAGAATATGTAAACACTTTAAACCAGTGCCAGTCACAGTTGTACTGTGAGCATGCTTTAACATTAACAAGCCAAATTAAAAAAGGGGGGCCTGTCCTTACCATAAGTGCTGGACAGACAGCCTAATTCCAATTTCCCATCAAGGGCATGGCCTATTACAGCAACTTTAAATGCTGGCAAGGCAAAAAAAAACGCTGCTAAAGCTGTGACAGACCATCCATAAAAGGGGGCAGGAGGGTGGGCAGATTTTCTAGCCACGTGCTCTTCAAAAATAGCCCAGAATTCCCTGGGGGGCAGTCCTTTTATTGAGCTCAGGCTCAACACCATCACCCTGCACTTCCACCAATCCTTTGGCCACATCTATACCTTATAGTCCCAGCTCCTGGCCATGCCCCCATCAGTCAAGGCTCTCTTTCCCAAAGACCCCTCGTTTTAGCGGCGCTTTAGACCCCTTACACACTGGTTTTCAGACATTTAAGCACTAGAAATAGCCTTAAATAGAGTCTGAAAGCCACCTCCCATTCATTTCAGTGTGTCTTTTCACACTGGGGCGGTGCTCTTGCAGGACGTTAGGAAAAGTCCTGCAAGCAGCATCTTTGGGGCAGTTTGGGATCGCCGTATCGGTGCTTACGATGCGCTTTCCATTCATTCCAATAGGCAGGGGAGTTTTGGGAGCGCTGTATGCAGCACTGTATATGGTGTACACTGTATCCTGGATGGTGAGAGGCTTTTTTCTCCAGCAACCGTGGCTGCAAATTGCGCCCTATCGAAGTGTCTGTGTTCTCTCGGCCCTTCTCTGGCTATGAAGTTGTTTCAAACACTTCATTTTTGGGGCCGGAAAGAGGGGAATGACCGCTGCAGTGTGTGAGGGCAGCGGCAACAGCCTGGTCCATGCAGGTGTAGTCCAGGGAGTGGCGCAGAATGGTGATATATGTATTGTAAATAATATCTTTATTTTATTAATAAGTATATAATACAGGTTAAACCTGTACATAATGTACCAAAAAAATATTTTAAACATTTTATATAAATGTAGCAAATATTTATTTATTTTATAAATATTTTATAAATAAGCATTTTTTACTGGGTATACCCAAGACAATGTTTTTCCCAGAGCAGTCTGGGCTTTCTAAGAATACAAAGCAGCTGGTTCTTCTTTTGTGATAGTCTTAGTTTATTCTCCATATGGGCGGTCTAACAGAGTGGGTGTTAGTCAGATTACATGTGTAATCTAAGGTTCACCTTTTTGAACTAGCCCTCCACCTGCTGACTGGAAACGGTAAATATAAAATATTCATGTTATATCTATATTACATATTAATATGGCTAAAAAATAAATGTTTTTTTCTCGTTCATTGGGTGACATACTGTAGAAAACCTTAAAACCTTGATTTTATCCAGCATTTCTCTTGTAGGCTGCAGTATAACCTTGTTTTGCTTGTATATTTTAGATTACTTTGTGTTAGAGTAAGGGAGCAGAAACCGTTGTCATTATGTGATAGGAATGCACTAAGAAATTAACTTAGCTTGGGTTACAGTTCCTGATTTCTGAAACAAACAGGACTCCAGAATACTCAAGCGGGAAACCAGGTTGTCTCATAGTGTAGTCCCCAGGTGAAGTTCCTTCTTTAGTCTTGTGGGGGTCCGCCTGCCACAGACCGTCCTTGGTGTTATGGAGCCCCTTTCCTTTTACCCAGGTGTTCTCAGTGTAATGGAACCTCTTCCTTCTACTCAAGTCTCCTTCCAGACTCCCGTCCTGTGTCCATCACATGATTGTGTTATCTCATCTCTTGCATCCCTCCATTTCATGCCAACATCACTTCCTGTTTAACTAGCCTTTATGAACAAGTTAAACGAGTTAATTAGTATTTGAATAGAGGAAGCCCAGCTTCTAAATTCTAGATGGTAGCTAAAATGTATTATTCCACATATTTATGCTATAGAAAATAGCCATGGCAAAAATGTTGCCTAATTTCCAACAAGCTGCAAGAAAATGTTTTTACAGTGAGTAAAAAATCCTATTTTCTCCATCATCCTTGAGGGACACAGCTTGGTGGTAATTTGGAAATGTAGGGTTATACTGCTGGTTACAGGAAAAATTCTTGACTGAAAGTGAAGATTTAAGACTTCCTGTGTTCCTCAAAGGATTCCTAGAAAAAGATTTTATGGTGAGTACCAAAAACCTATTTTTTTTTTAGTTCTGAAGAAACCACCTATAAACACACAATAAAATCACTTCAGTAAACTACGCATTTCACAGATCACTCACTGATTGGTAGGTTGTCCTACTGTAGATCTCCCTAGGTACAGCGCATCTATTCTGACACATGGTTGTGCTCTGCTTCACAAACTTTAACTGTCAACTCGCCATGTAAGGCAGTGCTGGAAAATAATGGTGGCCACACAAAATATTGACACTTTGGGCCCAATTTGGACATTTTCACTTAGGGGTGTACTGACTTTTGTTGCCAGCGGTTTAGACATGAATGGCTGTGTGTTGAGTTATTTTGAGGGGACAGCAAATTTACACTGCTATACAAGCTGTACACTCACTACTTTACATTGTAGCAAAGTGTCATTTCTTCAGTGTTGTCACATGAAAAGATATAATAAAATATTTTTAAAAATGTGAGGGGTGTACTCACTTTTGTGAGATAGTGTATGTGTGTGTATATATATATATATATATATATATATATATATATATATATATATATATATATATATATATATATATATATATTATATACCAATTGGCGGGTCTGGTGGACTCGATGTCCACTGGCCATCCGCGATAGTTCCCCGCAGAGACAGAACAGGAATCTGCTGAAGTAAACAAGCCAGAAGCCAGGAAGACGTCTGTGTGTGTTATCCCAGGCAGCCCATCCCCCATACAGTTAGTAAACACAACCAGGGAACACAGGTAACCCCTTGATCGCCCCTCATGTTACCCCTTCGGTGCCAATGCATGTACAATTTCAGTGCATATTTTTAGCACTGATAACTGTAATTTTGTCACCGGTTCCCAAAAATTTCAATTGGGTATCCGATCTGTCCACTGCAAGGTCGCAGTCCTGCTAAAAATCACTGATCACCAGCATTACTAGTAAAAAAAAAAAAATTACAAATGTGATAAATCTATCGCCTATTTTGTAAACGAAATAACTTTTGCGCAAACCAAACAATATACGCTTATTGGTTTTTTTTTTACCAAAAATATGTAGCAGAATACATATTGGCCTAAATTGATGATTGATGAAAAAATTTGATTTTGAAAAAAAGGACATTGTTTTTATTTAGGTACAGCGTTGCACGTTTGTGCAATTGTCAGCTAAAGTAACGCAGTGCCGTATTGCAAAAAATGGCCTGGTTATTAAGGGGTAAATCCTTCCGGTCCTTAACTGGTTAAAGTGCAACTAGAGACAAAACACTTTATTTTCATTTTGGAGAGGTTATAACCCCTGCCATTGCGTTTTTTGCCATCTATGTCAAATAGGGGAGTTTTCCCTTCTCTTCCTGTCCCAGGAGGAGATCTGTTCACACTGGGCTCATTGCTGTCTGTAAAAAGTTTCCTTTCCTTAAATCAGGGAGGGGAGGTTGATTTACTAAATGCAAATATACTGTGCACTGCAAGTTGCAGTTGCTCTAGATCTGAGGGGAACAAAAAACAATAAACAATAAATAATTGCGCTTCAAAATTTTAAAAAATAAATGACATAAAGCTGCGATGTCCTAAATTGTGACACAAACACAACAAAAAGTGCAGGAGAAAAAAATGTTGACTCGCACTTAGCAAACTAGTGGATGTGTGGCTGAGGAGTGCCACACCAAAGGAGGTACAATATATACATGAATTAAAAATTGTACCAAAACTGTACCACGCACAATGTAAAAAATTATAAAGGGAATACATAAACCCCTCTAGTGAGCAGTGCAATAATACAAACAGTGCAATCAAACTTTAAATTGAGTCCATGTGTATGAATATAAACCAGGGAGTAGATCATAAAAGTCCATATGGGAGAAACCCAAAAGATGATAGAAAGTCCCATGTGATTCAGAATATGTAAGATCATAAATGTGTGGGTCCACCACCAAAAAAGGGGGAGCCTGGCCGCTTACCAGAACCCCATGACCCCCCGTTACAGAGGGTCTAGATGGGCATTGAGATCCTGCTAGTCCGGAACTCCCACGGATGAGGATAGAGACTGGAAGGGCGTCAAGGACTGTGATGGAAATGGATGGATCCCCAAGGAGGCTCAGCTCTCAGCATTGTGTAGTCATCATGGGGAAAGAAAAAGGGAGGGCTCCCATAGTGTAAAATCAAAAGGTGGTTTATTGAAGTAAAAACATAAAGCACTCACATGTAGGTATAGAATCGTCCTCAATAGAAGAACAACCTGTGGCACCGGCCGGATGACCACAGGTAGCCCGTCCTGCTTGGTATACAGCGACAGTGGGAGGTGGCGCGATGAAGCCGCTCAGCCCTACGCTGCGTTTTGCAATAAATTCGCGTCTTCCAGGGGCACTGAGGGGAAGCTCTGCTGATTTTCTATCATCCTATCGTGGTCAAGCAAAAATGCTGTTTTTAATTTTCCTTGCATGTGATTGAGTATTCTTTGCAAAGTGAAGTTTCATCTCATCTACTAAACTCTGGAGCAAGTGCACTTGCAGTGTACAGTATTATTGCCTTTAGTAAATCAACCTCATTGTGTTTCATCTCTAATAAAATCAAGATATTATTAGTTGGGAATCCGTGGCGGCTGGTGCTTCATCGGTTGGCGGGGGGGTGCGGCAGACAGATCTAACAACAGACATACCCCCGTCGCACCAGCCCGCCACCCCACACTAACCCTCTCCCCCTCCCCCCGTGGCTTAAGCCCACCACCGCACAACAAACCCACCCCTCTGGCTCGCTTGCTCGCCCTCTTGCCCGCAAGGTTCCCCATCAGCCCTGCACTTACCCCATGCAGGTCACAGCTGCGGCAGCAGCTTCCTCCCTCTGCCTCCTCCGTGTCCCGGGCCTTCGCTTCTCCTCCTGGCCAATGGGGTCTCAGGACCCGCTTCCTGATTGGCCAAAAAGACACCCAAAAGGGTGGGCTCAGGGTGCAGTGCTCTGTGCCCCAAGCCCACCCTTTTTTGAAGCCAATTAAAGCCTCCGGCTCTAATCATGTGCTTCAAAAAAAAAACTAATTGGAATCCATGCGTCCGGCGCCATGCATGGAGTAGGGGGGCGGTGCCCCTGCACCCCTAATGAGCGTCCGCCAGCGTTGGGGATTGAACATTATTTTTTCTGATATTATTCTTAGTGAGCTAGACATGTGCAGGATGAAAAAATTCGTTTAGTTTCGTTTCGTTTCGATTCGTTATTTAACTAAATTCGTTTAGTTAAATTCGTTGCATTCGTTACATTCGTTTTCGGAATTCGTTTCGTTTCGTATTCGAATTCGAAAAAATTCGACCGTATTCGAAAAAAAACTATCAAATTCGAAAAAATTTTACCACATTCGAAAAAAAACTATCAAATTCGAAAAAATTCTACCACATTCGAAAAAAAACTATCAAATTCGAAAAAATTCTACCACATTCGAAAAAAAACTATCAAATTCGAAAAAATTCTACCACATTCGAAAAAAAACTATCAAATTCGAAAAAATTCTACCACATTCGAAAAAAACTATCAAATTCGAAAAAATTCTACCACATTCGAAAAAAACTGTCAAATTCAAAAAAATTCTACCACATTCGAAAAAAACTATCAAATTCGAAAAAATTCTACCACATTCGAAAAAAACTGTCAAATTCAAAAAAATTCTACCACATTCGAAAAAAAACTATCAAATTCGAAAAAATTCTACCACATTCTAAAAAAACTGTCAAATTCAAAAAAATTCTACCACATTCGAAAAAAAACTATCAAATTCGAAAAAATTCTACCACATTCTAAAAAAACTGTCAAATTCAAAAAAATTCTACCACATTCGAAAAAAAACTATCAAATTCGAAAAAATTCTACCACATTGGAAAAAAACTCAAATTCGAAAAAATTCTACCACATTGGAAAAAAACTATCAAATTCGTTAAAATTCTACCACATTCGAAAAAAACTGTCAAATTCAAAAAAATTCTACCACATTCGAAAAAAAACTATCAAATTCGAAAAAATTCTACCACATTGGAAAAAAACTGTCAAATTCGAAAAAATTCTACCACATTGGAAAAAAACTGTCAAATTCGAAAAAATTCTACCACGTTCGAAAAAAAACGATAAAATTAGAAAAAATTCTACCGCATTCGAAAAAAACATTAACTGAATTTGAAAAAGTAAACTATCTATAACCATTTTGTGAAATTTGAAATTCGTATAGAATGAAATCGAATTCCAATAGAAAAGATTAGGATAGAATAGAAAGTATAAAAGAATAGCATAGAAAAACAATAGAACAGAATAGAAAAAAATATAATATATTGTATTCTAATCTTTTCTTTTCAAATTCATTCTGTACCAAATTCCAATTTTGGAAGATGGTTATATATATATATATTATATATTTTTTCTATTCTGTTCCATTGTTTTTCAGTGCTATTCTTTTCTATTCTATTCTAAACTTTTCTATTCGAATTTGAATTAATTCTATGCGAAATTAGAATTTCGGAAGATGGCTTCTAAAATTAGAATTTCGTATAGAATGAATTCGAATTTGAATAGAAAAGGTTAGAATAGAAAATAATAGAAATAGAATAGACTAGAAAAACAATAGAACAGAAGAGAATAAAATATAATATATATATTATATTTTTTTCTATTCTGTTTCATTGTTTTTCTATGCTATTCTTTTTTATTCTATTCTAAACTTTTCTATTCGAATTTGAATTCATTCTATATGAAATTCGAATTTCGGAAGATGGCTTCTGAAATTCAAATTTTGTATAGAATGAATTCGAATTTGAATAGAATATAATAGAAAAGAATAGACTAGAAAAACAATAGAACAGATCTGAATAAAATACAATATATATATTATATCTTATTCTATTCTGTTCTATTGTTTTTCTAGTCTATTCTTTCTACTCTATTTTAATCTTTTCTATTCAAATTCAAATTAATTTTATACGAAATTCGAATTTCGGAAGATGGTTTTATATATGTATGTATATATATATATATATATATATATATATATATATATATATATATATATATATATACATATATATATATTAGGGTTGTCCCGATACCACTTTTTTAAGACCGAGTACAAGTACCGATCCTTTTTTTCAAGTACTCGCCGATACCGATACTTTTTTTAATGTCACGTGACAGTGTTTTTTTTGTTTGTTTTTTTTTTAGGGGGGTGGGGGGGGGGGGGTTGGGGTGAGTGAACGGTGCCTGTGTGTGCGTGTTTTTTTTTATGTTTTTTTTTTTCATTTACATTTATTATTTTTTACAATTTTTTTTTTTTATTCTTTATTGCACTTTGTGTGTGTGTGTTTTTTTTTTAATCAGCCCTGTTGGGGGGCTTTGGTGAGATATCAGGGGTCTTAACAGACCTCTGATATCTCCCCCTTGAGACAGAGAAAGAGACCGAGGATAGAGATTCCCCAGTCCCTTTCTCTGCAGCCTCAGCTGCACTGAAAATGAATGGAGAGAAGACAGCGGCTCCTCTCCATCCATAAACTGACACATCGTAATCACAGGAGATTACAATGTTTCAGTTATGTGAATGGACAGAGTCAGCTGACTCTGTCCATTCACACAGCGGAGAGAGACAGCAGAACGGAGGGGACAGAGGAAGAGAGAGGGGGACAGCGGAAAGCCGGAACGGATGGGGACAGCGGAGGGGGACACAGCAAAGAAGAAGGACAGCGGAGGACAATGCAGCGGAGGAGGACAGCGGAGGACAGCGGAGGGGGACAATGCAATGGAGCAGGACAGCGGAGGGGGACAATGCAGCGGAGGAGGACAGCGGAGGGGGACAATGCAGTGGAGGAGGACAGCGGAGGGGGACAATGCAGCGGAGGAGGACAGCGGAGGACAGCGGAGGACAGCGAAGGACGACAATGCAGCGGAGCAGGACAGCAGAGGGGGACAATGCAGCGGAGGAGGACAGCGGAGGACAATGCAGCGGAGGAGGACAGCGGAGGACAGCGGAGGACAGCGGAGGGGGACAATGCAGCGGTGCAGGACAGCGGAGGGGGACAATGCAGTGTGGAGGAGGACAGCGGAGGACAGCGGAGGGGGACAATGCAGCGGAGCAGGACAGCGGAGGACAATGCAGCGGAGGAGGACAGCGGAGGACAATGCAGCGGAGGAGGACAGTGGAGGGGGACAATGCAGCGGAGGAGGACAGCGGAGGACAGCGGAGGACAGCGGAGGGGGACAATGCAGCGGAGCAGGACAGCGGAGGGGGACAATGCAGCGGAGGAGGACAGCGGAGGACAGCGGAGGACAATGCAGCGGAGGATAGCGGAGCAGGACAGCGGAGGGGGACAATGCAGCGGAGGAGGACAGCGGAGGACAATGCAGCGGAGGAGGACAGCGGAGGACAGCGGAGGGGGACAATGCAGCGGAGCAGGACAGTGGAGGGGGACAATGCAACGGAGGAGGACAGCGGAGGGGGACAATGCAGCGGAGGAGGACAGCGGAGGACAGCGGAGGACAATGCAGCGGAGGAGGACAGCGGAGGACAATGCAGCGGAGGACAATGCAGCGGAGCAGGACAGTGGAGGGGGACAATGCAGCGGAGGAGGACAGCGGAGGACAGCGGAGGGGGACAATGCAGCGGAGCAGGACAGCGGAGGGGGACAATGCAGCAGAGGAGGACAGCGGAGGACAATGCAGCGGAGGAGGACAGCGGAGGACAGCGGAGGGGGACAATGCAGCGGAGGAGGACAGCGGAGGACAATGCAGCGGAGGAGGACAGCGGAGGACAGCGGAGGGGCACAATGCAGCAGAGCAGGACAGCGGAGGGGGACAATGCAACGGAGGAGGACAGCGGAGGGGACAATGCAACGGAGAACAGCGGAGGACAGCGGAGGACAGCGGAGGACAGCGGAGGGGGACAATGCAGCGGAGCAGGACAGCGGAGGGGGACAATGCAACGGAGGAGGACAGCGGAGGGGGACAATGCAGCGGCGGAGGACAGCGGAGGGGGACAGCGGAGGGGGACAATGCAACGGAGCAGGACAGCGGAGGGGGACATTGGAACGGAGGGGGACTAAGGGGGATGAGGTGACAGTCAGCGGTGATGTGTGTGGGGGAGTTACAAGCACCGATCACCGCTGTATGTCACTAAAGCAGCTGAAAGCCGCGGGGGGGAGAAGCTTGTAACTCCCCCACGCGCCGATCACCGCTGACTGTCAAGGTATCGGGGGAAGCATCGGGAGCATTTGCCCGAGTACAAGTACTTGGGCAAATGCTCGGTATCGGTGCCGATACCGATACTAGTATCGGTATCGGGACAACCCTATATATATATATATATATATATATATATATATATATATATATATATATATATATATATATATATATATATATATATATATTAATTATATTTTTTCTATTCTGTTATTCTGTTCTATTGTTTTTCTATTATTTCCTATTATATTCTGATCTTTTCTATTTGAATTCAAATTCATTCTATACAAAATTCGAGTTTCGGAAAATGGTTATATAGAAATAGAATGAAATCAAATTCTAATAGAAAAGAATAGAATAGAAAAACAGTAGAACAGAATAGAAAGAAATATTTTATATATATATATGTATGTATGTATATGTGTATATATATATATATATATATATATATATATATATATATATATATATATATATATATATATATATATATAAACCATCTTCCGAAATTGGAATTTGGTACAGAATGAATTTGAATAGAAAAGATTAGAATAGAATATTTTATATTTTTTTTTATTCTGTTCTATTATTTTTCTATGCTATTCTTTTATATTATTTCCTGTTCTATTCTAATCTTTTCTATTTGAATTCATTCTGTACCAAATTCCAATTTCGGAAGATGGTTTTATATATATATATATATATATATATATATATATATATATATATATATATATATATATATATATAATTTTTTTCTATTCTGTGCTATTGTTTTTCTTTTCTAGTCTTTTCTATTAGAATTCGATTTCATTCTATTTCATTCTGTTTCTGTATAACCATTTTCAGAAATTCAAATTTCGTATAGAATGATTTCGCATTCAAATAGAAAAGATTAGAATAAAATAGAAAATAATAGAAAAGAATAGAAAAACAATAGACCAGCATAGAACAAATAGAACAGAATAGAATAAAATATATATATATTATATTTTATTCTGTTCTGTTCTATTGTTTGTCTAGTCTATTATTTTCTATTCTAATCTTTTCTATTCAAATTCGAATTCATTCTATACGAAATTCCACTTTCAGAAGCCATCTTCCGAAATTCGAATTTCGTATAGAATGAATTCAAATTCGAATAGAAAAGTTTAGAATAGAATAGAAAAGAATAGCATAGAAAAACAATGAAACAGAATAGAAAAAAATTATTTATATATATATATATATATATATATATATATATATATAAAACATCTTCCAAAATTCGAATTTCATATAGACCGAAATCAAATTTGAATATAAAAGATTAGAATAGAATAGAAAGTAATAGAAAAGAATAGACTGGAAAAACAATAGAACAGAATAGAAGAAAATATAATATATATATATTATATTATCTTCTATTCTGTTCTATTGTTTTTCTAGTCTAATCTTTTCTATTATTTTCTGTTCTAATCTTTTCTATTCAAATTCGAATTCATTCTATACGAAATTTAAACTTCAGAAGCCATGTTCCGAAATTCGAATTTTGTATAGAATGAATTTGAAAAGACTATTATAGAATATAAAATAATAGAAAAGAAAAGCATAAAAAAACAATAGAAGAGAATAAAAAAAAAAAAAATATATATATATATATATATATATATATATATATATATATATATATATATATATATATATGCTTTATTATTTTATATTCTATCTTATTGTTTTTTTTAGAAAAACGTTTTCTATTTTTTTCCAATTCGATTCGAATATGTTTTCGAATTCGATTCGAATATGTTTTCGAATTCGATTCGAATATGTTTTCGAATTCGATTCGAATTCGATTATGTTTTCGAATTTGATTCGAATATGTTTTCCAATTCGATTCGAATATGTTTTCCAATTCGATTCGAATATGTTTTCGAATTCGATTCGAATATGTTTTCGAATTCGTTAGTTTTTTTTTCGGATTCGTTTAAATTCTTTACTTTTGTAATTCGGAAATTCGGATGCATCCGAATTTCCGAATAATGAAAAATTCGTCCGAATTTCGATTCGGAACGAAACGAAATGCACATGCCTAATGCAGATATGAAATGGAATGTCCTGGTTGTAAAGAACCCCCTAGGGACAGCAAAACAGTTATATGGATCCTGCTTGTAGAAGTCATGCTGTAAAGGTAAAAACAAAAATTGCGCTTACACTGATAAATATAAGCTGCGACTAAAAAGTAGTAAACCATAAACCATATATATATCAAAAAGTCGCGCTAAAAACTGAAAGTGACAACAGGTAAATGCCTAAAAAACTCATAGGGATATGGGGGTGGATACTGATCACTGAATGGATAAGTGATATAGAAATGCTGAGCAATGAAAATACACATTAAAAAATAAACCAAACTATATGTTGTTAGTTGAATGGGACACAGATAATAATAACTATGTCCGTGTGAAAAAATCAATATTGCATGACCCAATAAATGATAGGTGAATATCTCAAATACCTATGCGAATACTAATGTGACAAATCTGTGACTAAAAAACTAAACCATGATGAATAAGGGAAAATAATAAAAAGAAAAATATATTAAACCCAACAAAAGTCCGTGACTCAAAAAAAATTGTTAATGATAAAAGTCCATCCGTGTTAAATAAACATGCATAAAAAAGGACTTGTCTCCAAGTGCTCTGTGAAGTAATGTAACCAAATCTTGCTGTGGTGAGAAATAGAGTGCGTAGACAGACCTCCACCTCTTGAAAAAATTGCTGCCTCTTACCAGATAGAAATGGTCTCTTAATTACAGGAGACCCAGGAAGCGGATGGCTGCAACCCCAGCCAGGGATCTTTAATGCAGGCACTAAGCGTCCAGATCCAGGGACTCTCTCCCACCAGCCTCCGCAAATAAGGATATGTCACCATGCAAAAACAAAGTGCTCCACATAGCATAAAACCAGCGTTTTATTGAATATAAAATTAAAGGTTGCACTTACAGAAATGTAGCAGTTTAAAACGTATAGGAAAAAGCCGGCCGACTCCAAAGTAACCCGTGTCTTCCGGGTGTGAGAATCGCGGTGTCGTCGCGTCGTATTCCCAGAGAGCTCCTCACTTACATCAGAGTCCCCAGAGAGCCTCCCACTTGCATCAGGGTTCCCAGAGAGCCCCCCTTACATTAGGGTCCCCAGAGAGCCCCCCACTTACATTAGGGTTCCCAGAGAGCCCCCCTTACATTAGGGTCCCCAGAGAGCCTCCCCTTTAAATCAGGGTCCCCAGAGAGCCTCCCCTTTAAATCAGGGTCCCCAGAGAGCCTCCCCCTTAAATCAGGGTCCCCAGAGAGCCTCCCCCTTAAAACCAGGGTCCCCAGAGAGCCTCCCCCTTAAAATCGGGGTCCCCAGAGAGCCTCCCCCTTAAAATCAGGGTCCCCAGAGAGCCCCCCACTTACATGAGGGTCCCCAGAGAACCTCCCCTCCCCTTGGGGACCCCTGCAGAGACTCGGGGCTATGGGCCCCAGATTCGGGGCTATAGCCCCAAAAGCCACCCCCTAACGACGCCACTGCAACCCAAGTTCAAGAATAAAGTTCTTTATAAAATAAAGTTCTGAAGTTGCATGGGAAGGAAGATCGGGGGTTATTGACAAAAAGGTAATGAACAACTTTGCAGCTCCCAAGGGAGTAGTGTGCTACACAAGTAACAAGCACAGAGTCTACAGCTTGGGTCACTAGACACACTGTGGTATGAAGACAGAGGTAGAAAGCGTTAATACAGTGTGAAGTTTCATATAGTTGACAAGGGTAACGAAGAATGTTTCTCTAGAAGCCTGTTAAGCATGTACATGTAACAGGTACTTCCTGCAGTGAGGGAAATGTTGTCGGCACTTCTTCGGCCATGATCCGTCTTTCATAGCTACAGGAGCAGTACTGCACCACTGGGGCTCTCATCCTGTACACAAGTACGTAAGAGGAAGAATTAGGTCAAGTGCAAGGATGGAGTCAGCGCTGGGTGCATGGCGACACCCCTTACTGTTACTGGGGTAGCGATGATGCGCTGGACAGGTGGAGAGGGCAAAGGCTCTGGGTGTCCCTCCTAAAAGCACCAGTGGTGATGTTTAGCACATTGGGAGAGTCTAATCAAGTTTAATCATCTGTACAAAGTAAAGGTACCCTATGTGTAAGGCTGTGGCCCTACTCAAAGTGCCTAGTGTAGCCCATAAAAACCCACTCCAGGGTAGGCCTCTCATGTGACCCTTGCTTGATGCCCAATAAGGTGGAAAACATGGAGGACGCGATGACCACCTCATCACCCTGCCCTACTAAATTATTTTAAATAGAATGTGCCTTGGTAACAGCCAATTGTAATTTCCTATACCAATGGTCTCCAAACTGCAGCCCGTCAATGGATGTGGTCCATTGCTTGCCTTTATATGATCCTTGGGGCACTTTTTTTCCCACTGATGCAAGACACTAGTCCTCCCACTGACATCAACAATGGGCATATTGTGTGCTACTAACATCAACAATGGGGCACTATTTTTCCCATTGATGCCAATAATGGGGCACTATTCCTCCCAGTGACACTAACAATGGGGCACTATTCTCCCACTGACATCAACAATGGGGCACTATTCTTCCCCTTTATACCAAAGATGCATTGTTTACTCCCACTGACACCAGGGCAATTCCTACTCCCAATGGCCACAATGCCCCCCCCCCCCTAAAGTCTGAAGGACAGTAAATTGACCCTTTGTTTAGAAAGTTTTAAGACCCCTGTCGTATACGGAAACAATCTGAGAGGCAGAGGAAGCACTAGAAGCTATTCAGGTGTGCTGCATACTCATTTACTAACATTGAATAGGCTGACAGGTGAAAAGAGCAGAGGGATGAGGTCAGTATACTGCTGCTCCCTTACTGTCCAATCACAGGCTGGGAGTTAACCAAGCCGTATTGCATACCTATAGTAGAGGAAAGTCAGGTCACTGACCTGGCTGGGCTGTCTGGTAGGACTAGATGGACAGAAATGCAAATCGTTTTGCAGGTAGAACAGTTCATATATGTTACTCTATCAAATAAGTATTTTTCTGTTTGTCTGGAGTTTAGCGCTAAACATAGAAGTTTATATGGAGATGTTGTTTTTGTTGGAAGTACAACTAGGGTTGCCACCTGTTCGGGATTCACCCGGACAGTCCGGGTTTTGAATCATGTGTCCGGGTTTCAGGTAGACTTAAACCCGGACACATTATTCAGAATAGGCTGTGGCTCCCCAAGTAACCAAAATGGTAACACTGCAGGTGGCTGTCTGGGGGCAGGTTCGGCATCACTGGGAGGCAGGGCGATGATGTCAGCAAGAGCAATTTGACCACACCCACTGTTCGCTACGGCACGCTATGCGCACCACATTATTACTCAACTTGGGGCACCCAAAGGTGTCCCAGGCCGCTAAAGTGTTCGGGTTTGGCTTGAAGAAAAGGTGGCAACCCTAAGTACAACAGCATGGTAGTTCTGTACCCTGAACAATATATATGCACTATACCTTTCTATCCAGCAGGTGGCGGTGCAGTGTTATAGTGTGTTATCTATGGTAATGTATTTAGAGGAAGTACCTTCGTTCCTATGTGTGTGTAGTTGTATGCTCCTTGTTCCTGTTCCATGAAAAGACATGTTCTGATAGCCCTCCATGAAAGTAGAGCGTATTGCTGTGTATAAGCTGCTTCCAGCGCATAATTTCAATACTCTGCACAACAGTTTTGTCAGTTTTACTTTTCACCACCTGTCCTGATCTTTTCAAGCTGCAATTGTGAAGGATATTTGTCCCAAGACACATTTAGCACAGATAGCAGCAAGTGACTGACAGCAGCTGCAGCAGTGAGAATGAAAACGCTCTTTGTACTGCAGGGATTTGTGTATGCATATTGTGATAATGACCAATATGATATCAGTTTTTCAGCCTCCAACCCAGAGTTCCCCTTTGATGTTCAGGAAACGTGATGCTCCTTTTATTTGCATCTATTGTTAGGGCAGGATCACATATGTATGTTTGTTTGTTGCTGAGATGCACCGTTGTCAGCATGATATTCCCTTTTGCTAGACCTGTATCTCTGTGCAATTAACTGATCTTTATTTTGCTGGCAGATTTCTAACCATTTATTTTGCTGTTAGTGCGGGGGCTTTGGAAAATAGAAAGCTCGCAAAGGGATTTAACTTTCTACAGATAAAACTATGCAATGCATGCTTCATGTGCTCTTTTCAGCCTTATGAAATATTCTTCAAAACTCTTGAATATTTTATTGGAGAGGTTCTTGAACCAAATAGCGGAACACGTCATGGCAGATGTCGGCAGGGACATGGAATAAAGGTTGTCATGAGCAATCTGTACTCAGGGGGGTTGACCTCAATATCTTTCTTGTTACTGTCACATCCGCACGTGGGTTGCCTCCTTAACATTATTGCACTTAATGTACGTTCACTGCCTATACACGGGGCAGAGGTAGATGTTATGTATGCGGAATGCATACTTTCTCTCTATTAGGGAGCTGGTGACTATATCCAATAAATCTAATTTTTTTGTTACCTTACAAGCAGGGCTATCCAGGGCAAAGATGCCAAACGCCGCCCCCCCCCCCCCCCCCCAAAGAGTATGAGCATTATGTGTCAGCAAAAATCCACCCCTCCCCCCAAAAAAATTTGAGCACTACACTAATCTTCACACTTACTGAATTAATTTCCGATGCAAGCCAAAATTTTCACCAAACAAAAGTTTCACCTTTTCCAGTACAAATCCTAGCTCAAATGCTCTCCCTTCCCGAATCTCCCCCTCCTAACACAAATCCTCTACCCCTCAAATTTCCCCTTTGAGCATAAATCCTCTCCCCCCCCCTCCAAATCCCCCCATCCCTTCGTCTAGCACTAATCCCCCCCCCCAAATGTCTCCTCCCTCCCTCAAATCCCCCTTCCTAACAGAAATCCACCCTCTTACTACAAATCACCCTTCTAGCACAATAACCAAATCCCCACCACGCTCAGGGCAGCCGCCCCTCCTGCCCACCCCTTGTCCCGGCCCTGGTAATAAGTTCCTATAGAATTCACAAGGAGATTATTTGTTCCAAACACAAAATGGCTCCCCTCTTTCCGGTTCCTGAAAGACAACAAAATCAAGGTGTTAGGAATACTCTCCTCTTGTGATCAGTCGAACTCCAGATGTATTGAAAAGCAGACAGTTTATTTCAGATGTGTCATACAAATGGATGATGCTTACAAGCCAAAAGATGCAGTAAGAATCATACAAAGAGATGTACATCCCCCCTCCTAATACCTACAATAATATAGCTATAACGCTTCTATTGGCTGAGGAAACACAGATAGCGTGCCTGGTACAAAATGGTACTTTATTTCGCTAATTAGTGTTTCCTGTACATTCTTGTTCTACCATATATGGTTAAGCCTAATCATCCTACAACTTACTATGGAGTTAGTTAAAGAAAACGATACAGCAAGTTAATACAACAATGTGCTCAGAAGTCGTCTGAAGAAAAGTCTCAGGGTTATTGTTTTTCTAATAGTTTTTCTAATAGTCACACAATAAACATTTAAAACTTTTCTAACACAAGGTAAATTCATGTAACATTCAAAAACTGTTGCAGGAAGTTTTTTTTTTTTTTTTTTTTTTTTTTAATTGCTGAAGAGATGTACTTTGTCTTTTCTGCAATAAAAGTTCTTACAATATTGTTTACAATAAACGCAGGTAGCTTTGACACAGCAAAAACAGGTGGTTGATGTGTGTTTTTACCACTCCCTAAATTCCCAAGTACATGGGACATGAGGCTGTTTGGGGTCTGTTTACATGGCTGCGATGCTTTGTGGAGTGGCAATTTTAATTTGGCGTGTTAAATTCAGCAAGCGGTACCACTTTCCAAACCAGCCTGTTGAAGTCCACAGAGCATGGACTTCAGGATCGCAAAATACCAGAGCCATCCATCATTCGTATGTATGTGTTATGGGTCCCAGCATCTGCACATCAGATAGATCAATTGTGCTTAGACTTAGCACAGCTAATCTATCTGATGCGCAGATGCTGGGACCCATAACGGATACATACGAATGATGGATGGCTCTGCCACTTTTCGATCCTTGTGAGCGACTATCCTCGCCATTTGATCATTGTCCACTGGGCAGCTCTCTTCCCTCTCCATCAGTTCAGGGAATGTTACCATCACTCCCCGCTTGCTGACCGGGTGGCCTCTCAGTGGCTATTGATTTGTGTATGTGGGAGATGCATCCGCATGGGTCATGTTGCTACCTTTTTCATTAAACAGCCATATATAACGGTATACTCTGTCTTTATTCACCCCTGATGAAGGAATTGATCCTGTTTTCCAAAACATGTTGGGAGTAGGAGTCGTTTGGTGAACCCCAATGTATGATTAAGTCCATATTTATATGAGACTGACCTGGGGCCACCCACCTTCTATTTCAGAGTATTGTATAATATTGTACATTGATTGTTATATGATGGTTCATTGTTTTTTTTCAATACCTATGAATTGATGGACACAATTTTTTTAAGCATTTTGTAATAAAATGTATACTTTTTTATACACTTTGGTTACGCTCTATCTACTGCCCTTAAAGTCCCATAGGGGGTTCCTTCTTTTTTTGTAAACATTCCTTCTGGGATCACCAGCATCAATCAGTGGTAATCGGAAATACTTATGTAAAAGAGATGGGATATGGTACAAGCGGGTGAGAATCTTGGTTTCTTACACTCTTGTGCAAATTGAGGACTTTAAGGCAAATCTGACTATAATAGTTTGTTGATTTCATACTTTCAATATTAAGTTGGCCCACCCTTTGCAGCTATAACAGCTTCAACTCTTCTGGGAAGGTTGTCCACAAGGTTTAGGAGTGTGTCTATGGGAATGTTTGACCATTCTTCCAGAAGCACATTTGTGAGGTCAGGCATTGATGTTGGACAAGAAGACCTGGCTCGCAGCCCCCGCTGTAATTCATCCCATAGGTATTCCATCGGTTTGAGCCCAAACTTGCTCATCCATGTCTTTATGGACCTTGCTTTGTGCACTGGTCCAAATCATTTGGTGGAGGGGGGATTATAGTGTAGGGTAGTTTTTCAGGGGTTGGGCTTGGCCCCTTAGTTCCAGTGAAGGGAAGTCTTAAGGTATCAGCATACCAAGACATTTTGGACAATTTCATGCTCCCAACTTTGTGGGAACAGTTTGGGGACGGCCCCTTTCTGTTCCAACATGACTGCGCACCAGAGCACAAAGCAAGGTCCATAAAGACATGGATGAGCGAGTTTGGGGTGGAGGAACTAGGTCCATAAAGACATGGATGAGCTAGTTCGGGGTGGAGGAACTCGACTGGCTTGCACAGAGTCCTGACCTAAACCCAATATTACACCTTTGGGATAAATTAGAGCTGAGACTGACTCGTCCAACATCCGTGCCTGACCTCACAATTGCGCTTCTGGAAGAAGGGTCAAACATCCCCATAGACACACTCCTAAACCTTGTGGACAGCCTTCCCAGAAGAGTTGAAGCTGTTATAGCTGCAAAGGGTGGGCCAACTCAATATTGAACCCTACAGACTAAGACTGGGATGCCATTAAAGTTCATGTACATGTAAAGACAAGCATCCCAATACTTTTGTTAATATAGTGTATAGACCCTCTCTGGTCTGGAAGGTAAAAGCAGACCCTCAGCGCAAACTTCTCCATTCAGTTTGATGGACCTGAACAGACCCAGTGGCAGGCAGGTATAGGCAGTCGCAAGTCTGCTTACATCTGCCCACCCGAAAGGGATGTATAGCTTTTGTTTTCATTCGTGTAATCGCGGGTAAAAACACAGTGCAGTGGCTAAAGTAAATATTGTCTCATCTCTACAGTCGTTCAGCAAGGTCCCGAGGTACGTTTTACAAAAGCAGCCACCACAAGCCTAATCTGTACATCCGTTTAGGAAATACTATCCTGAAAATATGAAGCAGCAAGTTAGTGTGAATGTTACATTAATAATTACTTTCAGGTGCATATTTCAATTACTATTGTCTGTAATAATGTACAAGCTGTACCCTCCCAACCAAATAAATAAAACATGGATCTATATCTAGCTTGCCTTCACTGTGCATGTGCTCAATACACTTTATGTAGTATTACTTTTTATTTTTGTTTTGTTCTCTTTTTTTTAATTTTTTTGTTTGTCCATAGCTTGGAGCATATGGGAAGAGAAAGCATTGCCCTGTGTTTTCTGATAAATAATAGATGCTGAGCACACCAGAAATGGATGTTGCACAAGCAATATTAGCCTAATTGGTGCTGCAGATATTGTCTATGTGAACATCCAAGGAGAAAGTTTGTTTACTAGAAAACTGCACAAACAAGCAGTAAATGGATCCTCTCTTTAATAATGCAAGGATGTGTTGACAAGGGAACAATTGTAAGAGAGAACAAGAAATCGAAGCTGCAGATCATTTCGGTGCAGAATAGGAAAGTGTTAAATTATAAATCGTTAGGTGTGTCTTGATTCTTAACTTGGAGTCCAGGAGCATGAATAAAGGCAGAACTGTTATGTTCTTTTAGTACACAATTCTTAATCCTGGTAGATGGCACATGCATTTTGGCCAAGTAAAATCCAATTTGATAAAGTTTAATGTGTCAGAGTGTCTCCTTCCAAGCTCCAAGGCAGCACTGGAGAATATAAAAATGTATGTGGTTGCTTTGTGTGATTAGAGGGGCTCTTACTTTAGACCAACCTTTAACAACCAGGGCCCTGCTAGAGGTTGCTAGGGTTTTTTTGAGAAATGAGCAATTTCTACCTCTCCGATGAGTAACCAATGGCACTAGTGATCTTTTTAGCTATCTGTAAAAGGGCATTTTTCCCACTGACCACTAACATAAGGACAATTGTTTCCACTGACCACCCATGTAGGGAGAATTCTTCTCACTGACCACCAATCTAAGCAGCATTCTTCTTACTGACCACCAAACTAAGGAGCATTCTAACCACTAACACCCAATGTAAAGAGCATTTTTCTCACTGACTATCAATGTAAGGAGCATTCTTCCCAATGGCCGTCACACTAAGGTACCATGAGCTATAGATTTAATACATTTTAGCAGGGGCTCCCTGAAACCAGAAAGTTATTTCAAAGTTCTCTGCATGTTAAAAACATTTAAGAAAGGTTGCCTTAGACACCAGTTCTTCTAATTCCTCCCACAAACAACCAATGTAAAAATAATTATTCCCAGTGACCACCAGTGGAAGGCGCAAACATCTCACTGACCACCAGTGTAAAGACCATTCTTCCCACTGACCACCAATGTAAGGAGCATTCTTCCCACTGACCACCAATGTAAGGGGCATTCTTCCCACTGACCACCAATGTAAGCAGCATTCTTCCCACTGACCACCAATGTAAGGAGTAGGGATGGTCCAGATGTTCGAGTCGAACATAATTATGGGACTCTCAGGGGATGTTCGTGTGCCCACGAGTGCCCCATAATGCACTGCAAGATAGCAGTGCATAGACGGCTGCTAATTGGCCAAAGCATGCACCTGACCTGACCGTATGTAGTGTGTTGGAGTGGAGAGCTGGTGATAGATTAGGTAGGTTAGTTAGTGGATAGAGCGTGTAGTGTGTGTGTATGTATGTATGTATGTATGTATGTGTGTGTGTGTGTGTGTGTGTATGTATATATATATATATATATATATATATATATATATACATACATAGTTAAAGCAGTGTAGAATATATATGAGATGAGTATAGGCAGTGTAGAATATATATGAGTGCAGTCAGTGTACAGTATATGATACAGTGCAGTCAGCGTACAGCTTATAATACAGTGCAGTCAGCGTACACTATATAATACAGTGCAGGCAGTGTACAGTATATAATACAGTGCAGGCAGTGTACAGTATATAATACAGTGCAGTCGGTGTACAGTATATACAGTGCCTTGGCATTTTTTGTATTTTGTTGCCTCACAACCTGGAATTAACATGGATTGTTTGAGGATTTGCATAATTTAATTTACAGCACATGTCCACAACTTTGAAGATTTTTTTTTTTTTTTTATTGTGAAGCAAACAACAAATAGGACAAAATAACAGAAAAAGTCAATGTGCATAACTATTCACCCCCCTAAAGTCAATACTTTGTAGAGCCACCTTTTGCGGCTTTCGCAGCTCCAAGTCGCTTTGGATAGGTCTCTATGAGCTTGCCACATCTTACCACTGGGATTTTTGCCCATTCATCCTTGCAAAACTGCTCCAGCTCCTTCAAGTTGGATGGTTTGAGCTTGTGAACAGCAATCTTTAAGTCTTACCACAGATTTTCTATTGGATTAAGGTCTAGGCTTTGACTAGGCCATTCCAACACATTTATATGTTTCCCCTTAAACCACTGAAGTGTTGCTTTAGCAGTGTGTTTGGGGTCATTGTCCTGCTGGAAGGTGAACCTCCGCCCTAGCTTCAAATCACACACAGAGTGGTACAGATTCTGCACAAGAATATCCCTGGATTTAGAACCATCCATCTTTCCCTCAACTCTGACCAGTTTCCCAGTCCCAACTGCTGAAAAACATCCCCACAGCATGATGCTGCCACCACCATGTTTCACTGTGGGGATGGTGTTCTTTGGGTAATGTGATGTGTTGGGTTTGCACCAGACATAGCATTTTCTTTGATGGCAAAAAAGTTCAATTTTAGTCTCATCAGACCAGAGCATCTTCCTCCATACATTTTGGGAGTCTCCCACATGCCTTTTCGCAATCTCAGAACGTAGAAATTTGTTTTTTGCTGAAAGTAATGGCTTTTTTCTGGCCACTCTGCCATAAAGCCCAACTCTGTGGAGCATACGGCTTATTGTCGTCCTATGTACAGATACTCCAGTCTCTGCCGTGGAACTCTGCAGCTCCTCCAGGGTTACCTTAGGTCTCTGTGCTGCCTCTCTGATTAATGCCCTCCTTGCCCGGTCCGTGAGTTTTGGTGTGCGGCAGTCGGTGTACAGTATATAATACAGTGCAGTCCGTGTACAGTGTATAATACACTTCAGGCGGTGTACCCGCTGCCCCTCCAGCATCCATCTCTGGTCTCACCTGCCGCTGCAATGGCGCTGCCATTTTCCACTCTGCTTATACTGTGATCATGCTTCCTGTATCTGGACCCAGCCTTTCCCCTCCATGATATAGCCCGGCTTTTTTTATGGTCATCACTCCCACAGCCCTCACGGAAGCGGGGCAGCCATTTTTCCACCACCTTTGGCCTCATTGCTGGCACTATCACAGTGAGTTTGGCCATTCTGATGATTTTTCCCATTTGTACTGTGTATTGGTTACATGTTTTATCAGCAATAAACTGTCTTAAATTTCACATGGATTCCATCTCCAATTGATTCCTTGCCACCTACTGATAAAGGATGCATGTCCTGTCACCATTTGAGGAGGCCACAAGGATGGTGAGCACACGCTTCATGGAATCATGGAGAGGGCACTTGAGGCAGAACAGCAGGAGGAAGAGGAGGACTTCCTTTCCTCTCAAGGGCCCCTTTATGCAGATACCATTCCTGCGGCGTTGCCAAATATACAAGTGGAAGAGGAGGATTGTGTCAGCATGGATGTAGAGGATAACATACAGCAGTCTTCAAGGGATGGTTTTCTGTCCCCAGAAACTCAAGGAGTTGTATGTGGTTGGGAGGCGGTAGTTCCTGACAATGTCATTTTTAGTGACCCGGAGGACTCAGAATCTCATGCCTCTTCAAACTTACGCTGCATGGGCTCCCTAATTCTGCAAAGCCTGCAAAAGGACCCGAGGATTTGTGGTATCAAGGAGAGGGATCAGTACTGGCTGGCAACTCTTCTTGACTAACATTACAAGGGTAAAGTTGCAGAGCTCATCCTGGCTATGCAGAGGATAAAACCTCTTCAGGACGCCTTGAAGAAAAATTTGTGTAACGCCTTTACAGACCCTGGGAGGGTACCATTTCCTGGACAACATGTTTCTGAAGCTTCACTCGGTCAGAGGAAGAGCGGTGGAGAAGGTGGCCGGCTGACCGATGCTCAGGGCTGTTAAGTTTAAGCAACCATCGACAGAGTCTGCATTATATGGTGCAGGAATATCTAGGGGCAAGAGCAAACTTGGAGACCTTTCCAACTGAGCATCCACTGGGTTACTGGGTCTTGAGGATCGTCCACTGGCCAGAACTTGCTCAATATGCAATCAAGCTACTGGCCTGTCCTGCATCCAGCGTGCTTTCTGAACGGACATTCAGTGCTGCTGGAGGGTTTGTGATGGATCAAAGAGTGCGCCTGTCCACAGACTCCCTTGATAGGCTGACATTTATCAAAATGAATCAGTCCGGGATCAGCAGCTATCAAGCCCCTGTTGCTGATGTAACTGATTTAATTTGCTAGGGATCTGGGATCCCTTGAAGACTGCCTATGCTATTCCTGAATCTTGATTATGCTAGCTTCCAACAATATTTTTGGTTTAGGGCACCACCAACACCCAAGGCCCAATTTTTATGCTCCTGTTTGACAGGGGCATGCATTTTCAATTTTTTTTTACTAATTTTTAACAGCAGGGCCCGTTCCTGTGCGGGGCCTTAAAAATCAGTATCACCTTCTTTTTATTCTACTGGTCCTATGCTTTCAGAAAATATATGGTTTGGGGGATCTTTAACAAAGCTGTAAGGGAAAAATGAAAACCTTCATATTTTTAGAGAAATGTGGTTATTTACATATTTGTTTTCAGTTTTCACGATTTTTGATAAATATTTGCGCAAATATCTTTGTGCCCTAAAAATCAGTAACACCTTTTTTGTATTCTACTGGTCATGTGCATTCAGAAAATCTATGATTTGGGGGTCTTTAACAAACTCTGAAAGCTGTAAGGGAAAAATAAAAAAACAATGAAAAAATTGCAAAAATGGCCTGGCCACCTGAGGTGTAAAAATAGAGCACAGGGCCTCGCAGTGAAAGGATTAAATAGTAGTAGCTCTATGTTTGGTTGTGTGTACACTTTGCTTGCCCATCCTCACAGGACCTATGCCATAAGGATCTTTCTTTGGGAACTTTTGGTTGGAAGAAGCATTCTGGTGTAGATTACAGTATGGTAAAATCAGTGCAGGGACAAGGTCATCCAGTGCCCAGGGCAAAGATTTCAAACGGTGCCCCCCTTGCCTGCTCATGATGTGCAAGCTTAGGGGATCCTACACCCAGCAGTCACTTCTTTGTCAAAATCACTGCCGCTGTCACCTCTCCTGTCAGCCTTGCAACAGAAGGAAGGTGCCCCCCCATTGCGCCTAGGGCAGCCGCCCCTCCTTCCCTCTCCTTGTTTTGGCCCTGGGTAAAACAGTTTAGTTGAAGGTACTAGAAAGCAAAGGTTGAACTTCCTATTTGGACTTCTAAGGCTGATAAGACCTAGGGTGACATTTTGCTTGTGATTTCCCATTTCTGCCTGCTTCTTGTGACAAATAGACCTCATTCACATGGGTGTACTTAAGAGTACGGCTGTGTTTTACCTATATAGTCTGCATAGGTGTTCCATGCATCAGTGTGCAAGCCATCCAATTCATGTCAATTGGGACCCAGCAGCTGCATGGTCGCAGCCACTGCTCCCAATTTGGCATCCCTGTGGGTGCAGGTGCATGTTCCCCAAGCATACAGTGTGAATTCAGGGGCACGCACCCACATCGACTAGACATGTACAGTATGTGCATATACAGTATTTCACATGGTTTTACATGAATATTTGGGAACTGGCAAACCGGTCTGCATAGATTTTACAGCTCACTCCCTTTCCCAATATTCATAGGGCATGGTCAGGAGAGACTACAAATTCCAGAATTAAATCTGATTTAGGAGACCAGCTAACTCATATCTTAGCAGTCATGTTTTCTGTGTGTATATATATATATATATATATATATATATATATATATATATATATATATATATATATATATATATATATATATATATTTTTTTTTTTTTTATATGGTCAGGACTGAAAAAAAACAATATTTTCTTTGTTTACAGAGTTCAGTAGCTCAAAGTAAAATTCACACTCCCTTCACTACTGCTGAGATTTCAATCACCCTGTGTCCTGTATTTAAAAAAAAATGTGTAAAATATATATAACAATTTTGACTGAAAATAAGATTGGGTGAAATCCATTAGTTTAACTTTAATTCATTGCTTAGATTACTGAGCAGGTAGTGAAAAAAGAAGAATGTGAGATATAACTGCTTTCCAGGCTACAGTCTATGCCACCCACAATTCAAGAGCTAAGCGGCTTGCTTAATCTGTAGGCAATGCACATTGTGCTGCTAGCAGTACAGTACACACCACATTTAGCTTCCTCTAGATCTAGAAAATGGGATTCGCTAACCAAAAGACATTTGCTAATTCACAATTTATTATCAGCGTGAAGCCTTTTTAATGAGAAACTTTTCTGGGGTCCTTTTAGGTTTTTCCTTAGCAATATATAATCAGTAACAAAACATTGAGGAGTCACTAGCCCAGGCCCATTACTGGTATACTTATTATGCAGATAGCTAAAACGAGTGCATATATTTACATCTAATTACATATTGGGTTTAAGAAACATTATCCCAGAGTCACCTATCACTGCAATTAGATTTCCGGTAGTATTATGTTTAAATCTATTATGACAGCTTGGTTGCTGGTTTATAATAAAAGGTATGTACATTGTGATGTAGGTGAAAGTGAGTACATGTGGAAATTGAACTCCAGTATGTAGCTGCCACACATGGTAATTTATGGACTTAGAAAAACCTGTGACACATCTCTAGGTTCATACTAAGAATATAATAACAAAAATACATGAGCAGAGCTTACTCTCAAAGAAAATGCATACCAAGGTGCTCAGCAGATCTTGAGATGTAGGCAGATGAATTATATGCTCCTTTTACTTCCTGAGGCTCTGTGTTGATTTTTTCAAGAAAAAAATGTACTGAGAGGAATACGACGGCTACCACTGTTGACCTCATTTAAAAAAATATATAAAAATCTGTCTCAATTATTTTTTGGGGGGCTACAGACCCAGAACAAGCACAAAGATTAGAAGGTCAAGGCAATGTCAGAACTCCTTATCTGAATGTAGCCAGGAGCTGGATATCTACTTATTCCTGCAATCAGGAGACATTGTATGGCATTGTTGCAGAGGGAGCTGTTTCCCTCTAGTGTTGAGTTTATGCTGACCTGTTACCTTCTTAATCAGAGACAAGCTAGAGCAAAGCATCTTGGGACATGAAGTCCGTACGGATGGGATTTGCCCTCTGGCTGAGTGATCTGGAACTATAACTTCCAGCTGGCTGATGGGGAAGAGCAGACTGCTGGGAGAGACTAGGGAGGTATTGAGGCCTGGTGTGCTCTCTTTGGACCCGGTGGGGATTTGTATGCAGGGAATCTCTTGTGTGAGCTGCAGCTGAGTTGCAGCCTGCTTTTCAGCATTATCCAGCGGATATCTGGAGGGACACCTGCGGACAGCTTCCTTTTAGCTGTTCGGTGGCAGCCTGGAGGCCACTCCAATTCCATCCATCCTGCAGTGGTATCAGATTCGGGAGAAGGCCGGAAGTCATCATCGGTGACTTCCGACCGGTGGAGGCCGGAAGTCATCCCTTGAGCCACATTCCTGAGAGATCATCATCATCATCATCCTCATCCTTATAATCATCATCATGATCTCCTGTTCCAGTGTGGTGAGCGGGCAACAGCCCAGCCTTATAGACAACATTGTCTCCTGCATTCCTCGTCAGCTTTAATATTAAGGATCTAGATTAAACATCATAGACACTATATACAGACATCTTTGCTTTCTATGGTTCCGCTGTAGCTTGTAGTTCCACAAAATGTAACATCTTTAAGTCATTGATAACTGTGAATCCAAGTACAGTTTAATTTACCCATGAAGATTGTTGGCTGTTTGTTCTCAACTTATTGTGTCAGTTACTCTGCTTTACCATCCAAAGTTTATTTGCATGCTATCAAACATCAAAAAGTGATTGTTATTTAGCTATAGGTGACATTTCTGTTGTAGGTCAACATTTTAAAGTGTAGACCTGAGTTTGACTCTTTTATTCTTTTCCCTTCCAGTTCATTAAGTAAAATTTGCCTATTTAATCAATTCTGTGTATTTCCTTCTTATTGTTGTAATTTGAAGGGGAAGGAAAAAAATGTACGAACCCAGGGTGTCAGGTAACAGAGGACTCACAGGGCCAGGACAACCAGGGGGGTATTGATTTATCTTGCAACCCTCAAGAGGGCAGCACTACATGAATAACTGTTGCAGGTCTGTACCTCACAAGATATTAGGGTTGTTGGATAAGATAGACTTCCAGGATAGGTCAGCAAAGGCATTTAATGCTTTCTCAGTGCAGGCTTTAAGATTTGCATATTATATCAGTTGCCTGTATCTCACCATCTACTGATCATTTCAAGTGTGATTTTACTTTCTCCCTGAAGTTAACCCTTGCATCTGAATTTTTTAATCATTTTAATTTCTCAGGTTTGTGGCAGGTCTACTTGAGAAAAGCACAGAGCATTGCAAGACATGCAATAACCCATAGCGACTTCAAACCCACCTCTAATAGCATGCCGTGCTCTCTTGCTGATGTTCTCTTTCTTCTCTAGGTATGGCCAGTGCCATGTTTGCAGAAATTGGCTGCATGCAGGGACACTGCCTTCCTGTCTCAATGCATTGTACTTGAGCAAAGGCCCATGTCAACGTCGTTCCAAGAAATGACCATGAGTTACATTCTAGTTTGACCTTGGATATCTTTTGTTTTTTGTTGCCTGCCCTTACTAGGTCTTATGGTTTGTACTTCTGTTCGCTCTTCTAACACTTTCTGTCACTTGTCACAGGTGAGGGATCCTGACAGTTGAAACACTGAAGCTGGCATGCAGCCAATCACCGCTCTTTCTTGCAAAGGGCAATACTTTGTACTACTTGGACTGGCCTTTCTCACTCTTTTTACTCAAGAGGAACCCTTAAAATAATTTTCAGATCTCAGGGAATCACTGCTTAAACCAATTTATTGGAGGTCAGTGGGAAGAATGCCCTCCTTAGGGTTCATTTACACTTGTGGTTAAGGAGGGTGGTAACAATGAGTGATTGAGCCACATTTTTAACTTCACTTTTAAGCTGCAAAAGTAGCTGACCTGTACACATATAATGACAGAAGTTATATCCCTTGTCGTGCTCAGTGAGCAGAACAGTTTTCATCCAAATAGATTTTCCAATTTTGCATGGTATTCCTATTCAAAAAACCAACCATGGGGCACTGTTCCTCCTACTGTTTACTCCCACTGATGCCAGGACAACTTTTACTCCCAATGGCCACAGTCCGGCCCGGTAAAGTCTGAAGGACAGTAAACTGGCCCTTTGTTTAGAATGTTTGGAGACCCCTGCTTTAAGCAGACCAACACAAGGGTAAACCGGGTTTACAGTGGTGGTCACATTTCTCCCCCTACAGACTGCTAAAAAAGATCATTGGTGTCATGTAGCTGGCTCTGTAACTTTGGAGGTACCATCACATGAGAGGTATATCAGCTTCAACTTAAAGAACCCCTAGCAACCAATGAAGCAACCCTGGGAAAATGACTTAGACTATACCTTGATGAGAGCCTTTCTCTGTTGATTTAGATACATGGATTACATCACAATCCATTAAATTAAAGTGGTTGTAAAGGTAGTAGTTTTTTTACCCTAATTCATTCTATGCATTAAGATAAAACTTCAGTGTGCAGCAGCCCTCCTCGGCCCCCCTAATGCTTACCTGAGACCCATATCTATCCAGTGATGTCCAGGAGTGCTTCAGCCATCTGGGACTCTCCCTCCTGATTGGCTAAGACACAGCAGCTGAGCCATTGGCTCCCGCTGCTGTCATTGAAAGTCAGTTAGCCAATGGGGTGAGAGAGGGGTCAGGGCCAAACCGTGGCTCCGTGTCTAAATGGACACGGAGCTGCAGCTCGGCTCAGGTGCCCCCAAAGCAAGCTGCTATGCCACTGCACAGAGCAGGTAAGTATAAGATGTTTGGTATTTTTAAAGAAAAAAAAGAGACTTTAGTATCACTTTAATTTAAACCGAGGAACTCCATAATCGTTATGCCATGAAGTCCCATCCAGTGTAGCGATTCCTCTGGCTTTAATACATTAAAAGAGAAGTATGGGGTTTTTTTTTTGCAGATTTATACTTACCTAGGTGGATGCAGCATCGATCCGATGCTGCATCTGACCCCGGCCGGCTCTAACACCACAGATTGCTCAGTTCTCACAGCTCCCCGAGCAGAGAGCTGGTGACTGTCAGTCACCAGCTCTCTGCTCTGACCCTCCAGTGCTCACTGAAGTGCTGAGGTGTGGAGGGGGCAGGAGCGGCTGGCTCACTGAGAGGCTGAGCCGGGTGACAGTCCAGGCATGTGGGTCGATCTTGCCCGAGCATGGACCAGCTCTGTGATGTCAGCAGACAGTATACTTCAGCCCACTGTCTGCTGAAAATGGGTCACAGGAGTGCAGAACGAACTGCACTCATGTGATCAACGAGCTTTGGCTGTACTTCTCCTTTAAGTTTGCAAGTACTAAAGCGAGGGAAAGTTGCTAGCAACAACCAATAAATTCAAAGTGTAATCTTTCTACAGCGGGTTAGACTTTGACTTCTTGCAATGTGCACTGGCTCTAACGCCTTGCTACTTTACTGCAGTTTCTTCAGCCTACTCTTGGAATTATATTAAATTCACAAAATAACAATGGCTTGATGCTAAATATATGCATCAGAATACAATTTTCTAAAGCTGCAGTCTTTGCAAAAAAGCATCTTTATGCATTTCATATAGCACTTCTTCACAGCTCAAGAAATGAAAATCTTTTTTTTTTTTTTTCTTTTATTTCATGCTGATAGAACGTATAATGGAACATAATACAGCTATATGTCATAGTCTGCCAGGAAAGTGATTGCGAGACTTATATGTATGCGCTGCAGGCAGGGACATTGGCCTGTGAGTCTGTCTTTCCTAAATGGCTGACTTTATTTATGAAGCTGTTTTTTTTCCTGAGAAGTGTTTATGGCCATCGTTGCGATCACTATAACTATTTTGCGTATATTAAGTTATTTTCCGATGTACATTTTTATGAGGCTATTAGCAGTATCATATCAGGCAACGCTTATTATGCTAATGAGGATCTGCAATGCTTTGTGTTTCAGGCTCTGAAATGTGTTTCAAAAGATAAGATGAATCTGAGCTTTTTTTATTTAATACATATTACTATAAATCATTACAGACCGTGACAGAGAGTTGAAAAGTCAAAAACGAGATTATCATTACCAATAAATTGTGGAGTCTTATTTACAACCAGACTTCTAGCAAATTGACCCTTTAAAGTGAGCCTGTGGGGAAGTAATGGGCCTAAAAGTAATTAAATAGCTTTAATGGGCTTTATTGTACTTTCTAATATTGTGCTTCTTTGTTCTAAATGATGTGTTCCCTCTGAGATAGCAACATGGGATTTAATATGCAAATAGCGACTTTCATTGAAGCTGTGCTTGGCCCTGCCCCCTTCTATCTCCCACCCTATCTTTGCTTTTTCATCCTTATCGTGGACCGCATAACTTACCAGTTGTGAGAGATCCAAGGGCAATTTCATGGAATTGTTCAAAGTAAGAGCTGGTATCTCACCTGGGACACATCATTTAAAGCTGATCTCCCAGCTAATTCTCCCCACAATACTATACCCACTGTACATCCCTCTAGCTAATCCCACAATCAAATTTTTTTTAACTAAATGACTCAAATACTTGAATCTGTGGTCACATGACATAGTGGGTCCCGAGAGCATTCTTTCCTTTGCACCGAAGAAAAAATGGCTCCCTATACAAGTGTCTATGTCTATCCTGGTGACTTGGGTGCTTTCTATTGGCTGTCCATTGGCTGTAGTCTTAAAAATTTCAGTGACTATGAGGGGTGTAACGATATCAAGTACAGGACATGAAAAGCTGTAGCTAGCTGCCATCTTGTGTGGAAGTAGCCATGACAGTTTGGCTAACCATGTAACCTCACAGAGAAATCTGAACTCCCTCCACCCTCCTTCCTCGTCTTAGGAATTCAAAGCTTTTTAAGTTCAACAGAAAAGGTTATCTCAACAGAGAAAACAGAACCAGGTTAGGTCAGTAGAAAACATTTGTTGTAAGGGCAGTGTTCAGGCCTGTCGTAAAACTGTCACCCTCCCCATTCAGAGACCTAACAGGCCTCGGTTGTAAATTGTCTGAATACACCTCAGTAGAATAAGTATGAAATTTCAGCATGTTTCATAACTTCTGACTTAGTAATAGCACAGCCATAATCTGGACATATTTAGTTTACTCAGATAATATGGAACGTTTCAAGTCCAGACACCCCTATGTCAGGTCATATGGGAAACCCCTGGGACCACTTATTCCTCCAAAGCAGGCTATACGTTATAGAGATGGCATGTTTAGACTTGTTTTGAAGGAAATCTCAAGTTGAATAATAATATGGATATTTGGAGTCTGTAAACACTATAGATGCAGATATATGAATATGTATTACAAAATCTACCTGGGACATGGTCATGAGTGTAGACACCTCCCAGCAACCAACCCCTAAACAAGATGACCAGATGATTGGTTACTGGTCGCTGTCAACACCCCCTTTGATTTGACAGAAAAGAGGAGATGCCAAGACAATGGGCAGTTCTCCTTTTACCATCCAAGAAGAAACATCTGCCAAGTTGAGAACCGATTACCTAGCTCATCGATCGAACTCTGATCAACCCTCGGACATTAATTGCAAGTATTCTTTCTTCCCAATTCCACCTTATTGCTTTGTGGCTGTATATTGTCTTTATCTTTTTGAAACATCTTATTTCTGTAAATGTTTTATTTGCATCAACTTTGACCTTTTCATAATAAACCCTTATGTTGAAAAGTGTTAACCTTGTCCCTAAAGCTCTTAATGCAAGCTATAAACGAACCTGCCTCTTGAAGGGCGCTACTGTTGTAGAGTAAGACTCTGAGCAGACCTGTCTGTGGTGGCAGTGTGTGTGGCAGACGCTTATTCTAAAATTATAATTGGTATTGCTAAAATTATGAGTCTCCCCAGCTCGGTCTTTTAAACAGGGGTGGTGGCAGTTAAAGGGTTAATTGTGTAATTAGCCCAGTGACAATCACTCTCAGGCTGCTCGCACCTAGATAGTAGTCCTGCAAGCTGGAAAATCTTTGTGCTGGGCGCAGCTGAGAGTGGCATTGTTACGTAAGTGACAGCGTGGTGTGAGGTTGGCCGGTCCTTCGTTGCAAGTTAGCAAGGAGGGCAGGGATCTGACACCCGCGTTCGTCACAAGGGGCAATAACTAGACTAGTCAGCAGCAGTTTGGGGTGTAGTAGATGATTACTGGTCTGTATACTTATGGAAGTAGCACCACATCTCGTGATGGCAAGCTTAGAAAAGTAAAAAGGTTGTAAGAAATTTTTTTTTTCTTTATATTGTGAATGAGAGTAGGGTTGGTGGAAAGAATTGAGGGTAGACTACATTTTTTGGGATACGACAAGTATACAAGAGTCAGAAGTAAGGCCGGGTTCATACTTATGCGAATTGGATGCAAATTTCCCTGCATCCAATTCGCATGACAGGAGACACTGACCGGCTGTCAATGGAGCTGGTTCACATATCTCTGTGGTGGCCGTGGTCCGGGGTCCACACTGGAAAAGGGTCCTGTGTGTTTTTGGCTCCATTTTAGGTCCGAGTTCAGGCAAAAATTCAGACCTGATTCGCACCTGAAACGGAGAGCAGGGATGCATCGGACCCCCTGCTGCGAGCCGCAGCCGCAGCTAGCGTGAACCTGGCCTTAAAGAAGACTCATTGAAGCCAAAAAAAAGCTTATATGTCCATGCCCATAGATTCACTTTGACTTTCTATTTGATTGTATATTATCTGTATGTTAAAAGAGAGCATCACCTGAAACTACTAATTTACTTTTGCATTAAATGTATCACCTATTGAGTTGCAGTAATCCCTGGAGATATGCAGTGTGGCACTCTCAAATCTTTTTGAGGCAGTGTTGGCTCTTATTCATATTGCCTATATTAGTGTGGTAGGCCCCTTTGATTAAAGTGGAAAAACCTTTTGAAACAATGATGCTGAGAAGAGAAAGGAGTTCAGATGGAAATTTACACCGTTTCAAAATGGGGCGACCTTTGATGTGCTTATATCCTAAAGTATATCTATAGCTCAATTTTTTTTTTGTATATATTATAGAAATGTTAGAACCCTGTCAGTTTTTTATTATTGTGTGCTTCCTGGTTTCATATTTTCCCTCACTTCCTGACTGGTTATGAGGTTCCTGTTGTCCCCAGCACAGAAAGAGAGACAATCTTTCGAACAACAGCCCAGATGGCATTAAAACCTGACAGCGGCTCTAACCCTTTCTCACTCTAAACTGCAAAGTACACACGCACTTCAGCACTCCGGAGGCATGGACATTCGACTGGTACTAATTACATCAACTTAAATGCTCCACCGATGCAGCCCTCCTCAGATGGGGTAATCTTGACAGAAAAAAGCTTTATTAAAACCAAATGGCAGAAACATACTCACAAATGTATTGTAAAACAAGCATTGTAAACCACTATGTTCTGATCCAGCAATGGGGTGGTGTCACCTGGCCTGAACAGTCACTCAAATTGGCAGACTTGCATGTTTTGGGGGGATGCACACTCATTTAAGCTGTGAGGAAGGGGATATACGTCTCCCAATACAAGCAAGCCTGCCAATTCAAGTGACTGTTTGGTCCAGGTGAAACCGCCCCATTGCTTGATCAGAATGTAGTGATATACAAGGCTTGTTTTACAGTACATTTGTGAGTATATTTCTGGCATTTTAATAAAGTTTTTGGTAATGCATTAGCCATTTATCCCTTTCCCACTCTATCCAAAACTAAAAATAAAGGTTCTGGCTGTAGATACTTTATTTGCCCTGTTTTGAAAACTGATGGTGTCAATCAGGCCTTTTTTTCTCAGAAAATACCCAACACACACCCTCCAAACTACATCAAATGGTGGGTATGGTGAAATCATACTAATAGTGAGAGGGTCTTAAAGGGGCATTACATTCCAGGAGTACATTACGTATAGAGTGCAGAAATTGGTAGGGTTACACACAGAGTGCAGAGTTTAGGGTTGTGCTACATAGTGCAGAGTTTAGGGGTGTGCTACACACAGAGTGCAGAGCCTTCTTCCAGGGCTGCTTATCTTTGCATCCTCCATCCACATCTCACCTCCCCCCTATTCTTCCCTAGTATCTCCCCGCACACTGTAGGTGACTCCGCCTGTCTCATTTGCAGGGAGATAAATCCAGTGGGGGTGTCAGCATCCGCACTGCACCCCGGGCACCTACATCTCCCAGGTCCAATGGCGACCCTAGGGGGGGCCAGAGGGGGCCCTGACCCCCCCAACATTATGCTGGGCCCCACCATGGGCCCCCCCCCCCCCCCCCAAAAAGAAATTTTTTTTTTTTTAATTTTTTTTTTTTACAAAAAGGCAATTTCTTTTTGTTTGTATTCATATCGGATGTGCCGCATCTTACTCGGGCCACCGCTGGGGTAACGCAGTCTCTATTGAGAGGGAGAACGTCCCCAGTCAGCTCCTGCGGGTGATTCCTCCCCCCTCCCTCTGCTCGCTGACACTGCATAATGCAAGCGCTCACACAACCACGGCCGCCCGATCTGCTCCTTCCCCTGCATCCTCATTGGCAGGGAG
The DNA here is from genome assembly GCA_037952835.1 of Lithobates septentrionalis. NCBI lineage: Eukaryota > Metazoa > Chordata > Amphibia > Anura > Ranidae > Lithobates > Lithobates septentrionalis. The sequence continues at coordinate 1,524,737 of JBBDGP010002838.1, forward strand.
AAGAGTGAGTTGCAGGAAGGACTCCACCAGGACTCTCAGTTACTGAAAAAACAGACTGATTTCTCCCGTCCTTAGGACAGGAGAACGAGCCTGTAAATTCCAAGAAATGCCAGACCAGCGCTGTCAATCCCAACCACGACACTACCTGCCTGGAGTTTGCATGTTCTCCCTGTGCCTGCGTGGGTTTCCTCCGGGTACTCCGGTTTCCTCCCACACTCCAAAGACATGCTGGTAGGTTAATTGGCTTCTGTCCAAAATTGGCCCTAGTATATGAATGGGGACCTTGGATTGAGGGTAGGGACTGATGTGAGTGTGCGATGTACAGGGTTAGGGACAAGGGTCAGGGTTGTAGACACACACTCACTCAGGTTGAACTGGATGGACTGGTGTCTTTATTCAACCTTACTAACTATGTAATAGCAGGGGCAGGACAGCAAGAGGAGGCTGGGGAACCCCACAGTGACAGAACACCAGGGCCCGGGGGCAAGACAACCTTTGCAACCCTGATAGTTCTCCCACTGCTTTGGACCCTTATATTTTCTTGGTATGCTGGTGACATATATCTCTTATTTTCTGCCACCCTGGGGGGCCCCAATACAGTAGGAAGGGAGCTCACTGCAGAACATGTGAAAGGGCCGTTGTGGGATCGTAGTAAAGGGCCCCAGGATAGATAAAATATATATAGATAGATATATCTATATCTATATATATATATATATATGCATTTTATATTGCCCCCCTATTTTTGTCCCTGTCCCCCCATGTGCCCCCCCTAAATATGAAAGCTGGAGACGCCACTGCCCAGGTCCCCATCCTGCACTCAGTAGGAGCCACCGAGGAGATCAGATCTATGGAAGCTGTTGGAAGAGAAGCTGTCCCTTGTAAACACAGAAGCTGGACTTCTGTGTTTACAAGTAATAGTGGTGAGTAGGAAGCAAGGTGATGGAAATGAGTTCCACCAAGCTCCAGCTGAAAAAAAAGTCCTGGTGTCGATACATTCTAAATAAAATGTATTCTGAAAAAATATGATTATGTTTCTAAGTGTGCATTGGCATGGTGCCCATACATGTGCAGATTATCTTTTTTCTCTTCTTTCTATGTTTTTCTTTTTTTTTTTCTTTGCTACTTATTTTAATGATTGAAAGTATGGGGATGCAAAGGTCTATGCACGAATATAAAATTGAATGACAAACCTGTTCAACTTGAATTTTTGTGTTTGCTGATGACGCAAAATGAGAATTTGTGATGTTAGATTTTCATACTGTATGTAAATAAGTGTATCATAAAAAATGGTTCAATAAAGCTTTGGAAAAAAAAGATTATCAGCAGGGAAGGCTGGCTAATAATTGCCATGATTATAGACTGCTGTCAATCATCCAGCCGATTTTCTACTTGGACACCTTTCAGGCTCAGTTCACACTAGAAACGGCCGCGGTTTGCACAGGAACGCTGTGCGTCCCTGTTCTCCATTTCAGGGACGAATTAGGGCCGAATCTTTGCCTGAATTCGGCCCTGAAACGGAGCCAAAGACTCACAGCGTTTCTGTACAAGCTGCTCCGCAGCCACCCTGGAGATATGTGAACCAGCTCCATAGAGAGCTGGTCACAATCTCCTGCTATGCCAGTTGGATGCGGGGAAAGCCACATCCAATTCGCATAGGTGTAAACCCATCCTTTAAGATGGGAAAGGAAGATGCAAAGTTTTAGTTGTAGCTTGTGGCTTTCCAATTACTCGCCCTTCTTGACTGCCCACATCTGTGATACTTGACTATCAGTGTGCTACTCCTCTAAATCTGTACATTTTTGCTTTTTTGCACGTATGGCCAAATGTAAATGACAAATAAGACCAGAAATTAGCACTGAAAGCTACTGATCCATCAGAGGCAATTAAGTTTTGCTGTTATAATCCAATTTATATGCAGCAAGTATCGCCAATACTGCTATATTTCAAGCAGTTAGATTTGTAAGCCAATAATAGCTTCAGTGATAGATATTGCCCTCTATAAGCAGTCAGTGCTACATTTAGGAAAGCCTCCATTTAATTGTATGGGTCACAGTCACTATAGAAACGTCAACCTGACCTGTTTAAAAAGAGAAATAGCAACGTATAAAGTGTTGAACATTAGTCTGACAGCCCTTAGCTGGCAAAAGGTGAAACTCTATTGGTCACCATGGATTACTGAACAGCCAAGGGATGGACTGAGACTTCATCCAGGACTGCTTCTGGCATTTATTAGGAAGGCTTATGTGCCTTTAGAATATTTATTTGGGTGGATTGGTCTCAGTAAGTTCTGCCTTACTAAGCACCAAAGATAATTCTAGCCACCAGGTCCTACATGTCTTTTGGTTCACAGAAATCATAGCACACAACATCCCCAAGGGTGATATCATCATATGATGTTGCTGAGGGCCTTTCTGTGCTCTCAACCCTCCTGTAAGCTCTTAAAACACCTCAAGCTCCAAGTAGTCAAAACATGCCCCAACTATGTCTGATTTCTGCTATGTGAAGATAATTGCGGCGCTCACCCCTAAAGGAGCTGCTGGATGTTTTTTTGGGTGCATTCTGCACCTGTGATGACACACCATTACCTGGCCATGCCACTACACCAACACATCTTAAATTGTAGAAAGAAAGGGTGAGTTATACATATAGAATACAGTAGAGCAAATACAGTTTGATATGTGACACCAATTACCAAAATGACACTATTCGATTCCCACAGCCACTTGTGATATAGCAGGTAGGGGTCAAGCAGAAGTGTAGGCATTAACCAGCCAAAGGTCAGTAACAAGTGGTTGCAGGATGGGATGAAGCAGAAGGAAAAAACCAAAGCTTGGTAATGAGAGGTAGCGAAGATACGAACAGCAGCAGGAGTGGCCAGAGTGAGATAATCTTGCAAACAGGAAGTGCAAAGGCATGGCTAAAATAGGAAGTTCATGGGTGGAGCAAAGGGTTTACGGTTCAAGAGAAACAAGATTCAAGGCAAGATAGATCAAGGAATTGTCCAGGCTGCTGCCCAGCATCCCAGATGGCTCAGCAAGAAGAGACACCGCTAGACATAGCAGAAGTTGCAGGTTCAGACCTGGGTATGACACTATTGCTTTCTGCAGCAGTCTCTTGGTGGCCCACCAGGCACATGGCGACAGCAGTACACGGCACGTGGTACTTTGGCTTCCAGCGCACTTTGCCCCAAGGCACAGTATACAGACTAGCATAGCGTCAATTCAGCAGTAACGAGCCATTTACTCCCGAGCTCCAGACAATTTACTCCTGAGAACACACAAACTGTAACTGCCCCACACAGCCAGCGGGTCTTGGATGCTCTCTGGGGCGTACAGTCTCAAGCCCTTTCCCCGGGCTCACTGTAATGCCCTGTAAACACGGTCGGACATTGATCGGACATTCCGACAACAAAATCCATGGATTTTTTCCGACGGATGTTGGCTCAAACTTGTCTTGCATACACACGGTCACACAAAGTTGTCGGAAAATCCGATTGTTCTGAACGCGGTGACGTAAAACAAGTACGTCGGGACTATAAACGGGGCAGTAGCCAATAGCTTTAGTTTCTTAATTAATTCTGAGCATGCGTGGCACTTTGTGCGTCGGATTTGTGTACACACGATCGGAATTTCCGACAACGGATTTTGTTGTCGGAAAATTTTATAGCCTGCTCTCAAACTTTGTGTGGTGGAAATTCCGATGGAAAATGTGTAATGGAGCCCACACACGGTCGGAATTTCCAACAACAAGGTCCTATCACACATTTTCCATCGGAAAATCCTATCGTGTGTACAGGGCATTACTCTTACCCAGACACCCCATTCTATTCCCAGGCTCTCCTGCGCTGTCCCCTTCCAGTTTCACTAGAAAATAATAGGTCCATACACACTGCAATAAAAGATCTGCTATGTCATCTACTTATTTTGCATAATAGATTTCTCCACCCCCACAGCTACATTAGTACTTATTAACAGACTGGGCATAATCAGGTTATTGGTGTGTGGTAAAGTGTCTGCATCTCCTCAGTTAAGCACTTCAGCTTAATTCTGTAGAAGTATAATGCAATTCTAGGTCAGTGGAAAACTGGTCATTACAGGATGACCTTTTAGACCGTAATAAATAACCCTGTAATCAGCATTGTCGGAGGACATAGATCATGTTCTCCTAATAATTTTGTGCCTTGAGGGTTCTTCGAGTGTGGAAGTGCTACGATTATTCTGTCTTCTTTAGTAAAGAAAAAAATTCTCATACTAGCTAATTCGCTGGCCTGTCAAACATCATTTAAATTCTGTGCGCCCCAGGCTAAGCTGCAGAAATAGACCATGTACAAATGCCTGTAAATAGCAACTATGTGTACACTTCAACTATAAACTGCTCTCATAATAACCCTGTACCATTGCTAACCATCTCCCAGCCACATTTTTCAGAGGATTGCACCAGTCCACAATTGTCTGCCATCATAAGTCATTCTTCTACCTAGCTGCCAACTGCACAGCAGCCTTCAAAGTATATGTGTGTAATGGGGAAGATTCCGCCTGCCAGTAAGCGCTGTGGGAGGATAATAGGATTGAGGAAAATTCTTAATACATCTCAAATGTAATATCAGCGTGCAGATGTTGCATCTCTAATGTCCGATCTCTCTGATGTTTTTACATCCTGTCACTGTCTATACTCCGTTAGCTCAAAAGCACTGGGCTGCTAATGTGTCTTAAAGAAAAATGGTCTGAGCTCCTTCTAACAACCAATCAGCTTCGCGTTTTTAACCTGCACTGTTTGAGACAACACAGACCATTTTCAACTCAGATACTTTAACCACTTGACAACTGGGCACTTAAACCCCCTTCCTAACCAGACCAATTTTCAGTTTTCGGCGCTCTCACACTTTGAATGACAATTACTCAATCATGCAACACTGTACTCATATGAAATTTTTGTCCTTTTCTTCCTACAAATAGAGCTTTCTTTTGGTGGTATTTAATCACCGCTGGTTTTTTATTTTTTGCGCTATAAATCAAGACTAAAAATTTGATAAAAAAAAAAAAAAAATTCTTTGTTTCTGTTAAAATTGATTGCAGAGTATTGGCGAGTATTAGCGAGTATTGGTAGAGTATTGGTAGAGTATTGGTAGTGTATTGGCGAGTATTGGCAGAGTATTGGCAGAGTTTTGCAGTGTTGCAGAGTATTGGCAGAGTTTTGCAGTGTTGCAGAGTATTGGCAGAGTTTTGCATAGTGTTGCAGAGTATTGGCAGAGTTTTGCACAGTGTTGCAGAGTATTGGCAGAGTTTTGCACAGTGTTGCAGAGTTTTGCACAGTGTTGCAGAGTTTTGCACAGTGTTGCAGAGTATTGCACAGTGTTGCAGAGTATTGCACAGTGTTGCAGAGTATTGCACAGTGTTGCAGAGTATTGCACAGTGTTGCAGAGTATTGCACAGTGTTGCAGAGTATTGCACAGTGTTGCAGAGTATTGACATTGAGCAGCGTTGTGGGCACTAAACATCCAGCCCACAGCGCTGCTGCCATCTCTCCCCCTCTCCCCTTGCACTGTACCGATCGGTACACAGAGGGGAGGGAGGAACCGGTGTCATGACGTGATGCCGGTTTGTTTACATGTGATTGCTCCGTCATTTGACGGAACGATCACGTGGTAAACGGCCGCGATCAGCGGCTATTTACCGTGATCCGTGATGGGCCGGGTCCAGAGGACCCGGTCACGGATGTTCCCAGGTGTGCGCCCCAGGTGTGCGCCCCAGGGGGCGCGCGAGAGCAGCATTCTGGAATGACGTCCCACGGACGCCCACCCAGAATAAGCCGACCGCGCTGTTGCCGTCTTTCGGCTATGGCCCGGTCGGCAAGTGGTTAAAATGCATCTGTGTCCAGACTATGGACATTAAAGTGGCACTAAACCCTCCTATCCTTTTCAGCCAAGGAAGCTGCCATCCTGGTCTCTGTTGGATCTGCAACCGCACCCTGGCACTATACACGTGATCAGTTATGACACTAGCCATTTAATGGTTTGAACGTTTAGGTGACCATACATGGTTAGAAAATCATTTGAAAAAGCATTTAATATGCTTGATTGTTCGACTTTCATAATGCTAGTGGACATTAGTGGGTTAGTGGTGGTTTTATGGCAAAAAACAAACAAACCGTCATGGCATTACCGCATTTGCGTTTAAAAGATCTTTATCAAAAAAACTAAAGTTTTTTTTTGAATGATTTCCTATCCATATATGGCCAACCTTAAGTGGAACTTTAGTCTCACTAGATCACTTCAGGCTGGCCCCTTTTGCAGGTATAGCTATGTAAAACATCAAAAATAAGTGTTCCCGGGAACACTGCTAGTCACCGACGCTGGTAAACAGCCATTGGCCGTCAGCTGTTTACCACGTGATTGGCTGTGATCCTTTCACAGCCGATCACTAAATGTCAACAAACCGCAGTAATGAGATGTTACCGGGTTCTCCTTCTCGCACACCAATCATGTGCGAGAAGGAGATTGTGGTAACATCTCGTTACCGCTTACAGTGTACACCAATCACACTGATTGCCCCCCCCCCCTCAATAAAGATAACCTGTCACAGTTCATCTGAGTACCTGTCACAGTTCATCAGAGTACCCGAGTACCTGTCACTGTCCAGAGTACTTGAGTACCTATCACAGTTCACCTGAGTACCTGTCAGTCTAAATGAGTACCTGTCACAGTCCATATGAGTACCCGAGTACCTGTCACAGTACCGAGTACCTGTCACCGTCCTTCGGACCTGAATACCAGTCACCAGCCCATCAGAGTACCTGAGTACCTATCTGTAGCCCATCAGAGTACCCTAGTACCTGTCACCAGGCCATCTGAGTACCTGTCACCAGGCCATCAGAGTACCCGAGTACCTGTCACCAGGCCATCAGAGTACCCGAGTACCTGTCACCAGGCCATCAGAGTACCCGAGTACCTGTCACCAGGCCATCAGAGTACCCGAGTACCTGTCACCAGGCCATCAGAGTACCCGAGTACCTGTCACCAGGCCATCAGAGTACCCGAGTACCTGTCACCAGGCCATCAGAGTACCCGAGTACCTGTCACCAGGCCATCAGAGTACCCGAGTACCTGTCACCAGGCCATCAGAGTACCCGAGTACCTGTCACCAGGCCATCAGAGTACCCGAGTACCTGTCACCAGGCCATCAGAGTACCCGAGTACCTGTCACCAGGCCATCAGAGTACCCGAGTACCTGTCACCAGGCCATCAGAGTACCCGAGTACCTGTCACCAGGCCATCAGAGTACCCGAGTACCTGTCACCAGGCCATCAGAGTAACCGAGTACCTGTCACCAGCCCATCAGAGTAACCGAGTACCTGTCACCAGCCCATCAGAGTAACCGAGTACCTGTCACCAGCCCATCAGAGTAACCGAGTACCTGTCACCAGCCCATCAGAGTAACCGAGTACCTGTCACCAGCCCATCAGAGTACCCGAGTAACTGTCTGCAGCTCATCAAGTTACCCGAGTACCTGTCTCCAGCCCATCAGAGTCCTCGAGTACCTATCTGCAGCCCATCAGAGTACCCTAGTACCTATTTTCAGCCCATGCCTCATAGAATATACATTGGGGTGTTTGCTTTCCAAAATGGGGTCATTTTGTGGGTAATTCCACTGGACTGGTGCTCAAGGACCTTCAAAAGTGTGATAGGTAGGAATGAAATGAGATGTGTAATTTATGCTCCTAGAACGCCTGAAGGTACTACTTCAATGTTTGGCCTCTGTATATGTGGCCAGGCTGTGTAAAAGTCTCACACGTGTGGTATCGCCATACTCGGGAAGCGTAGCAGAATGTATTTTGGGGTGTCATTTTTGCTATATATATGCTATGTGTTATAAATATCTTATAAATTGACAACTTTGTGTAAAAAAAAAAAAAAAAAAGAGTTTTCATTTTTTTTCACATTTTCCAAAAACTTCTGGAAAAAATGAATATATTTTTTTATTATATTTTTCACTTAGTTTGGATGGAACCGTGAAGACTCCCTTGCAACATTTGCACAGGGAGGGCCAAGAATACACAGGATTTTATCTATTGACTCCACCTGTAGCACTTTATAAAAGGTTTATACTTGATTTGATTGTAGCCGTATTAGTGCAATTGTGACAGAGAAAATTGAGTACTGTCCGTGATACTTTTTTTATTTGCACTAACATACAATTTTTCAGGACAAGCTTTCGGGGTATGTCCCCTTCTTCAAGGTCCAAGCAGTACTGATTCACAAATTTTTAAGCAGAATGTTAAAGAAGGAAAAAAAAAAAAAAATAGGAAAACCAAACACATACAAATCAATGGCAATAAAGATAGCAGCAGAGTTAGTGAGATAAGACAGAGGGAGAGCTAGGGAGGGAATGCAGGGGGGGATGCTGGTCACAGAGGGGGTCGTAAAACTTTAGCATAATGTGTAAGGAAACCAATATCTAAATTCAGGCCATTATTCTTCGTGTCAAAAAGAAGTATCATTCTTAGTTCAAACGTTTTCCTTTCCTGGATGGTTCTGAAATTCCCTTTGAGAACTAAGACATTGAGGTCTTCTATAGTGTGGTCCGATTGTGAGAAATGATGTCCCACAGGTGTGCATAAACTGTCTTCTTTATGTTCTTTGATGGTATGTCTGTGCAAATTCATCCTCGCTTGCAACTTCTGTCCTGTTTCACCAACATAAGATCCTTTGCTGCATCTTTTGCATTGGATGAGGTACACAACATTACTTGAGGTACAGCTGTAAGATCCCATGATATTGAAGGTCCCATTTGTGTGTGTAACACTTTTGGATAAATTTATCTGGTTGCATAGTTTGCAGCGTTTTTTATTGCAGGGTTTGCTACCATTATTTGTGACTTCATAATCAGAGTGAAGTTTCCTGCTGATTAGTTTGTGTCTGAGGTTGGGTGGTTGTCTGAAAGCCAATAATGGGGGTTGTTGGAATATTCCTTTCAGAGTTTCATCCTCTGTTATAATGGGTTGTAAATCTTTGATTATCTTTTTGATCCCTTCAAGTGCTGGGTTGTATGTGGTGACTAGAGGTACTCGGTTATTTGTTTTTTTCTCTGTGTATTGGAGGAGATTTTCTCTTCGGGTTTTCAAGGCTGTGTTTATGCTGTTGTTGATGGTTTTGTCTTTGTATCCTGCAGACGCCTTTACATTCTTGAATAGGAATCTAAAACATCCTCTAGCTTAAACCTAAGTAAGGTAAATAGAGTTTATGACAGAGAGATTGGTTTAATACAACTATCGATCTCAGGTAGCGCCACCCACCCCATTTTCTGACTCACTTTATATTCTGGACCCCCCTTTTCTTGGGGAGTTCTTTTTTTTGTGGGAGGCAGCAACCTAGCCACTATCCTAAGCGCAGGGTACTGTACGTTTGTTATTAGGCTGTGTAAAAGTTTCACACATGTGGTATCGCCATACTCGGGAAGAGTAGCAGAATGTATTTTGGGGTATAATTTGTTGTATACATTTACTGTGTGTGAAAAATAACCTGATAAAAAAAAAATCTTCATTTTGCAAAGAATTGTGGGAAAAAATACAACTTAAAAAAAACTCACCATACTTTCTAAAAAGGGGTCATTTGGGGGGTATTTGTACTTTCCTGACTTGTTAGTGTCTCAAGAAATTAGATGAGATTCACTTGATGTACTGAAGGCCTGATCAGATGTGATCAATTTTCAGTGATTGGCACCATAGTTTGTAGACTCTCTGACTTTCACAAAGACCAAATAATATACTCTAATTTGGGTTATTTTTACCAAAGATATGTAGCAGTATAAATTTTGGCCAAAATTTATGAAGAAAAATTACTAATTAGCAAAATTGTATGACAGAAACAAAGAAAAGGGCATTTTTTTCAGAAAATTTACAGTCTTTTTTTATTTATAGCACAAATAAAAAAAAACCCACTAGTGATTAAATACCACCAGAAGAAAGCTCTATTTGTGTGAAAAAAAGGACGCAAGTTTCATATGGGTACATTGTTGCATGACTGAGTAATTGTCATTCAAGCTGTGAGAGCGCTGAAAGCTGAAAATTGGTCTGGGCAGGAAGGGGGTGTAAGTGCACTGTATTGAGGTGGTTAATAACACAAAAACAATAAAAGATAGAACGGAAATGTAAACGGCACAAACCAGCACAAACGTAGCACCAACTAACCAGCCAGGTTTTCATGTCTTTTGGCTATTTTTGAAGGGCTGGGTGTTGTCATCGCCTGGAAACAACAATTGCTAATATTTTAAATAAAAGCAGCACAAATGTACATTTTTATGGCACAAAACAGCACAAATGTAGCACCAAAGAAACACACTTGAGTTTTTTATTTGTGCTGATTGTAGGGGGGCAAAGTGGATGGGGTTTGATTTAAAAAAAAAAAACTGTTATAACTAAAATACCATAACAGCACAAATAAAAATTTTAGTAGCACTAACCAACAAGACCAGTTTTGTGTCTTTTGGGTGTTGTAGGGGCTGAGTGACCTTTGGTGATCTTTAATAAATCATTAATAATGCGAAAATGATAAAGATAGAATGGTTATTTTTAAACAGCACAAACGCTGCACTAACCAACCAGCCGGTTTTGTGTCATTCGGCTGTTGTAGGGGGGCCAGGTGATGTCATAGTCTGGAAAAAACAATTGCTAATATTGTAAAATAAAAACCGCACAAATGTAAACTTTTATGGCACAAAACAACACAAACGTAGTACTAAAGAAACACACTTGAGTTTTTATTTGTGCTAATTGCAGGGGGGCCAGCTTCGCTGAGCTCAATAACCTTGGTGCCAATCACTCAAAGTAAAGCCAATACACAGTGAGATTATGAGATTACCCCTGGACTGCCACTCCATTTTTTTTAAGGTATATATTTTTTTGCATAGTAATGAAATATACAAAAAACAAATACTTCATCGGGGTACATTCTACCCTGTACTGCGACGTAGTGCATAAATACACTACATAACAATACAGTTCCAAGCATACAAATAAATACATTTACCCTGCGTTATGATGCCTAACGTGTTGCGCAGAGTAAGAATACCCCTGAATCATCACGTCATGCATGACGCCACTTGCCCCGAAAGCATTTACCGGAAAACATGTTACTGTACACATTACTTTGTATCAAAAGATGCATTGTTTCAAACTAAATACAATTACAACAAGCAATGGGTGTGATGGGGGTCGGGAAGAGGGATAGGGAAGGGGAAAAAGATCACAGGCCCAAAGCTTTATTGAAAGGACAAAGACACACAGGGGAGAGTGGGGGAAGAGAAAATCTTCAGACCTCCTCCTCCATCAAGTTATAGTCTTTGAGCAGACTGTGAACCAGTCTGCAACAGTCAGATTTTTTTTCCCCCTTGCCCATCAGTATCTAAGCTTACAACACATTCCACCCAAAACCTCAAGTCGTTTCTCTCAAGCATTGTGCTTCAACTATCATATAGGTAAGTAATTTTCTAATTTTTCACATAAAAAGTAATATAAAATTACAAAAAATATGTAGATTACAACACTCACATCCTCCCCCCCCCCTCCATCTTCCCCACCCCCAAAACTCATCCACTTTCTCCACCCCCATCCACCTCCTATCCACTAGAAGTACTGCATACAGCTTAGCCAGACACAAATTAACACAGTCTTCCTCAGACGCCGTACGTCTCCCTCTCACCTCCCAGCATCTCACATCCCAGAGGACCTCCCTCAGAATGGCCATAAATATCCACACCTTCCTTTTTCTAGCCACATTCCCCTCCACCAATCCAAAAAAAACAACACACAAAATCCAGATCTTTAACCCCAAGGGTCACGTCCACAAAAGTGGGCTAGCTTCCTCCTCACTCCACGAACAAAAAAACTATCAAAAAGAGCATGTTCCACCGTCTCCAACCCTCCACATCCCACTCTTGGGCATACCTCAACTCTGGAAAAGTTCCTGGCCCTCAGAAATGTCCTAGTCAGTAAACACTTCTGTAAGGCCATCCAGACAATTTCCTTTTGCCTGTTCATGACACCTCCAAAAGCAAGTCCCTTCCACACCAACCCCACTTCATTAAGGACCAGCCGACCAGATACCACATCAGGCATGCTACCATCCCCCACCAGTGAAGGTTTTATAACGGCCCAGCCAATAATGCATGCCCAGGTAGGTAGGAACATCTAGGAACCCATACCCTCCCAGCTCTGACTTCTTTATGACCACGACCCGGGCGACTCATTCCATCCTTGTACCCCAAAAGAATGAGAAGATGCTACGTGTCACTTTTTGAATCCACCTGACCCCAGGCAGGTTGATTGAGCTGAAGTACAGTAGCAATGCCAACACCACTGCTTTAGTGACCAGGGGTTTACCAGTCAACGTCGGTCGTCTAGTTCTCCAGAAATCCAGCATTCTAGTAATCTTTTCCATAACCTTCTCCGCATTGACCTGGTTCGCCAGGTCCCTCTCAAAGTGCATTCCCAGTATCACAGTAGCCACTTTCACATTAACATTTTCCAATCTACATGTACCGCTCATTACACACACCTGACTCTTATGCCAATTAACATTCAGGCCAGAAACACTACTAAAGAGGCTCAACTGAAGCTCAGCTCTTCTCACATCCGCTCCAGATGTGCAAACTAAAGTAACATCGTCCATATAGCACACTGACTTGACACATCTTCCATTATTACCTGGGATGAACATCCCCTTCAATACCTTGTCCCTCTGTACATGCTTCAACATAGGATCAATGGCACAAATTAATAGAATAGACGAGAGGGGACATCCCTGCCTAACCCCTGAACAGACTGGGAAGAAATTGAACAGGTTCCCGTTTACTAGGACCTGGCTCACCACCCCAAAATACAGACCCCTCAGAACCTTCAGAAGCGGCCCTGGAAGGCCCATTTTCTCCAGAATTCTAAACAAAAAGGTGTGTGACACCTTGTCATAGGCCTTTTTCAAATCAATCCCTAGCAGGGCCAGTGGTTTATTATTGATCTGAGCGTAGAAGGACAAATCCCACAACAGGACCAGATTATCCATGATCCTGTGCTCTGACTGCTTACCTACCAACTTCCCAACCACCAAGCTCAACCTACTTGCCAACAGCTTAGCCAGCAGCTTATAGTCTGTATTGAGCAGTGTAATCGGGCGCTAGTTTTTAATGTCTCTCCTCACACCCTTTTCATAGAGTGCAAGACCATTCCAGAACTCATACAGAATCTCTTTAACTCCACCAGATGTTCCTTGAATAGTGCCCAAAACCTCACGTATAGCTCCACTGGGAAGCCATCTCTACGGGGGGGTCTTGTTCTTAGGCATTTTTTTAAGGACACGCTCTACCTTTTCTTCCACCACTGGATCAATTAAACCTTCTGCCTCCTCCTCCCCCAGACACCCTTTCACCACTTCACAGCATTCCGTCACTTCCTCCTCTGCTGCCACACTCTTTCCACTATATAGGTTTTATAAAAGGACACCGCTTCCTCCATCACTCTCTCTCCTTCAACCTCCACCTCTCCTGCCAGAATTGACCTCATCACTTTTTTTGATTGCTTTTTAAGTGCAAAGGAGGGATTTGGGGTCATATAGACCCCAGATGCACAAAGCTTGAGATTATGAAAAGTGAAAGAAGTTTGTTTGAAATCTTTCCAAATTTATTAGGAATACAAAAAATCCCATGTACATAAGTATTCACAGCCTTTGCTTAATACTTACCTTAAGCACCTTTGGCACCAATTGCAGCCTCAAGTCTTTTTGAGTATGATGCTACAAGCTTGGCACACCTATTTTTGGTCAGTTTCTCCCATTTTTCTTTGCAGGACCTCTCAAGCTCCATCAGGTTGGAAGGGGAGCGTTGGTGCACAGCCATTTTCAGATCTCTCCAGAGATGTTCAAGAGGGTTCAAGTCTGGGCTCTGGCTGGGCCACGCAGGGACATTCACAGAGTTGTCCTGTAGCCACTCCTTTGTTATCTTGGCTGTGTGCTTAGGGTCGTTGTCCTGTGGAAAGATGAACCTTCACCCCAGTCTAAGGTCCAGAGCGCTCTGGAGCAGGTTTTCATTAAGGATGTCTCTGTACATTGCTGCATTTATCTTTCCCTTGATACCGACTAGTCTCCCAGTTCCTGTCACTGAAAAACATCCCCACAGCATGATGCTGCCACCAGCATGCTTCACTGTAAGGATGGCATTGGCCAGGTGATGAGCGGTGCCTGGTTTCCTCCAGACATGACGCTTGCCAGAGAATTTTGTTTCTGATGGTCTAAGAGTCTTTCAGGTGCCTTTTGGCAAACTCCAGGAAGGGTTGCCACCTCATCCCTTTAAACCCGAACACATATTAATTACACAGCTTCTGTGGCTGATGAAGGTGGTAATTAAACTGTGGTAATTGACTGTGTTTTACTTTGAAAAAGTGCTGGTACAGAGATTTGAACCGAACTGTCAGTATATGTGAGGGCTAGAAGGAAGCAGAGTGGGGACGGTTTTTCTGACCCTGTCCCACGCTCTGTCTTTTTCGGCTGATTGTGCATTGCTCAAAGAAACATCCAAGAGGTATAAAAAGTGAACTGCTCGCTGGCGGAGATAAACGGGGAGCCCGTATCAGGAAGGCACCGGTTGATGTTTGGCAGACAAGGGAGGTGAAGAGGGAAGTGAAAGGAGGGAGGAGAGGAAAGGAAGAGAAGAGTAAAAGGAGAGCTGTGTGTGAGGAAGAGAAAGGCAGTGGAGTTGAACATGCGAGGTCGCTCTCAAAGAGTGGTGGAACCTAAGAAACCCAGAGAAAGCTTAAACTCAAGTTCTATCCAGAAATACCTGAAAGAAGCGAGCGCGGGAAGCCCAAAGAGCCCTGCTCAAGAAAGTAAACAACAGGGAGGAAAGGAATCGAAAAAAGATTCAGCAAAAAATAAAGGAGTTCAAGGTGGAACTTTTAGAGAAGAAGTGAAGGATCTCAGTTTAGAGGAAGAGAGTATTATGGAGTCACTGCCAACAAAAATTGAACTGTTGGATATGTTTGCTAAATTGGAAAACGTGATCAAATCAGAGATCCTTAATGTCAGAACTGATATGGGCCTCCTGTTGAAACGAGTGGAATTAGTGGAGGAAACCTCAGAGAAACAAGCTCGAGAAATAACAGTGCTAAAATCACAAGTAAGAAAACTACAAATGGAGCATCGGGACTCCCTCTATAAAATAGAAGAACAAGAAAATCAAAGTCGCAGACAAAATTTAAGAAAAGAGCCTTACCGGAACAACATGGCGAAGACCTGACCACTAAAATAAAAGTAATCTTCAATCCGTTTTTAGACAGAGGACCCAATGAAGAATTGAAGATAGACCGGGTCCACAGGATAAGAAAACCCCCAAGCGTCAGCGAAGATACACCTAGAGACGTTATTATTAAATTTCATCAGTATGAAGACAAAGCAAAGATCTGGAGCAATCTTAGACGAGCTCATCCGGTGAAATTTGATAACACACTGATCCAGATCTTTGCTGATCTCTCGGCGGGGACTTTGGCTAGGAGACGTCAATTAAAGCCCCTGTTGGAAATATTGAGGAAAGCAAACTTAAAATACAGCTGGGGTTTTCCTACATCCTTAAATGTGGTAAAAGGAGGTAGAACAGTTAGATTGAAACATTTAGAGGCATTACAGGATTTCTGTAGAGAATTGAATATTTCTACTCCAAACATCCCGGGTTAGAGTGGGGAGGAGGGGGAAGGAGCTGAAAACTTGATGTGGGGGTTGGGGGGTCTTTGGGGGGGAGGGGGAGGGTTCCTTCTCATGTTGTTTTTCTCTTTCTCCCCCTTCCCCTCTCCCTCTTTCCCCCCCCCCCCCGATGAAGTATAATGGTGTGACATTTTTCTGGTGTGTTGTGGGGGCCGCTGGGGCTTTAGGTTGTAATTATTGAAATTCAGAGTGGAGGAGGGGGGGCGGGCCGGGGGTGGGGTTGGGGGGGTGGAGGGATGTGTGGGTAACGTTAATTCCGGGCGCCCGCTGGACCCCCCCCTTTGGTTTCTTTTCTGTGGGGGGGGGGGTGAGGGGCGACCGCGGTTGTCCGCCGTCTGAGTCACACCCCATTTTGGTGGCTGGACGCAAGTAGAGATCGATGCTGCTTCTCTGCTGCGGACCTAGGATCAGGTATTGGCAGGTTGGGTGGATGAGGGAGGGGTGGGGGAGGATTGGGGGGTGGGGGGAGGGATGGGAGTTTGGCATGGGTTCGGGGGTGGGTGGCAGGGAGGGGAGTGGGGTGAGGAATATGGGGGGAGGGGGTGGGATCCTATCCTGCAGAGGTCCTATAAAAGTATAGTAAAAGGTGTAAGCATCAATGTGAGAAGGCCCATTTTTGAGAATAAGAAGGGATGACAGAGATTAATTGTTTGACATATAATGTAAAAGGGCTTAATTCTCCTTCTAAGAGACATAGAGTGCTTAGAGAGTTACAACTTTATGGTGCGGATGTGATGTTCCTTCAAGAGACCCACTTAACATTGGACACAGGTATTAAGCTGTACTCTAGATATTGTCCGAACTGGTTCTATAGAGACTCTCCCATAAATAGGGCCAAGGGAGTGGCAATCGGGTTCTCAAAACGGACCAAATTTGTTCTTATAGAAAGAAGAGCAGATCTGGAAGGTCGTTACCTTTTTTTGAAGGTAAGGATTGGGGAAAGGATTCTTACTTTGGCAAATGTGGTTTGCCCTAATAGGAACCTGACCAAATTTTTGTCTCAATCCTTAAATAGGTTGATGGAATTCAAGTCGGGAGAGGTGATATTAGCGGGGGATTTCAATTTTTGTTTAGATCCAGTCTTGGATAGCTCGTCTAGATCACAGGGAGTAAGTAGAAAACTCTTAAAAAAACATCGGGCAAAAATTACATAATTGCCAAATCATTGACGCATGAAGAGTGCAGCATGCGAAAGCTAGGGATTATACCTTTTTTTCCCCTGTACATGGGTCCTATTCAAGACTGGATTATTTTATGGTTGACCACAGCTTGCTAGAATCTGTAAAGGTTACAAAGATAGAGATAAGCAAGCTGTCAGATCATTCTCCCGTCTTGATGAAATTGAGTATTCCGGGACTTCAGAAACCCCCATTTTCATGGCGCCTAAACGAAAAAACTTATTGATAAGGTTGGCGAAAAAATTCAGCAAGAAATCAACATGTTTCTCGCATTAAACAATACGGGGGAGACATCAGGATCAGTCCTATAGGAGACTCTAAAAGCATATATCAGGGGCATATTGATTTCTATCGGGGTAGGTATGAAGAAAGAAAGGGTAAAAAGAAAGGAAGATCTTATAAATTAAATATATGGTCTCGAACAAGCCCACAAAGCTTTTAAAGGGAATCACAAATGTCTCTTACAACAACTAGTAATTAAAAGAGAAGAACTTAAGGATTTGACGGAGAGTGAATCCAATCAAATTCTAAATAAACATCTAAAAGAGAGATTCTGGGGGGGCAATAAGGTTGGTAAGCACTTGGCAGCAGTGCTGAAGAAGAAAAGAGCGAATAACTTTATAGATAGGATTCAAAATAAAAAGGGGGAGCTTAGACATACATCTAGAGAGATAGCTGAAGAATTTGGGAAATATTTTACAGTCCTTTATTCAGTCAGACAAAGCGGAAATGGACCCGAGGGAAGAGAGGAAAGGTGAACGACTATCTAAAAGCAGCGGGACTACCTAGTCTCTCTGAAAGTGATGCAGCAGAATTAGATAGACCGATTGCTGAAGAAGAGATCTTGGCGGCCTTAAAATCATCCCCCCCTGTTAAGAGCCCTGGGCCAGATGGTTTTACATCCTACTTTTATAAAAAAAATGTAAAGAGTCCCTGGTCCCAAAGCTCTATCAGATATGGAATAGGCGAGGGGAGATATGTGGGGGCGCTTTGACAGCGTCTGTGACATTAATCTTAAAGGAAGGAAAAGATAGCTCGCTGTGTTCGAGCTACAGACCGATAGCGTTACTGAACGCAGATATTAAATTATTTGCCAAAGTCTTAGCTACGCGTCTTAAGGAAAAAATGCCATTCTGGATCCACCCAGACCAAGTTGGCTTTATACCAGGGAGAGAGGGGAGAGACAATGGAGTCAGGTCACTCCTTATCCTTGAAGCAATTAAAGCAGGTGGGTCCCCAGGTCTACTCCTGTCGATCGATGCTGAGAAAGCATTTGACAGAGTAGACTGGGGATTCATGATGAAAATGCTGGAAGCGGTGGGCCTGGGTACAACTATGTTGAAATGGATTAAAGTATTATACAATTATCCTTCGGCATTTGTCAAAGTAAATGGCACTCCGTCAGCAGAGTTTAAGATGGAGAACGGGACCAGGCAGGGTCCAGGTGCCCGTTGTCCCCTCTTCTGTTTGTCCTGGCTTTGGAGCCTCTTCTGGCCACGATCCGAAAAAATCCGGATATTAGCGGATGCGTGGTGGGAGGAGAGGAACATAAGTTATCGGCATTCGCCAATGACGTGTTCTCTATCACCAAACCAAGAATCTCGATCCCTAATCTACTTGATACCCTGAGAAAATATGGAGAGTTATCAAACTATAAAATTAACCTTAGTAAGTCTGAAGCCTTAAACATCAATATGGACAGATATGAAGTCGCCAAACTCAAGGAAGTATTTCATTTCCCGTGGAGCAAAAACATCCCATATTTAGGGGTTAAATTAGCCAATTCACTAAGGAAAATATATTTATTAAATTACATACCACTACTGGACGAAATCAAGCAGGAAATCAAAAAAAAATTGGAATTGGCCGATCTCATGGATCGGACGTATAAATACAGTTAAAATGACCCTGGCCCCGAAAATCTTCTACAAGATGCAGATGCTCCCAATTCCTTTGGTGCAATCTTACTTTAGAATACTGAATAGCATCATAACTAGATTCGTATGGAATAATAAGAAACCACGGATTGCCCATAAGGTCCTGTGTAGGGAAAAAGCACAGGGGGGGTCTGGCTCTTCCAGACTTTAAAAAATATCACAATGCGATAGTGGAATCACGGGCACGGATATATTGGGAAAAAGATATGTTAGATAAAAGATGGGTAAATTTAGAAAAGGCCTTGAGCAATGCACAATTAAATCACTTAATGTGGAACCCCCCACACTTTAGGAAGTTAGGACCTAATACTCACAATATAACATGTTATACCTTTAAAATTTGGGATCAGATTCATAAACAGAATGATTGGGAGTTTAATTCACCACTTATTTATTTAAAAGAAAATTAGTTTTTTTTTACCAGGGATGGGGGCGGTGGGTGGCAATTGGATAATAAAAAGCGATGTACAATTAAAAGACATTATTAAGAATGGAAAAATTATCATCTTTCAGGAATTAGCCCTGCTCACGGACCTAATGAAAATTGATGTGTGGCGGTATAGCCAGCTTGCGCATTTTGTCAAAAGTTTTCCAGGACCGATTAGAGATAAAAAAAATTATAAGCCTTTGGAGAAACTCTTTTTGCAAGGAAAAGTAAGAAAGAAAATAACAATATTATATAAAATATTGATGAATGGAGGGGAGGGTGATATACCGCCATACATCAAAAAATGGGAATCCGAATTGGGATCTGTTTGTAGTAGAGAGACTCTGGAGGCGATTTTTAGGGCAACACATAAGTCGACAGTAGACATGAGAATGACAGAAACAAATTATAAGTGCTTGTCCAGGTGGTACGCGACTCTCGATAAAATAAGTAATTTTCATTCAGACAAACCTTCGAACTGTTGGAGAGGGTGTACCGACAGGGGCACGATGGCACATCTTTGGTGGGACTGTCCAATTATCAAAAAATTCTGTCAGGATGTGTTAAAGATTATAGAGGAGATAACGGGGAAAAAGATTACGGCAGACCCATGGGCTTGTTTGTTTCATGGGAAAGAGGTTCATAACAAGAGATACATCTCATCAATCACCCCAATATTACTGAATTCGGCTAAAAGTTTAATTCCTAAAAAATGGCAGGAGGTAGAGGGACCAAAAATTAGGGACTGGATAGCAAGGGTTAATGAAACTTATATCCTAGAGGAGGTGGAGGTAAAGGATTCTGCGTTTGGGGAAGATGATATTGATAGGGCAAAATGGATGAAGTGGGTAGCCTTTAAAAAACGAGGAGATTAGTGGATTTGTTGATGGGATAAGGTTGGATTATTAATTGGTGGGCCACTGCAGGATGGGGAGGTGGGGGGGGGCTTTAGGGTGGGATTGTTGGGGAAGAAATGAAGAACATTTTGGGAACGTTGTATGCTTTGTGTGGTTTTTGTACTTTTATAAATGATAAATAAAGAATTAAAAAAAAAAAAGTGAAGCGTTGTGAATACTTTCCGGATGCACTGCATTCTGCTACATATTTTGTAAAAAAATCCCAATAAGCGTATATTGATTGATCTGCACAAAAGTTATGTCTACAGTAATAATAAAATAATAATGTCTACAAACTATGGTATATTTGTATTTATTTTTACTAGTAATGGTGGCGAGACTGTGATATTGTGGCGGCCATTTTGACCCTAACTGACATTTTTGATAATTTTTGGGAACCAGTGACACTAATGCAGTGATCAGTGCTAAAAATATGCACCGTCACTGTACTTATGGCATTGGCTGGGTAGGGGTTAACATCAGGGGTGATCAAAGGGTTAACTCTGTGCCTAGCCTGTGTTCTTGTGTACTCTGTTAGGTGCTTTTACTAGGGGAAGAGATGGAATTTATTCCCTGCTTTGCAGGGACACAAATTCCATCCCTTACCTCCTCTCAGAACAGCGATCTGCCTTGTTTACTTATACTCTGACTCCTCAGAGGCAGGGCCTTTTCAAACCCTTAAACCTTCCGATGATTCAAAGGAAGGAAAAAAAAAATCCCTTGGTCAAATGGTCTCCAAAGGGAAAAAAATCCTTTCTGACTCCCTAAGGTGATCGGATTGTCCCTGAATCATCAGTCTGACATGGATGGATGGTGGTATTTGATCACTTCTGCGTTTTTTTTTTTTTTGTTTTTTTTGCGCTGTAAACAAAAAGAGGGTGGGGTTTGATTTTAAAAAAAAAACTGTTCTAACTTAAAAACCATAACAGCCCAAATAAAAATTTTAGCAGCACAAACGTAGCCCTAACCAACAAGACCAGTTTCATGTCTTTTGGGTGTTGTAGGGGCTGAGTTATCTTTGGTGACCTATCATTATTAAAAAAATGATAAAAGATAGAAGGGAACTGTAAACAGCACAAACGAAGCACTAACCAAACAGCCCAGTTTCGTGTAATTTGGCTGTTGTAGAATGCGAACTGCGAATCCGCTGAAGAGACCACTTTTATCTTTTACCGGACCGCCGGACGAATACAGGGATATTGGGGTTATGGCAGCTAGCTGCTGCCATAACAACGATATCCGCCCCCAAAGTAGGGACGAACATTGGCGTGCGGCGGTCCGGAAGTGGTTAATAAATCATTAATAGCGCAAAAACGATAACAGAACGGAAATTTAAACAGCACAAACCAGCACAAAGATGGTACTAACCAACCAGCCCAGTTTCTGGTCTTTTGGCTGTTGTAGGGGGGCTAAGTGATGTCATAGTCTGGAAAAAAAATTGCTAATATCTTAAAAATAAAAGCAGCACAAATGTAAATTTTTACGGCACAAAACAGCACTGTGCTGATTGTAGGGGGGTCAGCTTCTCTGTGCTGATTAATTCCAAAATCTCTGAAGTCAGTTTCTAACAGCTTGGTAATACCTGCTATGCTATGTGTTTACATTAGAGGACTGTAATGGGAAATATGCTAAGATTTCATTGCCTCTGAGATGAACTTTGAAGATCAATTTCTCCACAAGGCCTTTCACCACAGAGGTAATGAAGGCTTGTTTTAAAGTGCTTTTACTGCCTTTTCATAATATCTAAAAAGGTTTCTATTTAAACCATACAGTAAGGTCCATTGTATATTTTTGTGTGTGTGTGTGTGTGTGGGATGGGGACGGGGACGGGGGGGGGGGGGTTGGGGACCTGGCCTTATTTGCAAACCTTTCTATTGACAGGCTGCAGAGGCTGCTCCCTAATTAATCTGACCCAATGATTTCAATAATTTTTGAGTCAGTACCCTGGAACATCTGGACAGTTGAAAAAATGGTTAACGCTGTTATGTCTAACCTTAACCTTATCCAGCTCAGTGACTCAAAATACTGCAGACAGAGGATCAGCATAAGGTTGCTAGCATTTTAAGAAGAAGCACCTTGCGATGGCTTCACTTGTTTCTTTTGTCTTAAAAGGTTTCCTTTAAGAAAGTGTCAGCGTAAAACCTTGACGGTGACCTGGCCTTCAGTCACAGATACATTATTAATGCTTCATTTTAACTTTCAAGTAGCACTATGTTCATACCAATTATCCAAGGATTATATTCACTAATTCTATACAGTCACCGCAGAAAACTCATTTCTCTTTATGTTTGATTTTGCTTCAAAAGCTTTGCTGAAGTGGGGTGCTTTCTACTTTCAGTGCATTAGCAGAATATGAATACAGTTTGAAAGTATAAATCTTATCAAGTCAATTTATTAAAGTATCTAAAAATGAATGCACCTGCTAGAGGGATTCGGTAGTCTTTGTGTAGAATTTTTTGTACACGTGAAAGATTATTAAAACTAAAAAGTATCAATGTGTGCTAATGTTTAAAAACCTAGCTATAGTTTGTACTTATGTATGTACATAGGGCAACCATATTTGCTCATTAACTGTAACATAAGAGGAAAGGCATACCCCCCAACCTTTTGAATTGGGAATGAGGGACACCTATCAGCAAAAGTATGCAGGCATAGGACACACCTCTTGTCACGCCCCCTTAAAGGAGAATTGTACCAAAAAAACAAGATTGGTTAAACCCACAAGTGCTTTTTTTTACCACTATCATTCCTTTATATTGGCCTTCTGGAATTTACAAATGCAGCAATTTAGAAATCAGATCAAAGGTTTAGCACTGGGAAACACTTTTTGATAGATAAAAAGTGCATTTTATTACATCTATATAGATCAGACCAAAATGAGAGACAAATGAGGAGCAATGAGGGACAGAGAGACAGTCCCTCGAAATCAGGGACAGTTGGGAGCTATAAGGAAAGGGGGGCAGTAGGGTCAGACACCTGCCCCCAATTTATCCATTGCTAAATATGATCCAAGATAAAGGCTCTCATAGATTAGAGTAGTGTGGTTTCCACATATATTTGCAAATATTGTATAAAAAAAAGTTTTAATGTGCTGTCCTTCCATATGCACTGTACATTAGAACGCTAGTTAGAAATTGATTGGCAAGGTTGCCATGTTTGGTTCAGTCTTTAAAGCACTTCTGTCAGGATACAAAAAAAAAAAAAAATCCAAGAATGTTTTTACGCTTACATAGTTACAAAGTTAGTCAGGTTGGAAAAAAGTCCATCAATTTCAATAGTAAGAAACAAAATATAGAAAAACTTCCATATAGTAATCCTTTACCCACAGGTGATCCAGGAAAGGAAAAAAACAATAAAGCATAGTCCAATGTGCTCCAGTGGGGGAAAAATGGTTCCTGATCTCCCAGTATGCAATCAGATATTCCCTGGATCAACTACCCCTGTTATTACCTATAGTTTACCCATTAGTATCAAGTTAGGTTTTAATACAAGTTAAGGTTTAAAACAATCTACTGAACAAGAAGAAACCACGAAGATGGGATTTTACGGGCAATTATTTGAAAAATATGAAAACGTTTTTATATATATATAAAAAGTATACAATTTGTACAAAAATTCATAAAACCATAATTTACACAACCATCACAGTCATGTGAGCAACAATAATACCACGTTCACAGTTTGACAGAAATGGTAAGAATTCCACTGCATAAATGCTGATAATCCATGAGTGAGAGTCCAACACATTTCGAAATATATAACTACAATCTTCATCAGGGACAATTTTTCCATTTATGTCAAAAAACATCATCATTGGAAATTGCTCCATACCAAAAGTTCCCCAAGGAAGCCTATATGAGCCTTTCATCATGCAAAACAACCCAGGGATATAAATATCCAACAAGGGTGTCAAAAACAAAAAAACCTGAATACGGATAAGGAACAATTTCTTATGGTCCAACAAAGGAGCCCGGAGAAATGATAGCCACAATAGAATGGTCCAGCCCATATGTGGGACAAAAAATTATTTTGAATATATGTTCACAGTTCCCAAAGGGAAAGAATGGAATAATTAACCGAGTGTGATAAATATGTAGTCCCAATGTAGGAATCCAAATAACCGTATTGCCTACCCAAATAGGTAGGACAAAAGGTACCCCCCTCCCTGGGAAAAGCCAACTGATGCAAAAAAATGTGCAGCTACAGTGGTATGGAGAGGAAATGGCGCCATTTCCCTGATGAAGATTGTATTTATATATTTTCAAACGCGTTGGACTCTCACTCATGGATTATCAGTATTTATGCAGTGGGATTCTTACCATTTCTGTCAAACTGTGAATGTAGTATTATTGTTGCTCATATGACTCTGATGGTTGTTAAATTATGGTTTTATGAATTGTTGTACTAATAAATTGTATACTTTTTATATATATAAAAACTTTCATATTTTTCAAATAATTGCCCGTAAAATCCCATCTTCGAGGTTTCTTCTTGTTGATATAAACTTCAAGGGATGTTGGCAATTGTACACGCAACCTTTGAGAGTCAATCCTCCTTTTAAAACAATCTATTGAGCTGGCCAAAACTAGTTCTTGAGGGAGTCTATTCCACATTTTCACAGCTCTTATGCCCCGTACACACGGTCGGACATGGATCGGACATTCCGACAAAGAAATCCATGGATTTTTTCCGAAGGATGTTGGCTCAAACTTGTCTTGCATACACACGGTCACACAAAGTTGTCGGAAAATCCGATCATTCTGGACGCGGTGACGTAAAACATGTACGTTGGGACTATAAACGGGGCAGTAGCCAATAGCTTTCATCTCTTTATTTATTCTGAGCATGCGTGGCACTTTGTGCGTCGGATTTGTGTACACACGATCGGAAATTCCGACAACGGATTTTGTTGTTGGAAAATTTTATAGCCTGCTCTCAAACTTTGTGTGTCGGAAAATCCGATGGAAAATGTGTGATGGAGCCTACTCACGGTCGGAATTTCCGACAACTAGGTCCTATCACACATTTCCCGTCGGAAAATCCGACCGTGTGTACAGGGCATAAGACTGGGACGCCATTAAAGTTCATGTGCGTGTAAAGGCAGGTGTCCCAATACTTTTGACAATATAGTGTACAGAGTGTCCATTTTAACAAGTCCACAATAACCTCTGCAATTGAAGAGACAACTGGAAATTCAATATGTTGATGTGTTGATGTGTCCTAGCACATCAAACCGCTATATGTCAGGGTGTCCAGCACTGTAATTGAAGGATTTTTTTGTTGGAAAATTAAGGTGGCAACTTGCAAACGGGAAAACTCAGAAGCTTCCAATATGCCACTTCAAAGTCTGGAAAACTGTATCATTATTTCTAGATTGGAGAAAGATCTCAGTTAATTGTTTCTCCTAAAATAATTGGTATTCCAGAACATTTGACAAATTCTCATCTTTTCTGTTTGCCGCGCTTGTTGTGTTATGCTGTATACAATTTGGATTTCATACTTGTTACTTTCTTTTTCACATTCCTTTTATAAAACGTTACAGATGAGGAAAGCTTGAAAAGACAATTTATTTACTCGTACATCTATGGCCGATGGATCCCAAAGAAATACCGTAATCATTTGGCTGAGTGGGACTTTTGTAGCTAATTACTAAGATTCCACCAAAGGCTGGCGTCAGAACTTTGAAGGTGAGATGCAGGATCTGATCACTGTCTACAATGTGTGCCTAGGGACAGTTTTGTTCTAATCAAAATGAAATAAAAAGAAAAAATTGATTTAATAGGTTGTTAGACTGAAAATTATTTTACTTCCTGTAAAGTAATACATTTGCTGTAAAGTGTGTTGCTCTTGCAGAAGACGATCTCTAATGCCAGTGGTATCCAACAAGATTCCAGTGCAGGTTAGAAAATGGAAGCTGAACGTTTTTATTTTTTCAGTGGCTGCAGTTAGAAATACTGCTTTTATAGCTTGGTCTCAAATTCTCATAGGCTTTTTAATCATATATCAAGATTTACTGAACTTTTGTATTTCGATAAAGATGTTAAATTCTCACCTATCATATTTTGTACACAGAATTCATGATATTGCATGTAACCAAAAGTGACTCACGTACCTGGTCGAGGCAGAGTTGACGAGATGGTTTCCCTTACGCCTCTTGTCCTGTTTCCCCTGGCAATGACATATGAAGGACATAACCTCCAGTCTCTTTTCCCCAACCTGTTATAACATAATCTCCAAACTCCTGCACTTAAAAATGACGTGACAAGGTTTTGCAGTAAAAACCTTACGGCCTTTTATTAACAAATAACGTCATTTAAATAAATAACATTTTAAACAACCATCAACCAACTTCTCTGTATACTTTGGGGGTTTTCGAGGGCAACGACACACAACTTGGTCACTGCGACCAACTTTTTTAACTTTTAGGCCTCCAGTCGCAAGCCACCGACTCAGAGACGGTACTCAACCTTCGCAGTGACCTACATTTTTACCCCTTCCTGGTACCCTCCCTAACGAGGAAGGAGATGGAGTAAGCCTGGGGTAAATCCTAGGAAAATTAGGCAAATCTAAAAATACATCTTAGATAATTTATCCAAAGTGTATTGGAATAGACTCTTATAATACAAGATTTTTTTTTGTTGTTGTATAAAACAGTCAGTAGGTACTGGTACACATAAAAACAAGTACGGAGCTAAGAAAGCAGTAAGATAGTAAGCCAAGGATGCGCAAAAGGGTTGGGGGGGGGGGGGGAGTGGGTAAAGGAGAATGGTATATAGCGAAATTTGGGAAAGAGAAGACAAAGTATTGTAAAACATTTTGATTGTAATTCTTTTAGCTACATTTGTTTGTCTTTTTTACTCTGTAGTTTTGTAACAAAGAAAAAAACCTAATAAAGATTAAAAAAACAATTAACGTAATTGAAACAAATAACATTTTAAATAACCATCAACCAACTTCTCTATATACTTTGGGGGTCTTCGAGGGCAACGACGCACAACTTGGTCACTGCGACCAACTTCTTTTAAACTTAGGCCTCCAGTCGCAAGCCACCAACTCAGAGACGGTACTCAACCTTCGCAGTGACCTACATTTTTACCCCTTCCTGGTTAACCCCTCGTTAACCGGAAGGTACCTGAGAACCCCATACCACAGATGGGTCCCAACCATGCTATATATATAACAGCCATCTCCTCTTCCTCCAAAGACCCACCACTGCCGGGCTGTCCTGACAGCCTTACTGAAATACAAACCATTCATCGGGAGGGTGGGTGGGAATCTCATTCTCCTCCGCTGTCGACTGATGTCACTTCCTCCCCTTCTCCTCCACCTACTTCTTTAGAGTGCCTCCCGGCTCCAGACCACCCCCCTTTTCTTAAAGGGGACAACTCTCCACCTTATACTCTGCCTGTCCTATGTCCAGCCCTGTCATGCCGTCCCTCCATCCATCCCTTTTTGTTCTTTTACTCCAGGACTCCCTTGATGACAGGGTATAATGGGGCACAGAGTGGCACGGGTGCTTGTAGGAGATGTGGTTCAGAATATCTTGGTGGCCGATGCAGAACCGAAGCAAGCAAGCTGGCAGCAGTCAGATGCAGGATCTCAGATGCTTTGTCAGATGGGCAGGGAACGGCAACAACTTGGCAGCAGGAGAACAGAGTCAGTAACCAGGAGGTGGCGTCAGAGCCAGGCCAAGGAGATTCTATCAGGAGAGTGGAGGAGGTACCAGAACAGCAGGCAGGAAGCAGGATTGGGTCACAAGCCAACAGCAACAGACATTCAGGAACAAGCAGGGTCAACAAGCCGGATCGGAATATGGATACACAGTGGATCCGGTCACAAGCAGAAGGAGCTGACGACCACTCAGCAATGATCCAGAGTTCTGTAGGGCTTTAAATAAGCCACCGGGTGCCAAAGTCCAGCAAACATGCATACTCACGCTCATGAGCACAAGTAATACGCTAATGCTCATGTGTATATGCTCATGTAGATACGCACAGGGTCCTAATTTTGTGCACAGTTCTATGGACCGTTCAGCACGCATGCACATTCCTTAGAGCATGGTTTTCCTGACAGATTCATTACCAAAAAAAAGTATCATTTTTTATTTTTTTTTATAACCTCATTGACCGGAAACTAGAGTAAAGTTCAATTCAGACTAAATTTTATTAATTTGTATATCTCAAGCCAAGTTTTGGTGGAGGAGGGATTATAGTATGGGGTGGTTTTTCAGGGGTTGGGCTTGGCCCCCAAGTTCCAGTTCCAGTTCCCCTAAGCCTCCATCTGGCTTTTTCCATCAGAATTACCGACACACAAAGTTTGAGAGCTGGATCTAAAATTTTCCAACAACAAAATCCGTTTGCGTAAATTCCGATTGTGTGTGTAGACAATTCCGACGCACAAAGTGCCACGCATGCTCAGAATCAAGCAGAAGAGCAGCACTGGCTATTGAACTTAATTTTTCTCGGCTCGTCGTACGTGTTGTACGTCACCGTGTTCTTGACGTTCGGAATTTCCGACCAACTATATGTGACCGTATGTATGCAAGACAAGTTTGAGCCAAAATCCGTGGGAAAAAATCCAATGGATTTTGTTCTCGGAATGTGCGATCATGTGTACAGGGCATTAGGGTGTTTAGTTATTTATTATTTTACTTTTTTGAAGGGTTAGTTTTAGGGGTTAATTATTTATTATTACTTGGCATTCATTTATTGAATTTATTATTTGATTATTTTTATTTGTGTATTTATTTTACATGTATTTATTCATTTATTAGTAGTAGTAGTAGTAACACCCTGACCCTAAAAAAATAATAAGTAACCCTAACCTTAACTCTAACCCCTTGCCCTAACGAAAAAAAAAAAAAAAGAAGAATAATAATAAAAAAAGAAATAAAAGCTAATGTAAGAGATAAAAATAGCTAGCAACAAATGATGCAACAGATAATAGTTTTCTCTATTGGCTAATAAAAAATACCAAAGCTAAAAAACGCTGTATAAAAAAGTCGCAAGTAAAAACGTGCCAAAATTGTGCATAAAAATGTGCAAAAAAAACGGCAGACAAAGGCTCAAAGACGCTACGCTCAGGTGTGAATGCATCCTGAGTCTGGAGTTGTCGTGATATCTATAACCTCTGGATGTTTTTCGATTTTTCTTGTTCCATAAACCTTGACATACTGTACTCTAGCCGCTGCAAATCATGATTTTCTAATATAAAAATGCGTTTTGAAATAAACCTTTAAATATAATGAATGTAGTCCGAGTTTCTTTCAGGACAAATTATTGGAGCATGGTAGACGGAGTGGAGAGAGGTTCATATCACGCCAGCACTTTACTGTATTAGTTGCTCACATATATATCATTTTTATGAATTCATTGGGAACATTAATGGAATATACGCTATAATAGGGAGCCGCGGCCAAACCTTGGCAGATTATTTATCCTGGCCCGGGTCCCTGTAAACACTGCCTAATACCAGTCACTCCGGAGAAACAGCATTGAATTATATCTTTATAAATGAGTTTCCGACTACCTGCCTTACAGCTTTGTGTCATTATGCCGCTTATTCCTCCCCCCGCATTGCCGCGTTCTCCGTACATTTATTGTTCTTGTAAATGGGTAAACTCTGTGAACAGCCAATTCCGCTGAATATATCTACATTATTATAAACTTCATCCGGCTACACCTAACTTAATCCAGCATTTGTCATTTGCGAGGAGTGAATACATATTTTTGGCAGAGCGTCGGTAGAAAATATGCGCATTTTTTTTCCTTTTTTTTTTTTTACACTTAATTCATCAAACAAGCGCTGTATAATTTTCTTACTTGACAGAGGACTGCTCTTCAGACGCACCGTGAATCTAATACATCTTGTATTTACTGATAGAGATGGTGTTTTTGTGTTTTATTATTATGTGGATGAGTTGATGTATCACACTGTTTGCGGTTTCATATACTGCTTTGTTTTTTTTAAGCAGTGACAATGAAACAAATCTGTCAGTCACATGATACCGCGAGGCTCCGCGCCTCTTGGGTACTGCAAAATGTTAGGTGATTTTATCTGATATTTGCAATATTCAAATGTTACATTAAAACTTGCAATGAACAGAAGTGTCTAACCATTTCCAAGCTGTAATTTTTCTAGTACAGTTTATAGGATAAGTGGATACAAATGATTGGTTACAGTGGACGAGGATGCGTTGCAAAGAATATATAATCAGTGATGTATAATATACTGCACTATATAAAGTACACTTCATTCCCACCAGCCTCTGTCTTCATGCTTACAATTTAAAGAGAAAAAAAAAATACGAAAAAAAGGAAATGACACCTACTATCGGTTACCTCAACATATTTATTTGTATAGAAAAATTTAAATGTACAACATATTACACATAAAAACAAATATTGTGTTGCACCATTATTAGTGCAGAAGAACATTGTAATAATCATACAATCAAGCGAAAAGAAAAAATATGTGATTTAAAACATATGTGCAAGTCATAAAAAAAATCCATAAACAATCCATAAAGTCCCCGGAAATAAAGTGCAAAAAAAGTTCATATAAACATTTAAAGGGGTTGTAAATCTTTGTGACCGGCCCCCCAGCCCCCCCCCCCCTTCTACTTACTCGAGCCCTGGAACTTGACCCGGCAGGAATGCGCTGTCTCTCTGCCTGGGGTTCTTGGCTCTTGATTGGATAGATTTGATAGCGCAGCCACTGGCTATCTCTGCTGTCAATCAAATCCAATGAAGCTGGGGGGGTGGGGACAGGTCATACATTCAGCGGCTGTGGACACCGAAAGATGGACTAAGGAGCGTGCCCGCAAGGTAACCCCTCGGGAAAGAGCTTCTCCTAGGGGGTTATCTGATGAGGGGAGGAGCCACGAGAGCCGCCGAGGGACCCCAGAAGAGGATGTTTGGGGCTACTCTGTGCAAAACGAACTGCACAGTGGAGGTAAGTATGATATGTTTGTTATTTAAAAAAGTAAAACGAACACTTACAATCACTTTAAGTGTTAATAAAATCCAGTGCTACAAAAGTGAATGAAGGAGGATTCTTCACACCCAGACAGTGTACATCCCACTCACTAGCCGCTTACCAGCTAATAAGATTAGGGTTGCACTGATGCTGATACTAGTATCGGTATCAGTACTTGTATTGCACAAATGTTACCGATGCCTAATCCGATACCTGGCAATGAAGAGGAAGTCAGTGGGCAGAGAGTGCGGAGTGGAGAGCGAGTCCTCAACAGGCTGGCAGCAGCGGAAAGGTAAGCTGGCCAGGGCGCAGCCGCATGTTCCATCAGAATCGGTGACCGGGGCTGTCACATTCCGTAACGGAAGTGACAATCCGTGTCTCCGTCAGAGGTTGAAAATCCCGACGCCCATCTTGGTACACACTGCATTTGGCCGCAGTAAACCAGCAGTGGACATCTTGTTACACCCAGCCCATATAGTTCATGCTGGGTGTAACAAGATTTCCACTGCTGCTTGCTGAAGCCGAGTGCAGGGTGTACCAAGATGTGCATTGCAGCGTATAGCATTATGCCAGGCCAGCAATTGCCAATCAGTGCCTGCCCATCAGTGCCCATAAGTGCCACCTATCAGTGCCAGCCATCAGTCAGTGCCACCTATCAGTTCTTATCAGTGCTCCATCATCAATGTCACCTATCAGTGCTGCATAATAGTGCCTCCTCATCGGTGCCACCTATCAGTGCCACATATCAGTACTCATCAGTGCTGCAGTGCATATCAGTCCAACACTGCCACCCATCAGTTCAGTGCTGCATATTAGTGCCTCCTTAGCAGTGCCACCCCATCAGTGCCCATCAGTGCAACCTAATCCTATCAGTGCTGCTTATTAGTGCCTCCTCATGAATGCCAACCCCCCCCTTCCATCAGTGCCCCAAGAAGATATTTTATTAGTCTGTATTGTGCTTTGAAAACTGTGCTTTGATAACATTAAAAAAAAATGTATCGTAATCGGGGTCGGCGAGTACTTGAAAAAAAGTATCAGTACTTGTACTCAGTCTTAAAAATGTGGTATCGGGACAACCCTAAATAAGACCCCAGGATGGAGGTCACGCTGCGCCTTATCCCAGTATCCCTATGGGATGGATGGATGGATGCCAGGACTCCAAAATAGACAAAACCAAGCAAACAGGATGATCCCCAATCAACTGTTGGGACTCAAGGTGGAAGTATAAGTGCACCTACACCCAATATCATCTATGGGATGGATGGATGCTAAGAGCAAGGGTTCCAAGATGGATAGACCATGCAGTCAAAACTTTCAACCAGTACATTTAATGAGAAGGAGAAAGTCGTAGTGTAGTATTAAAGTTTTAAATTAAAGGTTAAAACTACTTACAACAAGCAGGAGTAAACTCGCATAAAATACAATCAAACACATGCAGCATCCTGGCGGGCGTGATGGCATCACAGCTGTAGCTCCAACTGACGCATTTCGTTCGACAGGCTGTTCTCAAGGGGTAACCATCCCTGCAGTCCCGCACACCCTCCCTCTCAATGCCCCCTGTATGGACTCCCCCTTCTCCCCCCAGCAGAAAAAAAGTACCCCTCCTTCCCCTAGTTTCCATAGAGGACGAAATATTTTGTAAGGCTACCAGCCCTCTATTGTAAACACATAGCAGATGCTTCTAAACGATTAGAAATGGAGTAAAGTTCCACTTTAGGCAACATGCATATAGGCCCAATTGCCTGTGCAGCATTATAGACATTGTGGGGTTGATTAATAAAACTTGAGTGCAAAATCTGGAGCAGCTCTGCATAGAAACCAATCAGCTTCCCTTTTTCTTTTCTTTTTTTTCTTTTGTCATAGCTTAAGGGCTTGTTCATACCATATGTGCATGAAAACTGATGGGAAAACCACACAGATTTCGCTTGTAGAGACATCAGTTTACATCAGTTTTCATGCACGTTTCAGTGAGTTTTTATGCACATTGACATCAGTTTTCCTGTCAGTTATGTGCCCTGTTCACACCAATGTTGATTTCATGTCAGTTTTATTTATTTATTTTTTTTTCCCCATGCGGAAAAGTGAATACACGTTGCAGATTCCTGCACAAAAAAAAATCTGCACATTGTGGTGTGAACAGGGCACATAGAGAATCATTGTTTTCTTTGAGTCCTTGTAGAACGCATGCAGAAAAACCGATCTGTCTGCACCATGGTGTGAACGAGGCCTAAAAACTGTAAAAGTTGAAGTTAAAAGCTGATTGGCTACCGTGCACAGCTGCATAGCTCCCAGCTGTCTGATTTCGAGGGGCTGTCCCTGATTTGGAACAAAGTCCCTCTGTCCCTCTTTCCTTCTCATTTGTCCCTCAATTTGGTCTGATCTATTTAGTTGTATATAAAATTATTTATCTATCAAAAAGTGTTTCCCAGAGCTAAACCTTTTATCTAATTTCTAAATCTCTGCATTTGTCAATCCCAAACCCAGCATAGCGGAATAGTAATGGTAAAAAAAAAATCACTTGTGAGTTTAACTAACTTATTTTTATTATTTTAGATGATTCTCCTTTACAGGGGGCGTGGCAGGGGGTGTGCCTTATGTCTGCATACTTTTTCTAATAGGTGTCCCTCATTCCTATCTCAAAAAAAAAAATGTAGGAGGTATACGGCTGCAGAAGATTTTGCACTCTCCAGTTTTAGTAAATCGGCCCCACTGTATATTTTCCCGGATGTCCTTGAGCTGCGTACAGCTGCCTATAGACATGAATGGGTGAAGGTGGCTGTACACAGCTATTTGCACAAAGTATTCAGCACTCACCAAACAGTTGTTGTACCTCCCCGATCCCTTTTAGTTAAAATTTTTATAGTAAAATGTGAGGTTCACTTATAATGTCCCGGCTCTCTCCCCCTATCCAATTCACCTCTAGATAGAATGTGCAAACTATACCTGTAAATAAGAAAGTTGGATACTTACCTTACCCCATCTTTATCCTCATGTCGCCTAGGCAAGGGTGATGCCACCTTATTTCCAGCAAGATCTGGGAGGATAGAAAGCAGCCAAAATCTCACAATAAGACTTTCTTGCAAGGATGATGATGTCATGCTTAGCAATGTGGAAGACTCGGAGTAAGGAAAGTGTAAATTTAACTTTTCTTTTTTCTTTACATGTACGTTTTGCATAAACTATTTTAAGGTGATGTTTTTTTTCCTCAGTTTAGGCCGATATGTATTACTCTACATATTTTTGGTAAAAAAAATCCCAATAAGCATATATTGTTTGTTTTGCGCAAAAGTTATAGCGTCTACAAAATAGGGGATCGTTTTATGGCATTTTTATTATAATATTTTTTTTACGAGTAATGGCAGCGATCTGCGATTTTTATCGGGACTGCGACACTATGGCGGACACGTCGGACAGTTTTGAAACCATTGGCATTTATACAGCGATCAGTGCTATAAAAATGCATTGATTACTGTATAAATGTCACTGGCAGGGAAGGGGTTAACACTAGGGGGCGATCAAGGGGTTGTGTGCCCCAGAGCGATCGCGGGAGCCCGGCGGTGATCGTGACCGCTGGGCACTCGCATCGGCTCTGTTGGCAAGCAGGGGGCACGCGCGCCACTAGAGCCCGAATATGGAAGCGACGTAACATGACGACGATTCGCGCAGCCGAGCCATGTTGCCGCAGTACAACTGCGGCAGCTGGTCGGCAAGTGGTTAAAGTGGTTGTAAAGGCGGAAGTTTTTTTATCTTAATGCATTCTATGCATTAAGATACAAAACCTTCTGTGTGCAGCAGCCCCCCTAATACTTACCTGAGCAGTGAGCCCCATCTCGATCCAGCGATGTTGCACGAGAGACTTGGCTGTTCAGGACTCTGCCTCCTGATTGGCTTAGATAGCAGCAAAGCGACATTGCTCCTGCTGCTGTCAATCAAAGCCAGTAGCCCAATGAGGAGAGAGAGGGGACAGGGCCGGGCTGCGGCTCCATGTCTGAATGGACACACAGAGCAGCAAGCTGGGCTCGGGTGCCCCCATAGCAAGCTGCTTGCTGTGGAGGCACTCGGCAGGAGGGAGGGGCCAGGAGCGCCGAAGAGGGGCGTGAGAAGAGGAGGATCCGGGCTGCTCTCTGCATAACCAACTAAACAGAGCAGGTAAGTCTAACATGTTTATTATTTTAACAAAGAAAAGTATCGCTTTAATCAATGTAGTCCCAGCTACAAAAAAGGTTCCTGCACTACGTTTCTCCAACTTTGGTGAGATTTGAATGCCACAGACTGCAATGTTAAATTGCAAAAGTCACAAGCAAGTCGTAAGGAAATTGCGAGGAATTTGCAAGCAAATCGCAGGACTTTGGGGTCCCAGCAGTGTCAACTGAGCCTTACGTACCCACAGCTGCCCCCCCTCCCGGGTGGTGGAATACCAGGGCCCAGTTGCGACCTTTGCGACCCTGGTAGTTCGGTCACCGATTCTGGCAATTTGAATGAATGAACTCTTAAGCGCTAGTGTTTAGACAAATTAACACGTGTTTAGGTGCATTCTGCATTTTTTTCTGGCAAAATGCTTCTCTCCTGAACGTACACACAAGAAAAGAGTTCCCCTAAGTGGACTTTTCCGGCACTTGCATAATAGAAAAAAATTAGAAGTAGAAACTATAATACATCATAAAAGGGCATAAATTTTATTCAATTAGAGTAATACAATTATTAAAAACAAAGTGGATATCAACAGTAACAAAGTAGTACTAATAGGTAAATACATGGAACAATCAAGCAATAAGCAATAATGAAGGTAAACCTCTTTTCAAGCCCGACGCGTTTCGGGATGTTTAGTGTTTATAGAGTCCTTCTTCAGGGGCATGGTCGAAAAGAGGGGTTCATCTGAATATATTGAAAAAATATGTATGAGTAAGATTGGAAGAGTGTAAAACAAAAATCAAATAGTACATAGGTTATCAGTAGATATCCAATAGGGGATTTAAATGATCCATTGATCACCTACCTGGGAGAGTTCCATTAACCGCTTGTGGGGGGAAGTTTAAAAAAGCTACTGAAGAAAAGCGGGGTGGCAGTGGGCAATTAAGGATGTAATAAGTATAAGTGCTAAATTTAGATGGTATAAGCTGCAGGAAGATAAGCAGTCATCTCCATAGAGGAGTGTCACACTAAGCCCATCCCGCTCGAACCCAGGCATGCGCAAGCCAGAGCGGTAAGCTGAGGTCACAGGAAGGCGCCCCTAAAAAATGAAAAAATTGAAGTGCCTTAGCAGAAATGCAATATGTATAGAGAATAAATGCAAAAAATGACAGACCAAAAAGGTGTACAGAGAGTATGTATCTATATTTTGTGTATATATTGGAGTGGTAACTGTCAAATATACGCATATAACTTACCAAATATTTAAGGCCGGGTAACAGAGGAGGAAATTAACTAGCAAGAATAATATACCTTATAGGAAACAGAGGTAATAAAAATACGTGTATGTAAGATAATGTATAGATTAAATTGATGCATACTGGGAAAAATATCTGATTAGAGATGTGTAATGGGGAAGTATATGTCCCAATTAATGCATACATATTAAAAAATATAATGGTAAAAGACTAAAGTGCTTTGAGCGGAATTAGCATCAAGATATGAAGTTCATGTATCAAAAACCAAATATGAGACTAGAGCTGAAATAGCCATGTGTATAAATTCCCCTTAGCCTGCAGGGGATAGAATATAATCAGAGCAGGATAAAAGGTGGTAAGGAGACAAAAAACAACAATGCTCCTGTAGCCCAAGAGGAATCAATAGTGAAAGAGGAAGTATAATGCAATGGTAATAATGGTCTTGAAGGGGGAGAAAAATGAGCAAAAAAGTAAATACACATACCTAGGAGGGTAAGAGGCTTTATAGGCGTCCCAGCTGACGGCCCTCATTACACAGCTGAGCGTCTCCTTGACGCCAGCTGATTGGAGCCTGTCATACATTTAAACCGGCCCCACTCACTCTCTGCTATAGCGCTCTGTACGTTGGATGCAGGTTTGCGTGGCTGGCCGTGTCCATACTCTTACCCTCCTAGGTATGTGTATTTACTTTTTTGCTCATTTTTCTCCCCCTTCAAGACCATTATTACCATTGCATTATACTTCCTCTTTCACTATTGATTCCTCTTGGGCTACAGGAGCATTGTTGTTTTTTGTCTCCTTACCACCTTTTATCCTGCTCTGATTATATTCTATCCCCTGCAGGCTAAGGGGAATTTATACACATGGCTATTTCAGCTCTAGTCTCATATTTGGTTTTTGATACATGAACTTCATATCTTGATGCTAATTCCGCTCAAAGCACTTTAGTCTTTTACCATTATATTTTTTAATATGTATGCATTAATTGGGACATATACTTCCCCATTACACATCTCTAATCAGATATTTTTCCCAGTATGCATCAATTTAATCTATACATTATCTTACATACACGTATTTTTATTACCTCTGTTTCCTATAAGGTATATTATTCTTGCTAGTTAATTTCCTCCTCTGTTACCCGGCCTTAAATATTTGGTAAGTTATATGCGTATATTTGACAGTTACCACTCCAATATATACACAAAATATAGATACATACTCTCTGTACACCTTTTTGGTCTGTCATTTTTTGCATTTATTCTCTATACATATTGTATTTCTGCTAAGGCACTTCAATTTTTTCATTTTTTAGGGGCGCCTTCCTGTGACCTCAGCTTACCGCTCTGGCTTGCGCATGCCTGGGTTCGAGCGGGATGGGCTTAGTGTGACACTCCTCTATGGAGATGACTGCTTATCTTCCTGCAGCTTATACCATCTAAATTTAGCACTTATACTTATTACATCCTTAATTGCCCACTGCCACCCCGCTTTTCTTCAGTAGCTTTTTTAAACTTCCCCCCACAAGCGGTTAATGGAACTCTCCCAGGTAGGTGATCAATGGATCATTTAAATCCCCTATTGGATATCTACTGATAACCTATGTACTATTTAATTTTTGTTTTACACTCTTCCAATCTTACTCATACATATTTTTTCAATATATTCAGATGAACCCCTCTTTTCGACCATGCCCCTGAAGAAGGACTCTATAAACACTAAACATCCCGAAACGCGTCGGGCTTGAAAAGAGGTTTACCTTCATTATTGCTTATTGCTTGATTGTTCCATGTATTTACTTATTAGTACTACTTTGTTACTGTTGATATCCACTTTGTTTTTAATAATTGTATTACTCTAATTGAATAAAATTTATGCCCTTTTATGATGTATTATAGTTTCTACTTCTAATTTTTTTCTATTATGCAAGTGCCGGAAAAGTCCACTTAGGGGAACTCTTTTCTTGTGTTTATGTACTATTGGACGTGGCACGGCTTCTCTCCTAAATAAGTTGGTCTCCCTCCTTGTTTCATTGTCTTTTTGGTAGCAAATACCACTCCCCGCTTGACCAACGTATTTTAGGTCCTTTATATATATTTTTCATAGTTACTACAACTACCCTCCCTGGGGATCGACACCCTTTCTTCCCCCGGTAGCGATCCCCATCTTACCTTTCGGGTTTGCCAATTACTTATATTAAATCCTACCTTCCTAACATACTACCTGACAATGACTGCTGAAGCGGAAACCATACATTTTGAAAATGTATTTGTGGGCCAGGACTGGGACTCTTTAATGCAACAATATCTGGACAAATTTGGCGACAGTGATCGCACTGAAGCAGAGATTTCCTCTTTGTTCTTCAAACTTGCCAAGAACTTAGAGAAAAAATCTTCATTTTTTTGGCATATTAGGTCATTTCAAGATTACCTCAAAAGTAACATGAACCCATTGGGTCTCCGCGTCCAGATCTTCCCTACCCTGGAGGATCTGGACGCTGAGTTCAAGTCTGCATGGGAAAATGCTTTACAAACATGTTCACGGAACCTCATGCAGATTCTGATAGATGAATATACAAAGAGATCTCTGACACTTGACATTGAAATCACTAAGACTTGTGAACAACTTCAAAAATTTAAGACGCACCAATCAGTTTCTATCAAAGAGAGAAAACTTAAAATCCATTTGGAGTCTTTTAATAAGAATATTCTCATTAAAAAAAACTTTAAATTCCACAGGGACAAGAATGCATTTGAGGCCGGTAAGGCCTATAAATGGAACCAAATTAATAAAACACCTAGAAATCAGAACATATCTTCCAAATCTGCCTCTAACAAACCATCGCCCAACATTCCTCCACTCATCACCTCTAAAGCAAAACCCCCCTTTGGGACCAAACGTCAATTATCTGGCGACCCGACCCAAGATCATAAACCCAAAAAATCTATCTCAGATAAAACATCCAATCCCCTCATCCCGCTTCTTTCCGACAACTCCACCAAGGGATTGTTGCCTAATCCCTTGACACAGGTGCCTCCACCTTCTCACCCTCAGGACCCTACTACCACACACGAACCTAATCGCACCGATCCATCTTTTTTAGATCTGGTATTGGCCGGTCTCAAACCACCCCCACCCAACTTAAACACGTACACACAAATGACACTATGATTCTTCCCCCCATCACCCTCACTCACTCCGACACGGACCTCAGCATCATCAATTTGTCCTCCCATCCCCTCTCAGAGTATGAGACTTCCATTCTGAAAAAAGGATTAAACTTTTGCCCGAATTATATGTTAGACAAATTCGAACTATATAAAGACCTTCAATTATTTATCCGCAAAATAATCCTTAAAAAACTTTACCAAAAACAAGATATCAAAAGCAATTTTACCCCTCAAGAGAATCGAGCCTTAGACCAACTGGTGGCGTTATTGGAGGAGAGTGATACAACTGATCTGATTGATCAAATAGATCTCTCCCGCATTCTCCAACAAATAGATGACCCTACTGCTCCAGCACATTCGGGGGCCTCTAAATTAAAGAAAAAATCTGATTTGTACCCGCCACCTAGTACATGTCCGAATGCAGCAGCTTTCCTCAAACTGGTTTACAACGACTTAGACAAACTCAAAATAAAAAAGAAAGGACCTTCCAATCTCAGCCCAGGAGAACTACAGGCGTTAGATTCTCTGAAGGCTAATAATACAGTTACTATCAAACCATCTGACAAGGGAGGGAATGTGGTAGTCTTGGATAATGAGCATTATATTGGGATTTGTAAGAAAATTCTCAACAATGTGGACTGGTATCGTTGTATGCCAGCCTCCATTGTGGAGAAATATAACAAAGAGTTCTACGAGATAGTTGACTCCGCATTTCTTAATAATATAATTAGTAAAGCCACTTGGACCTTTGTGAGAAACAACTTTCCCAAGACCCCCACTTTCTATGCACTCCCCAAAGTGCATAAAAACCTGACAGATCCACCGGGCAGGCCCATAATTTCAGGGGTGGGCTCAATAAGTGATAACGCTAGCAAATTGATTGATGAATATCTTAGGCCCTTCGTCGTGTCCTTGGTTTCCTATGTAAAGGACACTAGCCACTTTTTACAAATCCTGGACCATTTGTCTGTTTCAGATCAAGCCCTCCTCGTCACCATTGACGTGGAGACACTTTACAGTTCCATTCCACATGAACTAGGCTTGGCAGCAATCAGACATATACTTCAAAAAAAATTGGACTCTGACCCCATTTACAACGAATTCATCATTGAACTGCTCGAGTACATCCTTACTCATAATGTTTTTACCTTTCTCGGCTCCCACTACCTCCAGGTGCAGGGGGTAGCGATGGGGACGTGTTGTGCCCCATCGTATGCCAACCTGTACCTGGGGGAGTGGGAGCAAACCCTCTTTTCAGATGACAATATCACCCAATATACCAATCACATCCATGGGTGGTATCGATATATAGACGACATTTTTGTCGTCTGGGAGGGCCCCCCGGATGTGCTCGAGCAGTTCATATCCAGGATGAATAAAAATGACTTCAACTTGACATTCACTATGTCCTTTAACAACACTCATGTAACTTTCTTAGACATCGAAGTCTTCAAAGATGGACAAGGCAAGCTTTCTACGAAGCTCTTTAGAAAAAGCACGGCTGGCAATACCATATTGCATGCTGCTAGCTTCCATCCAAAACCTTTAATTGATTCCATACCCTACTCGCAATACATTAGGATCAAGCGCAACTGCACTGATAACGAAACCTTTCTGAAAGAAGCCGCTGCCTTACGAGACAGATTACTAATACGCGGTTACTCTCACAAATGTCTAAAAAAGGCTTTTAAAAAAGCAATGGACAAACCCAGACAAACGCTTCTCCATTCTACGAAACAACAAAGAGATACACACCATTCTAGTATAATTACAACTTATAATCAACAACACCAGCAAGTCAAAAGAATAATTGAAAGATACTGGCACTTATTGGTTCTTGACCCCAGTCTGGGCCACTTAGTGCCAGAAAAACCCGCTTTTACCTTTAGGAGAGCGACCTCTATTGGGGACAAAATCACCAACAGCGAATTTCGACCAACAACAACTCATTGCAAATACAGGGGCACATTTGCCTGCGGCACTTGCCACTATTGCGGCTACATGCTGACCCAGAGAAACCCTACTCTCCCTAATGGGAATACCTTTTTTCCTAGACATTTTGCCAACTGCAGGACCACTGGAGTGGTTTATCTACTCCAGTGTAACTGCGGTTGCTTTTATATAGGAAAAACCAAACTTGAATTCTGGCGAAGAGCATATAGACATATTTTGTCTATGAAAA
The DNA here is from genome assembly GCA_037952835.1 of Lithobates septentrionalis. Classification (NCBI taxonomy): domain Eukaryota; kingdom Metazoa; phylum Chordata; class Amphibia; order Anura; family Ranidae; genus Lithobates; species Lithobates septentrionalis. The sequence continues at coordinate 1,566,633 of JBBDGP010002838.1, forward strand.
CAGCTGACCCGGATCTCCCTCTGGGCCGGCATGTGGCCTTGGTACATGGGGGCAAGTTTCCCGTTATCAGGTTTTTGATTCTGGATCGCATACACCCTAACCCCAGAGGGGGCGACTGGAATAAAATTTTACTCCAGCGAGAACTAAAATGAATACACTTATTAAAGGCCACTATACCCCCAGGCCTCAATGAGGCTGTTTGCTTCAAACCCTTTTTAGAAGGCTTTAATTCCGGAGGAATGGAAAGATAATTTCTTGTTTTCCTCTCTTCCCTACTCCCAGGTCCTTTTTCCCCTTTCCTTCCTTTCATTTGCTGTGTCCCCCCTTTTTTTGTTATCACATCTAACTTTGTACACCTAGCTGATTGTCGGGCCTCATACATACCTCCCTGTCCCTTTTTTTTTTTTTTTTTTTTTTCCCGTTACTGTGCACTCCAACATATTGACCAGCTTTTTTCAGGGTACCTTGTATCAGATCTATACAATCAGCTTGGTTGGTTCCCCTTTAGGAACCTCCCTTTTGTTTTGTACATATGCTATTTGCTTGTTTTTTATTCTGTGTTAGCACTAACCATATTTCAACCCATGGTCATGTCTTCTGTTACTCTATGCCAGTTTTCTCACTTGAGGCTTTTGTTGGTGTTTCTATCTTGTAATGTCCTGTATGAAGAGATCATATTACTCGCTTGTATTTACTTCATTATTATATTGTTTAACATTCAATTTGGTTTATTCCCCCTCGTTTATGATTTCACTATCTTGCGACATGTCCCAGTCCTCTCTCCATATACCTTTATTTAAGCCACTGAAATTCAGCAGGGTTAACGTTTAATTTCCCATACTTTTCTATTTTTTCAATTTATTATTGCTAGTTCGTCCTGTATCCCTACATTATTATCTTTTACTTTCCCATATTCCCCTTTTTTTGGGGTGTAATTTTTTCCATCTTGTCTAGGATGTATACATTTTTATATGCTCTTTTTGTTTTAGTCTACTTTGTCACTCCCCTGCCCCCCCCCCCCCCGGGGCGTGTTCGGCCAGAGCGATGGCCCGGCACGGAAATACCGCCCCAGATATGTTTTTTCTTTCTGGGTCGGTGCTTAGGGAGGTTGCTGGGCGTAGCTCCACCTTGCGCCCACCGCCTCCATGTTGCCACTCCAGCGAGCATGCCCAGTTCGCTGAATGAGGCACTTCCGTGTCGGTGGAGCGGGTGTGCGCGACGTCGCTCCAACGTCATTGCGCTTTCGCGCATGCGCGGTAGGGGCGGCGCCGCACACCCTCGCTCCGGGAGGTTTTAATAGGCGTCCCAGCTGACGGCCCTCATTACACAGCTGAGCGTCTCCTTGACGCCAGCTGATTGGAGCCTGTCATACATTTAAACCGGCCCCACTCACTCTCTGCTATAGCGCTCTGTACGCTGGATGCAGGTTTGCGTGGCTGGCCGTGTCCATACTCTTACCCTCCTAGGTATGTGTATTTACTTTTTTGCTCATTTTTCTCCCCCTTCAAGACCATTATTACCATTGCATTATACTTCCTCTTTCACTATTGATTCCTCTTGGGCTACAGGAGCATTGTTGTTTTTTGTCTCCTTACCACCTTTTATCCTGCTCTGATTATATTCTATCCCCTGCAGGCTAAGGGGAATTTATACACATGGCTATTTCAGCTCTAGTCTCATATTTGGTTTTTGATACATGAACTTCATATCTTGATGCTAATTCCGCTCAAAGCACTTTAGTCTTTTACCATTATATTTTTTAATATGTATGCATTAATTGGGACATATACTTCCCCATTACACATCTCTAATCAGATATTTTTCCCAGTATGCATCAATTTAATCTATACATTATCTTACATACACGTATTTTTATTACCTCTGTTTCCTATAAGGTATATTATTCTTGCTAGTTAATTTCCTCCTCTGTTACCCGGCCTTAAATATTTGGTAAGTTATATGCGTATATTTGACAGTTACCACTCCAATATATACACAAAATATAGATACATACTCTCTGTACACCTTTTTGGTCTGTCATTTTTTGCATTTATTCTCTATACATATTGTATTTCTGCTAAGGCACTTCAATTTTTTCATTTTTTAGGGGCGCCTTCCTGTGACCTCAGCTTACCGCTCTGGCTTGCGCATGCCTGGGTTCGAGCGGGATGGGCTTAGTGTGACACTCCTCTATGGAGATGACTGCTTATCTTCCTGCAGCTTATACCATCTAAATTTAGCACTTATACTTATTACATCCTTAATTGCCCACTGCCACCCCGCTTTTCTTCAGTAGCTTTTTTAAACTTCCCCCCACAAGCGGTTAATGGAACTCTCCCAGGTAGGTGATCAATGGATCATTTAAATCCCCTATTGGATATCTACTGATAACCTATGTACTATTTGATTTTTGTTTTACACTCTTCCAATCTTACTCATACATATTTTTTCAATATATTCAGATGAACCCCTCTTTTCGACCATGCCCCTGAAGAAGGACTCTATAAACACTAAACATCCCGAAACGCGTCGGGCTTGAAAAGAGGTTTACCTTCATTATTGCTTATTGCTTGATTGTTCCATGTATTTACCTATTAGTACTACTTTGTTACTGTTGATATCCACTTTGTTTTTAATAATTGTATTACTCTAATTGAATAAAATTTATGCCCTTTTATGATGTATTATAGTTTCTACTTCTAATTTTTTTCTATTATGCAAGTGCCGGAAAAGTCCACTTAGGGGAACTCTTTTCTTGTGTTTATGTACTATTGGACGTGGCACGGCTTCTCTCCTAAATAAGTTGGTCTCCCTCCTTGTTTCACTCTCCTGAACGTACTGATGGTGTAGTATTATTATTTTTTTTTTCAGCCTCCAAACGTTCCTTTCCTAATTCGGCTGTAAATGCCCATGTGTGCATGGATTAACATAGATGTGCGTTTAGACAGTGAAAGAAAAACGTCGCACACCTGTCAAAGTTTTTTTATTTCATGACCTGTGTGCATGAGGCCTAATAGTCATAAGCTGTTCCCTTTTAACTTGTATCTTAAAAAAAGAAAAATTGTAAAAGACTATAGCTTCCCTAGCAATGAGAATGGTATATTTGTGCTGCTAGAAGAAAATACGTTAATGTCAGTCAGTGAGCTTGTGCAGGTGGGAATAGGCTCCCAGCTAATGTATGCTCAATGTACTGTACTCGTCATCGTAAAACAAACCTCGCTCATCACTCCTGATTTCACACCGCACATGTCTAACCTGTGATTATGGAGCAGAGGGAGATTGGCATGACACAATCGCCCTGCAGTTGATTGCTGTATTTTCGTTTGATGAGAGAATCTGCAATCATATGCCAGAGTCAGAGGAGCAAGTTTAAACAGTGATGATTGTGTTGCATGACCATGCCAAATGTGCCCTACTGATGAGCCCGGAAATTTCCTTATTCTGCTGAACATACATTTTCTCTTTTTATTTAATTTTTTTTTTCATTTTTACAGAGCACTGGTGAATTGATTATTCATCAAAGGTTTTCAAATGATACAAATTTTCATTTTAAGCTGCAAAATGTAGTACTTTACTGATTTTTCCACATTTTACAAAGTCTGAGCTGTTAACCTGGAATCAGCAGTTTGATAGTCTTACACCTGAACTTCAGGCAAATATACCGTGTATATCCATGTCATAAAAGTCCAAAAGGCAGCGCTTGAATTCACATAAAAGTTCTTTCAGTAAACGAATAGAAGATAAAAGGGAAACTTCACCAGCTTCTGTGTGTATGGAGAGGCACACCACACCCAAGTGAATCTAATCTGCTTACCAGAAGGTAATGATGATATGTAGGCATATAATCATTAATCTCAGGAAATCGCGGTGTCACTCTCCAAATGATACAGATGAAATGAAACAGGAGGTCCAATCTTCCAATAGTATATGGCCACCAATATATCGAGCTCCAAAACCGTATATACTCGAGTATAAGCTGTGTTTTTCAGGATATTTTTTAGGCTAAAAAAAAAACCCTGCCTCGGCTTATACTCGAGTGAATGTCAGGTTAAGAAAAAATGTCCCGCAATGGAGGCGACAAAGGGGCAGGGCTGTCCCGCTGGGGGCCGCTCATGAATCGGCCTGGCGCACCTGCCAATTTCCCCTCCCATGTTGTGTGTCCAGCTGCATAATGATGTCCCGCCTCTTATACCGCCTCTTGTGATAGACGGCACAGTGATCCATTGCTAGGAATCATTGTGCCGTGTGCCAAAGGAGGCGGGACATCGTTACCGCGGCTGCACGGCGATACAGATCTGACACAGCGAGACATTGTGACATCTACCAGGAACTGGTAAGGCTGTATATGAGCGCTGGCAGGCTGTATTTCATGGGCACTGGAGGGCTGTATTTCATGGGCACTGATGCACACTGGCAGGCTGTATTTCATGGGCACTGATGGACACTGGCAGGCTGTATTTCATGGGCACTGGAGGGCTGTATTTCATGGGCACTGATGCGCACTGGTAGGCTGTATTTCATGGGCACTGATGGACACTGGCAGGCTGTATTTTTGATGGGCACTGGCAGGCTGTATTTAATGGGCACTGGCAGGCTGTATTTCATGGGCACTGATGGGCATTGGCAGGCTGTATTTTATGGGCACTGATGGACACTGGCAGGCTGTATTTCATGGGCACTGGCAGGCTGTATTTCATGGGCACTGGCAGGCTGTATTTAATGGGCACTGATGCACACTGGCAGGCTGTATTTCATGGGCACTGGCAGGCTGTATTTTTGATGGGCACTGGCAGGCTGTATTTCATGGGCACTGGAAGGCTGTATTTCATGGGCAATGACATGTGTATTTCATGAGCACTGATGGGCATTGGCAGGCTGTATTTCATGGTCACTGATGGGCACTGGCAGGCTGTATTTCGTGGGCACTGGTAGGCTGTATTTCATGGGCACTGATGGGCACTGGCAGGCTTTATTTCATGGGCACTGATAGGCTGTATATGATGGGCAATTTACCGGTAGCTGCTGCATTTCCCACCCTAGGCTTATGCTCGAGTCAATAAGTTTTTTCCATTTTTTTGTGGTAAAATTAGTTGCCTCGGCTTATATTCGGGTCGGCCTATACTTGAGTATATACAGTAGATATGATAGCCGCTCACCAATTTAGCATTACCCACATGGAAAATAGGGAGCAATAGTGAAGCCCGTAAGGTAAAAAAAAAACAGTAATTTATTGTAGTTCACTTACAAGTAGTAGTAGAATACAGTCATCGTGATCTAAGATAAAATCCGCGGCTCTCAGATGCTTACATCGGCCAGCCTGACATGTTTCATGCGAAAGGATATTATCATCGCCTCTGATGATATCCTTTCGGAGCTCGATATATCGGTGGCCATATACTATTGGAAGATCGGACCTCCTGTTTTCATTTCATCTGTATCATTTGGAGAGTGACACCGCGATTTCCTGTGATTAATGATTATATGCCTACATATCATTATCTTCTAGTAAGCAGACTGGATCCACTTGGATGTGGTGTGCCTTTCCATACACACAGAAGCTGGTGAAGGGTCCCTTGTATCTTCTATTCCTTTATTGAAAGAACTTTTATATGAATTCAAGCGCTGCATTTTGGACTTTTTATTTTTATTGTTTGATGATCAACAAACTGTGCTGGCTGCTTTTATATTACATTTTATTGGCATTTTAGTTAGCGCAGATACCCACCACCTTCTTTTTCTCATATCCATGTCATAGGCGTGCACAGGGGGTGTGCCGGATGTGCCTGGGCACACAATAATCACCATGCGTGGCACAGATTCCCCCTGCTGATATTTCACCAGAAATCCCCAACGGGGCTCCTTCGAGAGCCGAGGGACGGGTCGCCTCGGGCGGCCGACATCGCGGGCACCCAGGACAGGTAAGTGTACTTATTTAAAGTCTGCAGCTACAGTGTTTGTAGCTGCTGACTTTTAAAAAAAATGTCACCAAAAATCCCCAACGGGGCTCCTAAAAAAAAATTGTAAAAAATAATAAAAAAATAAAATTGTAAAAAATGATACAAATTAAAATAAAAAAACTACTGACGTGTCCATGTTTTGATACGTCTTGAAAATTTTTTTTTACATTTATTTATAGAAGTGTGTGTATGTATATACTGTGTATTTACACACCTGCCTATGTGTGTTTGAGCTTTGGGATGCAAACCCCAATGCAATAGGCTGTGCACACCTATGATCCATGTATTTCAAATGTTTTGCCCACCAAAGAATTTGTAATTTTTTTTTTTCACTAGTATTTTTAGCGGGACAGATCGGACACTTTTGACACTTTTTTGGTACCATTGACATTTATACAGCGATCAGTGCCCAAAATAACCACTGATTACTGTATAAATGTCATTGGCAGGGAAGGGGTTAACACTAGGGGGCGCTCAAGGGGTTAAATGTGTGTTCTAGGGAGTAATTCATTTTTTTTTTTTTTTCAAATATGATTTTATAAAAATTTTCTCAGGAATGAATATACATACTATAACAATGCTTATAGACTGGTATGATAGGAGATCATAGTCTCCTAAAATAATAAGCATATATTACAAAAGAATCTTAACATATATTAAATTTATACATACAAAAACTCAAAAATCTAAGTATCCCCTTATCTCACTGCTACAGTAATCTTTCAGTTCCTGCTTCTTATCAACTTATGTGACAAAGCACCTCTGCTTCCTTCCGTATACTATAACTTAAAAGTGGAGGGTCACCCTAAAATAAAAAATAGCAAGAAAAATCGTAAAAAAAATTAAAAAAAACATTTGAAAAAAAAGAAAACCCTTGTTGCTAGGCAGTCTTCCTAATCTGCCTCTTCCTATTCCGCGGCATGTCCTGCTCCTCGGTGAGCAGCCCCGTTGCCTTCTGGGAACTGTGTGTGTTCCCAGAAAACCATGGAGCTATTCACAGAGCGCCGCTCGCACGTGCGCTGTAGGAGGCTCCACTGCCTGTTTCCCTTAGTCAGGGCTTTTTTTCTCAAACAATAGGTGTTGCAACTTAACCACGGCCCCACAAAACCCCTCCCCCTACACACACCCTCCAAATCACATCAAATAGTGAGTGTGTTTAGTCAAATTTCACGAAAACAGTGGGAGGGTCTTAAAGGGGCATTAAATACCAGGATTGCATTACATACAGAGTGCAGAGCTGTCACTTGTAAACACAGAAACCAGACTTTTGTGTTTACAAGTGATTGTGGTGAGCAGGCACCAAAGGCTCTGATACAAATTGTGGACAAGGAAAGATTACTCCTGCGCTTGTGAGGGTCTGTTTTGGGTTTGAGAAGAGTAGTATTGTAAACTGTAGCAAAGCTAAAAGAGATGATATTGCATGTCCCGCTGCCCAGAAAATGACCCCGGGGTGGTCAGGTAAGGCTATATGGAGAGTGATGGATGAAGGGCGCGTGATCAATAGCTCACATCAAAACATATAAAATTTATTCAGAGGAAATTAAAAGCAAATAAAAGCAATTGAATAATACCAATACTACGTGTCATGCAAACGGGTAACAAAATATAAAAGACATGGGAAATAAAAATGGGTTAAAAATATCATGAGCCCATGTTAAGGCGGGTGTTTAGAGTTGGCTAACGCGTTTCGAGGATAACCTCTTCATCAGAGCCTTTTGAGAACCAGGGTGCAGTCTCTATATGCCAGTAGGCCAAAATATGTACATCAACATAATGGCTAGTTGGAGAGAACGGCCTGAAATGGAAGATGCGATTTTCTGTGTTCCATACCAGTCCACGTTCAAGCGTTCTGTCACGGGCTGGGTGGAAGAGAGATTTTTTTGACCTGTGTTCTCCTGGGAAGATGCTGTCCAGTTTTTGGAGGATGGAGGGGGGTGAAGTGCTCATGAGAGAATACTGCAGCCGAGTGTGTCCGCAGCAGTCTCTCTGTCTCAGGTGAAGCTTCACACTCGGCTGCAGTATTCTCTCATGAGCACTTCACCCCCCTCCATCCTCCAAAAACTGGACAGCATCTTCCCAGGAGAACACAGGTCAAAAAAATCTCTCTTCCACCTAGCCCGTGACAGAACGCTTGAACGTGGACTGGTATGGAACACAGAAAATCGCATCTTCCATTTCAGGCCGTTCTCTCCAACTAGCCATTATGTTGATGTACATATTTTGGCCTACTGGCATATAGAGACTGCACCCTGGTTCTCAAAAGGCTCTGATGAAGAGGTTATCCTCGAAACGCGTTAGCCAACTCTAAACACCCGCCTTAACATGGGCTCATGATATTTTTTACCCATTTTTATTTCCCATGTCTTTTATATTTTGTTACCTGTTTGCATGATACGTAGTATTGGTATTATTCAATTGCTTTTATTTGCTTTTAATTTCCTCTGAATAAATTTTATATGTTTTGATGTGAGCTATTGATCACGCGCCCTTCATCCATCACTCTCCATATAACCAAAGGCTCTGAGCCAGAGGTGGTGGAACTGAGTTCCACCAAGTTCCCCCTGAAAAAAAGCCCTGCCCTTAGTTAGGATGGTGGTGCCGGGAGCCGAGGGACGGGTCGGCCTCGGGCGGCTGACATCGCGGGCACCCAGGACAGGTAAGTGTACTTATTTAAAGTCAGCAGCTACAGTGTTTGTAGCTGCTGACTTTTAAAAAAAAATTTTCCTGGCCGGAATCCCGCTTTAAAAAACAAATCTAAATAGAGGACAAGAGGAGATATAACATAACATTAAAAAAAAAAAAGGGGGGGGGGGAAGGGAAAGGAAGTTTTAGAGAGGAGGGAAGGGGAAAAAATAATAAACAGGGAAAGGATTCCGAAAATGAATGACATGGGGAGTAATTCTAACTGGGGGTGGGGGGTGGGACTGCTTGAAGGAGGAGGCAGATCGCTGTTCATACTTAGTATGAACAGCGATCTGTCTCTACTCCCCTGACAGAACGGAGATCTGTATCTTTACATTGACAGATCTCCATTCTGTCTCTCTCAGGAGCGATCGTGGGTGCTCCGTCGTCGCACCGTGGGCGCGTGCACCCCCTAGTGGTCTTAAAGCGGCCAATGTACAGCTACGGCAATTTGCCCAGGGGAGCCAGCCTGCCACAGTATAACTGCAGCGGCTGGGCCTCTAGTGGTTAACCACTTTAAGAAATCACTTTTTTTATGTAGTTTTAAACCAAAAAGCAAACCTTTAATAAATTGAAGCTTGCCAGTTCTTAGATGTGAGGACTGCATTCGTTTTCCTTTTTTGGGCTTTCTTAATCGATTTCATTATTTATTTATTTTTTTTTTTTTTTAGTTGTTGCAGAAACCAATCAGAGGTGATAATTGTATTAACAAAAAAAAAGTGTCTTGCCTAAAAATGGATATAAACAGAACGGATTTAAACAAACGACATCTGTTTCAATGGACCTGAACGTTGGCTGTTCTGTTTAAAAAACATACCTGAACAGACGCAGATGTTCATCCGTTTACATCCATTTGTCCATAGAAATTATTTGCTGTCCGTTTTTCATTTATCAATATATGGAACAAAAATGGACAGACAGAACACACCAATTGTGCAAGTTCTCCCACTTAAAAAGATGAGAGGCCTGTAATTGTCATCATAGGTATACCTCAACTATGAGAGACAAAATGTGGAAACAAATCCAGACAATCACATTGTCTGATTTTTGAAAAAATGTATTTGCAAATTATGGTGGAAAATAAGTATTTGGTCAATATCAAAAGTTCATCTCAATACTTTGTTATATATCCTTTGTTGGCAATGACAGAGGTCAAACGTTTTCTGTAAGTCTTCACAAGGTTGTCACACACTGTTACTGGCATGTTGGCCCATTCCTCCATGCAGATCTCCTCTAGAGCAGTGATGTGATCAGTGGGGCGATCAAGGGGTTAAGTGTGTTCCCTCAGCGTGTTCTAACTGTAGGGGAGATGGGCTTATTAGAACATGACAGATATCACTATTCCCAATCACTGGGAGTAGTAGATCTCTGTCATGTCATCTGGCAGAACGGGGAATCGCCTTGTTTACAAAGACAGTTCCCCGTTCTGCCTCTCCTCACCACTATCGTGGGTCGCCGGCGTACATCGAGTCTGCAGGACCCGTGGGCACGCTCCTGCGTCGCACGCCCGCTGTCAACCTTCAACCGAGCAATATTCAGGTACGTCGGTTCGCGCAGGAGAGGCGACCTGCGACAGTATATCTGCGTGAGCTGGTCAGCAAGTGGTTAAATACCGGTAATAAACAATAAAAAACTGTGGGGATCAAATGCCACCAAAAGAAAGCGCTATTTGTGTGAAAATAATGATATAAAAGGTGATTTGGGTACAGTGTTGCATGACCACGCAATTACCAGTTAAAATAGTGCAGTGCTGAATAGCAAAAATACGCCCTGGTCGCGCAAAGACATCAGTTTTCATGCGGGTCAGTTATGTGCCCTATTCACACCAATGTTGATGTCCTGTCAGTTTTTGTTGCCATGCAGAAAACTACATACACCTTGCAGATTCCTGCTCAGAAAAAAATCTGCACATGATACCATTGTTGTGGTGTGAACAGGGCACATAGAGAACAATTGTTTTTTTTTTTTGTTAACAAAAATAGAAAGAAATCCTGCGAGCCACCACTGTCTAGATCAGGGGTCTCAAACTGGTGGCCCTCCAGCTTTTGCGAAACTACAAGTCCCATCATGCCTCTGTCTGTGTGAGTCATGCTTGTAACTGTCAGCCTTGCAATGCCTCATGGGACTTGTAGTTTCGCAACAGCTGGAGGGCCACCAGTTTGAGACCCCTGGTCTAGATGCTTAAAGTGGTTTAAATAACCCAAAGACTAATGGCATTAAGCCTGTCATATGTATCATGAAAGACCGATAAATTATCTAAAAGCTGCTAGCACGTCACATATATCGTGCAAAGATAAATACATTAATTGAATACGTTGAGCTAAAAATTATATAGATTGTAGTGTATAATAAAACTATGTAAAATGTATCAAATTAATATAACTAATAAATGAATATGATATACACACAAAACCAATTTAAAGTGCCTCGTGCATAACTGTGTTTAATACCATAAACATAAACAAATAACGTACAGAAAAAAAGTGCTCCTGTGCAATATATAGGGGTTGATTTATTAAAGGTAAATAGGCTGTATTAGGCTGTGCACTTTTCAAAGTGCAATTGCTCCAGAGCTTAGTAAATGAGGTAAAGCTTCACTTTGCAAAGAATACCCAATCACATACAAGGAAAATAAACAGCTTTTTTGCTTGCACATGATTGGATAATAGAAGTTAGCAGAGCTTTTGCTCATTTACTAAGCCCTGGAGCAACTGCACTTTGCAAAGTGCTCAGTCTATTTGCCTTTAGTAAATCAACCCCATAGTGTCCAAATAGGTCACGAATGACCGTGCTGAAAATAAACAACAGTGCAGGGGATATGTGATTCAAATCATAAGACAAAGTGCTCATGTGCATATAAATCGCATCCAACTCAGTCTCTAGTAACGTGATAAAAGTTTGTGTGATTCAAGAACAGTAAAAAGTGTGATCCAAGAAGTGCTGGGGTGTCTTCACTCAGGTGCCCCCCTTAGGTAGTAAATGCTCACCTTGGAGCATGCGACTTTGCGATTAAGCTAAGTCAAAGCACGCATGTGAACCACCTCTGGGCTCTTTAGAATGTCAGGCTCCTGGGTTCCTCAGCATAGGAAGGGGAGGGGTCAGGACGGCATAACAAGACGTCTTGTAAGCTAAGGAGGACACTCATATCCTCCCGATACCACCCTGGTATAATCTGCTACATGTTCATCATAGAATGGTGCACTGACACACCTAAAATATATGTGAGTACCCCAGATGGGGATCTTTGCTTTAGTGAAATAAATTGTTTAAAACGTCATTACACTATCGAGTTTTTCCTTTCACATATGCTAAGGAACCCAGGAGCCTGACATTCTAAGGAACCCAGGAGCCTGACATTCTAAGGAACCCAGGAGCCTGACATTCTAAGGAACCCAGGAGCCTGACATTCTAAGGAACCCAGGAGCCTGACATTCTAAAGAGCCCAGCGGTGGTTCACATGTGTGCTTTGACTTGGCTTAATCGCAAAGTCGCACGCTCCAAGGTGAGCGTTTACTACCTAAGGGGGGGCACCTGAGTGAAGACACCCCAGCATGTCTTGGATCCCACTTTTTATTGTTCTTGAATTACACAAACTTTTATCACGTTACTAGAGACGCAGTTGGATGCGATTTGGATGCAATCTATATGCACATGAGAACTTTGTTTTATGATTTGAATCACATATCCCTTGCAGTGTTGTTTATTTTCAGCACGGTCATTTGGACACTATATATTGCACAGGAGCACTTTTTTTCTATATGTTATTTGTTTATGTTTTTGGTTTTAAACACTGTTATGCACGTCTCTGCACCATGGTATGGGGACATACATTCTTGTGATCCTGACGTCTCTGCACCATGGTGTGAACAAGGCCTACAACCTTCTGGAGGTTTAGTGGTCAAAAAATAGAAGCTCATGGCCTCCGACATCAGAAAACAACTGGGTGAGGAGTATCATATCCAGAGTTCAGGACACACCCGCCTCTCTGCCTCTTATCAGAGGCACATTGACATGGAAGTGTGGTTTCCACATGTATTTACAAATGTATATACCTAAAACCTCTGATTTTACCCTGAGAAATGTAGCGCACCCCACGTTGGACCCGCTGGTGAATAGGGATCCCCCACCCTGCAAAGCCAGGCACACCGAATTATCACAGGCACACTTGGAGTCAGTGAACAGTTTTTTTGAATTTATCGAGGGGATAAAACCTGGATAGGGATTAGGGAAATTATAGGATACCTACTTGACTTCAGAAACTTTAGGGACAACTCCTCCTATGTACAGCTATATACACCACTCTTCCTCCAGGACTCACTTGCTTGCAGGAAACACAGACTCAGGTGGGACACTGATAATTGATCTAGCAAGAAGACAAAAGTCAGATCTTGTAGCAAATGCCCTTTACAGGCAGGCACCCTGGCAGGGCCGTCTTTTCGCATAAGCACGCTGTGCAGTTGCCCGGGGGCCCCACTTGCCTGGGGGGCCCCAGCTGCCCAGCGACCCAGGGCCGTCTTACCAAGCGGGCACCTCTGGGCATGGACCAGGGGCCCCAAGTGCTCATGGGGCGCCACCAGGGCTGCCTCTTATCTAGGCGGATGCAGTACTCGCTCTCGGCTCGACTGCGCATGTGCAATTCCCGGCTGGAGCCGGCGGAGACCGAGAGTCTCCAATCATCTATCTGAGTGATTGAAGCTATTTGTACCCTCCCCCTTTCTCTCAATGCGCCTTATTCAAGTTCCTCACAGGAGAAGCTGAGAGGGGGAGGAGTGGAGCCAGCCTGCAATGGAGGACGGAGTTCAGCCTAGCCTAAGGTAAGCTAACTGAACAACATGCAGTCCTGTCGGTGGCTTATCTTAGTGGGCAGGAGTAGGGGGAAAGGATGGGCTCTGTGTAGCAGGCTCCTGTCTCATGCTGTTACACTAGATGGTTTTTGTGTGTGGCTGTGAACTTCTCTGCTTCTAAGGGGAGCACGTTTTCTGAGGTCTCCCCCCAATCTCTATTACACCTCCCTGTCCCTACCCATTACCTGCTCACCAGGCACAGCCTCCTCTCCTGCATGACCACCTCATGTGTCAGGAGAGGGGAGGCAGCAGCAATATCACAGATCAGGCTGGTTTTGTAGATGAAAAGTGCTGGTGTTGTATAGTGTGTGTTTTATAAAAAAATATGATCATTATATATTTTATTATTGTGCTTGATGGACTTAAGGTGTTTATTATTCATATATTTATTTAGTAAGTAGTGAGCAAATTTAGTGTGGAAGCGCACTGGAGTATTTTTATTTGTTTATAATGGAAAGAGAGTAGTGAAGTGATGGGGGAAGTGGATGGAAAGGGTGAGGAGTGAGCTAGACCCCTTTCACACATACACGTTCAGGTCTGTCTGTCTCAGTTTTTCAGGCGGACCTGATCGGACGCTCCATTCACCTCTATGGAGTGACGAATGTCAGCAGACCTGTCCGCTGACATCCATTCCGCTAATTCAGGCGGATGGAAACCCTATTGTCCATCCCTCTGTCAGATGCGATGAAAACTGGCAGGCAGATCTGTCTTCATCCGATCCCCCATAGAGGAGAGCGGAGCTCTGACGGGTCTGTCTCTCCACAGTGAGCAGAGACGGACCTGTCATCCGTCGGCTCAGCGGAGCGATCCCTGCTGAGCACACACGGACGTGTGTGTAAAAGAGCCCTAAAGAATAGAGGTATAGACTGGGTGACAGAGAGATGGATGATGGGATAGAGCAAGGCATGGAGGGATGTGAGCGAGACAGAAGTGAAATGATGAAGCAAAGGATGGAGTTATGGAAAGAAAGAGGGAGATACCGAATACTAGAGGGATGAAAGTGATGGAGGATAGAAAAGGTGGATGGATATAAGGCACAAGGAGTTTTGGAAAGATAAAAGAAGAGAGGGATAGAGTAACAGAGGGATGGAAGTGACGGAGGGTGAAGAGGTTGGAGGGACCTGCAGCAGAGGGAGGGATGTAGACAGGAGGTCTTTAGAATTGGGGACATACATTCTTGTGATCCTGGTTGCTACCTGGGATTGGGTTGCATTTGGTGAGCGGTAGTGCAGGCTTGTGGGGGGGCCCAGTGCATTACTTTGCCCAGGGGCCCACAATGCTTGGGCTGTGTAGAAAAATAGTGTCCAGCTTACATCACCGTGGCTACTGATCCCAGCACTACCTCTTCAGGCACTGCCAGCCCATCTGGCTACTTCTCCAAAGTCCTCCCTGACTGCACACTCACCATCCACCCAGCTCACTTGTCCCTGGAGATCTCCTGGATGCGCTGACTGGCTCCTGCTCTCCTAATTCTTGCTCCCGTGCCTCTGGATAGGACTCCTCCATGTGTTGTAGAGGATCTCTCCAGCATCGAAGCCCCAAGCCCAAGGTCAGCCCCCCCCAGACTAGGGGCTACCCTCAAGGGCCATTGACTGCCTCCTCAGCACTCCATCTCTATCTTCCACTTCACTGAGCCCCTGCTGGCATGACCTAGAATATTTAAGAGGTGCCCACCCCCTGCCAGCCCACTTGCTGGGGATCTCTCAATACTCCAGACAGCTCCTCCTAGCCTCCCTCCCATTCTTCTGGAAGCTTTTCCAAGGTTCCAGCGAGTAGGGGGAGGTACCAAATGTGCTGCCTGATGAGTCATCCAGCCTCCCTGAGTCACTCAACCCTGACCCAGATTCAACACAGGCTTGGCTGCCAGCCAAGCCAAATTTACCGACACTAGCACCTAGCTAAAGGGTGCTACAGTAGTTAAAGAGATTTGTTTTGTTTTTTGTCCATCTTGAAAGTGCGATGAGGACTGCTTATATTCTTTTGTGTATTGCCTTGCCCATGTGCATCTTTGTTTTATTGCTAATTTCAAGCAGATCCACAAGGAGACAACAGCTTCTGTGATGGAAGAAGAATTTTTACATTTCATTCTGCTTAGACTAGATTATGTGTCAATTATCTTTTCCCGGAAAAACTTTCACACAGCGTTACTGCCATTGTCGTTCCTGAATGGCAACACCCTGTCATATGTAAATTGTACAGTGTGCATCACATCGAGCAATTAATGTTGTTCTGTTCTAAAATCTGCTTCACAAAAAACAAAACTTTCAGTCTATTAACCTCTCCAACTCTAAAGCAATTTCCTTCATGTTAAACGTTTGTCTGTCAAGGTGTACCGGGATCTTATCCAAAATTGCAGAGTGCACTTGAACATCTTAGTGGCGCTTTGCAGAGAGCCATGTAATGGTGAGGTGAATGGCTCTTTTTTGAGCTGTGTTATAGTGTAAAAAGGCTGTACAATTATTAGAACAGCTGATAAGGGGGTTTGTTGCACAGAAAGGAATTGGTTGCAGCAGTGCAGATAACCTATCCGCTATCAAAACCTGACCTTTATACAGCTAACATTTGGCTCATTGAGAAAGCGTTCTCAGCTCTATACAATTACAGACGAGCCTTTACTGCTCATTTTAGAGATTAAAATGAAAATGCATTTTATCCTAAAAGCACAAATACATTTTCCATGCTCCTGCAAGTTATAAAATTGTACCAGTCGCATATACGTTAGTAATATGGTTTATGTTTAGGTCTTTTCTGCAGTTGTACAATCACCTCATCAGAGAGTAACAGGGCCAGGACAAGAGGTGGGCAGGAGGGACGACTGCCCTGGGCGCGGGGGTATCAATATACAATTTTATATTTTAAAATAGATGGCTGTTTATTAATGTTCATGACATATGTATGTACTTGCATTCTAGATTTTACCACCTTACTGTGAGCGCTAATGAAGATTTGTATAATCAAAATGCGTCAGAACTCATTCGCTATATGGAGG
This sequence comes from Lithobates septentrionalis, assembly GCA_037952835.1. NCBI lineage: Eukaryota > Metazoa > Chordata > Amphibia > Anura > Ranidae > Lithobates > Lithobates septentrionalis. Next base: position 1,583,105 of record JBBDGP010002838.1, read on the forward strand.
TATTTACATTTGCCTATATGTGATTATTCATGGTTGTTAAATTATGTAGAAATATCATTATCTGATCCTCTTTTTGGTTATCTTTATGGTGTTTTTAAATGTGAACGAACAAACTTTGTAAAATCTTTTTAACATTATTTTGTATAGTGTAGCATATGCAAAGTGCCTTAAAAATCTCAATTATTTACACATTCCATTTTTATCCCTGCTAATTTTTCATGTTTACTGTTCTCATTAAAAGTTAAGAAAAATCCCAAATTTTGGGTTGCTCCGAGGACAGTTATCAAGGGGAAATCCTCCACTAGTTACATAGTTAGCCAGATCGAAAAAAGACACAAGTCCATCCAGTTCAACCATAAAAATAAATAAATAATAATTCTGGTGACAACCAAGGATTCCTTCAGTTTGGAGGGATTTCCTCTCGCTTCCTATTTTGGCTATGGGACAGGAAGTGAAGGGAAATCCCCCCCCCCCCCCCCCCGATGGGGCACAGATGGCAAAAAACAAAGAAAAAAAAATGCCTGAGGGGTTATACCGTATATACTCGAGTATAAGTCGAATTTTTCAGCACATTTTTTTGTGCTGAAAGTGCCCCCCTCGACTTATACTCGAGTCAAGCACTTTTCTGCAGCAAAAAAATTCATTTTCCGAACCGACTTTGGGGCCCTGTATCTCAGGGCCACACCAAATTTGGGGTTCTTAGCACTAAGTGACCCCGAGATACGGGGCCCCAAATTCGGTCAACTGTGTCCATCTGCAGTGATGTCATTTCGGGACACTTTGGGTTCAGAGACCCCAAATTTTGGCTGCAGCTAGGGGGCATCTAGGAACCCATAACTACCGAGTTTGAAGTTCGGGGGACCTATGGCTGCAAATGGGCACAGTGAGGCATGCAAATGGGCACAGTGATGCTGCAAATGGGCATTGTTGACCCTCTTTTCCACTTACAGTAGCTGTGCATTTCTCACCCTCGTCTTATACTCGGGTCAATAAGTTTTTCCCATTTTTTTGTGGTAAATTAGGGCCTCGACTTATACTCGGAACGACTTATACTCGAGTATATACGGTAGTTTTTCCTTACTCTTCTTCTCTAACTTTCTTTAGTAACCACTACTACTATCTTACTTTAGTTCTACTTTAAGATTTTGTGCATGTGACCATACTGCGTGAATAGCAAGACATTCCCAGGACCCGCTGCCCATTGAGATGCATTAAAAGAGGCGGCTGTGTGCTGTTGTGCGCCAGGGTATGCATAAAGCACCTGCCTGCGCAATGATTTATGCTATGAATTTTATACTTCCCCCATATGACCATGAAGCCTAAAAATTCCCCTTCTCCTGGCGTATAAATGTTATAGCTGTGAGCAGTGGGGACTAGAGTCTATGGGGTTGATTTACTAAAGGCAAATAGACTGTGCACTCTGCAAGTGCAGTTGCTCCAGAGCTTAGTAAATGAGCAGAAACTCTGCTGACTTCCATCATCCAATCATGTGAAAGCAAAATGCATTTTTTTTTCTTTTTTCTTGCAAGCGATTGGGTATTCTTTGCAAGTGAAGCCTTACCTCATTTACTACGGTAAGTTCTGAAGTAACTGCACTTGCAGAGTGCAACTGAACTTTGCAAAGTGCACGATCTATCTGCCTTCAGTAAATCAACCTCTATGTTTAGATCGTTATGGTATTGTGGGGCATCTGTTCAAGCTTTCACCGGTCCTTGTCAAATTCCTCTTTCTTTGGATAAAATGTCATTGAAGAGCAGTTGTGTATAGGAGATATGTACTCTCTTCCGTAACGGCTTTGGTGAGCAGAACAGCTGTCTGCACAGGAAAATAGTATAGATTTCTATGTTTAAAGTACCCTCTTGTGTCCTGGTGATATCAGCAGGCTTATGTCGAAAGGTCCAGCCTAATCCACAGACTGCCTTGAAGTTTTGTGTTATGCGGAACAGATGCTTGATGAATTAGTTTAACTTACAGATCATTATTATTGATAAATCCTGCAATGTGTGCTTTGTGCTAGATGGAAAGCAGAACCATTACCTTTGAATGCACATCAGAAAATGATTTGTATGATCTATGGTACTTCACAGCCATTTAAAATCTCTTTAGACTCTAATTCATCTTGGATGCATAAACTGAGGCACAAGGCCTTGCACCAAGGGGAATGACAAATATCTTGTGACATGAATCAGTGGTCTAATGCTTGTTTCCTTGCTTATCCTAGTTAAAGTATAACAAACTGAGCTTGATAACAATAGGAATTTGATTTAATGCTGCTTTTAGGAAACCTGTAATTACATAAAAATGTAGCTCCCATTGTTGCCCCCTTTCTGGAAATGTTAGTTGCATGGCTCTCTCACTGATATTTAAATAGGATCGTCTTGCGCTAAAGTGCAAAAACAAATCAAAATGAAAGTGCTATCCAAGAAATCAATAATAAAACACCAAACAATAATATAATATAATATATATATATATATATATATATATATATATGTATATGTATATATATATATATATATATATATGTATGTTTCACTGCCAATAATGTACAATGCATTTATTGCATTTACAAAATGAAATAAAATATAAATATATGTGAAATAAATTGGCATATCAGAAAACCGTATCCAACGCTCCAGCAGGAGTGAAGAGCACCGCTTTAGCCCTGCCCGTGAAACATTTCATCGAAAGGACGTCATCACTGGGGCAACTGAGGTCCTCCATTGCCTCCGTGACCATGCCTTTTAGAATGAAACGCACTGGGCGGAGCTATAGCGGTGACATCATCACGCTCGCCGGGGCATTGGATGCAGTTTTCTGAAATGCCGATTGTATGTCTCCCTTTGTAAGTAGATGCCTAGTCTTTAATAAAATCTGTTGGTAAGTTATTGCACCATGAGAGATTATACCCCCATTCACTTCATAGCCATGTAAAATCTCTTTAGACTTAAATTCCTCTTGGATGCATAAACTGAAGCACAAGACCTTGCACCAAGGGGAATGACAAATATCTTCTGACATGAATCAGTGGTTTAATACTGGTTGCCCTGCCTATCCTAGTATAACAACCTGAGCCTAATAACAATAGGAATTTGATTTAATGTTGCTCTTAGAAAAACTGTAATTACATAAAAATGTAGCTCCCATCGTTGCCCTCTCTCTGTTGCACTGGCAATATAAAGATTGATAATGTACAATGCATTAAACTACACAATACAATATATTCAAAGAATAAAATAAATAGGCATATCAGAAAACGGCATCCACTGCCCCGATAGGCATAATGAAGTCATCGCAATAGCTTCACCCGACATGTTTCATCTGAAAGGACGTTATCACTAGGGCAACGTCTCATTTTCGTTTAATTAGTACAGTTTTCGTCCCCAAAAAATTGGAAGAGTAAGACTACGCATGCTCGGAAACGAAAGAATACATTACAATACAATTCAACACATTACTTCACTTCCGAAGTTGTATTCTGTCATACGAGAATTTTTGTAAGATGAGTAACCTCTTCATTTTGATATGAGACTAGCATGCCGAAAAATCAGCCAATCATTCGTCCGATATACTCATCGTGTGTATAAGGCTTTAGGCCCCTTTCACGCTGGAGACACCTTTCTTAAAAAAAAATGGATTCAGTTTACATCAGTATTTTAACATCCACTGCAAATGCAAAAACGGATGCAAAAACAGACCATTTGTTTGTTTACATCCGTTTTTAGGCCATTTTGTTTTTAAAACAGAAATAAAATAGGCCTTTTTTTGTTTCAAAAAATTGAAATTGATCATCCGCTGACATCCGCTTGCCCATAGAAATACATTGGTATCTGTTTTTCATCTGTTAACAGACAAACAGAAATTGTCTGAAAAACAGACAAATGGAACGCCCATGTGAAAGGGGCCTATCTCTTACTTTCACTAGACAGATTGCTGAAGTTATAAATATGACCCACAAAACACAGCGTTTCTGCCTGGGAAACCCTTTTGCATTTTACTAGTCAGAATTTCAGTCTATCAAGTAAAGAAGAATACAGGACAGGGTTTGTGCTGTTTGCTTTATCGCCTTGTTAAGTGCGGACATATCCATGGAGGGTCCTGGTCAGGTAAGAGTTTCCCTTTTTCTCAAAAAAGAAACACCTACCTGTGGAGCTTTTATGGGTCACTAGCCTTACAGGTAAGAATGAGTTCAGGATATTCTAGAGATTTTCTAGATCAGGGTTTCTCAACCAGGGTGCCATCTGGTTTTCCCTGGGATGCAGTAAGCACAGTGTAAGGGCTTACCTATGTTGGAGTCCATGGCGCAGAGATGTACGCTCACCCTTGCAAATACACACAGCCCACGGTAACAAAGAGATAAGCTACCTGGTCTGTGAATCTGTACACGGGGGCTTGACAGGAATTTGCCAAAGGATAGTCAAAGTAAAGCCGTAATCAGGGATTCCAGAAGTCAGAATAAACGATAAGCAGAGCTAGGGTCAGAAGCCGGAGTCAGTCTTGGAACGCTGTAACTGGAACACTGGAACACAAGAACATTAGGCAAAACAGGTGACAATGAACTGACCAAGCCCTCAGAGTGAGGCAGTGTTTTATACCCAGCTGATTAGGTAACCTGCCTCAGCTGATCCAGGAGTGACAAGTACTGATTGCAATGAAAGATCCAGAGAAAAGCCCTCAGTACTTCCTACAGAACTAGACTTGGCTGGAAAGCAGGCAGAATTAAGAACTGAGGAGTGGCTCAGAGGCGAAGCAACAGGAGCACTAAACAGATAGTCATGAGTTCAATACCTCCTTGAGCCACTTGGGGCATGACCACGCCAGGCCGTCTGCAGGGCACGGTAGGGACCGTGACACACAGTTTTCCCTGGATTAGCATGAGTTGCCATGGAGCGAGCAGGCTGGACATGATGGGGGGGGCTTCTGAAGTTAGATTAATTCCATCAAGGTGGTTGTGTGCATTGTCCCAGGCTCAGATTGCCAATTTTATTTACCAATTGATAAGTAGTAATTACAATTTTTATATTTTAGACTGGAGTGCCTCAAGAGTTTGCATACTCTTCAAGGGTTCCGCAACTGAAAAAAGTTTGGGAAACGCTGTTCTAGAAAATAACAGATTTTTTTTTATACTCCATTTGCATCACTGATTATGGGCAGGTTTAAACGTACAATATGGTGCTAAATCATTGAATCCCAAAATCAATTTTTTTTCCTTGGGTGCCATTTTTGCTATTCATTCCTTATTCCCCTGTTATATTTATTTACTTTCTCTTTTTTACACTTTTGATGGCTTCTGTTGCTTTTGAGATTGTACTACAGAACAAAATGGCTGCTGGAATCACCCAAAACAGAGTTATAATGAACAGTTGTCTACGGAGAGCTTCACTTCACCCTCAGGGGAGAAATAATCCTTACAAGGAAAATTGGCCATTTTTAATGTTGGGCTCATTTGTGTATAGTTCAATTAACCCCAGATGCCCCCAAAGGACCAGATAAATGGGATTTTAATGGTGAATGATCTCTCTCAAAAAAAAAAAAATCACACAAAATCACAAATACATTAAAATATTGCAACTTTATTTACATGTAAGTTAAAATCGTAGGGGCATATCATCCCCAATATAACGTAAAGCGTTGCGCAAACTGTTGGCGCTATATACATTTTGTATAATGATCATATATCTAAAATAAATCATACTATACATATTGGGGATATGCACCCTTGAAACCTAAAACCCCATGAAGCCATACACTTAGGGATGGGCCGAACAACCCCCTGTTTGGTTTGCACCAGAACTTTCGAACATAACAGAAGTTTGGAAACTGAATAACAAACCCCATTGAAGTTTAAGGGACCCGAATGTGAAAAATCAAAAGTGCCCATTTTGAAGGCTTATATGCAAGTAATTGGGCATACAATGGTTATGGGGGTCTGGATACCCTAGGGGACATGTGTCAATAGAAAAAAAAGTGCACTTACACCCCCTTCCTGCCCAGACCAATTTTCAGCTTTCAGCACTCTCACAGTTTGAATGAAAATGACTCATTCATGCAACAGTGCCCATATGAAACTTGCATCCTTTTTTTCACACAAATAGAGCTTTATTTTGGTGGTATTTAATCACTAGTGGGTTTTTTATTTTTTGTGCTATAAATAAAAAAAGGCCATACATTTTGTGAAAAAATGCCTTTTTCTTTGTTTGTCATAACATTTTGTTAATTAGTAATTTTTCTTCATAAATTTTGGCCAAAATTTATACTGCTACATATCTTTGCTAAAAATAACCCAAATTAGTGTATATTATTTGGTCTTTGTGAAAGTTATAGAGTCTACAAACTATGGTGCCAATCACTGAAAATTGCTCACATCTGATCAGGCCTTCAGTACATCAGGTGAATCTCATTTCTTGAGACACTAACAAGTCAGGAAAGTACAAATACCCCCCAAATGACCCCTTTTTAGAAAGTAGACATTCCAAGGTATTAAGTAAGTAGCATAGTGAGTTTTTTTAAGTTGTAATTTTTTTCCATAATTCTTAGCAAAATGAAGATTTTTTTTTTTTGTCATATTATCAGGTTATTTCTCACACACAGCATATGCATACAACCCCAAAATACATTCTGCTACTCTTCCCGAGTATGGCAATACCACATGTGTGAGACTTTTACACAGCCTGGCCACATACAAAGGCCCAACATTGAAGTAGCGCCTTCAGGCGTTCTACGAGCATGAATGACACATCTCTCATTTCTCAACCACCTATTACACTTTTGAAAGCCCTATCAAAGCCTACTGCTCTCTCCAACATGTTACAATCCACCAACCTGAAGCTATTAATACACAAGAGGCAGGAGCCCCTCACTTGGCACATATAGAAATAAGTCAGGAAGACATCTTGAGGTGATTGGGACGCAATTAAATGAAAATGCCCTCTGTTTAAGTAATCCTTCACAAGGCACCTATCCGGGTCTGCACAATCAAAAAGGGTCCAGTCCAAAAAAGAGCTCCAACACAAACCAGTATTTGTGATTGCATGATATTTTTTGAGAGTTCACTCACCATTAACTCCAATTTATCTGGTCCCTTGGGGGCATTCAGAGTCAATTGAATGTAGAATTTTGGAGGGATATGGTGTTTTGGTCTGGTCTCTACCCCTGCTATTACTCACCTTTTATAAAATCAGAATCATGTACACTAGGAAAGTGCCTAAGTTTAGGTGACATTCCTGCTTTTTGGTAATGATAGCTACTGTGTATTATGTGCCAAGGGTGCTATTATTTATTTCAGGTACTTTATATAGCGCAGTCAATTTACGCAACGCTTTACATATACATTGTACATTCACATCCGTCCCTACCCTCAAGGAGCTTACAATCTAAGGTCCCTAACTCACATTCATACATACTAGGGACAATTTAGACAGGATCCAATTAGCCTACCAGCATGTCTTTGGAGTGTGGGAGGAAACCAGAGTACCTGGAGGAAGCCCACGCAGACACAGGGAGAACATACGAACTCCAGGCAGGTAGGGTTGGGATTCGAACCAGCGACCCTTCTTACTGCTAGGCGAAAGCGCTATCCACTACACCACTGTGCCGCCCCTATTAAAGGAAATCTATGGTCAAAGGGTACACTTTCATTTTAGAATTTTAAAATTGTATTAGCAATACAAACAGTAGTCATTTCTAACAATAAAATATAAGCCTACTTGAAAAACCATCTGTCATGTTGTGAGTGCTTCCTCTTTGCTGCCATCTCGTTCCATAACTTCCTGGATTCCCTGCATGTTTTGCTTCTTCTTTTCTGCTGTTTACTTTCATTTTCTAAGGACCACATATCCCATGGTACCTTGCTGCCTGCAAGCATCGATTCCTGTACTGACTCTGCCTCCTGAAACTCCTCCTCTGAGCACCTCTGTAGTTCAGAAGGCATGCTCAGCACTGCCTACTCACAAGGCGTAGTGACTACATGACACAGAATTCCAGGAGGTAAAGATGTGGGGATGATCACAAAGTAAGTTTACAACTTCAAGATCATTCAGATTAATAGATGAAGGCTACAAATAATAGAAATACAATGTGGAAATGAATATATGATTTTACATTTTTGGCCATGGATACGCGTTAAGCTCCAAAGTATCAAAAATATGAAATTTATGACATCAGTTTTCTGAGTTGGAGCTTGGCTGGGTGCACTTTCCTCTGAAGCATGAATGTTCAAGGTTGCTATTATGACGGCGGTCCAGAAGGACCTGAAAATACCGCTGTTCTGACAACTCGTACATAAATAACATTTGCCTCCCAACCAGCCATTCAAAACAGCTTTATGTTTCCCATACAGCTTCCCACACTGCCCTAGTGACATCAAAAGTCGTATTGCGAGGAAAGCCAACAATTAATCAATGTCTAAAATAACCGTGTAACCATGGAGTCTTCAGAATGTGATTTAGCCAGCGTTCAATGAGTCGCGTTCTTGATAAATTTCAATCGGTTTTCTTCCTAAAATTTCTGCGGCCTCAGCACTGACTGCCGCAAGGATGTTACTAAGCAACAGACAGTAAAACTTCAGCCTTGCAGAAACCCATCACATATTAACATGCAGAGACTGGCTGCTAACTGCTAGTCCAGAAATACTAGTGCCAGGCTGGAGAAAGACACGTTGATGCCTCTGACAAGGTGAACTCGGCTTGTGTTTTTGTGTTTTTTTTTTTATGGAAATAATTATTTAAAATGTATTTCTTCCAATGCCATTATTATGTGCAAAGGAAAAAAAAAAACTCTGGCTGCAGCAAGAAAAAAATCTGAAAACGTAGGCTGGCTATGAATCTTGATGCGAAGGGCAAGGACATCTAAAAACAGCATGTATTACAATATGGGGAGGGGAAAAATGACCAGCAAATTACACTTGGAGAAGTTGAGCAAAGCCAAGGCACGCACAACACTACACCCCCTACATTATTGTTGCCATTCCTCTCTTCGTGCACAGCTACTGCTGGTCTCAGGCTAGTGCCAAGCAAAACACCAAGATTGGATAATAAGATATAATGTGAAACAAAACTTTTATTTAATAATTTTAAAACCACATGTCCCAAAGTGTGGAAAGTGTGCCACTAAGGATTCCACTGTCACTGTACATCGTTGTGGGGCTCCAGGGTGCAGGACTTTGGTGCAGAAGTACCTGTAAGATAGTGTCAGCGACCAGAGGTAGCTGCTTCATGGAGCTCACTAATACAGGTTGTGTGGACCTTTATACACTTACAGTGCCTTGAAAAAGTATTCATACCCCTTGAAATTTTCCACATTTTGTCATGTTACTACCAAAAACGTAAATGTATTTTATTGGGATTTTGTGATAGACCAACACAAAGTGGCACATTATTATGAAGTGAAAAGAAAATGATAATGGTTTTCCAAATTTTTTACAAATATCTGAAAACTGTGGCATGGATTAGTATTCAGCCCCCTTTACTCTGATACCCCTAATTAAAATCTATTGGAACCAATTGCCTTCAGAAGTCACCTTATTATGAGTAAATAGAGCCCACCTGTGTGTAATTGAATCTCAGTAAAAATACAGCTGTTCTGTGAAGCCCTCAGAGGTTTGTTAGAGAACCTTAGTGAACAAACAGCATCACGAAGGCCAAGGAACACACCAAACAGGTCAGGGATAAAGTTGTGGAGAAGTTTAAAGCAGGGTTAGGTTATAAAAAAAAATATCCCAAGCTTTGAACATCTCAAGGAGAACTGTTCAATCCATCATCCGAAAATGGAAAGAGTATGGCACAACTGCAAACCTACCAAGACATGGCCGTCCACCTGAACTGACAGGCCGGGCAAGGAGAACATTCATCAGAGAAGCAGCCAAGAGGCCCATGGTAACTCTGGAGGAGCTGCAGAGATCCACAGCTCAGGTGGGAGAATCTGTCCACAGGACAACTACTAGTCATGCACTCCACAAATCTGGTCTTTATGAAGAGTGGCAAGAAGAAAGCCATTGTTGAAAGAAAGCCATAAGAAGTCCTGTTTGCAGTTTGGGAGAAGCCATGTGGGGGACACAGCAAACATGTGGAAGAAGAAGCTCTGGTCAGATGAGACCAAAATTGAACTTTTTGGCCTAAAAGCAAAACGCTATGTGTGGGGGAAAACTAACACTGTACATCACCCTGAACACACCATGATCCCTGTGAAACATGGTGGTGGTAGCATCATGTTGTGGGGATGCTTTTCTTCAGCAGGGACAGGGAAGCTGGTCAGAGTTGATGGGGAGATGGATGGAGCCAAATACAGGGCAATCTTAGAAGAAAACTTGTTAGAGTCTGCAAAAGACATGAGACTGGGCAGGACAACGACCCTAAACGTACACCCAGAGCTAGAACGGAATGGTTTAAATCAAAGCATATTCATGTGTTAGAATGACCCAGTCAAAGTCCAGACCTAAATCAAATTGAGAATCTGTGGCAAGACTTGAAAATTGCTGTTCACGGACGCTCTCCATCCAATCTGACAGAGCTTGAGCTATTTTGCAAAGAAGAATGGGCAAAAATGTCACGCTCTAGATGTGCAAAACTGGTAGAGACATCCCCAAAAAGACTTGCAGCTGTAATTGCAGTGAAAGGAGGTTCTACAAAGTATTGACTCAGGGGGGCTAATTATAAATGCCCCCCACACTTTTCACATATTTATTTGTAAAAAAATTTGAAAAAAACATTTATCATTTTCCATCCACCTCACATTTATGTGCCACTTTGTGTTGGTCTATCACATAAAATCCCAATAAAGTACATTTACGTTTTGTTAAGGGGGGGAAATGGGAGGAAAGAAACAAGGGCTACTCCAAACAAGCCCTACCTCCCCATGAAGAAATTATAGGACTATTGCGGTACCCAATTGAGACATAGAACATGAATACAATTTCAATTTATTGAGTTACAAGATAGTAAAATATATACAGTTTACAACAAAACAACTTGGGAGTTGGTGCAACAAAAAACATACATTAAAGTGACAGTAAATACAGCCCACATGTATGAATGAAGGCACATTGATGTACTAAAGGACGTGCCCCCCCCCCCCCCCCAGGGGGAACGCCCGATCCGGGCGTCTCATAATTGCCGTTCTTTGCCTGTTGGGGCAGTTTTTGGTGAGTGTGTTTTATATAACATGTAATCACTCCAATATTATGCTGCATTACAATGTATTACTATATTTTGTATTCTATGAATATGATTGTAATTATTTATCTTCTTAGATGCTATATTTGGACGCCTCCTGAGGAAGCGGCATTGGCCGCGAAACAGTTGAGGTTAAACGTCCTTTAGTACATCAATGTGCCTTCATTCATACATGTGGGCTGTATTTACTGTCACTTTAATGTAATGTTGTTTGTTGCAACAACTCCCAAGTTGTTTTGTTGTAAACTGTATATATTTTACTATCTTGTAACTCAATAAATTGAAATTGTATTCATGTTCTATGTCTCAATTGGGTATTGCAATAGTCCAATAATTTCTTCATGGGGAGGTAGGGCTTGTTTGGAATAGCCCTTGTTTCTTTCCTCCCATTTCCCCCCCTTAATAGATTAATGTAGGATGATGGTACTCGGAAATTCAATACCTTTAGTCAGCTTCTGTGGCAATACTCTTCTATTTACATTTTGGCTGTAACATGACAAAATGTGTAAAATTGCAAGGGGAATGAATACTTTTTCAAGGCACTGTACCAGCCACTTTATTAGGTACACCTGTTCAATTGCTTGGTAACGCAAATTTCTAATCAGCCAATCACGTGGCAGCTACTCAAAGCATTTAGCCATCTAGACGTGGTGAAGGCGACTTTCTGAAGTTCAAACCGAGCATTAGAATGGGGAAGAAAGGAGATTTAAGTGACTTTGAACGTGGCATGGTGGTTGGTGTCAGATGGGCTGGTCTGAGTATTTCAAAAACTGCTGATCTACTGGTATTTTCACGCACAACAATCTCTCGGGTTTACAGAGAATAGTCCGAAAAAGAGAAAATATTCAGTGAGCGACAGTTGTGTGGAAGAAAATGCCTTGTTGATGTCAGTGGAGAATGGGCAGACTGGTTTGAGATGATAGAAAGGCAACAGGCAACAGTAACTCAAATAATCACTCGTTACAACCAAGGTATGCAGAATACAATCTTTGAATGCACAACACATCGAACCTTGAAGCAGATGGGCTAAAGCAACAGAAGACCACACCGAGTTCCACTCCTGTCAGCTAAGGACAGGAAACTGAGGCTACAATTCGCACAGGATCACCAAAATTGGACAATAGAAGATTCTAAAAATGTTGCCTGGTCTGATGAGTCTGCATTTCAGTTGCAACATTCAGATGGTAGGGGCAGAATTTGGTGTAAACAACATGAAAGCATGGATCTATCCTGCCTTGTATCAACTGTTCAGGCTAGTGGTATAATGGTGTGGGGGATATTTTCTTGACACACTTTGGGCCCCTTAGTACCAATTGAGCGTCGTTTAAACACCACGGCCTACCTGAGTATTGTTGCTGACCATGTCCATCCCTTTATGACTACAGTGTCCCCATCTTCTGATGACTCCTTCCAGCAGGATAATGCTCCATGTCACAAAGCTCAAATCATCTCACCACTGGTTTCTTGAACATGACAATGAGGTCACTGTACTCCAATGGCCTCCACAGTCACCAGATCTCAATCCAATAGAAAATCTTTGGGATGTGGTGGAAGGGGAGATTCGCATCATGGATGTGCAGCCAACAAATCTGTGGCAACTGTGTGATGCTATCATGTCAATATAGAGCAAAATCTCTGAGGAATGTTTCCAACACCTAATAAAGCGGCCGGTAAGTGTATAGTTCAGTGAAATACAGCATCCAAATGTGATGTAATGTAAATTGGTGGGATGTGGACATTTTTAATACTTCACAAAGTTTTGGAAATGTTTCAAAAGATTAAATCGGTATTGAACCCAAAACAAAAATCTATTAAATAGCAGTTGACCAATTCTTAGATGTGCTCGCTGCATTAGTTTGAGGCTTCATTCACACTTTGCGATTTGGAATCGCAGGCAGAATCACAGCAGTTCTGCCTGCTATTCCAAATATCATGGTGATTGCTGCACATCGTGCAACGTGTGTTTTAGGTGTCGCTATCCCCTAATGGCACCCCAAATGCGATGCGATTGTGCCGCAATGGTTGCGTAACAGGATTGCGTGGTAATTACAGCAAATCACACCTTTCAAAAAAGTTTGTCGCCGGAAAAATCTTAGCTGGAATTCAGCTTTAATTTTAGTCCAGTCCATCTAAATCTGCTAGTGCATCTAACACTGCCCTTCCCCCAGACTGACAATGCTGCTGTCTAAGGGTATCTCCATTGTTCCCCCATCCAGAGTGAAGACACCCTAAAACAGGAAATCTGTTGGATAGATCACTAGGTGATAATAATGGAAAAAAGCTTAAAAAAAACCACAAAAACGTAAACACCATGTTTAAGGGTTGTTAACCGGCAATATATTTCACTTTTGTCTTTTGGTTTAATACACTTTACATCTGGCTAGTCATTCTCGTCTTCCAGTTTAACCAGGAACCAGGAATGTGCGGTTTTAAATATCTGTAGCTCCACTTTTCTGTAGTTATAATAGTGCAGCCTTGTCTCCGAGAGACAGGTGTGCACTTCCTTCTATTTGCTTGTATTTTCTCCCTGTCAGAGCAAAAATGCAAACCCATTGTCAGGTTGTAGGGCCTCCAAGGAAAGCTTAGAGCTTATAATTGATGCTGTGGAAAACTCGGCTATAAACGGAATTAAATCCACTTCAGTACAACCAGCTTGTCCAGTTTTCTTTGCCTGATCACTGCCAGCGGCTATAGTTGCCAGCAGTGATCATTGTATTCTATCAGCGGGTGATGGCAGAATACAGCGCTACTGTGTCAAGGTCATGGTTGAAGGAAAGAAAAGTGCATAATGTATATAGCCCTTCTTAAAAGAGAAGTATATATATATATATATATATATATATATATATATATTTTTTTTTTTCAAGAATCATACTTACCTAGGTGGATGCAGCATCTTTCTCCTGCTGGCTTTAACACTGAGAACCGAGCGATCAAACACCATAATCACTTTGATTCTCAGAGCTCCTTGAGCAGAGGGCTGATGACTGTCAGTCATCTCTGTCTGATCTGCCCACCCCCTCTCCCCAGCTCACTGGAGCGTTGAGCTGTGGAGGGTGCAGGAGCGGCTGGCTCAGGCTCTCGGCGGCTTGCTGAGAGGTTGAGCCAGATGGCGAACCAGGGTTGTGGTCCCAACCATATTGTCGCCATCCTTCCCCAGCCTGGACCGAATCTGTGACATTAGCCGACAGTGGGCTTCAGCCCGCTGTCTGCTGAAAATATGTCACAGGGGTGCAGAACGGACTGCACTCCTGTGATTCACAGGAGACGTACAGCCAAATCAGCATTGGCTATACTTCTCCCTTAAACTGTCAATTGGCACAGCTTTCAGTTTGCTGTGCCATCATTCTGACAATACCTTTATTATATGACAGTTTTCTAAACGTTTCTGATATCTAAGCTCAGGCCACAGATAAAATGACCTTGACAATTCTGGCAGGAAGAGACTACGCATAATTATAAAAAAAAAAAGAAAAAGAAAAGAGTTTAATCCTTGAAATGTAAGGTTACACACTAATATAACATTTTGAGAGTGGAGATTCAGATTATTGGTAATACTGATTTATGTTGGTTTTTCTTAAGGCAGCGGCAAGCAAAGCAATAAACCATTGAATTTCCAGACAATGTAACATTGCTTTAATTGGTTCCTTTCCTAACCTTGCTGACAATGTGTTTGTATTCTTATACTCAGGAGGTAGCCATGATCGGTAAGCAGTTATTCATGTATTTTATTTTTTTTTGTTCAAGTTGCAAGTCACTTGGCAGGTTACCTGTTCGGTTGGGATCTAGAATATATATCACTTTTTATGCTTTTAAAATTGGTACTGCTGACTTTTGAGTATACCATTGTGAGAGTGTAGGAGGATCTCAGTAGATTATTAGCCTTTGTTATAATAAGTGTTTACAATAAAAGCAAGAAAGACACGGGACATTTCTCAGTGCCGGAGAGTTGGACAGAGTACAGATAGAGAATAGGGAAATGGATGACCACAGAGCCTCTGGTTCTCCTCTACTGTCTGTGCATCTTTGGAAGAAAAATAAAATCAAACCCTGTATTGTTTTAAAGGCATTTGCTGGGGACATTTGAGGACAGAACAATGCTTAGCACGCAGCTCGTGTATATGTGGGTTGAAGTTAAACTATAACTCCATACTCGGTTTCTCTTTCTTTCTGTCACAGCGTGGGGTGGATGCCTGTTTGTCCAGTGCTTTGTAAGCACCACATTCTAGACATACTATAAAACATTTATAACACATCTTATAATTTTGAGAAATATCCAATATATTGTATTTGAATATGAATTTTAATCTGATAGAAGTAAATACCTAGGTATAATTGTAGTGGATTTTCTTGTGTTTTGTAATATCCTGTAAAATGTTTAGTCCATATGGTGAAATTGCATTTACAGTTCAAATGTAAGGGGTTGGAACCCTCCAGTGATATAACTGCCAGTCTACTTGCCCAACTTGGTCGAACGAATAGTCATTCCCCTTCATGACTGGAAGGACCTGCAGAGTGCCGAGGCTCATGTATAAATAAGGTATTAACCATTGAACAAGAAAAAAACCCTTTTACCTTCTGAAATGACCAGACGACACATTACTTTTTTGGAGTCGAATGGCCATAGCAACCTTTTTATTACAAAACCAATAAAATAGATGCCTGTGGTATTGCCCAAGTCCCACCTTACCTTATTTAAATAATTCAAACCAGACATACTTTCTTTTTTTAAATGGTCATAGCAGCCCTTTATTACAAAAACTAACCATAAAAGATCAGTTTATTACATAATATAAGCGGTGATAAACAGAAAAACATATATCCTCTTAGACTGAATGTAACTGCCTGTTTTCTATGTCTTAGGATTTTTAAAGGCACCCTTGACTGACCAACTAGTTGTATCTGGCACCACCTTGCCTTTCCGCAGCCCCCAGGTGCAACTTACACCAGTTCGGGGACAATTGTTTGGCAAATTCACCAGCCGATACAGCCAACTGCCCCAACACGTATTACTTCCGCCCTTATTAGTGCAGGTACACCCATACCAGAGATGGGCCAAACCCATCTTTCGCCAAAGAACGTAACCATCCCTGCCTTCAAAAACCCTACGACCTCTGCCACAATCGGATATAGACTGAAATATTCCGCGCTTAGGACGGTATGTAAAAGAGAACTGCAGCCCCCCCAAAAAATGCAAAACCACCGAAGTGTAATCCAAAAAAAATATTAAAGAACTCTAGTGGGGAGTGTGGCGCTGTTCATAAAGTGTGTGTTAGTAGGGAGTGTATAGTGATAATATTATGATAATGTGAGAAAAACTATAAATGGATATAAAACAAAACCTGTCAAGTGCATACCATAAATATCAAACGTCACATAGTGTAGAAAACAGAGGTGCAAAATGTGTTGTAAATAATCATATAAAAGATACGTGCAATCAAAAAAGTAAATAATACCAACAGGTGAGTGTGCGTTTTGGTGACGTGAGTAAGCTAAAATATAAAGAAAAAACGCACAAAAATGTCTAGAAGATGCACAAATAACAACAATGGTGTGGTAAATGATAAATATACTGGTGCACCAAAATAATCATAAATCCAGTCCAAATTATGTAAGTGTCCAGAAAAAAATGGTGAAAAAATGTCTTGGCAATCCAAACATTAAAAATATTCCATAAAAAAAAAAAAAAAAAATATATATATATATATATATATATATATATATATATATATATATATATATATATATATATATATATATATATAGTGATCGTGGTTTATGACTCTTCTTCTGGAACCCCCACTTGTGTCCCCACTCACCGGAAGACCCAACCCCTGCAGGGGTAATGGGCAAGTGTAGATAAATCCACTCCTGAAATCCGATCGGTGTCCCCTTCTATGGATCCGCGATCCCCTTCCTGTTATGGGTTGCCTCTAATCCTTTAAAATAGTCCACCACAGAGTCCGTATGTATGGAGAAAGAAGGAGCCTCATAGTGTGAATCCAAAAATATATTTTTATTATAGCCAATGAGCTCATTTAAATGGATAAAAACAAGTAAAACAGTAAATGTAGCTGAAGATGACACTGTTCCACCAGCTAAAGCAAAGCCGATGGCGGAAACAGTGGCAAGGCAGCGGCGTGCGTTCCACAGCCGATCAGCCGAAAACCGGAAGCGAACCAACAATAGGATGTGCAGCGACGTATGCGTACCAACGTGACCACGCCTTACACGTTTCGTCATCAAGATGTCATCTGTCTCTGCCACAATCGCCCAGCATGAAACCTTTATGCCTGGGCGGCCTGCCACACCCGAAGGGCGTGCTGGATATCTCCCTGCAGTCCTACGGACCAAAGATCATTCTCCACCGCATTTAAATGAACCCCTCTCAGGAACAGCCAAGGAGCAGTCCATCCCCACCGCATTTAAATTACCTCCTCTCAGGAACAGCCAAGGTTCCTAGTCCCGAGTTCCAATGGCAGATTGCCAAACCACCATTATGGCCAAAAAATGTGGCCACCTCTTTATTTTCTTTGATCCTAGCTTTGTTAACCTACTCCACAGACCTCGCCAAATGGCGGGAAGCCCTAGCCACCATGTCAGACCACACGATAATAGTGTCGGGGAACAGGGACCGCAAGCACAGGAAATCAAATTTGATATCCCTGCACAACTCTCGGGAGGCGCAAAGCCCTAGGTCATTGCCCCCCACATGCAGCAGGAGCACGTCCGGGGGCCTGTCAAGCCTGGAATAGTGATTTACTTCAGGTAAGACCCTGGACCATAACATCCCCGGGACCTCGATCCATCTGTTCCTGACCTGTCCCCTGGGAAAACACAACTGCCCACCCTCAGGCCTAACTGCAGCCCGTTTAGCCCCCCAAAACACATAGGTATGGCCCAGGATCCACACCAAACATTCTGCACCTGAAAAACAAGACATAAGCATAAAACCAACACAGACCCTTGTTAAAAAACCACAGACATCATTGACCAACGGCACTGAAATTGAAAGACAAAATCACAACACATAAAACACAACGTGAACATAAAGACCGACAAACACTTCAACCCAGCCATGAACTGGATGCAGGCCAGTGGTACACCGACAAGAACCCGAAAAACGACAACAGGTGGGGCTGCACATATAACCTGAAGCGCTGCGACTCCCAGCCCCCAATCTTACGCACCAGCCTGTCCTCCAAACCCCAGCGAGCCGCCACAGTGGCCGCTCTAATCCTAAACAAATGAGGACTAATCCCGCGAAGGGAAGCCCGCGGCCAGGAGACTCTTCTTAAAAACTGACCCAAATTGGAACCTGGACAAGATGGACCCATCCAGGTGCTTTAGGAAAGGCCCGGGCCCCGCCCCCCTGATTGCTAACCATTTCCATACCGCCCGTACCAGGGCATGCAGAAGAGCCGTGAACACCACCCAAAGCAACCCAAGCACCCTTACCACGCTGGTCAGTTTTAGACCTGCTGATGAAAAGCGAAACCCCGTCACCCTTTTGCACAACATCAGCCACGTCCAAACCCCCACCTCCCTGTTTTGGTCTGCACACCAGTTCACTAACCCTCAACGCCCCAAAAAAAGCCAAGACAAAAGCCGTCTTTAAAAAAATGCAGCTTCGTAAGCCATGGAGCAAACGACACCCAGACTACCCAAGAGGGCCCTCAGCATGTCAAAGGAGACTGGGCGGCGAGTATCCAGAACGACCTTGCCCTGTCTGTAGCCCCCGCAAAACCCTCTTTACCAACAAATGGTTTGTGACATCCCCGACATCTGAAACCAAAAGGCTAAGCCAGCCATTTTCTGACCCAATTTGGAGATAGAGGCTCCGTCCTCCACGTTCCTGCCAAAGAAATACAGTAATAAGCAAAAACGATCGTCATCACCATAACAACCGCCTACCTCATTCACCAGCACTTGCCATTCCCCCCAGACCTTTTCATAAGCGCTCCAAGTGGCCAGGCACACTGAATTCCGAAGTAGCCCAGCTCCTGAGGTCAACGGACACAACTGCCCACAGGTCCTCCAATTTATCAAGGGGGATCCGACATTCCATAACCGCCATGTCGATCACAATTCCCAGAAATTTTAATGTGGTGACCAGCCCTTCCATCTTCTGAGCCGCCAGCGGCACACCGAACACGTCAAAGACATGCTGCAGAGTGGCCAACAGAGTATGGCACACCCTGCCGCGTAAAGGGCCGATCACCAAAAAATCGCCCAGGTAGTGACTTATGGCATGCAAGCCCAACAAGTGGAAACTGCGAGGATGAACCGGCAGAAGGCGAAAAGCTGACTCAATGTCAGTCTTTGCCAGCAGAGCCCCCTTCCGAACCCATGCAACCATCTCTTATGCGTCAAAGGACGCATAAGAGACGGCACAAAACTCACGGTCAATGGCATCATTGACCGAATCGCCCTTTGGATGGGAAAGATGGTGGATCAGCCGAAAGGAATTGGGTTCCTTCTTAGGAACCACCCCCAGTGGAGAGACAACCAGCTCATCCAGTGGAGGTGAAGTGAAGGGGCCCGCTATCCTCCCCAAGGCTACTTCCTTCGACAGTTTTGCAGACACCACCGAATGGTGAAGCCTCACGGGTTGTAAGTTAGTGGGGACCAGAGGAATGCTGGACAAATGCGCAAGGGATAAACAAACCTTCAGAAAAACCCTGGAAAAGAAGACACGCCACCGCCCGGTTGGGATACCTACTTAGGAAGGGAGACAACTTTTCCACCTTCACCAGAGTCGTCCCTCTTGCCAGCCTCACTGGACTTACCCTTGCCTTGTTTGAAGAACATCCGCAGCCGGAGCATTCATGGCGAAAACGACAGGATCCCCTGAATCTGCAGGTCCCCTCGAACTGCCAACAGAAACCCTTATGCCCCGTACACACGGTCAGATTTTCCGATGGACAATGTCCAATCGGAGCGTGTTATCGTAAATTCCGACCGTGTGTGGGCTCCATCGGACATTTTCCATCGGATTTTCCGACACACAAAGTTGGAGAGCAGGAGATAAAATTTTCCGACAACCAAATCCGTTGTCGGAAATTCCGATCGTGTGTACACAAATCCGACGGACAAAGTGCCACGCATGCTCAGAATAAATAAAGAGATGAAAGCTATTGGCCACTGCCCCGTTTATAGTCCCGACGTACATGTTTTACGTCACCGCGTTTAGAACGATCGGATTTTCCGACAACTTTGTGTGACCGTGTGTATGCAAGACAAGTTTGAGCCAACATCCGTCGGAAAAAATCCTAGGATTTTGTTGTCGGAATGTCTGAACAAAGTCCGACCGTGTTTACGCCCTATTACGCTTTACGGCTGATGGTGACGAGGTTGCCGGACCACCACCACTACCCCTTGAAAGGGAGTGTTAGGGGCCCGCATCTGAGTTATGAGCTTCATACACAAACTAATATCTCTGTGGTCGCACCTCAAAGAGGGTCTGAGCCCCTTCAGCTGCCTGAACTGCTCATCGTACCGCAACCAGGCCACACCCCCATACACCCACTGAGCCTCGCTAATGGAATCTAAATAGCAAGAAAGTGCCGAGCATTGCTCGGGAGACTTTTCTCCTATCAGACTGGCCAGAATATTAAACGCCTGGAGCCAATTACCAAACTTCCTGGGAATAAGCCTCCACCTTCTTACTCTCATCCAGCTTAACCTTATCCAGGTTGATTTTTTTCCAAATCCTGTCTCTCACCTCCTGTTTTAAATGAGTGCCTAGTGGCCCCTCGAAGAACACGTAGACTTCGCATTTTGCTGAATCCGCCAAACGTACTCTAACCACGTCCCCGGTCGCCTTCTTACCTTCCCAGCTGCCTTGTCCTGTGCAGGAGGTGGGGCCTCCATGGGAGTAATCGCCGCAATGTGCTGCCCTTCCCCTGATGGAGAAGAAGTCGATGCCTGGGCCCAGGCATCCTGCCCCGAGGCACCCAAGGGTTATCCCAGGCTGGCCCGGAGCCCTTGCAGCCGTCCACGTCGCCACCGGGGAAACCCATCCCGCTGAACCTACACCCGGGTCACAATGAGCCAGCACCTCACTGAACCCAGCCAGAAATGCCTGCTTAATGTTACTCATGCCAGCCCCCCATGGCTGCTGCCACCGGCACTACCTGCTGAGCTACCCCTGAAACCGAACCCCCCCAGAGACTGACTGCAATCCACCCACCAGACACAGCACACTAGACAGGACACAAGACAGGAGACACACACAGAGAGGACTTACTAGGCTGCCCTGCAACACCTGACAGCACAGCCGCTGATCTGGATCCCTGCAGCCCAGCGTCGGAACCCTGCAGAGGGTCTATCCCAGCATCCACCTCTCTCTTTCCTCTAAGAATATCAGGTCCCCCTCTGACCTGTCCTCCTCCCCAGGCAGGCTGTGGGATCACTGTCCTGGCATCTGGTGCCGGCTGATGATGTCACTGGCAGCCACCGCTCCGTCCTCCCGATCGCTCCTCCTCCCCGCTGCGCTCTCTGCCTTGATGACCTGGCAGGAGCGGTGCGCCGGTCCCACTTGTGTATATACATCGACGGCTCCCCCATGCTCACCTCGACTTCTCCCGTTGGCAATACCGGCCGCCCCAGGCATCCAGCCGGCACTGGTTTAACGTGCTCTCCTTCACTGGGCCACTCCAGCGGTGGGCATGGGACCCGCCGGTATGGCCGCATGGCCCCGCTGATCCGCAGATGGGGTATGGGAGCGGGCAGATGACCCACGCCCCCCCCCTGGGGCTCGCCTGTGAAGGGGATTCCTCCCAGCCCCGTCAGCTAACAGAGAAGGCATTCTCTTGGCAGCAGAAGCTGAAGGGTCCAAGATTGAGCTCCCAGCGCGGCGACAACCCCTTGGGGTCAGTTCAGGGCTCAAGCGCACAGGAGGCCGTGACCTCTTAGCGCGTGGAAGTTCTGGGTCAGGTGTAGCAGTCACTTGCCCCGACCCCAATCCAGAAAACTGGGTACGCAGCCATTACGGCCCATTGGCAACTGCAGCTGAGTGAATGTTGGCCAGCATGCTCTCGAGATCCTGCATTATCTGACGCACAAACTCTAACCACAGCAGGTCATGGAAAATCTTGTCCAGTGCTATCCTCTGGTCCAACTGATGCTAGAGGATCACCTCCCACCAAAGAACCCTTAGGACCACACCCTGTTCACACTCTGCCCCACACTAACCTCCTCCAATGAGGTAATACCTAGTAATTATCCCTCCTATTAACTAAACTTATTTTAACCCCTACCTTACTATAGCCTCTCTAGTCAAACCTCATCATGTAGGCCTTCCGCTTATGTTGCGCCTGAGCTCCTTGCCTGTACTGTATTAAAGAGAACAAGCTCAATGCATATATTGCAATCAATGCATAACCACTAACACAGTCAGATTAATCCTGCCAGGTCTAAGGTCTTTGAAAGTCGATATAATTCTGAAAACTGGTTGTATCTGCCACACCATAAAAGGCCCCCAGCAGCCATTAAACCGCCTCGGGGACTAATTAACCACTTGCTACCAGTTACAACCTAATTATAATCCAGATATTACCAACGTATTAATAGTAAGAGACACCCATACCATAGATGGGTCCAACCCATAATTCTCCACCATTTTAAACCAGCACTGTCTTAAAAGACCTAATAGACCCCCTGCCATCTGCTATGGCAAAATTAAACAAACCCATAAAACTCATACGCAGACTAAAACATAACTAAACTCCCACAACCCAACTTATATCCTGCAGCACTGCAAAAACAGTGAGCTCCCACCAACCAAAATAAAACGAGGGAGGGACGGTGGGAGAAAACTGTTTTATGTGTCACAAGCTCTGACTGAGTTCCGACAAGCTTCCCCCTCCTCTATACCCCTTACTGGACACACCCTTCACCCTGGACCCTCCAATCCAGTAAGCTTGCTGCCCCTTTCAAAATATCACCCCACTAACCCTGCGCCTCTTCTGCATGTCCCAGTCATGCTTGCCCTCCTCCTAGTTCCACTTAGATCCAGGCCATTACTGGATCCCATTATGTATCATCATATATTACAGTTGTAGACTAACCATTATGGTATTCAGTAAAATCCAGGGCTTTCCAATAGAATAGAAGTAAAACTTTAGGTACAATTTTAGTGAAGTGGTGGTGCCTGTACATAAATATATTCCATCTACCTTTTTAGATGTTCAGTTTTCTTGTGGTTGTGATATCATGTACATCTGTTGGTCCATATGGTGGCATTTCATTAAACAGTAATGGCATGTGCAGTGGTTGGAATGTCCCAGTGATGTAATTGCCGATTACCTGCCCAGCTTGCTCAAATGAATACCCCAGACCTTTAACCACTTCAGCCCTGGAAGGATTTGCCTCCTTCCCGACCAAGCCATTTTTGGCGATACGGCACAGCGTCGCTTTAACTGACAATTGCACGGTCGTGCGACATTGTACCGAAACAAAATTTATATTACTTGTATAACTGCGGCGGCTGGTCGGAAGTGGTTAAGGACCCCATATTTTATCATACTATATTACAGCGTGTGGTATTGGGGTGGTCATACTCATATGGTAGGTGCTTTACCAGTGAGGCACACCAGTCAAACTGTATTTTAGGGCGTGGCAGCTCACCTTTATTGAACAAAACTGAAAGTTCACCTAAACTTCAGTTGACCACGGAGCGGTTCTTCCACATCAACAGGAAATGTCAACTGAAAGTGGCGAGCCACCTAGCCAGTGCCACTGCTCTTCTTACCAGTCACTCTGACTTTATTGTCCAGCTCTCCTGGTTCTCTTGGCTCTCTTAGCCTTTAGCAACAGCGCCCTGCTGCATAGCCCACTCTTGGCCTCTGGATAGGTGTTCTCCTGTAGAGATAGGAAGATAGGGTGCTTCTGGATAGAAAAGACCTCTTGAGTACAGTATATTGAGCCTTTAAGCCACCGAACAAAATATGTCCGCCAAATTGTAGAAGAAAGCCTAGTGAGTACTTCAGCAGCACTTTTTGGAGTAAGAAGCAGGACTCTGGTGGAACATGGAAAAACAAGGAGGGCTCTTCTAAGTGCAGTAAAATCAGTGTTTATTAGGATAATGGTTAAAAACACACTGCCCCGTGATTGTTTTTAACCATTATCATAAAAACAATGATTTTTACTGCACTTAGAAACCCCCTTTTTATAGGTTCTCCTGAAACCCTGATAGGAGCCCACCTGACTCCTGGGACAAGACCTCCTATCTCGTGGCTGCTTGCTGGGGCACCTCTGACCCCTGGTTGAGACCTCCTATCCCTAATATGGGAGCTGTCTCCAAACTGGGAGCTCTAAGCTATCCTCAGGGTTGAGTGTATAGCGACCCTGCACACCTGTGTACTCATAAAAGGCTTCTGGCATCCAGTAAAATCCAAACAGGATTCAAAGTTCTGTCCCACCCAAGACACTTTGGAACCTTCAAGCTCCAGGCCCTAATACGGGACTACAGAATCTGGAGAAAGCCAAAACCACAGCTTTCTCCACTCAAACGATAGTCTGGAACTTCACATTAAGCTTCAATGCAAATCCTGTGTCATTTTCTTCTACATTTCCTTAGTGGCAGGGACGCACTGTTACAAGTGGTAGACTAACCATAATGAAATTTGGGATAATCTGAGGCTTTTCAGTAAAGTGAAAGTAAAACTTTAAGAATTATTTTGGTGAATTATAATGCATATACATAATTATATTGCATCTACATTTTAGATATTCTTTTTTTCTTGTGGTTGTGATATCCTGTACAATCTTTGGTCCATATGGTGACATTTCATTAAATGGTAACAGCATGCATGGGATTTGAAACCTCCAATGGTATAACTACTAGTCTACCCGCCTAGCTTGCTTGAATAAATAGCTTTGCCCTTTAAGGATCCCATATCTCATAGTCATATTTTATGGTTGTAGGATGACTACCATGGCAATCCATAAAATCCATGTCAAAGTCATGTAAAAGCCTAGTAAAACCAGTACAGTAGTTAAGAAGTGTGGTGCTCTTATGTTTTACTATTGCCCATATCTCTTGTTCTTCCTGCCATGCTGTAATGTTCATGTTGGAGAGCCTGCAGCTAAATAAAGGCCGTTTTCAGCATTTGATGTTCCAGCACGATCTCTACTGAAAGTCCATCAAATATATTATTATTTGCAAAGTGTATTCTTTCACTGCCCTGCTTTTAGAGTATCACATCAGCCATGAACATCAAGTTAAACTTAAAGTAAAAGTTCACCCTAACACTAAAATCTTTAAGACTGACCTATCTAGCCCTATAAAGAAGAAATCACTATACAGTACATACCTTTTCTGAAGCGGCTCCCGTCTCCAGCGGCGGAAGCCAACAAGGGCTGGAAAATTAATGGAAAGTGACTTCACCTATAGAGTTACTATGGGGCTTCCGTTGTTAGCTGCCTCCTCTGCACCCGCCTCCACAGCAACCCCGCCACTGACAGCTCAGCGTTGTCAAATCGCATGCCAAATTAGCCCAATGTGAACGTGGGCTTAGGGGAACGGGGTACTCCTCTACATCCACTGCCAATCTGAATGTGCCCTTATTGGGATTTTGTTTGTGTTTTTTTTTTTTTTTCTCTTTTAGTACTACACAGCATCCTTCTTTCCCCAAGGTGCACCGTCCACTGTTCCAAAAGGCATCTTTAGAAAAACTCCACAGATCAACACTCCATTGGGATGCTTGAATAAAAGACCCTATTAATCCATCTGTGTAGGTTTCACATAAACACTGCCAACATGCATCGGCCAGCAGCAGCTTTTATTATGACAAGTTGTTTATTAATTCCTTAAAATCAAGAATTAACAAACCCTTTACTCTCAGAAAGTTTGGAGGTATGTTATTACTGTTGCAGCTACTAGTCCTGTAATTACAAGAGCTTAATAACATTGATTTTGTTCCCCACAACCATGCAGTGAATTATGTTGTGTTTTTTAGGGCAGCGAGTCTTAGAGAAAATTTAGAGCATAAAATATCCATGTTCTACACTGCTGTAATGTTTCTACCAGAAAATAATAATTGTGGAGTTAATTGTGTGAGCAGTCTCATTTGCAGTATTTAAACTTGGCTGTACGTAATTGAGACAAAACAACTTTGTTTTGTTGGAACATATCTGTGATTAAAGACAAAAATATTCCATAAAATGCAACTCATTTGCACAGTGAATTCATCTTTAAACAAAGCTATGGAAGTGATGGATCAGAGACTTGTTCTGGTATGTAGCAGACCTCAGAAAATACAGCCGTGTTAGTTGCTGGTTACTTATACTTGGAAAGATACCAGAAAACACACTCTAGTAGTCATGTAGAAGAGGAAAAAATTTCTGGTTCTTGGCAAGATCCACAATAGGTTGGTTCTGAACAATGTTGGTAAACATAATAATAGTAAGTCAGGATTCACTTTTAATTTGTACCGTGTAATAGGATTGTGCATGCTCTGTTGTATCCCCATCTCATTATATGTGAGCTGGCACATGAAGCATCTACTTGGTCTTCTTGCTCAGCCTTGAGGAACTGTTAAAGGAATAATTGTAGCTCATGCAGGGATGACAGTTGCGTACCCTTCTCTCCATAGAAAAGGAAAACGCTATCAAGAGGGGATCTCTCTCTGTGCAATAATTAGCAGAAACACTTATTCATTTTCCAAAGGAAAACTGTAAGGGAAGTCTGGCTAACAGACGCACACCTGCACACAAGCGCGGGCACACCAGTGTTTTGAAAAAGGACTTGTATGGGTGTGGGCTCGCACAGGCGCGCGCCAACGCACGCACACAGTTGCGCGCCAATGCACGCACACGGATGTGCGCCAATGCGCGCAGACAGGTGCGCACCAATGCAGGCACACGTTTGGGCGCCAAGTAGTTTATTTAAACTGAACACTGACACATGAGCCTTGCTGAGTGGTCTTTCAGCTAGTATCTGTTACCTGTATCTGATCTGTTCCAGTGTTCCTGTGTTTGACCCGGCTTGTACCTAAACCTTCTCTTGGACTCCTGCCTGCCTTCCTGTGACCCCGGCTTGTGTTTGACCCTGTTCCTGCCTCATGCTCCTGTACCGTGCTGCCCGACTGTGTACCGAACCCAGCCTGTATCCTGTCTTTGATCCTGTCTCACGTTCCGGTACCTGCTCTGCTCGGCTGTTGATGACCTCCCGGCTCATGTTCCGTCCACCACTGTGCCTGCTGATCCAACAACACGGAGTTCCAGTCCTCGGTGCCTATCCGATGATCTACAGCTATCGGGTTCCTGCCAAGACCCGTCCTGAGCCAACTGCTACATCGGCCCTTGTGCCACTCTGTGTCTTTCACTCCCTGTCATCTCTACCAGGGGTGTTAGACAGGAGGCGCAAGAGAAGCCCTCTCTACAGCTCAGTCTCCACCAGGTACGTGATAGTTCCACTCAGCCAGATGTCGGAGACTGAGAGAGAGGCTTCACCTTTGGAACTGCTATGCCAGCAACTTGTCTCCCTCACACGAGCAGTCAGCACTCGGCAAAAGAGCCATGCACAGCTGGAAAGTCGCATCCAAACTTTTACCTCAGCAACTTCTGCACCTGTCATCGCACCAGACTGCTCCACATCTGAACAGACTGTTTTCGCATCGTCACATGTCATATCATACCCAGAACCCAGAGTTCCTGCACCAGAGCGATTCTCAAGCAATCGGCACAAGTTCCGGGCGTTCAAGAACTCTTGTAAACTTTATTTTTCCTTGCAGCCAAGAACTTTCTCACTTGAAAACACTAAGGTGGGATTTGTTATTTCCCTACTTCTCTGAGAATCACAATCTTTGGCCCACCAACTCTTTGAACAAAAAAGCTCGGTCCTGGACTCTTTCTTCATTCTTTGAAGCAATGGCCCAGCTATATGATGACCCTCAGCGCTCTGCCACCGCTGAATCCATCCTCCATACTTTGCGACAGGGTCACCGACCCGCTGAGGACTATGCTACAGAATTCCGTTTATGGGCCTCAGATTCTGGATGGAACGATGCGGCCTTGCGGCATCAATTCCGCCTTGGCTTGTCCGAAAGACTCAAGGACGAGCTAGCCCGAATGGTGGTTCCCAAATCCCTTGAAGGCCTCATTAATCTTATTATCCAGCTTGATCGTCAATTCAGGGAAAGGAGTACAGAGAGGATTGGCACCATAACCCGACCTATGCAATTGGGACTTTTTCGTTCTCCACTCTCCAGTACTGAGAAGCTGCGAAGACGCAGAATGGGCCTGTGTATATACTGTGGAATAGCGGGTCATTTTCTCCAAAACTGCTCCGTGAGACCCACAAGGACTGGGGTCACCCCCTCTGCCTACCTTGCCAATTGCTCTGGATCAAAGGGATATGCTCATGTCACCCTATCCTTGTCACTTCAGCTTCCTGGGAGAGATATTCAGGTACCAGCTATAGTTGACTCCGGGGCCTGCAGTTTTATGGATAAGGACTTTGCTCATCGGGAAATTTACCTTTTCCTCTTCCTATCGCCAGCAGTCCTGCCTTCATCCCATGTTCATGACACCTGCACCTCTCCTAGCAGTACATACTGATTCTCCTGTGGCACAACTCATACCTGCAGTTTATCATGAATTTCTGGATGTTTTTGATAAACAAGGAGCAGACACTTTGCCCCCTCATCGCCCATATGACTGCCCAATAGAACTGTTGCCGGGTTCTGAAATCCCGTTTGGGCGCATTTTTCCCCTCTCTGAACTAGAACTTAAGGTACTACGTCAATACATTGATGAGAATTTGGAGAAGGGCTTCATCCAGTCTTCCACATCCCCGCAGGCGCAGGAATCTTCTTTGTGGAGAAAAAGGATCACACTCTGCGCCCTTGCGTAGATTACCGGGAGTTGAATAAAATTACTGTCAAGAACAGATACCCTTTGCCTTTGGTTCCGGAGCTTTATCAACGTTTTAAGACCGCTATTGTTTTCACAAAACTTGACTTACGAGGGGCATATAATCTTGTACGAATCCGCAAGGGGGATGAATGGAAAACAGCCTTCCGCACTAGATTTGGACATTATGAGTACCTTGTCATGCCCTTTGGGCTATGTAATGCCCCAGCAACATTCCAGCATTTTGTTAACGATATTTTTAGAGACTTCCTTGATCTGTTCCTTATCGTGTATCTTGATGATATCCTCATCTTTTCTAATTCTCTCTCGGCACACCGTGAGCATGTGAAAAAAGTTCAGTCAGTTAAGAAACCATGGACTATATGTAAAGGCCGAGAAGTGTGAGTTTGAGAAAGACACCATCCAATTCCTGGGATTGATCATCTCCACCTCGGGCATCTCCAAGGACCCCCAAAAAGTCAAATCCATCCTAGAAAGGCCCACTCCTTCAGACAGGAAGAGTACACAGAGGTTCATTGGGTTTGCCAATTTCTACCACAAGTTCATTAAAGATTTTTCCGCTATTATCACGCCTATCACCCAACTGACAAAGCATGATACCCGCTTCCAGTGGACTCCTGCTGCACAAGCCGCATTTGATCAACTGAAAGCCCTGTTTACTTCAGCTCCCATCTTACGACATCCAGCCCCTGCATCACCATATGTTCTCGAGGTGGATGCATCAGAAAATGCAGTGGGTGCCATCTTGTCCCAGCGCCAGGGGGCGAAGTCTCTACTGCACCCCATCGCTTTCTTCTCCAGGAAACTTAACCCCGCAGAGAGGAACTATGATGTGGGTGATCGTGAATTGCTAGCCATAAAGACAGCCCCGGAAGAATGGTGTTATTTGTTGGAAGGAGCAGCCCACCCTATTCTGATCTTTACCGATCATAAGAATCTCGAATACCTGAGAACAGCTAAGCGGTTAAGACCTCGGCAGGCCAGGTGGGCGCTATTCTTCTCCTGTTTCTCCTTTCACATAACTTTTAGGCCAGGTTCCAAGAATGGCAAGCCGGACGCTCTATCGCGAATGTACCTAGAGGAAGGAGAATCCCACCAGGCAGACACAATCTTGCCGGCACAACATTTTCTACTATTACAAGTAGACCTGATTACCCAGCTCAAGCAGGCATCTACACGGGACATTTTGCCTTCGGGCATCTGTTTTCAGGAACAAGAAGGGCTATTTCTAAACAATCAAAAAGTGTTTGTACCCCCGAGTCTGCGTCCCAAGATCCTGAGTCTCTGTCATGACCACCCTCTAGCAGGACATTTCGGAGTAACCAAGACCGTGGAACATGTGCAACGGTCCTTTTGGTGGCTGGGTCTAAGACTCGATTGTAAGAGCTATGTGAACACCTGTGGAGTCTGTGCCCGAAAAACAAGAGCGATAAAGTCAAATCCTGGGGTCTGCTAAGACCACTGCCCATTCCCAAGGGGCCCTGGGAGATGATCAATATGGACTTCATTGTGGAACTTCCGCCATCTGAAAAATTTACCACCATTTTTGTGATTGTGGACAGATTGACCAAGATGGCCCATTTTATTCCTTTGATAGGGACTCCGTCAGCAACAGAGACGGCCTGCACCTTCATCAGGGAGGTGGTCAGACTCCATGGGGTACCCAGCAGCATCACCTCGGATCGGGGGGTGCAATTTACTTCCAGATTCTGGAAAGAACTCTGTAAGATGTTGAAAATTGAAACTCATTTCTCCTCTGCATACCATCCCCAGACCAATGGTCAAACTGAACGTACAAACCAGACTCTGGAACAATATCTCCAGTGTTTCTCATCCTTTGCCCAGGACGACTGGGCATCACTGTTACCCTTGGCAGAGTTTGCATACAATGATGCGGTTTACTCAGCTACGGGTCAAGCCCCGTTTTTTGCAAATTATGGATACTTTCCTACCTAAAATCTTGCCTGATTCCTTGGTTCCTGCAGTCCAGGAAAGATTAAAATCCCTTCAATTGAACAATAAAGTTCTACAAAGGAACATCTCTAAGGCACAACAGGACAATAAAAATATGTTGACAGGAAAAGAAGAGGAGACCTAAGACTTCACATCGGAGACAAGGTCTGGTTATCCACTGCCAACTTAAAATTATCCTGTCCATCTAAGAAACTCGGACCAAGATTTATTGTTCCCTTCCCTGTCAAAAGGCAGATCAATCCTACAGCTTACGAACTGTCACTCCCGGAAAATTACAAGATCCATCCAGTCTTCCATGCCTCGAAGAAGGGAAGGTTAGATCCTTTTCCTGGGCGTGAGTCGGATCCACCTGCACCTACCTTGGTCAACGGTAATGAGGAGTATGAAGTTGAAGCCATTATGGACTGTATAAAGAGAAGAAATATCATCCAGTTTTTTATTAAATGGAAAGGCTATGGTCCTGAAGACAACTCTTGGGAACCAGAGTCCAACTTACATGCCAAGAGATTGATACAGGCTTTTTTCCAGGCTCACCCCGAAAAGAAACTGTAGATGGGCATCCGGAGGTTGCCCATTGGGGGGGGGCAATGTAAGGGAAGTCTGGCTAACAGACGCACACCTGCACACAAGCACGGGCACACCAGTGTGTTGAAAAAGGACTTGTATGGGCGCATTCGCGCGCACATGTTTGGGCGCCAAGTAGTTTATTTAAACTGAACACTAACACATGAGCCTTGCTGAGTGGTCTTTCAGCTAGTACCTGTTACCTGTATCTGATCTGTTCCAGTGTTCCTGTGTTTGACCCGGCTTGTACCTAAACCTTCTCTTGGACTCCTGCCTGCCTTCCTGTGACCCACTGCTTGTGTTTGACCCTGTTCCTGCCTCATGCTCCTGTACCGTGCTGCCCGACTGTGTACCAAACCCGCCCTGTATCCTGTCTTTAATCCTGTCTCACGTTCCGGTACCTGCTCTGCTCGGCTGTTGATGACCACCCGGCTCACGTTCCGACCACGACTCTGCCTGCTGATCCAGCAACATGGAGTTCCAGTCCTCGGTGCCTATCCGGTGATCTACAGCTATCGGGTTCCTGCCAAGACCCGTCCTGAGCCACCTGCTACATCGGCCCTCGTGCCACTCTGTGTCTTTCACTCCCTGTCATCTCTACCAGGGGTGTTAGACAGGAGGCGCAAGAGAAGCCCTCTCTACAGCTCAGTCTCCACCAGGTACATGACAAAAACTCTACATGGTTCTTAGACATGATAATGGGGAGAGGGTGCTAGGTTGGTCTAGAGAGTAGGATTAACCCACATTCCAAATAGTCTATGCATAGGGAATTTGTTCCTCTTGTGGGAATTTAAAGGGAAAAAGCTACTCTGTGCTAATTGTAAGTTTAAGTATTTATTAGAAAAAAGTGTAGGTATACAAAATCTAGACTGCAAATAGAAATTTCATGTGAAGTATACAGGATGCATAGACAATGAACATGCAATACAGTACATAAGGTTACAATCATTTACTCCATTGCATATGGAACACATATGTGGAGTAGCCGACGCTTTTCAAGTGTCTCTTCTTCAGGGGTGTATGATTGAGACCAGCACGACAAAACATGTCTATAATTGAAAAGACAGTCATGAGCAAAAGGTGTAGAGGCAGGAAAAAATGATACCATCCAAGTTCATAACATATTCAGATAGGTACTAACCATATAGTATTGCTTAAGAACATCATATGTTTCTGCATACACTTTAAAAACCTATGGGGGACAGAGTGCCACTGTTCCGTAACAACGCTTGATCCAGAGCCAGTAGGCTGAGCACGCCCAGCATACAACTCCAGGAAGGGGACTCCCTAACAGAGGGCGTAAGGATCCCGTCTGTGTCCAGGGAGCGAGACAGTGATCGCTATGGAAAAATGAAGTACACAGAATTGTACTGGGCTATATGAAAGCCAAGAGTACATGTGACCACTGGGAGACCCAGTCCCCATACATACATGCTAGCAAGAGGGGCCAGAAAGTAAATGATTGCAAAATTAAAAACAATAGTAATCTTAGTAATACCTGCTGGGGTGTCCTGGTTCAGGAGTGGTACGAAGTGGGCTGACCTGCCTTGCACCATAGAGGTGCAACAGGAAGGGCGCAGTGAGTGCCGCAATACATAGTTACATAGTTACATAGTAGGTGAGGTTGAAAAAAGACACAAGTCCATCAAGTCCAACCTATGTGTGTGATTATGTGTCAGTACACAATACAAGAGCCTTTACAGTAGTCCGGTGGAGCCTGGTGTTCAAAACCTAAATGAGGAAGGATATCGTGAGTGTCTAGGGGAGTACCCATGGCAGGTGCTGGAGTAAATATTGGGCTGACCCCCCTAGGCAGCAGGCAGCGGCATCCCGTGTGGGATTAGGGTTTACCTGTAAAAGTTTCAGGGGAGAGATGGTTCCAGTGGACAGAAGACCGTTCCGTTGGAGGACAGGAAGCAGGAGCAAATGGATAATGGGGCCCAGTTAAGTATGGTGTGGAGGTGGGCCTGCAGCCAATCTCATAGTTGCTGCGGGGAGTGGCTGGGGATGATCGTATTCGCCCCCCCCCCCCCCCCGAGTCGCTGGCGTGCAAATCTTCCATGCATGATGATGTGCATGAGGATGGTGGCTGCGACCGGTGTGTGAAAACACTTCCGGGCGCAGTGACACGGGGCGCTCAGCGTGATGATGCCAGACATGCTGGGGCGGGGACATAGACCCGCATCAGCGGGCTGCGGCGCAGAACCCAGAGGAGCCACAAGCCGGGTAACCGACCGTGCTCTTCCGCTGTGTGGGATGTCGCCTGTGTCAAAACCCTTGCACAGGACGGCCCCCCTGCGCCGAGTGGGGAGGTCCTAAGGGTGAAGCCAGGTGGGCCCAACCGCCCGAGTCCAGAGCATAGCGTTGCATGGCAATATGGGAGGCACAGAGAGCAAGGGGTCAGGAACTTGCATAACAGAGATAACTAAAAGCATAGGTACACATCACAGAACCACTGATTCCACCAACACCTCGGAATGACACCCCCGTCTCTGCCAGTGTCCCCCCCCCCCTCCTGTAATGTTCCAATCTGACTTTTAATACCTTGCTTCCCAGAATTTCATTATCAGGTACAAAGGCATTACCACTTAATGTCCCTCTGGATGGTCACAGTACTGGATCTACCTTGAACACCGAACCTCTATGAAATACGGATCAGGTAAGGACTGAACATTCTTTACTTACTGATCCTGCAACGGAGAATCTCAATGTTATTAATTTATCTTCATACACTCTATCCAGCCTACAAGTACAAGTTTTGGCCAGAGGTATGAGCTTCTGCCCCAACCAAGACATAGACCAGTTTGAGGTCATTAAAGACCATCAACTTTTTACCAGAAAACTCATTCTGAAACAAATGTATACTAGGGAGGTACCTACTAAACCGGATTTTGAACAATATGAGCTTGAGGCATTCGACACCCTCGTCGAGCTCCTAGAAGAAAATGATACACCTGATCTGATTGACCGCATAGATCTTGAGCAGTTGCTCGATTGGTTTGATCAATCAGACCTTCCAACCCCCACAACTTGCACCATGAAAAAGAAGTCAGACAAATTTCCCAATTTAAACACTAACGCAAATGTATCGGCATTTGTCAAACTTGCAAGCAGAGACACATGTAAAATCAAGTCACCCGATTGCAGAAATGACAACCTGTCCAGGGCTGAGCGTGAAGCTCTTAGCTCACTCAAAGACCACCCCACAATAACCATCAAACCCTCCGATAAAGGAGGTAACATTGTGGTGATGGACAATAAGTTTTGTGTGGAAATGTGTACCCAAATACTTAGTAATTAAGAATGGTACTACAAGATCTACAAGATACCGGCAACCAGAATTGAAAGATTCCACAAGGAGTTCTACAGTCTGGTTGACCGCGCCTACACTGAGAGAATTCTTAATAAGGCAGAATGGGACTTCATATGTACACAGCATCCACGTACACCAACATTTTACTCTCTGCCAAAGTTACACAAAAGCATGACACGTCCAGGGAGATCCATTATTTCTGGGAATGGCTCCCAAACTGAGAAACTCGGCAAGTTTGTCGATGGATACCTACGCCCCATGTCCTCAAACTCCCAAGTTACATCCGGGACACCCTGCATTTATTACAAAATATAGATGGGCTAAGCATTCCCCCGCATCTGTACTTGTGGCTGTGGATGTGGAAGCTCGATACCACATGACAAAGGTCTCTCCTGTATACAACACATAATTTCCCAAAACAGCCAATACTACAAAAAGACCAACGAATTCCTGGTGGCCGCCCTGAAATTCATTCTATCTCACAACTTTATGCCGTGTAAACACGACCGGACTTTTCGGCATCAAAGGTCCGACGGAACGAATCCGTCAGACAATTCGTTCGTGTGTGGGCTTCATCGGACCTTTTCTGTCTAAAAATCTGACGAACCTTAGAAATAGAACAAGTTTCAAATCTTTCTGACGGAC
The DNA here is from genome assembly GCA_037952835.1 of Lithobates septentrionalis. Lineage (NCBI taxonomy): Eukaryota > Metazoa > Chordata > Amphibia > Anura > Ranidae > Lithobates > Lithobates septentrionalis. Next base: position 1,618,649 of record JBBDGP010002838.1, read on the forward strand.
TTGATTCCTATCGAAAAATCCGTTTGTCTGTATGCTAGTCCGACGGTCCAAAAATTACGCAAGGGCAGCTATTGGCTACTGGCTATGAACGTCCTCATTTTAGTCTGGTCGTACGTCATCACGTTCGTAACTTCGGACTTTGGTGTGATCGTGTGTAGGCAAGTCTGTTTCGTTGGAACACCGTCGGAACTCTGTCAAAGTCCATTGGAGTTAAATCCAACGAGAAGTCCGCTCGTATGTACGCAGCATTACGTTCAATGGATCCCACTACCTCCAGGTGCAGGGTGTTGCGATGGGGACCTTGTGTGCGCCATCGTATGCCAACCTGTACCTGGGGGAGTGGGAACGGATGATATATCAATCTGCACCTCTTGCCCCATACATGGTGAGCGTTGTCATGTGGTATCGTTACATCAACAACGTTCTCCTGGTGCGGAATGGACCCACTGAGCAACTGCCAGCCTTTCTTGAACAAATTGAATACCAATAACTTCAACTTGTCATTTACCATGACTTGGGACAAGGAATCTATCACATTCCTTGACGTGACTATCTACAAAGATATCAACGGATCCCTAACCACCAGTCTATTTAGGAAACCCTCTGCAGGCAACTCAATACTCCATGCCAGCAGCTTTCATCCGCAATCTCTCATTTCCTCAATCCCCTACAGCCAATACTTGCGTACAAGGAGGAACTGCACCGACGATATAGTTTTCAAAAAAGAGGCCAACATACTGAGAACACGACTGCAGGCACGGGGATATTCTAACACGTGCCTCAAAAAAGCATATAAGAGAGCATGTGCCAGAACCCGCGATGATGTACTTTACAACCCTTCATTCAAAAAGAAAAAAACCTAACCCCATTTCCATCATCACCAAATTTTCCAATCAGCATTTAGCGATTAGATGGATTATAACCAAATACTGGCACATGCTGACAATGGACCCTTTGATCGGTCCATTTGTACCTGCTACCCCGGTACTCACAGGCGAGCTGGCTCTCTCCAAAACCAACTGATCTGCAATGAATTTAAGGGGGGGTGGCAAACGCGACCCATGCAAGAACAAGGGGACTTTCACCTGTGGTGGCTGTCATTATTGCAGGTTTCTTAATATCTCCAAGAACATTACTCTGCCCAATGGTGAACAATTCAAACCTAGGCATTACGCAAATTACCAGACATGCGGGATAGTTTATCTTCTCGTATGCGAATGCACAAGTTTTTATGTAGGAAAGACAATCCAGGAATTCTGGCGCAGGGCCTACAGACACATTACTTCAATGAGAACCTGCAACCCGAATTTACCACTTGGCAGACATGTCACCAGAGTACACAAGGGCATATGCCCAAAATTCTCTTTCTTAATCATTGATTGTGGCACTGGTATGCGAGGAGGAGACGTGAACAAAACCCTCCTACAATTAGAACAGAGGTGGATTTTCAGATTAAAAGTCACCCAGCCCCCAGGACTCAATGGCTGCATATCCTACTGACCCCTCCTGGAAGGTTTTTCTTCAGGGGGTTCTGAATGGGAGCCCAATGAATTGCCCCCCTAAAAATTCTCTCTCCCCTAAATGAGCATTCTACATACTTGCTAATATCCTGTATCATCAGTGGACTAATGGACACTGATGACACTGATATTACTAAGATTACTATTGTTTTTCATTTTGCAATCATTTACTTTCTGGCCCCTCTTGCTAGTATGTATGTATGTATGGGGACTGGGTCCCCAGTGGTCACATGTACTTTTGGCTTTCATATAGCCCAGTATAATTCTGTGTACTTCATTTTTCCATAGCGATCACTGTCTCGCTCCCTGGACACAGACCACACGGACGGGATCCTTACGCCCTCTGTTAGGGAGTCCCCTTCCTGGGGTTGTATGCTGGGCGTGCTCGGCCTACTGGCTCTGGATCAAGCGTTGTTACGGAACAGTGGCACTCTGTCCCCCCATAGGTTTTTTAAGTGGATGCAGAAATGTATGATGTTCGTAACCAATACTATATGGTTAGTACCTATCTGAATATGTTATAAACTTGGATGGTATCATTTTTTCCTGCCTCTACACCTTTTGCTCATGACTGTCTTTTCAATTATAGACATGTTTTGTCGTGCTGGTCTCAATCATACACCCCTGAAGAAGAGAAACACTTGAAACGCGTTGGGTACTCCCGTATGTGTTCCATATGCAACGGAGTAAATGATTGTAACCTTATGCACTGTATTGCATGTTCATTGTTTATGCATCCTGTATACTTCACATGGAATTTCTATTTGCAGTATAGATTTTGTATATCTACACTTTTTTCTTATAAATACTTAAACTCACAATGACCACAGAGCAGCTGTTTCCCTTTAAAGTCCCACAAGTGGAACAAATTCCCTATGCATAGACTATTTGGGATGTGGGTTAATCCTACTCTCTAGACCAACCTAGCACCCTCTCCCCATTATCATATCTAAGAGCCATGTAGAGTTTTCCTTTGGAAAATGAATAAGTGGTTCTGCTAATTATTGCACAGAGAGAGATCCTCTCTTAATAGCTTTTCCCTTTTTTATGGAGAGAAGGGTACGCAACTGTCATCCCTGCATGAGCTACAATTATTCCTTTAACAGTTCCTCAAGACTGAGCAAGAAGACCAAGCAGATGCTTCATGTGCCAGCTCACATATAATGAGATAGGGATACAACAGAGCATGCACAATCCTATTACACGGTACAAATTAAAAGTGAATCCTGACTTACTATTATTATGTTTACCAAAATTGTTCAGAACCAACCTATTGTGGATCTTGCCAAGAACCAGAATTGTTTTCCTCTTCTATATGACTACTAGAGTGCGTCTTCTGGTATCTTTCCAAGTATAAGTAACCAGCAACTAACACGGCTGTATTTTCTGAGGTCTGCTACATACCAGAACAAGTCTCTGATCCATCACTTCCATAGCTTTGTTTAAAGATGAATTCACTGTGCAAATGAGTTGCATTTTATGGAATCTTTTTTGTCTTTAATCACAGATATGTTTCAACAAAACAAAGTTGTTTTGTCTCAATTACTTACAGCCAAGTTTAAATACTGCAAATGAGAGGGGTAAATGATTATAACCTTATGTACTGTATTGCATGTTAATTGTTTATGCATCCTGTATACTTCACATGAAATTTCTATTTGCATTGTAGATTTTGTATATCTACACTTTTTTCTAATAAATACTTATACTCACAATTACCACAGAGTAGCTTTTTCCCTTTAAAGTCCCACAAGAGGAACAAATTCCCTATGCATGGCTCTTAGACATGTGCAGAATGAAAAAAATGGTTTTGTTTCGATTCGCTTTTTACATAAGTTTGTTTAATTCGTTTTCCGGATTAGTTTCGTTTATTCAAATTCGAATCAATTCAAAAAATTGTAATTCAAATCGAATTCCATTCGAATTGCATTTGAATCGAGTTCCATTTGAAATCGAATGTATTCTATTCGAAATTGGAATTTTGAAAGATGGTTATATTTTTTCTATTCTACTGTTTTCTCCATGCTATTTTATATTCTGTTCTTTTCTTTTCTATTATATTCTATTCTATTTAAATTTGCAGTTATTCTGTTCCAATTTCGGAAAATGGTTATATTGTGTTATTCTTTCGATTTTATTCTATTCTTTTCTACTGTTTATTATTCTTTTCTATTCTATTATTTTATTTATGTTCTTATCTTTTCTGTTCTATTTGAATTCAAATGTATTCTATTCGAAATTCGAATTTCAGAAGATGGTTATATTCTTTCTATTTTATTTCATTCTATTTTTTTATTCTATTCTATTCCTTTATTTTTTTTTTTATTCTGTTCTTTTATTTTCTATTCTGTCTCTTTTTTTTTATTCTATTTTTTTCTATTCTTTTATTTTCTTTTCTGTTCTATTTTACTCTGTTATATTTTTATTCTTTTTGTATTATATTCTTTTTATTTCAATTCTGTTTATCGGAGCCCAGGAGCATTGATAGTACTGTAATTTGAGTCTTATTCAAATATTTGTCTCCTATGAATTTTTTTATATAACTTTATAGTTTTATCCCAAAAAGGAATGATCTTAGGACAGGTGCCCCAAATATGGGACATAGTGCCTGTGGCCTGTAGGCATCTTCAGCACTCAGCAGGTACAGCAGGGTTTATCTTATGTAAAATCATGGGCATCAGTATCATATTCATATTCGCTTGTAATTACGCTCCTGGGCTAATGAAGAAATCAACATTTTCAATGCCAGCTTCTTGTCCCACTCCAAATATTCAGGAGGTTTGTCCAACTCCCCCTTCCATTTAGATTTAAAAGATGGAGGGTGTGGGAGAGACTCTCTTTACAAAATCTGGTATACTAAGGAAAGTGGATGGCCTGGAGGACAGAGTAACGACTCAGTCTGTGTAAGGTCTGGTCAAAGAGTCCCAGGGGAGTAAGGTCCCGATGTAATGTTGAAGCTGAGTATACTGCACCCAAGCTCTTGAGGGGTTTTGACCATTGGAGAGTAGCTGAGAAAGAGGGAGTAATTTTCCTCTATAGAGCACATGGCCCAATCGAGAGTTTGCACTCCTCCGCTAGGATAGGTATTGTAATCTATGAAGTGCCGGGGGAAAGGCATAACAGCCAAATAAAGGGGACATGGGACTCAGTCGAAAAGAGAGGAGACCTTTGGCAATGTTTGTGTCCCATATTTACAGAGTAGCAGAGATCAGGGACGGTATACAGACCCCAGTCAGTCTACGCTTGGGATCCGTCCACGGTAAAGAGGTAAGGTCAGGCTCTACTAAATAATTTTCAAGCAAGGTCCAGAGCTTAGTTGTTGTCCCATGGTAGTGAATTATTCTAATCAGGGAGGCTGCCTAAAAATATAAAGGAAGCCGCTTCTGCTTATGGAGAGTTAAAACCACCAGTTTGATACTAGGTTTCTTATGACACCAAATATAAGCTTGCATGGCTTTGGTAATAAACAAGAAAAAAACTTGCTCGGTGGGGGAGGGGTGACAGGAATTGCCTGGCAAATGTACAACAATTTTGGCAAGATATTGATTTTAATGGCGTTCTTACGTCCACACCAGGAGATGTGTGACTTATCATGGTTTTTAAGATAGACAAGAACCGTCTGGAATATAGGATGGTAATTAACATCTGCCAGAGAGGGCAAAGAGGTTGATATTTGGATTCCTAGGTACTCAATTGCCTTTTCGTTGCCATTTAAAGAAGAAATTGGACTGTGTCTGCAATAAGGCAGATTGAGGTAGAGAAAAAGTGGAACTTATGCTCATTTGACTCGGTTCCTCTCTAGTGCCATAATTGGCACCTTTCAAAGGGGAGGGGGGGAGGATACCTGTCTTTGACAGGCATCCGGTTACCACTTCCGGTAGTCCTCGCCGCGGCCCATGATGTCACCGTGGGGCTCCCTCCACCTCCCCCTGTCCTGGGCCAGTAGAAGAGGGGAGCGGGGCCTCGCGCATGCGCAGTAGGGTTCCCGGTGTGAAGCCATAAGCTGTGGTGCCGACATCGCTGGACTCCAGGACAGGTAAGTGTCCTATTATTAAATGCCAGCAGCTGCAGTATGTGTACCTGTGGCTTTAATTTTTTTTTTTTTTTTTGGGCGGACCTCAGCTTTAAGGGCTTCTGTGTTATCATAGTTAACTTCAAAATTACTTATCTGGCCAAAGTCTTCAAATTCCTTGACAATAGAAGAAAGAAGAGAGATATGTGGTTTTGTGATCAGCATAAAGGGACCATTTATGGCGATGCACACCCGCCATATTACCCTGAAAGTCTGTGTTTTGTGCAATAACGATGTGTTCCATGGTAAGAATATATAATAAAGAAGACAGAGGGCATCCCTCAGAAAGGAGGCCATTAGAGCAGATCCATGCACATAGGCAACTATAAAGGGCCAAGATTTTATGTAGATGGTTGGACCTCAATCCAGTTTATTGGAGAGTAAGCCGAAGGATTATGTTTTTAACAGTTGCTTGGTGTGTTTTTTTTTTTGTCTTCGGTGATGTAGGTTATGCCATGATGCAGACTCAGCAGATGTTGGACTTTTGAGATATCATGTGTATTTATAAAACAGTCACCTAAGACCCCTTCACTACACACAAGTGATCTTTATTTAACTAATGACATGACTTTTAAAAACAATTGGCTGTACCAGTGATGAGTTATTTCTGTCTTATTAACCCTTTTACTGCCACCATGCGTAGTAGCAGCTTATAGGGCGTACACACGGTCGGACTTTGTTCGGACATTCCGACAACAAAATCCTAGGATTTTTTCCGACGGATGTTGGCTCAAACTTGTCTTGCATACACACAGTCACACAAAGTTGTCGGAAAATCTGATCGTTCTGAACGCGGTGACGTAAAACACGTACGTCGGGACTATAAACGGGGCAGTGGCCAATAGCTTTCATCTCTTTATTCTGAGCATGCGTGGCACTTTGTCCGTCGGATTTGTGTACACACGATCGGAATTTCCGACAACGGATTTTGTTGTCGTAAAATTTTATCTCCTGCTCTCCAACTTTGTGTGTCGGAAAATCCGATGGAAAATATCCGATGGAGCCCACACACGGTCGGAATTTCCGACAACACGCTCCGATCGGACATTTTCCATCGGAAAATCCGACCGTGTGTACGGGGCATTAGAGTTTGTTTACCTGCAGGCTGCTTTCTTGTAGAAGTAATTTAGCTTTACAGCCTTCCGATCACTTCACTGCTTAGGATTCATGGGTAGAATGAACCTGGAGGTGCTCAGCTCTGAGCACTTCTAGGTTCATAGCTTTAAAACCACAGCTACTTTGACCAAATTAGAAGCTAACTGAGCACAGTTTGTGCTCAATCAGCTTTTACAATGCTGAGGTAGCATTAGAGGTCTTATGCCTCGTTTCCACTTAGCGGAACAGTTCGGGTTGGTTCGGTATGGTACGCTATTTTGAGTGTTTCCATTATGAAAGCGGCCCATACAACCGAACCATACCGCACCATTCATGGTCCTGCTTCAGATGTGGGGCCATAGAAAATGGTACAGTGCGGTTAGGGCGGGGCTACAATACATTCCACTGATTGGCGGACGTGTGACGCCATGCTAGGCATTTTTTCTAAGCCCATGTATGGCCCCTGGCGGTCCGACTTGCAGTGGAAACGCTCACCTGAATAGGCCGGGCCATTCTAACCCTTCCAAACTGTACCAACCCGAACCATTCCACTCAGTGGAAACGAGGCATAATAGACCCTTGTTGTGTTACTAGGGATAACCTGTCACCTTCACTTTGTTATGATAATAATAAAATGAAGTTAAAAAATTGTCTAAATAAAAGTTTATAAAAAAAATACATACTGTAGATTAACGCAAATGTCTGCGTTAGGTGTGCGAACATACAGATATTATGATTAAACATTAGGTGTTGTCACAAACACCAGTGTGAAAATAATAATTCCAGGGAAATCATTCACTGTTGACTCTAAATTGATGAGATGTAAAGCTTTTAAAGCATTTCCTATGGACACTGTTGGGTATCATAGTTTTTTGCCATTGTTGAGCGTGCACAATTTTGAGTTTTTTTGAATCTAACAGATTTGGTATCTATTTGTTTGACACCACCTTCAAAATTTTAGGTTTGTGTGCACCTAAATTAGAGTATATTTTTTCCTGAAAATATAAATTTGGGAAACAAAAGCACAAATATTGTGTTACATAAATTGTATCTGCCATCATTTTATGCTACAGGGTCTCTGCTTTCAGAAAACATATAATGTTTTGGAGGTTTAGGTACTATTCAGGCCAAAAAAGTTAATTTTAACGTGGGCACCAAGTAAAGGTGTGTACACACATTCAGCCCATTATTTCAAGCTTTTTTTTTTTTACTTTTAACTCTAATAAATTTAATTAGCAGAGAGCTGTTTCCACTGTTATTCAATCTTAAAATGCAAAAAATGTATTTCACTGCGATTATTTGTTCTATGACAATAACACAAGGAACCTTTCAAGGGGATGAATACTTTTTATAGGCACTGTATATCCATACCGGGAAGGTGCATGTAGTTCTGTGTGATTTTCATTGTGCCTAACTGCATGATGAACATGTGTGCTATCTACTTTTATTTCCAATTGTCTAGAAACCCATTTACTTGGCTATAATTCCAGAAACCCAGCTTTCTACATTTATTAAAGCGGTTGTATACCCGCGGTTTTTTTTTTTTCTTTCCTATACCTGCAAGGGAAAAGGCATAATGAGCTAGTATGCACTGCATACTAGCTCATTATGATATACTTACCTTAGAACGAGGCGCCGGCATCTCATCCTGTCCACGCCGAGGGAGCTGACATCTCCCCTCGGCGTGTCTTCCGGGTATCGCGGCTCCGGCACTGTGAGTGGCCGGAGCCGCGATGTCGTCACTCCCGCGCATGCGCGCAGGAGACTTCTGCCCGGCAAGCTCCGGAGTTTGCCGGGCTGTCAGCCGAGAATCCCCTGTGCGCATGCGCCGCTGGAGTCAGCGGCTCATTGCGAGGGGAATATCTCCTAAACCGTATAGGTTTAGGAGATATTTTTTTTACCTACAGGTAAGCCTTATTATAGGCTTACCTGTAGGTAAAAGTTAACAAAAAGGGTATACAACCACTTTAACAAGCAGGACAGTTTAATTGTAGCCAAGTGCTTGGTTAAGAAAGGGGAGTAAGAGAAACGCTGGCTGTAGCTGCTCTATGTAGCTTCTGCCCTTCGGTGTTGAACTTGTTGACAGCTGTTTCAGAAAGAGAAGGCAGCTGCTGAGCAGGAAGAGTTCAGTCGACTGAGTCAGGCAGCACTGCACTGTTGGAACTATAGTCCAGAGGAGGGAGACTCTATTATGATAGGAGGTTGGGGTTTTTTTCCCCTGTCAGGGCGGTAAGGATGTGAAACTCTCTTCCACAATCCGTGGTGTCTGCAGGAAGTATTAATAGTTTTAAAAGGCATCTTAGCAAGCACAATATACAGGGATATGGGAAATGATTATCTACACGAACACACAACCACACAGGATGAACTGGATGGACTTTTGTCTTTATTCAACCTTACCAGCTATGTAACTATGTAATCGAGAGCTTTTATATTGCATTTTCCAGAGGGAGATTGTCAGGAGGAGGGGGCAGAGCTGCATTTTCTCAAGCTGTACAGAACACAGCTTCCTCTTGCCATGAGGGAGCCCAAAGAGTGCACATTCCTGACATCACCGCTCCATTATAGCCGCTTGAGTAGGATCTGGAGTGCTTAGTCCAGGTCTGTCGACAGCCAGAGCAGCACCTAGGTGCAGAGCAGAGAGTGCACGAATTGCTGTGTATGAACAGATGGTGAGCTGCAATATCAATGTGACTAGTGAGCTGCTGTTGTGGGGATTTACTATCTGCTGTGAGAGAGGCTGAACCCTTTTAAAACTGACCATACAGTCCTCTAGTAGCCTTATTGTTGCCTGCAGGCTCTACAGGGACTATTTCTATGTGCAACAGTACAGCTGGGCCCCAATGCTAGCTGGCTGAAGAATTAGGACTAAAGACTATCCCTTTACAGCTGCTACACAGAAACCTTTACCTATTGCTTATGCTAAGCAGTACCTCTTGGGGGATATTTCACCATATCCTAGCCATTCACCTAAAGTGCACTGTAGACCAGTTGTATTATTTTTATTAAAATTGCAGTTAATGCTTATATGAACTTTATATGCACTTTTTATTGCTGACTTTGCTGATTCATGAGTAAATCCCAGTCTAGTGGTACAGAACTCTTTTGTAAGTTACCTTGGCATAGTGATTAGACTGTCTGGCAGACTGTGTCTGAACCTACCTTCTGTGTGTTCATTTACTGTATGCTCAAACCACCATTTATTCTAACCCGTACCGATACATTGAGTTAATTTACCATTAAACGGTCTTGTGCCTATTTCCTGGTGATAATTCCCAGCTGAGTTAAAGGTATCTATACTCATGTTCCTATAAGTGCCTGCAGTAACTTTCATTGAACCAGAGGGGCTGAGGGTGTTATTGGAGTCGAATCACAGAACAAAGATCTCTAATTACCAAGCGGCTCCTGCGGGGGTCATGCTACATTAGCTGTTTTTGCATGTGGTTTTATGTGCTTCAAGACGCTTCCATGTATAGTCTTCCTTCAGGTACATAATACACAAAAAAAACAATAGCCATCATGTATATAATGTATATATCGGATCCAACACAGGGACATTTTAAAAGGTAGATTGGCTCAAGAATTTGAGTTCAAAAGGGGCACTGTACCTTTAAATTAGGGAGGCCTACAGGAATGTATGTGGTTAACTATTCTTTACAGTGAATTTAGTGTAATTTTAGAAGTTTCTGGTCAAATTGGATCATAAAGAGGAAGATATACTTAAACACAAGTAAAGACATGCAGATCTCACAATGATATGCAACACATATTCTAGATCAGGGGACAAAGGGCCAGTTTACTGCCTTTCTGACTTAGGGGGTTGGTGGATTGTGGCCGGTGGGGGTAGAAAATGTCCCAGGCCCAGCATCAGCATGGCCTCAGGCTTCGTGGTCAGTAGGAGGAATGCCCTATCATTCGTATTAGTAGGAGGAATAGTACCCCATCATTGGTGTCAGTGGAAGAAACTGTGCCCCATTGTTGGTGTCAGTGGAAAGAATAGTGCCCCATCATTGGTATTAGTGGGAGGAATAATGCCCCATTATTGTCAGTGGCAAGATTTATGCCCCACTGTTGGTGTCAGTGGGAGGAATAGTATATCATAACATTGGGAGGAATAGTGCCCCAAGGGCCGGATAAAGGTTAGCAAAGGGCCCCGTCTGGCCCTCGGGCCGCAGTTTGGAGATCACTGTTCTAGATTACACTCCTGTTCAGTTTTTTTACCTTTTAATAATCCATAACTCTTATTTTTATGAGAAAAAGAGAGTAGTGATCTAAAAAATTGAGGTTTTGTTTCATTAACCATCCAGTTGAACACCTGTGCTGTTAATCCCCTTTTTATAACCAAAGCTTTTATTTGTATATAAAATCACTCAATAAACACACAACTAAAATTTGATTCTCAGCCACAGAACACTGAGACAGGGAATTCATTAGTCTGCTTTGTGTAGATCAATAGTGTAGCAGAATTTTAAAGACTGACACCCATGGCAAGCACTGAGAGCCTGGCAAATTCACATTGCTTTCCACACATGGGTGATTTCATGCTAGAGAGTTGTGTAAAACATGATCAATCTGTGGAGGTGGTGATAGCTTTTCCTTGTAAAGTGTCTGTTTTCTTGGTGTATGTCATGACGGTGTTGCTTTGTAGCTGCAAGAGGCATGCATGCTGTCTGCCATGTTTTCTCTTTCCACTTGAGCAGAATGCCGAAATAACCTTAAATGGCCTACGTTGATTATTGGCTTCAGGGACGACATTTACACTACAGTTCATGGGCCAGGCCCGCTACCTAATCCTCATGACGCATGTCAACAATGCCATGGACAAGTCTAGGTCGATGTATCAACCTCACACTAGCAGTAACAGGTTAAAGCTCATGAGCTGTTGAGGAGATCCAAATCCTAATATGCTATATCAACCAATAGAAAAACCTGTGTGTAGCCTTACTTTACTATGGATTTTAGTGGCTTCATTTGGCATTTGTCTTAAAGTGAATCAGCTTAAAAACAATTAGGTAAGGTTTGTACGTGTACTTAGTACCTTTCGTGTCCTCAGAATTATTTTTTGTGTGCCTGGAAAGCAATAAGTGCAGTGCAATCAATTAGTAACAAAACATGTAGGTAACAAAATCCAAATGATATTAAATCATTATAGTAATAGCAAAAATAGTCTCAATCAAAGTCCCATTCATAGAATTCCACCATAGTGCAAATATAGTGACAATAAATGGTTGTATCCAATGTGTTCGGTGCCTACCACCTTGAGGCAAAATTCCTGCTCATCTCCAATATCTGACCCCACCATAGAGTCAAATCTACCTCAGTGTCCTCCACTTAAGATGATACTGGAACACTCCCTCTAGTAGCACTCCTGAATCTTAGTCCTCCATTTCTTAGAGCCGGTTCACACTGGAACGACTTGTCAGGCGACCTAGTCGCCTGACAAGTCGCCTCCCGTTCTGTACAATGGAACCGTTTGCGTCGCTCCGACTTAGAAAAAGGTTCCTGTACTTCTTTTGGGGCGACTTGAGGCGACTTGCATAGACTTCTATACAGAAGTCGTTTTGCAAGTCGCCGTGGCAGTCGTGTGCAGGTCGCCTCGGTGAGGCGACCTGCAAGTCGTGCCGCCCCTAGTGTGCACCAAGCCTTACTCTCGATATTCATATGATCTATCATGAAACAGAAAAGGAGAAACCATAGTGCTCTCTGCTACAACTGTATTTATTAAAAAGAACTTGGAATAAAAAAAACACTCACAAAGGAATATGTAAAAAACGCAATGTCATCAGCTCACAACACTACAAATTGGTGAAATTACGCCAATGGCAATGGCTTCTCCGACCTGTAAGCGTTACGCACACTTCATGAGCTTCCTCAGCCTTCTGGAATTCTATGAATGGGACTTTGATAGTGACTATTTTTGCTATCATTATGATGATTTAATATAATTTGGATTTTGTTATCTAATTGATTGCGTTGCACTTTAGAACAGCAGAATCTACTTGTTTTTAGACTCTCTCCCCGATTAAAACTTCCTACAGAACTGTCTTAATGGGAGGGTAGGGAAGAGGAGCGGAGTCCCTCCTCTGAGTCATTCAATTGTCTATGTAAACTTCATCCATCCACTAGAGGGTGCCTGGGGAAACATGGAGTATAAGAGTGAATTTAAAGAATATTGTGGAGGATTGTGGGTAGTGTAGTTTACAAGAAAGACTGAGCTATTGCCACAGGATGGCTGGACAACTACAATTCCCAAGAGAGAAACATTAAAGGGGCAGCAGTCATTTTCTGCGTGGAAGACGGAAGAAAGCTCTCTTTCTGTGGGGAGACCAGTGTTGATACAGACCATAACCCACCTGAGCACATTGAGAGCAATGAGTTTGACATCTTTATCTGAAAGCAGGGGAAGCAGAGTGGACGCTATCCTTGAGCTGATGATCACGACATGGACTGTGGGGAGCTTGATGTGCAGTAAAGAGCCACACACTGAGACACCACCAGAGAGGAGGAGGGGAAGCCTTTGTGACTGGTGCTGATATGGAAAGACTCTGCTTATACAGGACTGGTGAGCGGCCACTGACAACGCATATACTGTCTGAAAGAGTTGTCAGCTAGGAACAGTTTACTTTTGCATGCACCAACTCTTAAAGGGACACTATCAAGAGTAGTGCAGGGCAAGGTTTTTGACCCCAACAAGCTAGCCAAAGGTTTAGAACATGTAGACTGCTGACTGTTGCTGCAGTAACCACCTATACTGTAGGTCCTCTTCACCCTCCTTAACTAAGCCACCCTGTGTAAGTTAAGAAAGGAGGTGGATTAATAAGTGTTGATTGTTTGCAGCTTGCTAATCCTCTCAGTTAATTACTACGGTATTACTGTTTGCTAATGTTTGATCGATACTGTTGTGTTGTAATCTTTGATGGTGAGCCCATTTCCGTATAACCTTTCCTTCCTTGTATACCCCAGTATAACCTCTTTTTACTCACATCAATTACAAAATATTTGATTGATACATAAACAGGTCTGTGTAATTTACGTTATTAGTGATTGGAGACTTCCTACTGCTGGTAGGTGATTGTATATCTATAAGATGTGCTGTTTCTAACTAAAATTGTGTCTCCAAAACAAATGGGACAATTCTTAAAGCGGAGTTCCACACAAAAATTGAACTTCCGCTTTTCGGAACCCTCCCCCCCTCCGGTGTCACATTTGGAACCTTTCAGGGGGGAGGGGGGTGCAGATACCTGTCTAAGACAGGTATTTGCACCCACTTCCGGCATAGACTCCCATGGGAGTCTATGCCTCTTCCTGTCCCTCCACGCTGTCTCCTGGGAAACACACAGCTCCCAGGAGATAGCGGGGACCAGTCACGATGCGCAGCGCGACTCGCGCATGCGCAGTAGGGAACCGGGAAGTGAAGCCGCAACGCTTCACTTCCTGATTCCCTCACCTAGGATGGCGGCGGCAGCTGCCGAGAACCGAGCGGGTTCTCGGCGTCGCCTGTCGACATCGCTGGCCCCCGGGACAGGTAAGTGGCCATTTATTAAAAGTCAGCAGCTGCAGTATTTGTAGCTGCTGGCTTTTAATATTTTTTTTTTTTGGCGGTTTAGGTGGACTCCCTCTTTAAATGATGAATTAAAATAAACCAATTATTTGAAGAATAAACCTATCATTCTAAATGTGAATGGCAGTATATGATTGTGCAAAATGCATAAATGCCGTATATGAAGATTGGATCACAAATATTAGGTGATAGAAAACCTGCTGCAACACACGGCAAATGAATTGCAGGTGAATCAAAAGTTATATTGTGTTAGCTGGTGCTCCATCAGTAGCTGTAATTGCATAAAAATAAATGAGTGGTTCCAACTTCCCACATGCAGTTCATAAAGGATAGTCTTTGTGCAAAGAAAATAATCCAAAACTCCAGTGCATCACCACAGTGCTGTGAACAAAACATTGTCCGCTTACCAAATGGAACGATCCCACCAAGAGATCATATGCATGTTTGACAGGGGTCAGAGACAGCAGCGTGACGTCTACAAGTGCGGACCATTCTGCAGACGGCTGTAGACCACACATGTTCAAGCTGCCCGATCTATACAACTATACTGTATGTTCAATTTTGTTTTTAATAAATTATTTGTTGTGCAGTTATGAACTATGAGCCTTTGCCATTGCTTTTTTCACTACATGATGTGAGACACGCAAGCCTGGTTTTATCTCCTGAAGCTGGTTGACCATCTACCCCCAGAGGAGATTTTACAAACACGCATATGATCTCTTGGTGGGATCGTTCCATTTGGCAAGCCGCCAATCTTTCCTCTGCAAATTTGTTTATTATCTTTTAAATAAAGCCGCCAATCTTTCATTCACAGCATCGTGGTGATGCACTGCAGTTTTGGATTATTTTCTTTGCACAAAGACTATCCTTTATGAACTGCATGTGGGAAGTTGGAACCACTCATTTATTTTTATGCAATTACAGCTACTGTTGGAGCACCAGCTAACACAAATGAACTTTTGATTCACCTGTTATTCATTTGCATTGTGTTGCAGCAAGTTTTGTCACCTAATATCTGTGATTCAATTGTATGGATCAGCATCATATATTTATTCACTTTACACGATCATATATTGTCATTCACATTTAGAGCGATGAGTTTATTTTTCAAATGGTTTTATTTAATTCATCATTTAAGAATTTAATAGTTAGAAACAGCGCATCCTATAGATATACACACATATTATTTCTTCACTATTCAAGGAATTTTTGATTGCAGCAGTTTCTGTTCACATCGTTTGTAGCTAAGCGCAACCTTTTTTATTATTTTTTTTCCAGCTGGTAGGTGATTGCCAGTTTGGTCACAGATCACTGCAGTTTAGTGGGGATCAGCAGCCCAGTCACCAAATGCTGTAGGGGTAGTGTAGCATCTTTAACACATGTGCATAGCTCCCAACTGTCCCTCATTTCGAGGGACTGTCCCTGATTTGGAGCAATGTCCCTCTGTCCCTCATTTGTCCCTCATGTTGGTCTGATCTATATTGATGTGTATAAAATGCACTTTTTATCTATCAAAAATGGTTTTACAACACAAAACCTTTCATATGATTTCTAAATTGCTGCATTTGTAAATTCCAAAAGCCAATATAAAGGAATAGTAGTGGTTAAAAAAGCAATTGTGGGTTTAACCAATCTTGTTTTTTTGTAAAAGTCTCCTTTGAGGGGGCGTAGCAGGGGGTGTGTCCTATGCCTGCTTACTTTTGCTGATAGGTGTCCCTCATTCCCATCTCAAAAAGTTGGGAGGTATGCATGTGCAGTAGCATCAACATTTAAATGTAAAGCAGCACCATCCATGACAGCCATACCCAGTGGATAGCACATCCAGAGCACTCAATGTAGCAGGTGAGTATGAGGCCCTATCACCTCATACCACCTCAGTACCTTCTGACTTCCTGCTGGAGCTCACACAAGCAATGTAATCTCTGACCTGGCAACACACACCACCAGTCTCCCAGCAGAGGCACAGCTCACCCTTATGCCTGCAACCCACCACCCCCAATACCACCACCATACCTGCATCCCCCTCACCGCCACTGTGCCAGGAAGCCCCTCCCCCATTACCACTATGCCTGTTTCCCCCCATCTCACTACCATGCCTGAAATCTCTACCACCACTACTGTTCATTTACATCAACCTCCTGCTCTCACCACCGCAGCTGACTTTGTCCTCCTTCCCCTGCACCATACCTGCATCCAACCCCCACTCTTACCACTGCACCTGAGCCCCCTTCTCTCACCACCTCTCTCACATTCCCCCCACTTTATTCATCTCTGCCTGCCTATGTTCTCGCCACCAATGTACCAATGCACACGTTTGTGCTCAACACCACTGCAGTGATGCACCCTTCTGTGTGCATATTCAATGAATGGCCACACTTTTGCTAGTCTATTCATGAGAATTTTACAATAATACTTTTTTGAACACTAGAATAGGAAAAATTATGCATTTATGTTTCCCTATGTAGTTAGAGATGATATGTATAGACTAGTCATGTGCGATTCGTTTCGTTACGGATCAAAATTCAGATTAAATTTTCAACAAATCTGAAATAAATTATTACGAAAACAACAAATTCATTCGTATTCATTCGGATGACATGATGCAATAGTTTGTGTTTTTGTTAATGTTTAAAACATCAGAAATAACATTACCACATAAGGAATGTTCAAAACTAATTTGGATCTATTTGTTTTAGTTGAAAGAGTGGTGTGGTTGTCTTTGACAATTAATCAGCTGATTCTTTTTGTATTAACATTTTCATTATTATAAAAAAAAGTACTACATATGAAATGGAAACATATTGCATTAAATACAGTAAGGTACTATAAAAAAGGTAAAAAGGACCACCCCCCCCCCCCCCACACACACACACACACACACACACACACACACACACCGCTTCCTGTTTTTTTTTCCTGGGCTTACCTAACAGATCAGTGAAGCCCCGGAGTGATCTGATGCTGGCAGTAGGTAGTAGTAGGTATGGAGAAGAGTGAGGCCAAGATGGTCGCCACTTGTCTCCATGCCCTTGGAGGCCCGAAGCGACGTCTGCGGTCCCTTCCAGTGCCTGGGCCATAGTAAATACATTTTTTTTTTTTTTTACCCCAGATCTCTCAATAATGAGGACCTGTCACCCTTATTTCTATTAAAAGGGATGTTTAGATTGCTTGTAATAGGAATGAAAGTGATGAAAAATAAATAAAATAAAGGGACAGTGTAGAAATATATATTTCTTTTTCATACATTATGGGACACAGCGTTAGGCTAATATTCATTACCTGCTGGGTTATACTTCATCTCCAGGTGAATGGACACTGGTAGACCAAAGGTCTTTAGACAGGAAGTGATCCCCTATATAACCCCTCCCATACAGGAAGTACTTCAGGTGGATGGCATGGTTGTTTGAGCTCTCTGAGCTCCAGGTCTCTAGTCCCACAAACGGTTCTTACATGAATCAAGAGATTGACCGATCTGAGCCATTTGACACAGGCTTTATATGCTTAGATAAATGGTACCCGAGCCTCGCAAAGAAGACCTTGGGATCCCTGAGGCCTCTTCAGGCCACACAGGCTTTCCCCTTACACCCTCTGCTGGAACAGGCAGTGTATTCTGATTGGGAACATCCTGACAGGATTTTTGTTTCTCCTAAGAGGTTTTCCCTTTTATATCCCATGGATGAAAAGTTTGTTAAGAAGTTGAGCATGCCAGCCATAGATGCAGCAGTCTCTTCCTTAAACAAGAACTTGACTTGTCTGGTAGATAACGCACAGGGCTTGAAAGACCCTTTGACAAGAAATTGGAGTCATTATTAAAGGCTTCCTTTTCTTTGGCCAGTTCAGCTATTCAGCCAGCTGTTGCAGCAATTGGTATCTGCAAATTGTTGCAACAGCTGGCTGAATAGCTGATCACATCAGATCAGACGGCCTGACAGGCCCTAACCAGGAGGATGATCTGTCTGAAAATAA
Organism: Lithobates septentrionalis; assembly: GCA_037952835.1. NCBI lineage: Eukaryota > Metazoa > Chordata > Amphibia > Anura > Ranidae > Lithobates > Lithobates septentrionalis. The sequence continues at coordinate 1,636,863 of JBBDGP010002838.1, forward strand.
GGCAGATATACCTCGAGCGCTGTGTTTTGCTGCTGACGCCTTAAAGGATTCAATATAGCAGGTTTCTCATTTGACTCTCTTGTCTGTACATATGCGTAGACTTTTGTGGCTTAAGAACTGGTCAGTCCAGCTTCCTTGTAAGAAGTTATTGGCAGGTTTCCCCTTTCATGGGGAACTTTTATTTGGTGATCGTGTGGACAAATATATCCAAAAGATTTCTGGAGGGAAGAGTTCTGTACTTCCTGTGAAGAAAAGCACAAGGCATCCCTCGTTTAAAACCTCAGGGACTGCTTCCTCAAATGTTTCAGCGCCAAGGCAGTTCCACCGCCAACAGGGCGCTAGGGCCAGGGGCAAGCCGCAAGGCCAGGGCCAGAAAAAGCCCTGGCTCCAAAATTCTTCTAAACCCAGCACCAAGCCCTCCTTTTGAGGGGACGCCCCCACTCCATCGGCTGGGGAGGAAGGCTGCTGCACTTTGCGGACATTTGGAGAACAATAGTTCAGAACGAGTGGGTCACCTCAACTATATCCTGCGGTTACAAGCTGGAGTTACGGAGGGTTCCCCCTCAGAGGTTTTTAAGATCCAGCGTTCCCTTGGATCCTCCAAAAAGAGACTTATTGCTTCAGGCCCTACATCATTTAGTGCATCAAGGAGTGATTGTAAAGGTTCCTGTACCTGAAAGGGACGCAGGGTTTTACTCAAAGCTATTTATGGTTCAAAAACCCAACTGGGACACAAGGTCCATTTTGGACCTAAGATCCCTGAATCAGTATCTACTGATCCAGTCCTTTCGGATGGAGTCTCTCCGCTCAGTAGTAGCCTCACTCCAGATGGGAAACTTTCTAGTTTCCATCGATTATAAAGGATGCGTATTTACACATACTTTTCAGCCTCCTCAGAGGTTCCTGTGATTTGCAGTAGAGGAACGTTATTTTCAGTTTGTGGCTCTACCCTTCGGGCTTGCTACAGCTCCCCAGGTGTTCACAAAGGTCCTAGCACCAGTATCACTCACTACAGGCTCTAGAACACAGCATAACATGCACAGTGCGGTATTTGGAAAGCTTAGACTGGTTCATAAATACCGAAAAGTCAACTTTAAGACCAGCTCAAAGTCTAAAATATTTAGAGAGAAAAAAATCACCGCTCTAGGAAGGTCAATCAAGAACAGACCTCTCCTCCAGGCTGGAAGCCACAGGTGCCGACAATGCTTGTAACGATAAAGTTATGAGAAAAGTCCTGGACAGCCGCACTCAAAATAATATACGCGTTTCACACTACAAACAGTGCTTAATCATAGCCACGATGATTAAGCACTGTTTGTAGTGTGAAACGCGTCAACTTCCCTGCACTTCCTGCTGTGGCATGTATTTTTGTTGAACTTATTTAATAAAGGTGAATATTTTGAGTGCGGCTGTCCAGGACTTTTCTCATAACTTTATCTAAAATATTTAGGTCTGATCCTAGATACGGTTCAAGCAAGAGTATTCTTGCCACCCGCAAGGATCTGTGTCCTGAAGGATCAGGTGCATCAGTTAAGGGCCACCAGACAACCCTCCATTCGGCTCTGTATGAGTCTTCAAGGGAGGATGGTATCCTCCTTCGAGGCAGAGCCCTATGCCCAGTTTCATTCCAGGCCTCTACAGCTAGACATCTTGTTGGCTTGGAACAGGAGAGGACAAGCCCTAGATTATCCAATGTTCTTATCTCCTCGGGCACGCTTAAGCCTAAACTGGTGGTTGCAGAATCAGAACCTGCGAAAGGGAACATCCTTCCTCCCGGTAACTTGGAGAGTACTGACTACAGATGCAAATCTCTCAAGCTGGGGTTTGACCCTAGAAGGGCTCACAGCTCAGGGGAAATGGTCAAGGACAGAACAGATCCTGCCCATCAACGTCCTGGAATTACGGGCAGTACGTCTAGGCCTACGGTCCTGGACTACGGAGCTTCAATGCCACTGCAGTGGCCTATATAAACCACCAAGGTAGTACCAGGAGTCGTTCAGCTCTGAAGGAGGTGAACCACATACTAGCCTGGGCAGAGGGACATGTGCTGATTCCATCGGCAGTCCATATCATGGGAGCAGAGAACTGGAAGGCAGATTATCTCAGCCGTCAGCAGATCTGCCTGGGGGAATGGTCCCTACACCCAGGGGTGTTCCAGGAAATTTGCCAATGTTGGGGATGGCCAGAGGTCGACCAGAGATTGTGAGACTGACAATAGGCGGACCATGGACGCTTCCATGTCGCCCCGATCTACTGTCTCAAGGTCCTATATTCCACCCCAATTTACAGTTTCTAAATTTTAAGACATGGCTATTGAAGCCAGGGTGTTAAAGGACTGTGGCATCTCGGGACCAGTGGTGTCTACCCTAGTGAATGCTAGAAAAGTTGTCACTAGGAAGATCTATCATAAGGTCTGGAAGACTTATATTGCTTGGTGTTGAGCCAAAAAAGTCATCCTCGGAAATACGTGATTGGGAGATTTCTCTCTTTTCTACAGTCAGCTGTGGAAATCAAATTGGCTTTGAGTACAATCAGAGGTCAAGTTTCGGCCCTATCAGTATTCTTCCAAAGGCCTTTAGCCTCCCATTCACTTATCCAAACCTTTATGCAGGGGGCAACTCGCCTGATTCCCCCCATTAATTTACCTATGTGTCCTTGGGACTTGAACTTGGTGCTGTCCGTGTTACAGAAACAACCATTTGAGCCTATTAAGGAAATCCCATTAGACTTGCTGTCACGCAAGCTAGCCTTCCTGATGGCCATCACCGAAGCTAGAAGAGTGTCGGAGTTGGCGGCTCTTTCGTGCAGGGAACTATACTCGATCCTTCACCATGACGGTCATGTTACGACCTGTTCCATCCTTTTTTACCAAAAGTGGTGTCGGCCGACACAGTGGTGTAGTGGGTAGCACTCTCGCAGTTAAAAGGGTCGCTGGTTCAAATCCCAACCACAACGCTACCTGCCTGGAGTTTGCATGTTCTCCCTGTGCCTGTGTTGGTTTCCTCCTGGTACTCCGGTTTCCACCCACACTCCAAAGACATGCTGGTAGGTTAATTGGCTTCTGTCAAAAAAAATTGGCCCTAGTATATGAATGTGAGTTGGGGACCTTGGATTGTGGGCTCCTTGAGGGTAGGGACCAATGTGAGTGTGTTCACTGCGTAAATTGATGGCACTATATGGGTACCTTAAATAAGAATAATAGATGAGCATCTTAATGAGACATAATGTATAGGGACAATTGTATACATGCCCCCACGCTCAGGTTGAACTGGATGGACTGGTGTCTTTATTCAACTTTACTAACTATGTAACTATTTAAATCAGGACATTATTTTGCCTTCCTTTTTCTCTCAGCCTAGTTTGGTGGAAGAGAGACGACTTCATTCTTTGGACGTTGTCCGGGCAATCAAGGTTTATTTGTCTAGATCTGCAGAGATCCGAGGATCAGACTCCTTTTTCGTTTTACCAAGAGGACCCAAGGAGGAGCAGGCAGCTTCCAAAGCTAACATTGCCAATTGGGTCTGTCAATTGGTCATTCAGACCTATGGTCTTTAAAACGTAAAGCTCCTCCCTTTAAGGTGAGAGCTCATTCCACTAGGGGTGGCTTTTCGCCATCAGGTAGCTGTGGCTCAGGTTTGTAAGGCTGCTACCTGGTCTTCAGTGCATACGTTCACAAAATTTTATCAAGTGGATGTTCGAGCAGCTGAGGATTTGACTTTCGGGCTGCAGTGGGTCAGATGGCTATTTTTTGGCAGGGTGTCTCGCTCCCCTCAAGGCTATTGCTCTGGGACTTCCCAGCAGGTAATGAATATTAATCTAACTCTGTGTTCCATGATGTATGAAATAGTCATTGATTTTTTTGTCATAATTACCTGTAAAAAAACTTTTCTTTGAGTACATCATGGGACACAGAGGTCCCTCCCCTCTTTTTGAGGCTTCAGTGCTTGCTACAAAACTGAAGTACTTCCTGTACGGGAGGGGTTATATAGGGGTTCACGTCCTGTCTAAAGACCTTTGGTCTACCAGTGTCCATTCACCTTGAGATGACATATAACCCAGCAGGTAATGAATATTAGCCTAACTCCGTGTCCCATGATGTACTCAAAGAAAAGGATTTTACAGGTAAGTATGACGAAAAAATTCTACAGTATTATAATGTTTGGGAGTTCTAAGTAATTTTCTAGCAGAAATACTGATTTAAACAAAAAAGTTCCAGAAAAGGCCTGGTCTTCAAGTGGAACTTCCGAAAATGGAAATACATTCAGTGCAATGAATATATGAAACAAATCTGAATATTGGAAACAAATTCCGAAAACAAATCATTCCAACGTAATGAAATGATTTACTTAACAAATTAATCTGAAACAAGTTTTTCCACTGTGCACATCTCTAGTATAGACATGGTCACTTTTGTTCAGTAGTTTCAATTGCTTTCTTACTTCCAGTGATTGTCTGCTGTCAAAAAGAGCACAGATTCTCCCCTTGTTCACCCCTCACCAAGGTTTCATTCATGTGTGCGACTAGGGCGCTGTGTGTGTGGCTAGGGCTCAGTTTTATCACCCTCTAACCACCCACATGAACCTGGGCATGCAGCCACTAAGGGCTGTACACATGCCACAATGCTTCGCTTCACAGTCACGGCAAAAATGAAACAGCTTGACGCATTTGGCGGGCATTATTGCTGCGATCCACTAAAACAGTCAAGCCTCAGCACTCACTCTGTCTCACCTCCCGCAGTACAAAGGTAGCATTCCAAGCCATGCTGCTCTCCTTGAGCAGGGGAACTCCAAAGCACTATAAGGAAATAAAGGAAGACGCAAATGCCTAGTGCATTACCTCCAACACAATAACATTTTACTTAAAGCGGGGGTCCACCCACACCGCCAAAAAAAAATAAGTATTAAAAGCCAGCAGCTACAAATACTGCAGCTGCTGACTTTTAATACATGGCCACTTACCTGTCCCAGGGTCCAGCGATGTCGGCAGGCGACGCCGAGAACCCGCTCGGTTCTCGGCAGCTGCCGCCGCCATCCTAGGTGAGGGAATCAGGAAGTGAAGCGTTGCGGCTTCACTTCCCGGTTCCCTACTGCGCATGCACGAGTCGCGCTGCGCGTCCCAAGTGGTCCCCGCTCTCTCCTGGGAGCTGTGTGTTCCGAGGAGACAGCGCGGTGGGGACAGGAAGAGGCGTAGACTCCCATGGGAGTCTATGCCGGAAGTGGGTGCAAATACCTGTCTTAGACAGGTATCTGCACCCCCCTCCCCCCTGAAAGGTGCCAAATGTGACACCGGAGGGGGGGAGGGTTCCGAAAAGCGGAAGTTCCATTTTTGTGTGGAACTCCGCTTTAACAGCCAAAAACATACTCACAAATGAGGAAATCCCAAGCATATACGATCACAACTCCAACATGGTGGATACCAGATCACTGTAGTTGGAAATCTTATACATTTCAGGGGATAAGCCCCCCTCCTCAGAGCCCACACAATGTGACAATTGCAAGTCTATGAGGCTGTGCTACAACCATCTACAATGGTTAAATTAGTCAATGAAGAGGTAACATAAAGCTCCTCACTGCCTGTCAAATGCCCTCTAAAAAGCGATCCAAAATCGATTTCTCTCCAAAGGGCACTGCACGTTTGAACTAGCCTTCAAAGATCCCATTCTAGAGGCCCCCCCCCCCCCCCCCCCCACAAAAAAAAAACACTATTGCCTAAACGGATAAAGCAATTGCAGGCCTTTCAAATAATCTGTAGTGGATACTAATCAATGCAAAGTGCAGTTACTTGAAGCCCCCAACTGGTATTGTGTTGGCTAAATTGATGAAATACAATTGATTTTTATGGGATACTGCCAGGGCAGGACGTAGGGTGGCGGGGGCCCCTGGGCTTGAGTCACTTTCGGGCCCTACCCTTCTATAGATGTGCACAGCTCTATAAAACCGAAATAGAAAAGGACAAGGTGCGCCAGACTCAGTGCAGTATTAAAGAACTTGTTTAATTGGACAAGACAAAACAGCCAAATATCTACTCACAAAAGTAGATAATATATAAGCGTATAAGTGGGGGATACTGTGCTGGTATTCGTTGTGGGTCCACGATTGATAAAAGCAATAAAAATGGATAAATTGCTAATGACCTTACTTATCGGCGTATAACATGCACCGGCCTATAATACGCACCCCAAGTTTAGGAGGGAATTTTAAGGAAAAAAACTTTTAGGAGGGAAGTTTAAGGAAAAAAACTTACATTTAAATGCCCATCAATGCAGCCTTATCAGTGTCCATCTGCAACCTTGTCAGTGTCATTGCAGACTTGTCATTGCAGCCTTTCAGTGTAAAAATGGCACCGCCGAGAAACAAAGCCGGATGTCCTGTGAATCTCGACGGCTTTCGGCCGCTCTCGGCGGCTTAGGAATCGGGTGGACCCGCAGGGCCCCCTATTGGCCAGGGCCCCCTATTGGCCAGGGCCCCCTATTGGCCAGGGCCCCCTATTGGCCAGGGCCCCCTATTGGCCAGGGCCCATGGGCTTGAGCCCAGTCAAGCCCAATGGTAAGTCCGGCCCTGGATACTGCATTCCACATACCGTTGGTAAACTTTCCACTTTCTTTTTATGTAAAAATATAAATTTTCTTGTTCAGTAAACTTTATTGGCACCCTAGCTAGGTACAAAAAGTACATTGAGCTCCCACTTTCCAGCCTAAAAAACTGGCACAGTCCCTAGTGACATCCACTCTCTAGTTACCTAGTCCTTTTATATTGTTTCTTTCGTTCTTTCATGCATTTAGCTTTGTAATGTAATCCAGGACATTCATTTTCTTCTGTATATTGCTGGGCTTTCCAGGGCAGCCTGATGGAGCTCAGAAAAAGGCGAATGTTTCTTTGATTTCCCAAGATGTTCAAGTTTAAGTCTATAAATCAAAATTGGCTGTGTTATCTTCTTCTGGCACCAGGCGACCCAGCAGACTCCACTCTACCGGCAGATTTACTTTTTAATTTGGATGTTCCACCCAGAGCCCAGAACGTTGTGTTTGTAAACACTGTCAGTATCTCTAGAAATGCTATATCCAGAGGGGCAGCTCCGCTGTGTGTTATTAAAACTGCCCTTTAAAGTCTCTTACTGGGAACCAATACCATTTATTTTGCATTCAATACATTATACTGGAGCATTAGGATTTAAATGTGTTAGGGTGAAATTATACTAGCTTAGCTGAATCATTGCATTATAGTGCTAGTATCAGACTAGAAGCCCTTGAGCCTGCCAGAGGAAAATGGCTTAAAGAGCCCACCTTGATACTGAATATCGTGCTTGCTGGGGAAGGCAGTCCTCTGTTTTTCGCTTCCACTGTGATCAAATTATGGTGACAAAGAAAGGACATAATTCATGCTCTGAATCCCCTTGTCCTCAGTAAGCCAATCTGAGGCTGGTGATAGTGCTCAGGTCATATATGGGTAACCTCTAGTCATACGTTTGGGCAAGACTAAGCCCAACCTGTAATTGACTGGTATGTGAAGGGGTCTTAAAGCTGAACTCCAGGAATTTAGTCAACCTGTAAAAAAAATCTGCAGGCATACTATGGGTTACGTCCAATGCGGTGCATGCCACCTCATGGACTTATCTCTTCACGACCACCCACCATAGATATACTGCGGCAGGGTGGCCGATCTGCGCCAGATCACATAAATACTACGCGATCTGACACTTTCGGGTCTGGGGCGTGTCGCTGGTGACCCACTCCTGCTGAGATCACACAGAGACACGGTTCTATACCTTCTCTTAGTAAAAGCACCTCTCCCACTGTACACAATCACTGGCTTAATTGCCCCTGATGTTAACCCCTTCCCAGCCAGTGTCATTATTACAGTGATAGTGCATATTTTTAGCACTGATCACTGTATTAGTGTCACTGGTCCCCAAACAGTGTGAAAAGTGTCAGGGTCCAATTTGTCCACCACAATATTGCAAAAAAAAACAAAAAAAACCCTGAAGTGATAAAATACCACCAAAAGAAAGCTCTATTTGTGAGAAAAAAAGGACGTACATTTTATTTGAGTACAGCGTTGCACGACCGTGCAATTGTCAGTTAACCACTTCAATACCAGGCACTTAGACACCTTCCCGCCCAGGCCAATTTTCAGCTTTCAGCGCTGTCGCAATTTGAATGACAATTGCGCGGTCATGCTACACTGTACCCAAGCAATTTTTTTATCATTTTGTTCCCACAAATAAACCTTTCTTTTGGTGGTATTTGATCACCTCTGCGGTTTTTATTTTTTGCGCAACAAATAAAAAAAGACCAAAAATTTTGAAAAAAAACAAGTTTTTCTTTCTTTCTGTTAAAACTTTTTGTAAATAAGTACGTTTTCTTCTTCAATGACGGGCACTGATATGGCTGAACTGACGGGCACTGATATGGCGGCACTGATGGGCACCGATTAAATGGCACCAATGAGGTGGCACTGACGGGCACTGATGGGCACTGATAGGCAGCACTGATGGGCACTGATAGGTGGCACTGATGGGCACTGATAGGTGGCACTGGTATGCGGCACTGATGGGCACTCATAGGTGGCACCGATGGGCACTCATAGGCGGCACTGATGGGCACTGATAGGTGGCACTGATGGGCACCGATTAAGTGGCACCAATGAGGTGGCACTGACGGGCACTGATGATGGGCACTGATAGGCGGCACTGATGGGCACTGATAGGTGGCACTGATGGGCACTGATAGGTGGCACTGGTATGCGGCACTGATGGGCACTCATAGGTGGCACCGATGGGCACTCATAGGCGGCACTGATGGGCACTCATAGGTGGCATTGATGGGCACTCGTAGGTGGCATTGATGGTTACTTATGGGTGGCACTGATAGTTGGCACTGATAGGTGGGCACTGATGGGCACGGATGGGCACTGACAGGTGGCACCGATGGACACTGATGGGTGGCACTGATGACACTGGTTATTTGCAGTGATGCCCCTAAGGGTGGCATTGCTGGGCATCACTGCAACATAATGGTGCCAATCAGTGCCCATTTGTGGGCACTGATTGGCACAGATTGGGCACATGTGGATGGCCATGGGATACATACCTGGCCATCCACATGTTGCCCCTTCCCTGGTGGTCCTAGTGGCGATCCCTGGTGGTCCAGTGTGGTGATCTGGGGGGGGGGGCTGCGCTGATAAACAATCAGCACAGACCCCCCCCCTGCCAGGAGAGCCGCCGATCGGCTCTCCTCTACTCGCGTCTGTCAGACGCGAGTGAGGAAGAGCCGATCAACGGCTCTTCCTATTGACAGCGTGATCAGCCGTGATTGGACACGGCTGATCACGTGGTAAAGAGCCTCCGCCGGAGGCTCTTTACCAGGATCGGTGTAGCAGTGTGTCAGACTGACACACCGATCCACCGTTCGCCGCGATGCGCGCCCCCGTGGGCGCTCGGCGGCATGTTATCCTGCTGGACGTCATATGACGTCCAGTTAGGATAACAGAACCACTTCCCGGACGTCAATCCGCCATAGGGCGGGCGGGAAAGTAACGCAGTGCCATCTTGCAAAAAATGGCCTGGTCATGAAGGGGGGTAAATCTTCCAGGGTTAAAGTGGTTAATTTGCATCTGACAATTTTAAGAAGATCCGGGTGTACACCTATCACTACATATCTGGGGATCTGGCAGGAGAGACGTTGCCTTCTTACACACAGCATCTCTACCTGTCCCTCCCCTCCACTGTTTATTCACAGAAGCCTTTGTATACAGGTTGTAAACCCTGTTACAGAACTTTTACCTACAGGTAAGCCCATAAAAAGGCTTACCTGTAGGTACTGGAAATATCTCCTAAACCCAACACAGTTTAGGAGATATTTACCATGTACACTTGCGCCGGCGTCAACGGCGCATGAGCACTGAAGAGAGGGCTCCTGTGCGCATGCACGAGAGTGGCGTCACGTGACTGTGGCCAGGGAAGGAAGAGGGGTGAAGATGGATGCAGCCACCAGCGGGGACATCGCGGGCTTCGTTTGCAGGTAAGTGCAACATAATGGGCTAGTATTCGATGCATACTAGCTCGTTATGCTTTTTCTTTGCAGGGGAAAAAAGAGGAAGTAAAACCCATCAGGGTTTACTTCCTCTTTAAAACAAAGCTCTTTGTAATTGTGCAGGAGGAGGGAAGGGGTGGGCACAGCTGCTCCATGTGAAACTGCAGCTGCTGGAGCTGAGATCTGAAGGTCCAGCATTGGAGCCCCGGAAGTGTAGCAATGTCTATGCTGCCAGCACTCCCTAAAAATATAAATTGTAAACTAAAAATATAAGTCTATTAGGTGGCATGCACTTCACTGGACTTAACCCCTAGTAATCCAGAACATTTCCAAAGTGGCTGAATTCCTGGAGTTCAGTTTAAAAGGCGGCTGCAGGTACAAAAATATCTGCACTGGCTTTAGGTGTTAAAAGCCTTTCCTGCCTTTCTTAGGTTTGTGCAGATGAGTTTTAATCTTACAAAATGAACAGAAAAATACTGCTACTGCAAGGGATTTGTAGAGAGATTAGTGCCATGAGAATAATATTAGGGTGGTACACTTAAAAGTAAAAATCATGCAACAGTGATCTCTCCATCTAGTTTACAAAGGTGAAGGTCTTAGATTCTATCACTGCTCCTGGTTCCCTCCCTTGGGTGAGCAGCTCAACCTAACAAAACACCACCAGTTCTTTTTTAACTGTCCATTTAATAATTCTGCAATATGGTGGAAACGTGTTAGTGTGGAATTATACTAGCTTAGTTGAATCATTGCATTATAGTGTTAGTATTGGACTAGAAGCCCTTGAGCCTGCCAGATGAAATGGCTTAAAGTGTAATTTAAACCCTCCTACCCTTTTTTTGGCTCCTCTGCAGTAAGTAGAGCAGTGTGTGACAATTTTGAGCTGTTCTTGCTTAAAGTGGGGCATTTCCTCTGGTGTCTCCATATCGCTCTGTCCCTTAGTTGCTGCTGGAGGGGACTGTATTAAGAAGTTTGAGAAAGTCCTTGCGTTTTCACATAGTGTTCCCACAGCCCCCCTGCACCCTATCCAAGTTCAACTTACTATAAAGCTTTACAAAGATACCACCAGACTGTTCATTGTGCCAGAAATGTGACTGTTATTGGTTGATTGAATGCTACTACACAAGTGTGGGAAAAGAACCTGGGGCAAAATCAGTGGGCCTTTTTGGGGGTGAGCACTACACATCCAAGGAATCTTGGCCTCTGTTTTATGTACGCTTGCCATGCTACTGCACATGAGGTTAACTATGACCAACCATTTGATGGCTTGACAGTTTGGTTGAGAGCTAACATAAGCACACTACTAACTGTAGCAGCTATCATCCATGGCATTCCCTAAATGTAACAGTTTGGGGAAACAGGTAAATTGGTGGGTTTAGTTCCACTTTAATACTGAATAGTATTATAATTGACTGTCATGTGATGGAGTCTTGTATAGAGATCAGTGCCATGACAGTAAGATCAAGGTGGTACACTTAATGCTAAAAATCACCCAACAATGATCTCTGCATCAAGTTTGCAAAGGTAGGGGCCTTAATTTCAATAGCTTCACCTGTTGCACCCCCTCGGTTAAGCAGCTCAACCACAGACAGAATATCACCAGTAGGGATGAGCTTCGTGTTCGAGTCGAACCCATGTTCGACTCGAACATCGGCTGTTCGACCGTCCGTCGAATTGCGAACGATATGGGCCGTTCGCGCCAAATTCGTGTGGCGCGTCATGGCCCATAATTCACTGCGGCATCGCAGTGCATTGCTGGCTGATGATTGGCCAAGCATGCACTATGACCCGCATGCTTGGCCAATCACAGCGCCGTCAGTAGAGAGAGCTGTAATTGGCCAAAGCCAGGGTGGCTTTGGCCAATTATGGCTCAGGGGATTTAGTACACACCCCACACTATATAAGGCCGCCTGCACGGCGGCCCTGTGTAGTGTGTGTTCCGGTGTGCTGAGAGATAGAGAGAGAGAGAGACAGTGTCATTTGATTTGAGTTAGATAGATTAGGCAGAACAGTCAGTCAGTTAGCTGCACTTACAGTGTATTGTGTATATATATGCATCCCAGGTGTTGCATATATATATATACACTGTATTCAGTTTAGCTAGATCCGTTCCTGTTATCTTCTATCTAGACTATTTAGTGCAGTGTGTCCTGCTCACAGTGTTCAGCTAGATCCGTTCCTGCTATTTACATTCAGTGCAGTGCGTCCTGCTCACAGTGTTCAGCTAGATCCGTTCCTGCTATTTACATTCAGTGCAGTGCGTCCTGCTCACAGTGTTCAGCTAGATCCGTTCCTGCTATTTACATTCAGTGCAGTGCGTCCTGCTCACAGTGTTCAGCTAGATCCGTTCCTGCTATTTACATTCAGTGCAGTGCGTCCTGCTCACAGTGTTCAGCTAGATCCGTTCCTGCTATTTACATTCAGTGCAGTGCGTCCTGCTCACAGTGTTCAGCTAGATCCGTTCCTGCTATTTACATTCAGTGCAGTGCGTCCTGCTCACAGTGTTCAGCTAGATCCGTTCCTGGTATTTACATTTAGTGCAGTGCGTCCTGCTCACAGTGTTCAGCTAGATCCGTTCCTGCTATTTACATTCAGTGCAGTGCGTCCTGCTCACAGTGTTCAGCTAGATCCGTTCCTGCTATATACATTTAGTGCAGTACGTCCTGCTCACAGTGTTCAGCTAGATCCGTTCCTGCTATTTACATTCAGTGCAGTGCGTCCTGCTCACAGTGTTCAGCTAGATCCGTTCCTGCTATTTACATTCAGTGCAGTGCGTCCTGCTCACAGTGTTCAGCTAGATCCGTTCCTGCTATTTACATTCAGTGCAGTGCGTCCTGCTCACAGTGTTCAGCTAGATCCGTTCCTGCTATTTACATTCAGTGCAGTGCGTCCTGCTCACAGTGTTCAGCTAGATCCGTTCCTGGTATTTACATTTAGTGCAGTGCGTCCTGCTCACAGTGTTCAGCTAGATCCGTTCCTGCTATTTACATTCAGTGCAGTGCGTCCTGCTCACAGTGTTCAGCTAGATCCGTTCCTGCTATATACATTTAGTGCAGTACGTCCTGCTCACAGTGTTCAGCTAGATCCGTTCCTGCTATTTACATTCAGTGCAGTGCGTCCTGCTCACAGTGTTCAGCTAGATCCGTTCCTGCTATTTACATTCAGTGCAGTGCGTCCTGCTCACAGTGTTCAGCTAGATCCGTTCCTGCTATTTACATTCAGTGCAGTGCGTCCTGCTCACAGTGTTCAGCTAGATCCGTTCCTGCTATTTACATTCAGTGCAGTGCGTCCTGCTCACAGTGTTCAGCTAGATCCGTTCCTGGTATTTACATTTAGTGCAGTGCGTCCTGCTCACAGTGTTCAGCTAGATCCGTTCCTGTTATCTTCCTACTGACAGGCAGGCTTGTCTGGTTACAGTATATAAAGCTACCTGAAGAAAATTACAGGTGTTCTTTTTGATCCTATTAGTACCACGGTCAGGCAGCTAGACTATTTACATTTAGTACAGTGTGTCCTGCTCACAGTGTTCAGCTAGATCCGTTCCTGTTATCTTCCTACTGACAGGCAGGCTTGTCTGGTTACAGTATATAAAGCTACCTGAAGAAAATTACAGGTGTTCTTTTTGATCCTATTAGTACCACGGTCAGGCAGCTAGACTATTTACATTTAGTACAGTGTGTCCTGCTCACAGTGTTCAGCTAGATCCGTTCCTGTTATCTTCCTACTGACAGGCAGGCTTGTCTGGTTACAGTATATAAAGCTACCTGAAGAAAATTACAGGTGTTCTTTTTGATCCTATTAGTACCACGGTCAGGCAGCTAGACTATTTACATTTAGTACAGTGTGTCCTGCTCACAGTGTTCAGCTAGATCCGTTCCTGTTATCTTCCTACTGACAGGCAGGCTTGTCTGGTTACAGTATATAAAGCTACCTTAAGAAAATTACAGGTGTTCTTTTTGATCCTATTAGTACCACGGTCAGGCAGCTAGACTATTTACATTTAGTACAGTGCGTCCTGCTCACAGTGTTCAGCTAGATCCGTTCCTGCTATATACATTTAGTGCAGTACGTCCTGCTCACAGTGTTCAGCTAGATCCGTTCCTGTTATCTTCCTACTGACAGGCAGGCTTGTCTGGTTACAGTATATAAAGCTACCTGAAGAAAATTACAGGTGTTCTATCCCAGCTTAGTGCAGCTACAGGCCATTAGTATGTCTGGAAGGCCAAGAAGGAGAGGCAGACAGTCACAAGCCAATAAGAGAGGGCAAGCAGGCTCTGTGTCTAGTGCTGGTCGTGGAGACGGTGCATCCTCATCAGCACGTGGCCATGGGACACGCTTGGCCTTTTTTTCGGCAGCTGGCCGTGTTGAGCCGCAACATGCGGAAGACTTGGTCGAGTGGATGACCAAGCCGTCCTCATCCTCCTCATCCTCTCTCACCCATGCCCAGGGTGCTTTGTCTGGCAAAGCAGCGGCCTCTTCCCTCAGCTCAATGTCATCAGTGACTCCTTCCCTAGCTCCACCATGTCCTCATGAGGATTCCCTCGAACTGTTTGACCACAGTGTTGGGTACATGCTCCAGGAGGATGCCCAGCGTTTGGAAGGCTCTGATGATGATACTGAGCTCAATGAAGGCAGTAACATGAGCACGGACAGAGGGGGTGCCCAAGAAGGACAGCAATCTGGCAGTCATGCTCCCCCTGCTGCAGCATACTGCCAGGTTTGCTCCAGTGATGAGGAGGGAGGGGATGATGAGGTCACTGACTCAACGTGGGTGCCTGATAGGAGAGAGGAGGAGGAGGAGGAGGAGGAGGTGGCACATCACCAACTAGGCAGGATGCCCTCCAGGGGCCAGCCTAAGGGCAGCACATTGACTGCATCACACCCCAAAGCTCCACATGTGCAGGGCGCTGCAGTCTCTGCGCGTTATTCAAAAAGTTCTTTGGTGTGGGCCTTTTTTGAGACGAGTGCATCAGATCGCACCGCTGCTATTTGCAACATATGTCTCAAGCGTATCTCGCGTGGCCAAAACATCTCCCGCTTGGGTACCACATGCTTGACCAGACATATGTTGACCTGCCATGCAGTTCGTTGGCAAGCGTATCTGAAAGACCCACACCAAAGAACAAAGAGGATCTCTCCTTGCTCCTCATCAGCTGAGATTTCCAACCCCACTAGACCTTCAGTCCTCTCTGAGACCTGCACTGAGAGGAATGAAGGTGTAGAATTAGGTGTGTCACAGCCAAGTACTTGTGGGCAATCTGCTTTTGGTACACCGACGTCAGATTGTACCAGGCAAATTTCCCTGCCCCAGCTGCTGCACCGCCGAAAGAAGTTTGCTCCCAGCCATCCACATGCCCAGCGGTTGAATGCTAGCTTGGCAAAATTGCTAGCACTTCAACTGCTGCCTTTTCAGTTGGTAGACTCTGCCCCCTTCCGTGAGTTTGTGGAATGTGCGGTTCCTCAGTGGCAGGTACCCAAACGCCACTTTTTCTCACGGAAGGCGATTCCGGCTCTCTACCGGCATGTGGAAGGCAATGTCCATGCCTCGCTGGACAGGGCGGTCAGCGGTAAGGTGCATATTACCGCTGACTCATGGTCCAGCAGGCATGGACAGGGACGTTACTTAAGTTTCACGGCGCATTGGGTGACTCTGCTGGCAGCTGGGAAGGATGCAGGACAAGGTGCAGTAGTGTTGGAGGTTGTTCCGCCACCACGCCTCCAAAATGCTGATTGTGACACACCTCTCTCCTCCACCCCCTCCTCTTCTTCTTCCTCCATGGCCTCTTCCTCGGAACCAGCGGTGCTCCGTAGGCGTTCAAGGGGCTACGCAAGTACGCAGGCCAAAAGATGCCATGCGGTGCTTGAGCTGGTGTGCTTGGGGGACAGGAGCCACACTGGGGCAGAGGTTCTGTCAGCTCTGCAGGGGCAGGTTCAGAGGTGGTTGACGCCACGCCAACTTAAGGCAGGAATGGTGGTTTGCGACAATGGCACCAACCTCCTCTCTGCCCTCCGACAGGGACAACTGACCCATGTGCCCTGTTTGGCTCACGTCCTTAACTTGGTGGTGCAGCGGTTCTTGGGCAG
Organism: Lithobates septentrionalis; assembly: GCA_037952835.1. NCBI lineage: Eukaryota > Metazoa > Chordata > Amphibia > Anura > Ranidae > Lithobates > Lithobates septentrionalis. The sequence continues at coordinate 1,652,974 of JBBDGP010002838.1, forward strand.
GTACCCGGGCTTACAGGATGTCCTGAGGCAGGCCAGGAAAGTCTCTGTGCATTTCCGCCGGTCATATAATGCCAGTGCTCGGCTGACGGACCTCCAAAAGGAGTTTAACCTGCCCAAGAACCGCCTAATCTGTGACATGCCCACCAGGTGGAACTCGACGTTGGCCATGCTGCAGCGGCTGCACACGCAGCAGAGGGCCATCAATGAGTACCTGTGCGACTATGGCACCAGGACAGGGTCAGGGGACCTTGGTTTTTTTTCCCCACGCCAGTGGGCCATGATCAGGGATGCATGCACTGTCCTGTCACCATTCGAGGAGGCCACGAGGATGGTGAGCACTGACAGTGCATGCATCAGTGACACTGTCCCCCTTGTCCACCTGTTGGAGCACACGCTGCGTGGAATAATGGACAGGGCACTTGAGGCAGAACAGAGGCAGGAAGAGGAGGACTTCCTTAGCTCTCAAGGCCCCCTTTATCCAGACAGTGTTCCTGCGTGCCCGCCGATCACACAGGAAGAGGACGAGGAGGAGGAGGAGGAGGAGGAGGAAGATTGTGTCAGTATGGAGGTGGAGCCTGGCACTCAGCATCAGCAGTCTTTAAGGGATCAGTCCCAAGGAACACATGGACTTGTACGTGGCTGGGAGGAGGTGGCTGCGGACGTTGTTGTCCTTAGGGACCCAGAGGACTCCGGACCGAATGCCTCAGCAAACCTACGCTGCATGGCCTCCCTGATCCTGCAAAGCCTGCGTAAGGATCCTCGTATTCGTGGTATCAAGGAGAAGGACCAATACTGGCTGGCAACCCTCCTTGATCCACGTTACAAGGGTAAGGTTGCGGACCTTATCTTGCCATCGCAGAGGGAGCAGAGGATGAAACATCTTCGGGAGGCCTTGCAGAAAGGTCTGTGCAACACGTTCCCAGAGACTGGGAGGTTACAAACTCCTGTTTCTGGACAACGTGTTGCTGAGGCTTCGGTCAGTCAAAGAAGGAGCGGTGGAGAAGGTGGCCGTCTGACCGATGCGTTCAGACAATTTTTTGGTCCGCAGCCCCAAGGTATGATCGGTTCCAGCAACCATCGCCAGCGTCTGTTTTACATGGTGCAGGAATACCTAGGGGCAAGATCAGACTTGGACACCTTTCCCACCGAAAATCCTCTGGGTTACTGGGTCTTGAGGATGGATCACTGGCCAGAGCTTGCACAGTATGCAATTGAGCTACTGGCCTGTCCTGCATCCAGCGTTCTTTCGGAACGTACATTCAGTGCTGCTGGAGGCGTGGTAACCGATCACAGGGTGCGTCTGTCCACTGACTCGGTCGATCGGCTGACCTTCATAAAAATGAATCAGTCTTGGATCACCACCAGCTACCAAGCACCTGATGCTGATGTAACTGAATAATTTTTTTCAGATCCCTTCAAAGACTGCCTATGCTGATGCTGAGTGATTATCCCTGAGTAATTATCCTCTTCCTCCTCAATCATCACGCTGATAGCTTGTAAGAACATTTTTGGTTCTGGGCGCCACCACCAGTGCCTAAGGCACAATTTTTCAGCCCCTGTATAACAGGGGCGTGTAATTACAATTTTTGATGTAATACTTTGCAGCACGGCTCGTTCCTGCATTCCAACTAGAGTGTCTGTGAGGGGTTGCAGTGTTGTGGCACCAGCACCAGTGCCTAAGGCCCAATTTTTCTGCCCCTGTCTAACAGGGGCGTGAAATTACAATTTTTGATGCAATACTTTGCAGCAGGGCTCGTTCCTGCGTTCCAACTAGAGTGTCTGTGAGGGGTTGCAGTGTTGTGGCACCAGCACCAGTGCCTAAGGCCCAATTTTTCTGCCCCTGTCTAACAGGGGCGTGAAATTACAATTTTTGATGCAATACTTTGCAGCAGGGCTCGTTCCTGCGTTCCAACTAGAGTGTCTGTGAGGGGTTGCAGTGTTGTGGCACCAGCACCAGTGCCTAAGGCCCAATTTTTCTGCCCCTGTCTAACAGGGGCGTGAAATTACAATTTTTGATGCAATACTTTGCAGCAGGGCTCGTTCCTGCATTCCAACTAGAGTGTCTGTGAGGGGTTGCAGTGTTGTGGCACCAGCACCAGTGCCTAAGGCCCAATTTTTCTGCCCCTGTCTAACAGGGGCGTGTAATTACAATTTTTGATGCAATACTTTGCAGCAGTGCTCGTTCCTGCGTTCCAACTAGAGTGTCTGTGAGGGGTTGCAGTGTTGTGGCACCAGCACCAGTGCCTAAGGCCCAATTTTTCTGCCCCTGTCTAACAGGGGCGTGTAATTACAATTTTTGATGCAATACTTTGCAGCAGGGCTCGTTCCTGCGTTCCAACTAGAGTGTCTGTGAGGGGTTGCAGTGTTGTGGCACCAGCACCAGTGCCTAAGGCCTAATTTTTCAGCTCCTGTTCAACAGGGGCATGTAATTACAATTCTTGATCTAATATTTCACAGCAGGGCCCTGTGAGGGCTTACAGTGTTTTGGCCACAGCAACACCTAAGGCCCAAATTTCTGCTGAGTATATAGGGCAGGACCCTACTTTCAAACATCTAACTTACAAACGACTCCTACTTGCAAACGGAAGGAGACAACAGGAAGTGAGATGAAATCTACCCATAGGAAGGGAAATTCTCTCATGTAAGAGTTAATATGGGAAAACAATTTCTCCTTTCCACTGATGCTTTCCAATCCTTGTTCCACAAAAAAACCCAAATTTTCAAAAAACATTTTTCATTGGGACAAAAAAGTGAGGTGAAATCTTCTGAAGAGGAGGAAAGACGCAAAACAAATGTCACAGGGGTGATAACCCTTCCCTATGTTTTCCAAAAAGCTTAGAAAAGATTTTTTGGCTGGAGCTAAACACATTAAAAATGTTCAAAATTACAAACAGATTCTACTTAACAACAAACCTACAGTCCCTGTCTTGTTTGCACCGCCTGTATACTGCTGTTCAGAGTATATAGGGACCTTTCCTTATTTTAATTTGGGTGCGGGGTTCCCCTTAATATCCATACAAGACCCAAAGGGCCTGGTAATGGACTGGGGGGTACCCATGCCGTTTGTCTCACTGATTTTCATCCATATTGCCAGGACCCGACATGACATTAAACCCGCAAGCAGTTTTAAATGAGATTTTTTCCTTTAAAAATGACATTTGGTGCAGGGACTGTTCTAAACATGGGAAACACGCGTCACTTTACAGGCATACTATAGACACCCCCCAGGTACGATATTTAAAGGAATATTTCACTTTTTTTTTTTTACTTTAAGCATCATTAAAATCACTGCTCCCGAAAAAACGGCCGTTTTTAAAAGTTTTTTTTGCATTGATACATGTCCCCTGGGGTAGGACCCGGGTCCCCAAACCCTTTTTAGGACAATACCATGCAAATTAGCCTTTAAAATGAGCACTTTTGATTTCGAACGTTCGAGTCCCATAGACGTCAATGGGGTTCTAACGTTCGTGCGAACTTGCGGTCCGTTCGCGGGTTCTGGTGCGAACCGAACCGGGGGGTGTTCGGCTCATCCCTAATCACCAGTTCTTTAACTGTCCTTTTACGTTTTCTGCAGTGTGGTGGAAATTTAGTGAGTGGTTATCATTTTTATAGAATTCCTAGGATACTACCCTGTTTCCCCGAAAATAAGACCTAGCGTGATTGTCGGTGATGGCTGCAATATAAGCCCTACCCCCCAAATAAGCCCTAGTTAAAGTTGTAGGTCTTATTTTCAGGGTAGGGCTTATTGTCGGGGTAACAGGGTAGGGCTTATTTGGGGGGTAGGGCTTATATTGCAGCCATCACTGACCATCACGCTAGGTCTTATTTTCGGGGAAACAGGGTAGCAACTTCAAGTACAGCCCTCACTCCCCAGTGATGAAAAATAAACAAAAAGCCAGAAGACGAAACAGACACTGAACATAGCTGAGATGTCTGCATACTTGTTCTCAGAGTCAGTGACTCCCAGTGGCAGCCAGGCAACTAATAATTTTGAAAGGCGAAGCCTACGATGGCAGGTGTCAGGGTTTCTCCTGTGACCGGTTCCCTTTAATACATAAACCCTCAAAGGATCCTTTCCAGCTGTGTGATCTTGGCACCCCACAGACTTTGGTCCTTTTGGTATTCTTTTGTCAGCTGCAGTGGCTTGGATCCTGTATTTCTGCCATTGTTATCCTGGATAACGATCTTCTTGAAACATTTGCTGTGCGAGCGCTCTCAATAGAATGGGCATCCACAGATAAGGATGTTGGCCTGGACCCAAACTCACCGAGCCTTCCGGTGCTGCTGGATGAGATGCATACTGCTGCTGAAGCAGAATTTGGGAAAGAGGTCCTTTCATTTGATCCAGTATTCATCTCTCCTTTGGAATGTTTCAGAGGTATTATAGCCTGCCAAGCTGCTGATGAATTTGAGTGGATGATTTACGGTGCCAGCCTCGATGTTCTGTGCGATGCTAACAGATGGCATTAGGCAAAAAACTATTTTAGTTGGGCCTGTTAGTTTTATCATTTGCATTGTCAATATTTTGGCATAGCTCAGTTGAAAGACAAATGTCTTATTGAGTGCTCATACAGTAGATAATTTCTTCCTGTGAACCTCCATCATTTTTATGCTCAAACTTTCATCTTTGTTTCTTTTACCCTTATAGGTGATATACACTGATTGTGCTCCATTTTTGTTTTAAAAGCTCATCTCACCTAGGAAGAATTAGAGGACAATCATATCACGCATAATAGTAGCATTACATGTACTGCTAACAAGTTTTCAAATGCTAAAGCATTACAGAATTTAATGTTCATTATTTCATCTGAATGTGATTTTGCTGTGGACAGACAACATGTATTTTAAAGTCCCTCTACAATTTTGGCCTAAATTTAGGGTATTTTTACAGCACAGCAGTGCTTAGTCCTTCTTTAGCGCAAATGTGCATTGCTTCTTAATTTTCTGATATTGGTAGTTGTGTGGTGGCTGCTCTATGCAAGACTTTCCTTATAAATGGTTTGTCCATATCCTTTTCTTTAAGCTGTTACCTTCAGAGATGGTTCTGTTACCTCATTCAGTATTAAAGACCAGTTTTCATTTTGTTATTGTAACATGTAAAAGTTTGGCAGTGTTTCTGTTCCCTATAAAGCTTACTCAGGGCCGGCGCTCCCGCCAGGCGAACTAGGCAGCCGCCTAGGGTGCACTGCTGCCTAGGGGCGCAGCCACGGGCGCTGACTTCCCCACTATCCTGGCCGGGGAACACGAGGGGCTGAAGAATGCCACCCTACACAGGGCTGGGGCGCTGACTGACTCCAGAGAAAGCAGCAGCCATGGAGGACAAACGTCACGGCTGATGCGGAGGAGGTCAGCAACAGCTCAACCTATGAGGAGAGCGACAGCTGGGGAGCCGGAACAAGGCGGGCACAGCTGGGGTGGCAGGGGAGGACAGTGGGGAAGGGACACTGGGGAGCCGGACGAGGCAGGCATGAGGACAGCTGGGGAGGCGGGCACCATCAGGTCTCTGGACATAGGAGAAATTCTGCTGCCCCTTGGTGAGTCTGCTCTGACCCTGTTCCTCAAGCTTGCTTAGTAGCGTGTACATTGCATCAATTTTTCTTAGGCACTGCCATCCGTCTTGCCCATTAAAATTACTGAGACAGACTGAGAGAAGGAGGCACAGCATTGCACATGACTGTCAATCTTTTGCTGGGAGCTTGAGAGAGGAGTGAGCAGATTGACGACTTCATCAGTGAGCTTCTGCTCCTTCATTATCCAGGCAAAAAACTGGAGGCAGGTTGGTTACCAAACTGAATTGTTAAACTGTAGTGGAAAAAAGGGAGGTCCTGCTTATGTTGTCATTCAGGAGAGCCTAAGTCATCAGTCATAATCAAAAACTTTGACAGATAAGGTAATTTACATAAATATTCCAGATTTGTATTTTTCTGTTTGGCTTTAAGGATTCTGGCTAAGGTTTGTACAATACAGAGTAGTCTTTCAATGTTAATCAGTAGAGATACATCCCCTTATTAACCAACTTCCCCTGAAAGTATCCACAATGAACCCCTCTTTTCATTTAGGGCTTCTGTGGGGGCATATGTTGCCAAGGAAAGATGTCTGCTATATACCCTACCAAATGGCCATGGATGGGGACTGGGAAATCCCATGCTGAGAGATCTTCTTGCAGAGTCATTATTTTGCATTGCAAAGATCATTCAATTATATGTAAACGATCATCTTGTAAAACAACCCATTCAATTTAAAATAGAAAAGAAAGGCCAATTGTGTGTGTGTTTGTGTGTGTGTATGTATATGTATATGTATGTGTGTGTATATATATATATATATATATATATATATATATATATATATATATATATATATATATATACACAGGGCTTTTTTTCTCAGAGAATAGGTGCTCGAACTCCCACCTACTGAGTCACTTCTTGTATCTGCCCCTTACCCACCTCCGAGCAACATCTCTTGGTTCCACCCCTTACCCACCTCCTGGCACCGTCTCATTCAGAGAATACAGAGCCAAGTATGATTATGTCATGCTATGCTAAAGTAATTTGTATGGAAATTGCTAATGATAACAACAAAAGCAGTACAATAGATCCCCTGCAGCCAGCAGCAATACACCCCCCCAGCAACAATAGACCCCCGAGCAACATAGGACCCCTGCAACAAAATGTCATCCCAGCAACAATAGACCCCCGGCAGCAAGGCCAGATCTCTCAGCGGCCAGCAGCCAGAAACAATAGACCCCTCCTTTAACAGTAGATCCCTTACAGCAGCAGTTGACCCCCCCAGCAACATAACCTCCCACAGCAACAATAGATCCCCCACCAGCAACAATAGACCTCCCCAACAACAATAGGCTACCACACAAAAATGGATCGCCTCAATAAACAATAGATCTTCTAGCAGCCAGCATCAGTAGACCTTCCAGCACACCCCAGCACCCCTTGCCATTAGATGCATTCAGTGCTGGAGGTTCCCGCTGAAAAAAAAGCCATATATATATAGTATCTCACAAAAATGAGTAAACCCCTTCTTTACATTTTTTGTAAATATTTTATTATATCTTTTCATGTGACAATGTAAAGTAGTGAGTGTACAGCTTGTATAACAGTGTAATTTTGCTGTCCCCTCAAAATAACTCAACACACAGCCATTAATGTCTAAACCGCTGGCAACAAACGTGAATACACCCCTAAGTGAAAATGTCCAAATTGGGCCCAATTAGCCATTTTTCCTCCCCGGTGTCATGTGACTCATTCGTGTTACAAGGTCTCCGCCGTGAATGGGAAGCAGGTGTGTTAAATTTGGTGTTATCGCTCTCACTTTCTCATTCTGGTCACTAGAAGTTCAACATGGCACCTCATGACAAAGAGGATCTGAAAAAAAAAATTGTTCCTCTACATAAAGATGGCCTAAGCGTGGTGGTGGGAGTGTCTTGGTCTGGGGCTGCATAAGTGCTGCCGGCACTGGGGAGCTACAGTTCATTGAGGGAACCATGAATGCCAACATGTACTGTGACATTCTGAAGCAGAGCATGATCCCTTCCATTCGAAGACTGGGCCGCAGGGCAGTATTCCATCATGATACCATCCCCAAACACACCTCCTAGACGACCACTGCCTTGCTAAAGAAGCTGAGGGTAAAGGTGATGGACTGGTCAAGCATGTCTCCAGACCTAAACCCTATTGAGCATCTGTGGGGCATCTTCAAATGGAAGGTGGAGGAGCGCAAGGTCTCTAACATACACCAGCTCTGTGATGTCATCATGGAGGAGTGGAAGAGGACTCCAGTGGCAACCTGTGAAGCTCTGGTGAACTCCATGCCCAAGAGGGTTAAGGCAGTGCTGGAAAATAATGGTGGCCACACAAAATATTGTCACTTTGGGCCCAATTTGGATATTTTCACGTAGGGTTGTACTCACTTTTGTTGCCAGCGGTTTAGACATTAATGGCTGTGTGTTGAGTTATTTTGAGGGGACAGCAAATTTACACTGTTATACAAGCTGTACACTCACTACTTTACATTGTAGCAAAGTGTCATTTCTTCAGTGTTGTCACATGAAAAGATAGAATAAAATATTTACAAAAATGTGAGGGGTGTACTCACTTTTGTGAGATACTGTGTGTACAGTGGGGCAAAAAAGTATGTAGTCAGCCACCAATTGTGCAAGTTCTCCCTCTTAAAAAGATGAGAGAGGCCTGTAATTGTCATAGGTATACCTCAACTATGAGAGACAAAATGTGGAAACAAATCCAGACAATCACATTGTCTGATTTTTGAAAGAATTTATTTGCAAATTATGGTGGAAAATAAGTATTTGGTCACCTACAAACAAGCAAGATTTCTGGCTCTCACAGACCTGTATCTTCTTCTTTAAGAGGCTCCTCTGTCCTCCACTCCTTACCTGTATTAATGGCACCTGTTTGAACTTGTTATCAGTATAAAAGACACCTGTCCACAACCTCAAACAGTCACACTCCAAACTCCACTATGGTGAAGACCAAAGAGCTGTCGAAGGACACCAGAAACAAAATTGTTGACCTGCACCGGGCTGGGAAGACTGAATCTGCAATAGGCAAGCAGCTTGGTGTGAAGAAATCAACTGTGCGAGCAATAATTAGAAAATGGAAGACATACAAGACCACTGATTATCTCCCTCGATCTGGGGCTCCACGCAAGATTTCACCCCGTGGGGTCAAAATGATCACAAGAACGGTGAGCAAAAATCCCAGAACCACACGGGGGGACCTAGTGAATGACCTTCAGAGAGCTGGGACCAATGTAACAAAGGCTACCATCAGTAACACACTACACCGCCAGGGACTCAGATCCTGCAGTGCCAGATGCGGCCCCCTGCTTAAGCCAGTACATGTCCGGGCCCGTCTGAGGTTTGCTAGAGAGCATTTGGATGATCCAGAAGAGAATTGGGAGAATGTCATGTGATCAGATGAAACCAAAGTAGAACTGTTTGGCAGGAACACAACTCATCGTGTTTGGAGGAGAGAGAATGCTGAGTTGTAACCAAAGAACACCATACCTACTGTGAAGCATGGGGGTGGCAACATCATGCTTTGGGGCTGTTTCTCTGCAAAGGGAACAGGACAACTTATCCGTGTACATGAAAGAATGAATGGGGCCATGTATTGTGAGATTTTGAGTGCAAACCTCCTCCCATCAGCAAGGGCATTGAAGATGAAACGTGGCTGGGTCTTTCAGCATGACAATGATCCCAAACACACCGCCCGGGCAACGAAGGAGTGGCTTTGTAAGAAGCATTTCAAGGTCCCGGCGTGGCCTAGCCAGTCTCCAGATCTCAACCCCATAGAAAACCTTTGGAGGGGGTTGAAAGTCCGTGTTGCCCAGCGACAGCCCCAAAACATCACTGCTCTAGAGGAGATCTGCATGGAGGAATGGGCCAACATACCAGCAACCGTGTGTGACAACCTTGTGAAGACTTACAGAAAACGTTTGACCTCTGTCATTGCCAACAAAGGATATATAACAAAGTATTGAGATACTTTTGATATTTTTGATATTGACCAAATACTTATTTTCCACCATAATTTGCAAATTCTTTCAAAAATCAGGCAATGTGATTGTCTGGATTTGTTTCCACATTTTGTCTCTCATAGTTGAGGTATACCTATGAAGACAATTACAGGCCTCTCTCATCTTTTTAAGTGGGAGAACAATTGGTGGCTGACTAAATACTTTTGTGCCCCACTGCATATATATATATATATATATATATATATATATATATATATATATATATATATATATATATATATATATATATATATATATATATATATATATATATATATCTGTATGTATGTGTGTATATATATATATATATATATATATATATATATATATATATATATATACACACACACCTTTTTTTTTCCCTTTCCCCTTTTTTACATGATCACATACCCTCTGCTCTTAGCTGCATAAGGCGATCAGAGAGCTATGGGAAGAGAAACGGCAGTACGCTGGTCTTCAGAATGAATGGCTAAGGGGGGGGGGGGTACATGTCATTACAAATCCATTTATTGGAGGAGTGCAGGCCCAGATCATGCTTTGCTCTCATGCCTAGTGTGGTCGGTTTTTAACAGGAAAGCAGGGGGACTAGAAGGAAAGGATCACCAGGCATTTCACACAAGAAAGTAATACATAGAGAACAGGTGACTTTCTCATACAAGTACATGGTACAGCAGGAACATATCAGGAATATGAAATGTTGGGTTTACATATTTTTTTTTTAATGGACAGTCACAGATCAGTAATGGTCTGGATACCAGAGAGAGGAAAACCAGAAGGTACTCTACGTTGGCACATCCTCCCATACATCATCAGGTTGGCATAAACTGGTTCTCACCTTTTTTTAAGGTGTTTATTTGTAGTTTTTATTTTTCAACTATACTACACACACAAAACAAGAAAATTCCATCTAACATGGCGATGGCAGCAGTATTGTTAGCTACGCAGTGCCCACCAAAAAATACAAATCAGGGTAACATATACTAGACCAATTCGGAATAGCATGTCCTTAGCCTAAAAATAGTCCAAGAAAATTGTACAGCATATCGGGGCCAGCTGTAGTAACCAGAGAAAAAGAAACACACCCCCCAATAAAAGTAAACAAGGCAACGAAACAACCGCACACACAACCTCACACACTACATCATACATATACATACAGACAATGCTCTCTCCAAATTCTATAGAAGGTATACCACAGACCCATTGGTTCTCACCTTTTGCTAATGAACTTCTGCTTCTATTATTGGGCGCTATCTAAGCCTAAGTTTAAACATGTGGTTGGGGAACAAAGAATTAAACGTACAATTGAGCCATGTTTTTAGGGCTCCCCCTTAAGCTGCAATGACAGCAGGCTGGGGTGTTTACTTGCCACAGTCTTGATGCTTCACATCCGTGGCAAAACCTATCCAGCATATTGCGCATGGCGGGCGGAAAGCCTGGCAAACGCGATCCATTCAAATGAATAGAGTTTGTACCACAAACGTCACACAGCTGTGTTTAATCAAAGCAGTTGCTGTGCATTTGTTCTGCCAACATGGGTTTAAAACAGGCCATAAGGAAAGTCAAATCTCCTCACCGCCTGTCAATTGCCTCTGAAAAAAAAAGTGATCCAAGAAGCATCAGATTTAGATTCTCATCTAAAACTAGCCTAAATGTCCAAAAGAGCAATCATTATATACAAAGCCTTTCCAGAACAAAACATTGACATTTGCTGTCCTTGGAAATTGCTCAGTCTATGGCAGTGATGTGACAAATGCAAATATCTCTAGTCATTTTTTTTTCTTAAAAACAGCTAAGAATGAATACATTTTTCTGCAATTGATAAACTCCACCTTTTCCTTGCCACACTTCCATCATGTCATATACTCATAACAAACAAGCCGCCAGTGCTTCCTGAAATGGCAAGGGCTGTCTTGTCATAGATATCCACTGCACAATGGTGAACAACATTTTGGTATCAAGAGAGCTCAAAGCACATACATGTACTGGCTCGATTTTCTGTTTTGCATAGAATAATGGGAATAATTAAACCTCTGTAAAATTTCCTTTTTTTTTGCAGTCTGTGTCCCATTGGAGGGAATATTCCTTTGCTTCATGTCACAGAAACACAACATGAAATGAGAGGAAATCCCTCCCCTCTGACCTAGTTATCATCTTTCCCCTCACCTCCTGTTCTGGTCTAAACCATAACATTTTTTGGATTTCCTATGACTTTTTATTCCAGTGGTAATGCTCACAAGGACAATTTGAGACTGACTTTCCCCAGTGAGGTCACCGAGACCTGAGACTGCAATATTACCTGACAGAGGCTCCTACCCTTCCCCACAACATTGTAGATAGTTCTATCTATAATGACATTGTAGTTGTCGTTAAAGAGTGGGTAGGGAAGAATGGGTAGTAGAATCTCTGTTGACCTTTTATTGTCATCCATGTTCCCACTGGAGAAATTTCCCTAACCTTATTGCTCATTCACATAAAAGGGGAATTGATAGATATCTCGTTCACATAACAGGAAAAGATAGACATCTCATTCACATACCAGGAAGTTATGGACATCTGCACAAGACTTGGACAGCAGTAACCAACCTTGAAAATGGGTCTAGACCTTCCCAACTCAGCTAAAAACATGAAAGCATTATTATTTTTACCCACATTATAAAACGTTCCTGTCATTTCTTCTTCTGCTAAAGAAAGAGGAAGTGATGACAAATCTCTCTTCATCAACAATAAAGACCTTAAACGATTCTAATCTTTTCCAGCTCTGCCCATGGCAAAAATGTTATCCTGCCCGAAATCTGTTTTATAAGTCAATTGGTGTTGTTGCTATGGTGTATAAACAATATGTGCGTGAATCTACGCCAGTGTGCATTCCTACGCAAACAAGCATTGCAATGTACAGTATTGACAATTACACCAGGTTTTGTCCTCAGCACATGCACATCTTTGTTCTCCTGTCTCCGTTTCAGCACATGCTCATGTTTGTTCGGAATAGCGCCCTGGCAGGTCCTTTCCACTGTGGAAGGAACAAGATCATTTACTAGGCTAAGCAGAAAGATTTTAGAAGGAGAAAAGAATGTACCTGCCACTGGATTCATCGTGTCAATCACTGCCCCCCTACAAGATTGCCGCACAGTCCTAAAAGACCTGTATGAAATCTTTCATCTGTTGAGCGCATCTCTAACAGGTTGGAAAAGTTGTTGGATTGCATTTGTGAAGCTGATAAGGAGTAAATAAGGCTCTGTGCAGAATTTTAAATTGAACTAATCTGTCTCTAATGGAAGACAGTTGCCTAAATAAGGAGTCCCACATATATGACCAGTCCTCTTCATCAAGATCTGGGATATCCCCCAACCATTTCTGTCTGAGGTCTAGAAGGGACTCCAACAAGAGGTACTCATAAATAGCAGAGGTAGGTTTTTCCATGCTATAGATATACTTAAAGGAGAAGTTCACCTTTTGTTACATACCTATATTCATTGAATTGGCCCCCTGAAAAGGTCTCTGTTTTGACAGCAACATCTTCTCTCCCTGCTCACTCCCACCCCCCTGAATCAAGACTTTGTAGAACCACCTTTCGCTGCATTTACAGCTGCAAGTCTTTTTGGGGATGTCTCTACCAACTTTGCACATCTAGAGAGGGACATTTTTGCCCATTCTTTGCAAAATGGCTCAAGCTCTGTCTGTGAACAGCAATTTTCAAGTCTTGGCACAGAATCTCAATTGGATTTAGGTCTGGACTTTGACTAGGCCATTCTAACACATGAATATGCTTTGATCTAAAACATTCCATTGTAGCTCTGGCTGTATGTTTAGGGTCGTTGTCCTGCTGGAAGGTGAACCTCTGCTCCAGTCTCAAGTCTTTTGCAGACTCTAACAGGTTTTCTTTTAAGATTGTCCTGTATTTGGCTCCATCCATCTTCCCATCAACACTGACCAGCTTCCCTGTCCCTGCTGAAGAAAAGCATCCCCACAACATGATGCTGCCACCACCATGTTTCACGGTAGTAATGGTTTATTCAAAGTAATGAGCAGTGTTAGTTTTCTGCCACATATAGTGTTTCTCTTTTAGGCCAAAAAGTTCAATTTTATTCTCATCTGACCAGAGCACCTTCTTCCACATGTTTGCTGTGTCCCCCACATGGCTTCTCGCAAACTGCAAATGAGACTTCTTATGGCTTTCTTCCAACAATGACTTTCTTCTTGCCACTCTTCCATAAAGGTCAGATTTGTGGAGTGCACGACTAATAGTTGTCCTGTGGACAGATTCTCCCACCTGAGCTGTGGATCTCTGTAGCTCCTCCAGAGTTACCATGGGCCTCTTGGTTGCTTCTCTGATTAATGTTCTCCTTGCCCGGCCTGTCAGTTTAGGTGGACGGCCATGTCTTGGTAGGTTTGCAGTTGTGCTGTACACTTTTCCTTTTCAGATGATGGATTGAAAAGAGCTCCGTGAGATATTCAAAGCTTAAGATATTTATTTTTTTATAACCTAACCCTGCTTTAAATGTCTCCACAACTTTATCCCTGACCTGTCTGGTGTGTTCCTTGGCCTTCATGATGTTGTTTATTCACTAAGATTCTCTAACCAAACTCTCAGGGCTTCACAGAACAGCTGTATTTATATTGAGATTAAATTATACACAGGTGGAATCTATTTACTAATTAGGTGACTTCTGAAGGCAATTGGTTCCACTAGATTTTAGTTAGACCCCTTTCACACTGGGGCGGTTTTCAGGCGGTATTGCGCTAAAAATACCGCCTGAAAACCGCTCCTAAACAGCCTCCGCTGTTTGTTCAGTGTGAAAGCCCGAGGGCTTTCACACTGAAGCGCTGCGGTGGCAGGACGGTGAAAAAAGTCCTGCAAACCGCTTCTTTGGAGCGGGGAAGGAGCGGTGTATTCAACGCTCCTTCCCCGCTCCTGCCCATTGAAATCAATGGGACAGCGCGGCTATACCGCTGTAATACCGCGGCTATAGCCGCGCTGTACGAGGGATTTAACCCTTTTTCGGCCGCCAGCGGGGGGTTAAAACTGCACCGCTAACGGCCGAATACCGCTGCTAGAACGACGGTACAGCAGCGCTAAAAATAGCGCTGTTGTACCGCCGACGCCCCCACCGCCCCAGTGTGAAAGGGGCCTTAGGGGTATCAGAGTAAAGGGGGCTGAATACAAATGCACGCCACACTTTTCAGATATTAATTTGCAAAAAAATGTGTAAACCATTTATCATTTTCTTTCCACTTCACAATTATGTGCCACTTTGTGTTGGTCTATCACATAAAATGCCAATAAAATACATTCACATTTTTGGTTGTAACATGACAAAATGTGGAGAATGTCGAGGGACATGAATACTTTTTCAAGGCATTGTAGTTCTCAATGAACTACCACAGCGCTGTTAAGTGCTATGGTAGTTCATTCTCTCTTCCTGTCATTGTGTATCTGCCTGCCCGTACGAGCTACATGCAGACAGATATATTGCAGGAGTCCTGTATGGTACCTGCGATCTACTGATCGTGGGTGCAACGCTTTACAGGCTTCAAGTAAAAATAATAAATGCACATTTTTTTACCTGCAAAAATATGTGCATTAATTTTATTTATTTTTTTAAAGGTGAACTGTTTTATACCGGTGTCTGAAAATAAGTAACTCAATAAATAATGTTGTAGTATGTTAGAGCAAGCTTTTCTCCATGGAAGCATATGTCCTAAAAAAAAATGTGTTTGGAGGATAAATCAAAGCAGAAGAGATGAACTGACCATGTATATGACAAATAAGTTAGTGGGTTAATCTAAAGTACTATTTGCTTAGTACTTTAAGCCAGCCTACATTGGCCTGTGAAAGGGAAGTCAATGGTCATTATAATCCTGTTCTCCCCAAACTTTTCATAAGTTTTCACAAATAATACATACCCAATATGCTTGCCTTTGAGTTGTTTACCAATCACTTTAGTAATGGTACACATCACTGAAAGAAAACGATGCAATGCCACCAGTGGCTGTAAAAATAATGAACTGTATTTTACAAGGCGTCTTGTGTATAATGCATCTGGTTGGTAGAATGAAAATTGGCCTCCGCTGAGCAGATAACATCACATTTTTATACAACCTGCTGATTGAGGACCCCCCCATGATTTACTCTTCCTTTGTTCCCTGCTATAGAATACCACAGCTCTATGGAAATAATGGTTCTCCTCATAACAATCAGGATAGTATAAGAAAGAAAAATTCAAGTGTAAAATGATCCTAAGAGGACTTCATACATCACCGAGTTCAGGAAGTGCTTGCTGGTGGCTCGGGCATCCTCCAGCATTTGTCATGTGTGCACATAACGAGGATAGATGCTACCTGCTGACAATGCCATATTCTAACAAAAGAGAGATTTATGGCTTCTCACAGCAAGGTATTCGTAATAATTGCTGCATCAATGCTTCTGTTCATGGCAGCCTGAGCAACATTAGCTATTTGATGAAGCCATTTTTTGGGAGATAACCCTCCATGACAGGTCAAATATTCTCTGGAGCCCATCCAATGATCTTTAGCATTCAAACAGATAAGATTTTTTTTCATGCAGTACTTCATACGACTCGATAAAACATATGCTATGCAAAGCATTTGTACCTCAAGGCCAGGCAAAAGATGCTGAGAATTGAAAATATTTGCATAGTTCAGTACATTGGTATTGGTGTACGTAAGGGAAGTTCAGTTGGTGCTGCCTATAGTAACCTTCAAATATACAGAACACAATACAAATGATTGAAGGGAAATACCATATCGGTACCAAGTGCACTCCAAGTTAAAGAAGAATTCCAGGTATTGATATTGTTACATTGGACCAGTATAACTATAGAAATGACATAAAAATAAACATACTGTATATGTTGTTTCCACATTGGGATTGTTGTTTTTTTCTCAGCTGCCACTATAGCCTTGAGGTAGATAATACAAAAACTCCTGGTGCGCTGATTTTTTACTTTTAAATCTATGGATGTCATATCTGTGAGATCCCTCTAGAAGCTGGAGATCACTGTAATAGACCTGCTACTCCAGTGATCTCCACTAGCTTCCATGTCCAGTGCCAAGTGGCTGATTTCCAACTCCTAGAGGGATCCCACAGGTATGGCATATGGTATAGGCTAGACCAATGTAACTATGTAAAAAAAGCCATACCTGGAATTCTTCTTTTATTCTCCAATAATTATTGGCGTTTTAGTCCAAAACACTTAGTAAAATGTAATGTTTTGGGTGACTGGAATTCTAATGTGTATGGGTATAGTAGCTGTAAGCCACATCAGAGTTGATTTTAGTTTTGTGCCCTCCAGGCTATTTTTTCCATGCCAGATGTTTTTTAGCATAGGTTTTGCATCTGAAAATATTAATTACAAATAAGTATATTTTATATGATATGAAATGCATTTTCTAGTGTTTACCTTGGACATGCATTAAAATAGTAAGTGAATGTTATTTAAACAGGGGCTAATCTGCCCTATGCTCAGCCACTTCATTTTGCTCCTGTAGAAAGAAACCCATGTGGATTTTCAATGTATTCAGGAGTGTGTGGGGAGGTGCAGAATGGTGTGGCAGCAGTCAATACTCAGCGTCCAGTTGCAGGGAACAGAACTTATATTAATGTTAAAATTCAGCAATTCACAACAAGCCCAGCAGTGTAGCTGCAGTTGAGCGGCACCTACAGTGGAGAAAACAGACTCCACCTGCGTACAAGTGATTTGCTTGTTACTCAATCTCACAGGCAAGCACTAAGAAAAGCCAATGCACACACTGATGGAAGCTCACCCTCTTCCTTTTATCAGGAAAACTTTCAAAAAGTTTTCAAATAAAAAAGAACAATATATATACAATAAATAAACTACCTTAGCTGGCTCCGCAATTGTCTGCCCCTCTCTGGGACCTCCATTATATCCCACTGCTGTGCCCACTATTCCCTTGATGTTGTCCTAGTGTCTTGGTCCCCTCATATTGATCCCAGTATATGCGCTGCTGTTGGCTGTATAGACACCCAAGGGCGGTATTTCAAATTGAATACTAGCCCACTTATCGCCTTCCTTCCTGCAGCGGTCCACTTTATTTCATCCTGATCGCTTGGCCTATTCCAGCTGCCTCTTCAATGGGTGTGTCTAGCTGAAACATCGAAATCGCCAATGGGCAGCTCTCCCTGTCGATGTCATGTGACGCAGATGTCATCCTGCACGGCACTATGGGCTTTGTAGGTCTGTAGCGAGGAGGCGGGCGCATACGCGAAGGCTTTCCTTGTCCGCTCCTGATCGGTGACGTCAGATGCTGATCGTGTGGGGGGGGCGTATAAAGCCAGCTCATCCAGCTAATGGTATGTCACTTTATTAAACACTTCAATACCAGGAACTTATACACCTTCCTGCCCAAGCCAATTTTCAGCTTTCAGCTCTGTCGCAAATTGAATGACAATTGCGTGGTCATGCTACACTGTACCCAAACAAATTTTTTATCATTTTGTTCCCACAAATAGAGCTTTCTTTTGGTGGTATTTGATCACCTCTGCGATTTTTTTATTTTTTGCGCAAAAAATAGACCGAAAATTTTGAAAAAAAAAAGTTTTTCTTTGTTTCTGTTAAATTTTTTTGTAAATTAGTACGTTTTCTTCAATGACGGCCACTGATATGGCTGCACTGATGGGCACTGATAACGCGGCACTGATGTGCACCGATGAGGTGGCACTGATGAGGTGGGCACTGATTGGCGGCACGGATAGGTGGTACTGATGGGAACTGATAGGCGGCACTGATGGGCACTCATAGATGGCACTGATGGGCACTCATAGGCGGCACTGATGGGTACTTATGGGTGGCACTGATAGGTGGCACTGATGGCCACTGATAGGTGGGCACTGATGGGCATGGATGGACACTGATAGGTGGCACTGATGGACACTGATGGGTGGCACTGCTGACACTGATGGGTGGCACTGATGACACTGATGGGTGGCATTTCTGGGCATCACTAATTTTTATTGTGCCATAGATGTGCCAGTCAGTGCCCATTTGTGGGCACTGATTTGCATATGTGGATCATTAATTTTCACATGTGGATGGCCATGAGGGATATACCTGGCCATCCACATGTTAGGAGCTTCCCTGGTGGTCCTAGCAGCTTCCCTGGTGGTCTTGTGTGGGCATCCGACGGGGGGCTGCACTGATAAACAATCACCACATACACCCCCTGTCAGAAGAGCCGCTAATCAGCTCTCCTATACTCGCGTCTGTCAGACGCGAGTGAGGAAAAGCCGATCACCGTCATTGGACATCAGCTGTGATCAGCTGTGATTGGACATGGCTGATCACGTGGTAAAGAGCCTCTGCCGGAGGCTCTCCTCGGTGTAGCGGTGTGTCAGACTCACACCGCACCACCGATCGCCGTGATGCGTGGCCCCACGGGCGCGCGGTGGCTGTTACCCTGCAGGGCGTCATATGACGCCCAGTCAGGATAACTGAACCACCGCCTGATCATCATTTTGCTATAGGCCGAACGGGAAGTGGTTAATCCCCATTCCTGACTTTTTTACTTTGACTGCTCTGGCACTTCTTATATTCTTCCATTTATATTGCTTTCTAGGTGGCTTCACCTCTCTAATAGCAAGCTTTAATCCGTTTTGCTGGCATTACATATCACCATTACCCTAATCGGGTGATTAATACACCTGGATTTGGGGTATGGTGTCTAGATTGCATAGGTGAATCTTCTATCTGTGCTTCTATGGCGCTTTTACTCTACTGATCAGCTTCTGTGCTGCATTGGTGTCATACACTAATGTTTTCTCTTCTACCTTTCTTTCTTTTTCTTTTTTTTAGGAGCCCTTTATTCTTTCTTTTATGGTGATTGACTCACTGACATTCTTATCATCACTTTTTGGCTAACATCGATACTTCCTGGCGCCCCTGCATTTATATTGATTTTAATACCACATAACGGTGAGTAATGAGGCTATGTTAGCCTTTTTGTTTGGGATACAATTTATCCCAATTAAGTTTTTCATGTATCATACTGATATAATTTTTTCTTTTCAATATGCTAGGTCTTTGTCAGCCTCCTGCAGCCACATTAGTTGTGGTGCATTTCTGCTGATTCCTCTGGGGGGGTCTCGGTGCTATATCCACCATCAGGGTAGGGTAGGTATCAAGGTATGCAGGGTTTACCAGCCATGGGGAGCCATTAATATCCATGCCATGCTTCCAGTATTTATAAAATATATCTACTTCCTTATATATATATTAATTATCATTAATATGTAATTTTTGTGGGGTTTTTTTCTGCTTTTCTCACTTAGAATCTACATTTTGTACAGATTAATAACACCATTTTCCCTGAAGAAGCCAATGTTTTGGCGAAACATGTAGGGACTCATTACCTGTAACTTACATTAGCCATTTAACATCTTGGCTTGTTTCATATGTATATTTCCTTGTCTTGTTATTGTTTACACACCTATGTATAAATGTTGTGTTTTAATCCTTGTATCAAATACAATTTTAATCTTTTTATGTACTCTTTGTAACCATTATATTTCTTTGCACAGTTATAATCCCTTTTCCCTATCTCTTCTCAATTTTCTAAACAGAATTTGGGATGAGGTGCCTTACATTTTGAGAACTTTCCAGCCATATTCCATTTTTTCTAATATATGAACTATAAAATCCTCTCAAAAGTATTTTCTTTATCATTCTTTGTCATTCATTGAGGGACACAGGGTTTTAAAAAAAGTTTATGACAATGAGTAATGATGCTGCTTTCAGGAGGCTTGGACACAAAAAACGTTTAAGCCAGCCTACACATTATTCCACCCCCAACCATCATATTTCTGTTGCAAAGATAAATCTGGTAAGTCATCTGCTAGTTCTACATTGTGAATTTTTTTTGGAACTTCAGTTCTGTGTTAGCAGCAGAGCATGGTCTCTAACTCCAAAGCAGTGACATGACCTCTGATAGGCCCAGTTTCTAAAACCTTACTTTGAGATTCTATCTTTAGAATGTGCCATGAAGAAAGATTGGGTACCACATCCTAACAGACTTTTCAAAAAATGTTATGGATCAGCTAAAGAGTGTCCCTATGCTTTGATTCAATTCAGTGAATGCAGGCAAGTCGCCTCTGTTGCCTTCTCCTTGATAGCCATTGATCTTCTGTGGGGCTTGAGGTCTAGGTTGGGCTGAGACCCGTGTGGAGTCATTACCTATCGGTCTGGACATCCAGTCACATTCGTATTCTACTTGGTGGCTATACAATTTATTTTAATAATTTCATGTATCCCTGCAGTTTATGTATATTGTAGGAATGGTAAAAGATCAGGATTTGAAGTGTCTAGACCAGCCAATTTTAAACCTGTTGTTCAATAAAAGTTTTTTTATCTTTTATACACCAATTGTAATTGTGTGACTTCTATTGCTCGAAAAAAGTCCTGTGGGAGATATCTTTTGTCTAGTGTATCAGGAATGGAGCAGCCTTCTTCCCATGATATAATTGCTACTCTCTGTTAACAAATCTATAGACCAAGATGCAGCAGAAACCATACATTTTTGGTACCCCAAGAACGTTAAACAGACAATGTTTAAAAATATCAAAATGTATTACAAAATATTGTTTAAAAAGACAGTATGATATCCCAAATACTATACTTATTATGATTAAACTTTAAATCCTCTAAAAAATTTGTGGATCTAAGCCTGTGCTACCACAGCTGTAGTAACCCCGCACTAGGGCTTGCTGCATCAAGTGCCTCCTGGTTTATATTGGCTCCCACATATGCCACAGGGAGGATTTGGTATCTTGGCCTGTGCCCTCTACCTCGTGAGTCGTCTTTTGGATCTGGGTGCTCTATGCTCCCTATCCCTCTTGAAGAAGCGTATTTAGCTGTGAAACACGTTGAGGGTCCTGTGTACACATGTTCCCATGTAGCTCACCTCAGTTCCATGAGATGTGTACCACAAAGTAGGGGAACTGCCAGAGGGCAGCTACATTCACTAGCTTTTAAACCTTTAAGTATTGTACTTGGGATATCATACTGTCTTTTTAACCGCTTCAATACCCGCCTATAGTAAAATGACGTCCTCCTCTTTGTGGGGTGATATCTGAATGATGCTTGCAGCTAGATGCATCATTCAGATATCATTCTTTTCAGCTGCCGATTCTGTGCACGATAAGAATGATCATAGCGGCAGTTCCGCCGCTTGATCATTCTTATAGGCGACGGGAGGGGACTTCCCCCCCTCCCGCCGCCATCCGGTGCTTCTCCGGGCTCTCCCGTGCCATCGGGGGCCCGGAGAATGAATCGGCCGGCGCCGGATGTTGACGATAGAGATAGTAAATTTTTTTTTTTCCGATCTCATGCTTT
The DNA here is from genome assembly GCA_037952835.1 of Lithobates septentrionalis. Taxonomy (NCBI): domain Eukaryota; kingdom Metazoa; phylum Chordata; class Amphibia; order Anura; family Ranidae; genus Lithobates; species Lithobates septentrionalis. The sequence goes on from JBBDGP010002838.1 coordinate 1,674,900, forward strand.
CCAGCCTAGAGGAGAGATGTGGGGTCTTATTGACCCCACATCTCTCCATATAGAGGACCTGCCACATAGATTCCTATTACAAGGGATGTTTACATTCCTTGTAATAGGAATAAAAGTAATTAAAAAAAAAAAATGTTAAAAAAAGTGTAAAAATAAAAAAAATGAAGTAAAAAAAAAATTAAATAATAATTTTTTTTTTTTAAAACGCCCCTGTCCCCGGTAGCTCACGATCAGAAGCGAACGCACACGTAAGTCCCGCCCACATATGTAAACGCCGCTCAAACCACACATGTGAGGTATCGCCGCGTGCGTTAGGGTGTGTGAAACAATTCTAGCACTAGACCTCCTCTGTAACTCTAAACTGGTAACCTGTAAAAAATTTTAACGCGTCGCCTATGGAGATTTTTAAGTAATGAAGTTTGGCGCCATTCCGTGATTGTGCGCAATTTTAAAGTGTGACATGTTAGGTATCTATTTACTCGGCGTAACATCGTCTTTCGCATTATACAAAAAAATTGGGCAAACTTTACTGTTTTGTTACTTTTTAATTCATTAAACCGTTTTTTTTGCAAAAAAAAGGCGTTTGAAAAATTTTTGCGCAAATCCCGTGTGAGATAAAAAGTTGCAATGACCGCCATTTTATTCCCTAGGGTGTCTGCTAAAAAAACATATATAATGTTTGGGGGTTCTGAGTAATTTTCTAGCAAAAAAATAATGATTTTTACATGAAGTAGAGAAATGCCAGAATAGGCCCGGTATTGAAGCGGTTAAACAACCTTCTATAATACATTTTCATAATTTTAAAACATTGTCTGTTTAAATGATAAGTTCACCGTTGGGAATATGTTACATGTTCCACCCGTTTTTAGGGTTAAACATGTAACATGTTCCCATTGCTGTTGCCCCATTGCCCCCCTCGATGTGGCAGCAATACATAGAGAAGTTCCCCATTCTAGCTGTCTCTTTTTAAAATTGGCCGCGTCAGAGCGTCATTCATTCACACAGGTCTGTGTGTGAATGATCTACAAGCCCTGATATCCTTTGCAGTGTTGGCTTGTAGTTCTCAATGAACTACCACAGAGTTGTGGAGTGTCATGGTAGTTCATTATTCTTCCTGTCAGATTGTATCTGCTTACCTGTATGGATATATGGGCACACAGTGATGCTGACAGATCTGAAGGAGACCTGCATGACACCAGTAGGGCTGCAACTAACAATTATTTTCATAATCGATTAGTTGTCCGATTATTGTTTTGATTAATCAATTAATCGGATAATAACCTTAAAGTGTGGTGTATAATTTAATATGTAAAGTTTAAAAAAAAGGCAATTTATTCTTAAAAATCTATATGCAGTGCTAAATATAAATAACCAACTATGATTAGGGAGCAAAATCTCTAATCAACTCTGAGAATAACAGACAAGAGATATACTGTATATACTATTGGAGGTTGAATTTGGTAAATATCATCAGACTCAGAGATCACATTTTTTATTTAGACCCCTTTCACACTGGGGCGCATGTAATGTGTCCTGCTCCCACGTAATGTGTCCTGCTCCCACGTAATGTGTCCTGCTACCACGTAATGTGCCCCTCCCTCATGTAATGTGCCCTGCCCTCATGTAATGTGCCCTGCCCTCATGTAATGTGCCCTGCTCCCACGTAATGTGCCCTGCCCTCATGTAATGTGCCCTGCCCTCATGTAATGTGCCCTGCTCCCACGTAATGTGCCCTGCCCTCATGTAATGTGCCCTGCTCCCACGTAATGTGCCCCTCCCTCATGTAATGTGCCCCTCCCTCATGTAATGTGCCCTGCCCTCATGTAATGTGCCCTGCTCCCACGTAATGTGCCCTGCCCTCATGTAATGTGCCCTGCTCCCACGTAATGTGGCTTACCTCCATGTAAAAGATTACTTTAAATGTAATAGTAATGCCTTCTATTGCCTCCAGTCTGTCAGCCTCCACCTCCACTGAGTTCAGATGCCAATCTTCCCCGCACAGTCTTTATAGTAATTTTTTTTTAAAACAATCATCTTATACTTACCTGCTCTGTGTAATGGTTTTGCACAAAGCAGCCCCGCTTCTTCTCTTCTGGGGTCCCCCGCCGATGCTTCTGGCTCCTCCTGCCTTTAGAATGCTCCAATAGCAAGCTAAAAATTATAGTATAGCGTGCCCCTATAGCAATGTAAAAAAACTTCTGCCTTTAGGCCCACTCACTTCCTGCCCAGGACTACATGTTCCATGAGGCATTGCTCCTCACACATTCACAAGTTCTCAGGCACTTACTGACATATATGGACGGTGTACTGAGCTGTATGTGTGCTGCACTGGATTTCCTGATATGTAAAACAATGAATGCATTCTGTATGCAGACCAACTAATCAGCTGGCCGATTAATCGATTATGAAAATAGTTGACAACTATTTTCATAATCGATTAGTTGTCGATTAATCGATTAGTTGTTTCAGCCCTAGACACCAGCAATCTGCTGATCGCTGGTGCAATGCTTTACAGGCCCCAAAAAAAGAAAAATAATGCACTTTTTTTTTTTTCAATAACCATTTTTATTGAGATTTTTTGTTTACATATAAAGGTGAAAAGATACATGCACTGTGTATAAAGCAGACACGTAGTAATCATGTCACACTGGAAAGCAATCTAGTAGACAACAGAAATATGGGAATAAGTCAACCCAGCAGGATAAAAGTAGCAACAAGGACCTATGTTATAAGCTATGTAAGGCAAGTAAGGTTCAGAGAAGACAGACACAGTAGAAGAAAATAGGGGTAAGTGGGATAAGCACCTCAAAATGCTTAGCCACTTCAATACCAGGCACTTTTGCCCCTTCCTGCCCAGGATAATTTTGAGTGCTGTGGCACTTTGAATGACAATGGTGCGGTCTTACAACACTGTACCCAAACTAAATTTCTATCATTTTCTTCCCAAAAATAGAGCTTTCTTTTGGTGGTATTTGATCACCTTTGCGGTTTTTATTTTTTGCTAAACAAACTAAAAAAGACTGTTATTTTTGAAAAAAAAAACGTTTTTCTTCGTTTCTGTTATAAAAAATTTTCTCCACTGACGGGCACTGATGAGTTGGCACTGATGAGTTGGCACTCATAAGGTGGCACTGATGAGGAGGCACTGATATGTAGAATTGATGGGCATTGATAGGCAGCACTGATATGCAACATTTATGGGCACCGATAGGTGGCACTGATATGCAGCACTGATGGGCACTGACAGGCGGCATTGATGGGCACTGACAGGCGGCATTGATGGGCACTGACAGGCGGCATTGATGGGCACTGACAGGCGGCATTGATGGGCACTGATTGGCACTGACAGGTGGTATTGATGGACACTAATAGATGGCACTGATGGGCAGCACTGATTGGGCAGGTACTGACAGGTGTTAATGCTGGTCACTGATTGGCACTGTGATGGACACTGATTAGCACTATGGTGGGCACTGATTTGTATTGTGTTGGGCACTGATTGGCACTTTATTGGTACTGGCAGGGGTTATGATGGGGCACTGACTGGGCACCGATTGGCAGCTTATGGGTACATTTGATGGGGGCTGTGCTGATAATCAGTGTGCTGATTATCACCACAGACCCCCTCTGACAGGGAGAGCCGCCAATTAGCTCTCCCTGTCAGCGCAAACTGAGGAATGCCGTTTAATGGCACTTCCTGGTTCTCGCGATGATCAGCTGTGATTGGTCACAGCTGATCATGTGGTAAGAAGCTTCTGTAAGAGGCTTCTTATCACGATCGGAGATGCGGCGTGTTAGACTGACATGCCACATTCGCGATCGCCACGCTGGCATGTTATCCTGCTGGACGTCATATGGCACCCAGTCAGGATAACAGAACCACTTCCCTGTCATCATTCTGTTATAGGCCAGGCGGGAAGTGGTTAACAAGCTGAAATCCAAAAAGGGGTGATTGCAGGACAGCTCCAGTAAATATGATAAAATGTGCCTTTATCCGATGGCAGCGCCAACATCTATCAGAGCTGGTAGGATAAATAGCGTGGGGTACATCCGGTGTCAGGTACCAAAAGTAGAGTATTTTATATGCATTTTACTTGTAAAGAGTACAGAGAGAATTCTTGGCTGCCTGAGACAAGACCACCTGCCACGCCTCCAAGGAAATCTACTCGCCCAGTATCCTTTCCCACTTGAGCATATAGGCATGTGTACCCTGATCTTACATGGGATAGGCATTTAGTATCTGATAAATATCTAAAATTAAGCCTTTCCAGGAGGGGCCTTCCAAAATTGTCCTCTCAAAAAACAGTCAAGAGGGAGAACTGTAGCGTAGGGGTGATGGTCTGAGCATAATTGCAGATCTGCAAGTACCCATAGAACACCTGGCAGGGTAGGTGAAAACTGTCCTGAAGCATATTACATGGTAAAAGTTTACGGGTCCTGGGGTTAACCAGGTCACCAAAATTAAATCGACGCCTAAGGGAAAGACATCGGAAACATCAGGCACTCTGGGATTATACAGGAAAGCAGTCCGCAATGATGCTTCTAATGTAAGGGCATGCTGGAGAGACATTACACACCAAATAGTCCTAAGCTGGGCCATTGCCCCCAACCACTGACTAGGAGCTACCTCCGCATTCACATTCCATACAAGATTATTGGGATGAATGGGTGCCAACCAGAGTTTTATTAAATTAAATTCACATTTAATTACCTGCAAAAAAAAATGTGCATTTATTATTTGTTTCTAAAAAGTGAACTCATCCTTTAATGTTCTTGGGGTGCTGAAAATAATCCATGGTTTCTCCTGCTTACTTTGTATTTGGAACTATGGTCGTGACAAAGATATATTGTACCTGCTAAGTCATCTGGTGCTAACCAGACCTTCAGTTATCTGTCTGTTTTCTGCTAGACATGTGCACTGACAGTTTGTTTTTGTTTCATTCGTTTTTTGCTTTTTTAGAAAATTTGAAAATTCGGAAACCTGAGAATTCGGAGATCCGAAAATTCGGATTTTCACATTTCCGAATTTCGAATTTTCGGATTTCCGAATTTTAAAATTTTAGAATGTCGAGTTTAGAATTTCCGAATTTTCAAATTTCTAATTTTAGATTTTCAAATTTTTGATTTCCAAATTTTCGAATTTCAAATTTTCTAATTTGCAGAATTCGAAAAATTCAGAAATACGAAAACCTGAAAAAAAGAAAGTCAGTAAAATTTGAAATAATAACTAACTAATAATAACTAACTATTAAATTATAGGTATCGGAATTTCCTTTCAAATTTGGCTGCTTATGAACATAACCAATACAAATTTATCTGAAGTTACAAATTATTTGAAATAACGAATGCTGCATCTAAACGAATGGAATGGAACAAATTACCGTATATACTCGAGTATAAGTCGTTCTGAGTATAAGCCGAGGCCCTAATTTACCACAAAAAAAATGGGAAAAACTTATTGACCCGAGTATAAGACGAGGGTGAGAAATGCACAGCTACCGTAAGTGGAAAAGAGGGTCAACAATGCCCATTTGCAGCATCACTGTGCCCATTTGCATGCCTCACTGTGCCCATTTGCATGCCATAGGTCCCCTGAACTTCAAACTCGGTAGTTAAGGGTTCCTAGATGCCCCCTAGCTGCAGACAAAATTTGGGGTCTCTGAACCCAAAGGGTTCCGAAATGACATTGCTGCAGATTGACACAGTTGACCAAATTTGGGGCCCCGTATCTCGGGGCCACGTAGTGCTAAGAACCCCAAATTTGGTGTGCAAACCCAGTGGAACTAGCACCATAGAATTTCCAAAGTTGGTGTTTCTAGCATCAAGTGGCCCCGAGATACAGGGCCCCAAAAATCAGTTCAGAAAATGTCAAGCACTTTTCTGCAGCAGAGAATGACATTTTCCGAACCGATTTTGGGGCCCCGTATCTCGGGGCCACTTAGTGCTAGGAACTTCAGCTTTGGATATGTTGTGGTACCAGTTCCACTGGGTTTGCACGCCAAATTTGGGGTTTATAGTACGAAGTGGCTCTGAGATACGGGGCCCCAAAGTCGGTTCGGAAAATGAAATTTTTTGCTGCAGAAAAGTGCTTGACTCGAGTATAAGTCGAGGGGGGCACTTTCAGCACAAAAAAATGTTCTGAAAAATTCGACTTATACTCGAGTATATACGGTAATAATAATAAAAAGGTTTTATTATTATTATTTATTATTATTAGAGCGTTACGTTCCATTAGTTTAGATACGGCATTCGTTTTTTCAGATAATTCATAACTTCGGATAAATTCATACTCGTTACGTACACTAGCAGCCAAATTTGAAAGGAAATTCCAATACCTATAATTTAATAGTTTGTTGTTATTGGTTATTATTTCGAATTTTACTGATTTTCTTACTTTTTTTCATATTTTCGAATTTTTGAATTTCCAATACCTATAATTTAATAGTTATTATTAGTTCGTTATGTCAGAGTTTCAGGTTTTCGGATTTTAATTCTTTTGAATTTTCAGATTTTCATTCTTATTTTGAGATTTTCAAATTTCCAAATTCTTGAATTTTCAAATTTCCAAATTCTTGAATTTTCAAATTTCCAAATTCTTGAATTTCCAAATTTCCAAATTTCCAAATTTTCAAATTTCCAAATTTCCAAATTTTTGAATTTCCTAATTCCAAATTTCTGAAATTTCCAATTTCCGGAAATGTGAAAATTCGAAATTTCGGAAATTACGGAATTAATGAATTTGTCAAAATTTGTTAAAAAACAAATTCGGAACTAAACAAATTGCACATGTCTATTATCTGCAGAGTCTTGAAGTTAGTTTCTTTAAAGTACAGAGTTTGGTAGAATTGGCTAGGTCTTCATACCCATACTTTTAGTCAATCAACTTAAATTCTGCTCTAAGTTGCTTTTCTGATTCTGGTTTGCATAATTCCACCTGTATTTCCATCAAGGTGAAGTTGGCTTATTCAATTTGTTAGTAGGGGTCCTTTGCTCCTTCTATTACCAATTTCTTCTTAGAATTTCTCAGTCCTGATCTGGAACACCAGGTCAATTGGTAATATCTCCTCTTGACATTGTCCTTCTCCATATTAGTAGGTTTACTCATCAACCCTCCATTCAGGTTTTGATGCTAGTTAGATTCCACATCTGATGGCTTCCCTGTTGGCTTTTCCCACCTCTCGGTTGGACTTGTACTAGACATCCTACTAATCATAGATCATTTTACAATCTTCTTCTAGTGTGCTAGAAGTGATAGAGCTGTTTTTTTTTTTTGGAAGAGTAGATAAATTTCCAGGCTTTGCTGGTTGTTGTTTTGATCTGAGTTGAGAGGTGGAGCTGCCTTGGGTGTTCTGAGGAGCCCTGACCAATCCCCAACTTGAATTGGCATGCCTCCTTAAATACCCAGGGTCAGCCCAGCTGGGGGGAGTTGGTGATTGGGTGGTAGATGGAGTGTTAGGCTGTCCGGGCCTTTGAGGGAGCTCCCCAGTTTGGGGGGGTGTAACCTTGGGCCTAGGCTCGGGTGCAGAAGAGACCCTCTTACAACCCACAGGGGTGTACTGACCAGGAGGCACAGGAGGAGCAAAGGAGGACAACAGGAGAACACTGCCCGGCAAGTCTCCAGATGTTCCACAGAGGCAGCCAGGAGGGCTGGTGAGTGATACAAAGGAAAGGACTGGGGAGGCATGCCTGAGAGGACTGGGATGGACCAGTCTGGGATGGGTGCAGAGCCAGTCAGAAGGATTGTGGTGGCATGGGCAGTGGAGAAGGGCAGCTGCAGCCAGGAGGGCTGGCAGGGCCTGAAGAGGTGGTGCTGGGAGCACTAGCCACATGTGGGACAGCTAGCACCAAGGACTACCATATTTTTGTTACACCATAGGGGCCCGCGGTCCCTGCCTGCAAAGGGCATCTGCTTTAGGCCTGGCTGAGCCAGTGTCAGGCCTATCTATCAGTGCTAGCTGGTCCAGGGAGTGCAAGCAAGTGATGTGCTGGAGGTGTCAAGGAGAGATAGTCTGCAAGCAAGTGTTGTGCTGGAGGAAGAGAGGAAATTGGCAAGATGACAACCACCACAAACAAATTTATAAGTTCCTTTTTTAAACCAAACCGGACATCGGGGGGGGGGGGGGGGGGTCATTTGCAAATAGCAAGTGAGTAGTATATGTAGATTATAGTAACTTAGGAATTTAGAAAAAAAAATGACGGTGGAACTCCGCTTTAAAAAGTATAGACACTTATTTTTAATGTATTACATATCTTTACCTGCAAAAGGGGCAAGCCCAGGGCCGTCTTTAATAATGATTGGACCCTGGGCAAACGTTTTCTTGGAAACCCCCCCCCCCCATACAATTTTGCTCTCCACCTGCTCTGAGACATACAATTAATAGCAGCTAGACTTAAAATCAGTTTACTGTATCAGATCAGGCAGCGATTGCGTTTGGTTGCCAGAGGTTACAGCATATCATTACCACTCACTGACTGGTTCCTAGAGGTTACAGCACACATTACGGCTCACTGATTAGTTGCTAGATGTTACAGCACATGATTTCTGCTTGTTGATTGGTTGCTAGAGACTACTGTACAGTAATACTGCTCACTGGTTGCTAGAGGTTACAGCACAATCCTCACTGTAGGGGGCATGATATACATTTGAATGCCGCCTTTATTTACATATGAATGCCGCCGCTATTTACATATGATTGCCAGTTATTTACATGTAAACACAGGGTCTGCAGGTGAGTCAAAATAGGGCAGAGCTGGGCAGCATTAGTAGCAGAACTTCACACTGAGATATTAGGACACAGCACGGGACTAAAACTTCAAGGGACAAGGGAATTTAAACTGGGATAGTTGGCAAGTATGAGGCCGCTGCTTTGGGCCCCACAACAATGACAGGGCCCAGGTCAGCTGCCCCTTTTGCCCTGCCTTAAAGACGGCCCTGGGCCAGCCTGAAGTGATCTAGCAGGACCTAATTTTCTGACTAAAATTCCACTTTAAAGTTTTTATCTTGGAGTCTGTTGAGGGACACAGTTCTCACCCGTCAATTGTTTGCCTTTATATACTGCTTGCTCTGTTGGAGGCGGAGTTATGCATGGGCTGTCTTGATGTTTTTGTTGTTTTTTGGGTTTCATCAGCGTACCTCTTAGCTGAACCAGAAACTCTTTGCTGGGCAAGGTCGTCAACGTACGTTATCCATGTATAACCCGCTGTCTAGTTCTTTATGTGGCGATCCTTCCCTGATCAGAGAATCTTTTTGTTCTAAAGTGCAGTACACCATAGCAACCAGTCATTAATTTTTCAGTGGTTAAATTGCTGTCTAAAGAGGTGAAAGGTAAAATTTGGTTGGTTCCTATGAGTTATTGCTTTCTGCACAAAGTAATTGCTCTCTGCAATCCCTGCACAAATAATACCAATAAAGTCAACCCTTGTAGATGAAACTTTCAAATGATAGCACATCCAACACTGAGTTTTTCATATACTTTCTATATTCCCACTTTTTATTAATGTTTGCTTTCTTTAGTTCTCAGTTCTCCATGCCCCTGTTTTGTCATGAATTAGATTCACAGATGAAAGCCGATTGCTTTTAAGACCTTTCAGGTGTAATTACAGACATTGACAAGCGTCAAGATAGCTGTATTCAAATTGTTTGTCATTTACAATTAAAAAAGAAAAAAAAACAACAGAGATTGCATTTTACCGCATTTTATAAGCTCTAGTGTGTTTTGTGAAGAGAAAGAAGAGGAGTAGATTGCTGCTTTAATTGATAGAACCGGAAATTAATCTGCAAAGGCCATTGTATCATCCTGAATAGCTCCCATTTCTCATCCCGCCTAGACTTGTAATGAATCTGAAACCTGATGGAGTGTTTATAATATTAAAAGAGTGTTATCTCCCACAATGGGCTTACATTTCATTGGCAGGAATTGTGACTGACTGTGCTGCGGATAAAATAATATTCATTATGATAACTGCATTTATATTGAGTCCTTGGCACCGATTATCTGATTTAGGTTTTGCTGAGTTTAATTCAACATCTATTCCTGTACAGAGTTATAGCCCATGTGTTATCATTATTGCTTTGTGTTATGTGATGCTTGGAATAGTAATCCAATGTTTATTATTGCTTTTGCACATATATATGCTGTTTGCCTGCCCGATACGTTCAATATTGGTAGCACATATATCATTACATGTTGTAATACCTTTAAGAGCAGGACTACAAATAGAGACAGACCACATTTCTTTAGGTGAAACCTCGCCATTGAATTCCTCGACAGATTTAAAGCTGAACTCCAGGAAAACGGCTAAATACACAGATCACATACATATAAGAGAGATTGTTAGCTGACAAAAAAAAAATTATTCTCAGGAATGTGATTCTAAAGGGCCGTACACACGATCGGACTTTTTGACAACAAACATGCAAATTAGCTGTTTTGGAGCAACATCCGACCGTGTGAACGCTCCATTGGACAAACTTTTTCAGTTTCCATCGGACTTTTGTTGGCTGTGCGAACGGACAAACTTTCCTGCAACAAAAGTCCGATGGAGCAAAGTCCGATCGTGTGTACACAAAGCCATCGGACTTTTGTACAAACTACAGTACGCAGCCGCGAGAATGTTTCTCGGCGGCAGGGTACTGTACATCTCGCGCTAGCTGTAATAGGAAAAACACATTTTCCTACTGCGGCGGGCGCGAGAGGGAATTCCCCTCTGGGGAATACCAGGCCCTTCGGTCTGGTATGGATTTTAAGGAGAAGCTCCTACGCCGAAAAAACGGCGTGGGGGTCCCCCCCAAAATCCATACCAGACCCTTATCCGAGCACGCAGCCTGGCTGGTCAGGAAAGGGGGTGGGGACGAGCGAGCGCCCCCCCCTCCTGAGCCGTACCAGGCTGCATGCCCTCAACATGGGGGGTGGGTGCTTTGGGGGAGGGGGCGCCCTGCGGGCCCCCCACCCCAAAGCACCTTGTCCCCATGTTGATGAGGACAAGGGCCTCTTCCCGACAACCCTGACCGTTGGTTGTCGGGGTTTGCGGGTGGGGCGCTTATCGGAATCCGGGAGCCCCCTTTAATAAGGGGGCCCCCAGATCCCGGCCCCCCACCCTATGTGAATGAGTATGGGGTACATCGTACCCCTACCCATTCACCTAGGGAAAAAAGTGTCAATAAAAAAACAGTACACAGATTTTTAAAGTAATTTATTAGGCAGCTCCGGGGTCTTCTTCCGACTTCTGGGGTCCTCTTCTGACTTCGGGGGTCCTCTTCTGACTTCGGGGTCTTCTTACGACTTCGGGGGTACCCCATACTCATTCACATAGGGTGGGGGGCCGGGATCTGGGGGGCCCCTTATTAAAGGGGGCTCCCGGATTCCAATAAGCGCCCTGCCCACAAACCCCGACAACCAACAGCCAGGGTTGTCGGGTAGAGGCCCTTGTCCTCATCAACATGGGGACAAGGTGCTTTGGGGTGGGGGGGCGCAGGGCGCCCCCTTCCCCCAAAGCACCCACCCCCTCATGTTGAGGGCATGCGGCCTGGTACGGCTCGGGGGGGGGGGCGCTCGTTCGTCCCCACCCCCTTTCCTGACCGGCCGGGCTGCGTGCTCGGATAAGGGTTTTTTTGACGTAGGGGGTTCCTCTTAATATCTATACCAAACCTAAGTGCCTGGTATGCCCCTGGAGGGGAACCCATGCCGGTTTTTTATTTAAAATTTGGCGTGGAGTTTCTCTTCCAGATTCATACCAAACACAGTGCCTGGCATTGGCGGGGAACCAAGTCGGATCCCCGCACCAGTGTCAACACGGCTCGCAAGGTGTCAACCTCGCCAATAAAAGTGGCGAGATTGACATAATATCAGACAACAATACACAAGTTGACCAAAGGGTGGTGGTAAAGAGCTGAAAAACCACGTGATATGGTTAAAGTTGGCTGGAAAAGTCCTGTCGTCTGTATGCAAGACAAACTTTTGGGCAACGCCCTTCGTACAAAAATCCAAGGGAAAGTTTGTACAAAGTCCTATCATGTGTATGGGGCTAAAGACTATCTCCACTTTTGTTGAGAAAAAAACATTTCCCTCTGGGTGATCTCTGTACATTGCAAGGATTTTAACAAACTTAGTTGCAGATTCCTATCTTTTGTTATTCTGAAGAAATCCCTGTGTGTTTGTATCCATGTGGGAAAGTGAGTCTAATGGGAGTGGCTCTAATGAGGAAAGCTGCTGGGCCTGCATCCCTTTAGATTTCCTATTGAAGATATCTCACCAAAAATGATATTTTTGTTGCAGAGGATGCCTGAAATCTGACTTGTCTCTTGGTGCAGACTTCTGGGAAAATCAGTAAGCTAATCACACAAGCAGGGGTTGGGTTTTGTCTGGTCTGGGACTGTGTTGTGCAGCCTCATGCAGGGTGGTGGCAGGGCGTGTCCTCCTATGCATCTGTGTCATGCACATATGCCCCACCTGTGGCATCAGAGTGACGCCGGGAGGTGTGGACACTCAGTATCTATCTCACGCTGTAGGGAGTGCAGGTGTGGACCCGTTTCTGGCAAACCTGACGGACATGGGATCCGTTTCTCTGCCTCTCCTTTGCCCACACAGCATGCAGTATGATGCCGGCGGGGACATCGCCCCCGGGTCTCCGGGATTTTAGCTGGGGCTGATCGGGGGATCACTGTTCAATCCCTTACTATGAGAGACACCATATTACTGGTTTCATCACCAGGGCTGGACTGGGACAAAAATGTGGCCCTGGACTTTATCCAGACTGGCCCAGGGCACAGCACATCGGGGCACAGCGCACATCGGGGCAACAGAACACAGCACATCAGGGTACAGCACATCAGAGTACATGGGGCACATGAGGGTACATGAGGGTACATGGGGCACATCAGGGCACATTTGGGCACATGGGGCACATTCAGGGCACTTCAGGCACATGGGGTACATCAGTGCACATCTGGCACATCAGGCACATGGGGTACATCAGGGCACATTCAGGGCACATTCAGGCAACATCAGGGCACATGGGGCACATTGAGGGTACATGAGGGTACATGGGGCACATCAGGGTACATGGGGCACATCAGGGTACATGGGGCACATCAGGGCACATGGGGCACTTTTGGGCACATGGGGTACATCAGGGCACATTCAGGCAACATCAGGGCACATGGGGCACATTCAGGGCACATCAGGCACATGGGGTACATCAGGGCACATCAGAGCACATTCAGAGAACATTCCAGCACATCAGGCACATGGGGTACATCAGGGCACATCAGGCACATGGGGTACATCAGGGCACATCAGGCACATGGGGTACATCAGGGCACATTCAGGGCACATCAGGCACATGGGGTACATCAGGGCACATTCAGAGAACATCAGAGCACATCAGGGTACAAGCACATCAGGGTACATCACACATTGGGGCACAGCGCACATTGGGGTAACAGAACACAGCACATGAGGGTACATGGGGCACACCAGGGCACATTCAGGGCACATCAGGGCATTTTTGGGCATATTCAGGGCACATCAGGCACATGGGGTACATCAGGGCACATCAGGCACATGGGGTACATCAGGGCACATTCAGAGAACATCAGAGCACATCAGGGTACAAGCACATCAGGGTACATCACACATTGGGGCAGAGCGCACATTGGGGTAACAGAACACAGCACATGAGGGTACATGGGGCACATCAGGGCACATTCAGGGCACATCAGGGCATTTTTGGGCACATCGGGCACATTCAGGGCACATCAGGCACATGGGGTACATCAGGGCACATCAGGACACATGGGGCACATTCAGGGCACATTCAGAGCACATCAGGCACATGGGGTACATCAGGGCACATCAGGCACATTGGGGTACATCAGGGCACATAGAGTACATCAGGGCACATCAGGGCACATCAGACACATGGGGCACATCAGGGCACATCAGACACATGGGGCACATCTGGGCACATCAGGCACATGGAAACATCAGGGTACATCAGGGATCATCAGGCACATAGGGTACTTCAGGGCACATTCAGGGCACATGGGGTACATCAGGGCACATCAGGCACATGGGGTACATCAGGGTACATTCAGGGCACATCAGGCACATAGGGTACATCAGGGCACATCAGGCACATGGGGTACATCAGGGCACATCAGGCACATGGGGTACATCAGGGCACATCAGGCACATTCAGGGAACATCAGGGCACATGGCGCACATCAGGCACATGGGGTACATCAGGGTACATTCAGGGCACATCAGGCACATAGGGTACATCAGGGCACATCAGGCACATGGGGTACATCAGGGCATATCAGGCACATCAAGCACATGGGGTACATCAGGGCACATCAGGGCATATCGGGTACATCAGGGCATATCGGGTACATCAGGGCATATCAGGCACATCAGGGCACATCAAGCACATGGGGTACATCAGGGCATATCAGGCACATCAGGGCACATTCAGGGCACATCAGGCACATGGGGTACATCAGGCACATGGGGTACATCAGGGCATATCAGGCACATCAGGGCACATCAGGCACATGGGGTACATCGGGGCATATCAGGCACATCAGGGCACATCAGGCACATGGGGTACATCAGGGCACATCAAGCACATGGGGTACATCAGGGCATATCAGGGCACATTTAGGGCACATGGGGTACATCATGGTTCATCAGGGCACATTCAGGGCACATCAGGCACATGGGGTACATCAAGGCACATTCAGGGAACATCAGGGCACATTCAGGGCACATGGGGTACATCAGGGCACATGGGGTACATTCAGGGCACATGGGGTACAATCGCACATGGGATACATTCAGGGCACATCAGGGCACATGGGGTACAATCAGGGCACATGGGATACATTCAGGGCACATGGGGTACAACCAGGGCACATCAGGCACATGAGGGCACATGGGGCACATCAGGGCACATGGGGCACATCAGGGCACATGGGGCACTTTTGGGAACATTTAGGGCACATCAGAGCACATTCAGGGCACATTCAGGCAACATCAGGGCACATTCAGGGCTCATAGGGTACAATCAGGGCACATCAGGGCACATTCAGGGCTCATAGGGTACAATCAGGGCACAGCGTTTACTTGTTTTCTTCATATGCAGAGTAGAGCAGGCAGCCTCTGTAGTAAGTTCTCTCTCATGTCACGCTGCTGCTGCTCCCCCCCGGCGGCCCCTCCTTTCTTCTTGTCCATCCCAGATGATGTCACAAGCAACTGGAGATAGACGAGAAGAGAGGAGGAGGAGGGGCCGCCAGGGGGAGCAGCAGCGTGACATGAGAGAGAACGTACTACAGAGGCTGCCTGCACTACTCTGCATGCATCTCGATCTACCCGTCAGACGCCAACTGTCAGCGATTGATGGGTAAATCGTAGACACAATAGGCAGCCGCTGAAACCAGCCGACTGAGCCATTCGGCCCACCGGGAAACTCCCGGTAGTCCCGATGGCCAGTCCATCCCTGGCCATCACACACGCCAGTCATAGTTTGGAGCTTTGTTAATGTTTGACACAGCAACTGAAGTAATGTAACGGCACACCCTGCCACACCCCCTTAAAAAATGCTTAGGTAAAACCACAAGTGCTTTTTTTTTACCAATACTTTTCCTTTATATTGGCTTTTGAAATATACATATGCAGCAATTTAGAAACTGGATGAAAAGTTTAGCACTGGGAAACACTTTTTGAAAGATAAAAAGTGCATTTTATATACAATTATATAGATCAGATCAAAATGAGAAACACATGAGGAGGAAAGTTGGACATGGAGACTTTGTTTCAAATCAGGTACAGTTGGGAGCTATGCATTTTTATTCAAGTGAGCGTAGCGTGAATATTCTAATAGTTTTTTCATTATTATTATTTATTATAAAAAAATGCACTACAAATGTAATGGAAACATATTAGGATAAATACAGTAAGGTAAAAAAGTGAAGTAACATGATTCGTATTGTTTTTGGGTTGGATGGAGGTGGATCCATCAGAATCTCTGAATCGTAACATAACTAATGAATCCAAAATTAATTTTGTTCCATTAGTTACTTTCAGATGCATGCAACTGTAGTCAATATCATCCAATTGGTTCATTCCATTTCTTTTTGTGGGTTGGGCTAGCAGGGATGACTCAGAGTCCATAATTAATCTCCTGAAATAACAAATTAACACGTTATAACAAATACAGCCAATCTTCTGAAATAACTTCCGCAAGTACGAATCGATTCGGAACTACGAATATACAAAACAAATCCAAATATCCAAAACAAATTCCAACAACAAATCATTTTAATATGATGAAACAAAATGATTTACCTAAGAAGTGAATCCGAAACAAAAAAAACATTTCTGACGTGCACATCTCTAGTTCTGGTTATAGCTTGAGTGTTGGGCTGGTTGAGTTTTAGGGTAATGTTTTGTTTAGGGTAAAGAGGGTATGTTAATGTTTTAGGGTTGGTAAGTGAATACAACTTTATTGGGTGTGCTTTATACAGTGCATCCAGAAAGTATTCACAGCGCTTCACTTTTTCCGCATTTAGTTACAGCCTTATTCCAAAATGGATTAAATTAATTATTTTCCTCAAAATTCTACAAACAATACTGCATAATGTCAACGAGAAAGACGTTTGTTTGAAATTTTTACAAATGTATTTAAAAAAAAAAAAAACACATGTACCTTTGCCTTAGCCATGACACTCAAAATTGAGCTCAGGTGCATCCTGTTTCCACTGATCATCCCTGAGATGTTCCTACAACTTGATTGGAATCCACCTGTGGTATATTCAGTTGATTGGACGTGATTTGGATAGACACACACATGTCTATATAAAGGTCCCACAATTAACAGTGCATGTCAGAGCACAAACCAAGCCATGAAGTTCAAGGAATTGTCTGTAGACCTCCGAGACAGGATTGTATGGAGGCACAGATCTGGGGAAGGATACAGAAAAATTTCTGCAGCATTGAAGCTCCCAATTGGCACAATGGCCTCCATCATCTGTAAATGGAATAAGTTTGGAACCACCAGGCCTCTTTCTAGAGCAGGCCGCCCGGCCAAACTGAGCGATCAGGGTAGAAGGGCTTTAGTCAAGGAGGTGACCAAGAACCCGATGATCCGAGAGCTCCAGACTTTCTCTGTGGATACAGGAGAACCTTCCAGAAGAACAACCATCTCTGCAGCACTCCACCAATCAGGGCTGTATGTGACCAGATGAAGTCACTCCTTAGTAAAAGGCGCATGACTGCACACAGCCTGAATGGCAAATGTCATGTCTGGAGGAAACCAGGCACCGCTCATCACCTGGCCAATACCATTCCTGTAGTGAAGCATGGTGGTGGCAGCATCATGCTGTGAGGATGTTTTTCAGCGGCAGGAACTGGGAGACTAGTCAAGATCGAGGGAACAATGAATGCAGCAATGTACAGAGACATCCTTGATGAACACCTGCTCCAGATTACTCTGGACCTCAGACTGGGGCAAAAGTTCATCTTCCAACAGGACAACGACCCTGCGCACACACCCAAGATAACAAAGAAGTGGCTACGGGACAACTCTGTGAATGTCCTTGAGTGGCCCAGCCAGAGCCCAGACTTGAACCCAATTGAACATCTCTGGAGAGATCTGAAAATGGCTGTGCACTGACGTTCCCCATCCAACCTGATGGAGGTCCTGCAAAGAAAAATGGGAGAAACTTCCCAAAATAGATGTGCCAAGCTTGTAGCATCATACTCAAAAAGACTTGAGGCTGTAATTGGTGCCAAAGGTGCTTCAACAAAGTATTGAGCAAAGGATGTGAATACTTATGTACATGGGATTTTTTTCGTTTTTTTATTCTTAAAACAATTTGCAAAGATTTCAAACTTCTTTAACGTTGTCATTATGGGGTATTATTGTTTGTCGAATTTTGGAATAAAGCTGTAACATAACATCAAATATGGAAAAAGTGAAGCGCTGTGAATACTTTCTGGATGCACTGTACATTGTTTTACGTATGAGAGGTGTATAACACATGCAGTAAAAGTTAGCTCTGCAAAAATATCTGCTAAAACTTCTAGACTAAAAACAACTATACCAATTATGTGCTGTATACAGCCTACCTCCCCCATCTACCCACCGATTTACACCATCTTGGCCAGTACAAAAATCAGAAGTCCTAGTTACAGCTATGTGGATGTCAGCTCTTATTCAGTAGTTACTGAAGATATATATGCGGAAAATTCAGAATGTAATAAGGGTTACAGTCTTTTTCAAGCTTGAAGTCTCTGACCTTCCATGTTTTCACCGTTGTGCTTATGAGCGGTGGTATTATAAGACTGTAATTGCGATCCTCTCCTGTAGACCGTGCCAGACGAGGTAGAACAGAGCTTGTTGATGGCCATTGACAGCTCCGAATCCTGAAGAGAAAAGTGTTGATTTGCACAGCTCATTTATGGGTAAGATGCATCATTTTAAAATTTGTTTACCTGAGCTCTTTTCTGCTGGCTGTTTCGGTATCTTTTTATCCCGCTGTGCAAAGAGAAGAATTTTCTGTTATCAAAACCATATTTCAATCTCTTACCAGAGCTAAAGGGGATTTATCAGCAGTATTTGTTATCTTATTTGCATTCCAATGCAGCTTTACCTAGTATAACATAGATCCCTAGTGGGGGTCCCTAAAACAGCTGATGGAATGCTGATATAAAAGCCTACTGGTTCAGAATGGAGCCATGGATAAGTTAATAAAACATGGGTGCTCTCTGGAGTAACTACAGGTTACAGCATGCCCTGACAGCTTGCGTGTCTAGGTTTCTATTTGCATAAAGATAGTTTTTCCAACTTTAATACATTTTTTTTTCACTATTCATGACTCTGTCCTATAAGCGTCTTCATTAAAGCCGTGCAGCGAGCACTGATAACACGCAAAGCGCACAATATCCATAGCAGCTGATCAGATTTCAGTTTCGTGAGGTCAAATCTGTGAATATGGAAAAGGATCATTTACATTTTAAGTGCAGATCTCAGTGACTACACTAGGTCCTCGAACCTGGGGCATATGCCCAAGTCTTAGGATGACCACATTTCTAAAGTGCCATTCAGGGACACCCCCCCCCCCCCCATCATGCACCAGTTGGTGATGCCCCCAACCTATTTAAGAAATGTCACTTGACTCACAATGCAGTCGGCGGGTGGCCGTGCTCAAAAGCAGAGAGTGGGGTTTATATGCAACTTTAGTGCCTTAGATAGAAAAAAGCATTTGTTTAATGCAGTGTTTCTCAACTCCAGTCCTCAAGGTGCCCCAACAGGTCATGTTTTCAGGATTTTCATTATTTTGCACAGGTGATTTGATCAGTTTCACTGCCTTAGTAATTACCACAGCCGTTTCATCTCAGGGAAATTCTGAAAACATGACCTGTTGGGGTGCCTTGAGGACTGGATTTGAGAAACACTGGTTTAATGTATGTTGACATAAGTCTAGGTCATATATAGTTTTACAGCTTTATACCAAATGGAGAGTCATCATGAGGAATAATGTATAGATAAGCTGTTTGTAAAAGAATGGGAAGAGACTCATATGTAAAGGATCCTGAGGTCTAATCATATTTTCTGGTATCCCTTATTGTGCTCGTTATAAGTTGATATTTTTGTCTTGTCCACTTTTTATGCTTTGGACTATGATAATTATCTGTTAATTCCAGAGAGAGAGAGATCATTTTGCCCCTGTACAAATCATTAGTAAGACCTCATCTGGAATATGCAGTTCAGTTTTGGGCACCAGTTCTCAAAAAGGATATCGGGGAACTGGAGAAAGTGCAGAAATGGGCAATCAAACTGATCAGAGGCATGGAGGAGCTCAGCTATGAGGAAAGATTAGAGGAACTGAATTTATTCTCTCTTGAGAAGAGGAGATTAAGGGGGATATGATCAACATATACAAATAAATAAGGGGTCCATATAGTTGAACTTGGTGGTGTTATTCACTTTACAGTCGACACAGGGGACAAGGGGGCACTCTTTACGCCTAGAGGAAAAGAGATTTCATCTCCAAATACAGAAATGTTTCTTCACATAAAGAGCTGATGATTAATGAGATTACATGATGTGATTAACAAGATTAAGGAGCACCATCAGCCTGGACACATTCCCTGGAGCTGGCTGACCACTTGTCTTCAGAGGCGCTTCCATTCAAACGCATGTGATCTCTTGGTGGGGTCACTTGATTTGGTAAGCTGCCAATTTTCACAGCGGTGTCACGCTTTCCATTGTGGATTATTTCAGCGGAACTACAAACAGTTTGTTGTATTTGCATGTGGGAAAGTTGGAGCATCGTCTTTTCACCAAACACACTGAATTGTGGAGCACTGGACTATTTATGAACTTTTTGCACCATTTATTATTTGTCATTTTTTGTGAACAGATCGTGGCTACTTATCCAAAACTTATTTTTGATTTATTTCACTTGATACATTGTTCTAGGCAACAAGAGTTTCACTTATCTAGTGACACTATGCCATTTGAACATTCATTACTGTTTGATTTTGCTTATTGCACATTGTTTATTGCATCTGTTACCTAATCATTTTTAGGATAATATCTCAGTCAAACACAGCGCATCTTATTTATTTTACAACGTCTTTTCCTCCTTACTATTCAAGGAGTGTTTGATTGCAGCAGTTTTTTGATTTCACATATTTTGCAGCTGAGCGCACATTTTTGTATTGTTTAATGTATGTTAGCCTTATATTGCAGTTACAGGCAGCCATTTAGATTCAAAGAGTATAATTCTTCTTTCAATGTTAGGCCAACATACATTAACCACTATAGCCCCAGAAGGTTTTACCTCCTTAATGACCAGGCCATTTTTTGCGATACGGCACTGTTACTTTAACCGACAATGTGACGCTGTACCCAAATAAACCTGATGTCCTTTTTTCCCACAAACAGAGCTTTCTTTTGGTGGTATTTGATCACCTCCGCGGGTTTTTATTTTTTGCGCTATAAACAAAAAAAGAGCGACAATTTTGAAAAAAAAGCAATATTTTTTACTTTTTGCTATAATAAATATCCCCCCAAAAAAATCAAAAAACAAATTTCTTCCTCAGTTTAGGCCGATATGAATTCATCTACATATTTTTGGTGAATATAATCTCAATAAGCATATATTGGTTTGCGCAAAAGTTATAGCGTCTAGAAAATAGGGGAAAGATTTAGGGACTTTTATATATTTTTTTTAATTGTTTTTACTGGTAATGGCGGGGATCAGCAATTTTTAGTGGGACTGCAACATTTCTGACCCTAAGTGACACTTTTTGGTGACCAGTGACATCAATACAGTGATCAGTGCTATAGAAATGCAATGATCACTGGATAAATTACACTGGCAGGGAAGGGGTTAACACTAGGGGGTGATAAAAGGGTTAATTGTTCCTTAGAGAGGTGTTTCTAACTGTCAGGGGGATGGACTCACTAGGAGTAGAGAGAGATCACTGTTCCTTATCACTAGGAACATCTTATCTCTCTCTCCTCCCCTGTCAGAATGGGGATCCGCCTTGTTTACATAGGCAGATCCCCGTTCTGCCTCTCTGAGGAGCGATCGTAGGTGGATGGTGGACATCACGGCCCCCGGGCATCACAAATGGCTGCATTGGCTGTGTGCCTGGGACCCAGGACAGACCTGCAAAATGCCGGACTGTCCCAGGCAATCCGGGACACATGGTCACCCTACCAAGTCTCCCATTGGATCTCTTCTTGTAAGGCCCAGAACCCAATTTAATTTTAGTGTAGAGCCAGCAAGGATAATGACAGCTAAGGGGGGGGATGAGGGGGGTTATACGGGGATTAGACTTGTGTGCGTTGTTACTGTTGCATGTTTTTATTCATTTTTATATAATATGAGTGTTTTATATTAAAAAATTTCATTGCGACTAGTTGTAATTACAATAAAGAAATGATCTTATCTTAAACTCTTTCTGTTAGTATTCAATCAGAATGATAGAATATAGCTATCATATGACATCACAGTGTAAGCAGCTCATGCCTGACTCTCAGGCCCTATTTATATCTAAGTATTTTTAGCTTGAAGCTCCAAAATGTTCAGCATCAAATATTCCTTGTATTACAATGGTGATGGTTTGCCCAAAAGCTACTTGAGCTACTTTTAGTGCTCATTTCCACTTGCTTCAAAATGTGGCATTGGGCATGCTTTTTTACAGCACTCTGAATGCCAATCAAAGCACCTGTCACTAGATAAAATGGTAAGCTTACAGTCCTGTTCACATGTTGTATTTGCTTTGCTTCAAAAATTATACTGCATGTCGCTTTCTTGGTGCTTCAAAGCATCTTCAAAATCTCCATAGAAGTCTATTGCCCCGTACACACGGTCGGATTTTCCGATGGAAAATGTCCGATCGGAGCGTGTTGTCGGATATTCCGACCGTGTGTGGGCTCCATCTGACATTTTCCATCGGATTTTCCGACACACAAAGTGTGAGAGCAGGAGATAAAATTTTCCGACAACAAAATCCGATCGCGTCAATTCCGACCGTGTGTGGCCTGTTCCGACGCACAAAGTGCCACGCATGCTCAGAAGAAATTCCGACACGGAACAGCTCGTTCTGGTAAACTTAGCGTTCGCAATGGATACAGCACTTTCGTCACGCTGCAATGTTAAAAATGGTTTAATACAGCGCACTCTCTTCTTCTTTATAATGTGACAAGAATATAGTAGTTTTGCTGCTCATATTCACACAGACTTCTCACAAACTTATTTCGTTACTATTTATCGGGATTCCCTCAATATATTTTGATTTCTCACATCTGACAACATATTTTTGTTGTATTTTTTTTTTTTGGGCTTTAATGTAGATTCTTTTTTTGTGGTTGTATTTTTTTGAAGGGTGTTATTTTTTTTGGGGGGATTTTTTTTTGTACTCCCGAAAATGTTTGTGTATGTTTTTTGTGACAAGTTCCCACAACACCATTGATATGTTGTTCTATTTAATCTGTAGGAGATTGTTTGGTGTTGTTGTCCCTTGTTAATTTCACACTTTATGTTAGAAATGTACCTGAATCGTCACCAACAAACTGTCCTTTTTGGATGAAAACACACAGGAGAGTATAATTTCCAAAATTTTTTTTATTAAGGGCTCACAACTAAACAAAGAGGGAGACAACGCTGGAGAAACTGCAGAAGTGGGTGAAGCCTTGTACCCCCAGGGCAGACATCAATAATTTTAAATCAAAATTGGTGGCCTGAGGAGTCCTTATCTAAGGGAGGGCAGTCTGGTCCAGAAGTCCCAGAGATCCGGAAAGCAGCAGATGACATCTGTGTCCCCAGGCTGTGGTCATACGAGAGACTGCAGCTTCTGTCAGACCAGACTGAACCCAGGTCATCACTCTCAGGTCTTCTTTCCACGCTTCCTTCCACGCGGTGGCTGTGGTGGTGGAGTTGTGGCAGCAGGAGGAGGAGGAGGATGGTCCAACTCAATGACGTCGGTCTTGGGTGTTAATTCCCCACTCACCCCCTTACGTAGGACTTTATACAGAAGGTCCTCACAGAGCCTGTGTTGACCCTCCTGCATGCCCTGCAGTTTTGTGGCAGCCATGCAGGCAAAGGCCTCTTCAGGAGTGGGTAAGGCTAGTAGGGACGCCGAAGCCTCCTGAATTAGCCTGAACGCAGAATCCTGCACGGGACTCGGAGTCGTCTTCCTGGCTCTTTTATATGGAACGCGGAGGGGAGGAACCTGCGATTCAGTCAGGCTGCGACTGGTCCCAGGCTTCTCTTGGCTGACACTTAGCCCCGCCTCCTCCTGGCTGCCACTAATCCCCGCCTCCTCCTGGCTGCCACATTCCACAACCTCCTCCTGGCTGAGGTCTTCCTGTGTATGAAAAAGGGACATCGTTTTAGTATTTTCTTCATCAATCACACACAATTGTCACCTCCTGACTGTTGCAAATTGAATGTTAACAAATATAACAGACTATCATTCTGAGCCCAGGATTTTTCATTCTTGTCCCAAATTTGGGTGCCCACTACTGTCTATTGATATGTAAAACACTTTTTTCAATCAGCAATTAGTGATCAATAATAACATCTATAGTAAACATCATTTCTTTATTGACCAGAAATCAGTAGAACAATGCTATACCTGACTCCAGCTGGGCTCCTCCACTTCTTCCTTGCTGGAAGGCCCAGGTTGGACATTGGAAGCCTAAGCTGGGATGGAAGGAAGCGTGGAAGGAAGAGTGGAGAGGGACTCCCTGACTTCAGTGTGGTCTGACAGAAATCGCAGTCTCTCATAGTACCACAGCCTGGGGACATAAACGTCATCTGCTGCAGCTCCGGACCTCTGGGAATCTGTGACCTTCTTGCGCTCCCTGAGATAAGTGCTCCTCAGGCCACCAATTTTGGCTTTTAAATAGGGGATGGTTGCTGTGGGGACCACTGGCTTCACCAACTCAAGCAGTTTTTCCAGCGCTGCCTGCCTCTTTTGTTTATGGTTATAATGAGGATGTCTCACTTGCCACAGACAGGGCAGCTCCCTGTATTTGTCTATGAACAGGGGGAGGAAGTTGTGGTCATTGAACCCATCCATTTTCTCTGCAAGACACAACACAAGACAAACCCTAATGTCAGGCCAAACTCCCCTAATCTTGTTACAATATAGGCTTCCATTTCGAAGCAGTATAGGCCCAAGTTTAGATCCTACCTTCGTTATCACGATCAGCGCCTCTGATGCTCCTTCCTCCGCTCACAGATCGTACGTAAGACGCACGCGTGTTACGCTTTATACACACTGCGCATGCGTGTAACTCCGCCCGCCCCTGACGTTCTTTCTAGTCTATTCCCTGCCCCTTTTCGTTCGGCGCAGTGGGGGAAGAGCACATGGCGGAGACACAGCAGGATCGTGCTAATTGTAGCAACGAGGAGGAGGAAAGCCCGGATCCGGACACGTCCCGATCCAGAAGGAGATTTAAGGACTCAAATATGTCCTTTGGGGAGATGTTGGAGATGGTCGATATCCTGAAGAAGGCCGACTATGATGGAAAGTATGGACCTTACCCCAACCCCAATGTCAGAAAGTCCAAGATTATGGCGAAAGTGGTCAGGAGTCTGCACCGGAATTTCGGGGTATGACGATCGAAAGATCAGCTCAGGAAACGGGGGTCGGACCTCAAATTAAGAGAACATGAGCAGTACAGAAAGATCCGGAGAGTGCTGCAAAAAAGTAAGTAGTTGTGCTGTGTTCCTATTCTTTTTATGTTTATTACGTTCGTGCTGCTCCATGTGCTTTTAGGAACTGTTGTACAGTTTAAAATGGCAACTTTCATGTTCATGGGCACATTATTCGTTCGTATCAAACATTTTTCTTTCGGACTATAAAATACCATTGTTTAGGCCATATGCATTTGGCCACCATTTTTACGCCCTATACTTGTCTTAAAAGAATTGGGTTGTGTAGATGGCTTTGTTACTAGAATGAAATGCAAACTAGATTCTGTGTAAGGAGAGGACACTCAGCAGCTGTTTTCACATCTGGACACTGGAGCACTAGTGTGGGACCCCAGAACACCATTTTTATTAGGGGGGGCACATAGGTGCTCCAGTGTATACTATAGGGGGGGGGCTACATCTGTGAAGCTTGTACCAAACAGGTAAAGTATTGCAGCTTGAACAAGGACACTGAAAATGCTACATTTTGGAACTCTGCTAAAATTGACAATTGTACCCCACTTCCGAGCAATGTTTCCTATTTATAGTTCTGCCATCAAATATCTGTGTGCTAATTATACCTTTTTGTTTTACATAGGGGAGAAAAGACTCGGAGGACAACCCTCATCCGAGGAGACCAGAGCCCCCCCCCCCTCTGGAAGAAGGGGAAATCCCCCCAACACAAGCAGAGCAGGAGGAAGAAGACATGGTGGAACTAGTCACCACAACAGGTGAGTGTCTGCGACCACAGGCTCAGGTAAGAGATGGATGCCGTCATATTTTTGAGACCTAATTTTTTTTTGGGGTTCCTCTCTTTTTAGGTGATCGTGATGTTGTGGATCCAGATCCTTTCACATCCGAAAGTGCCCAGATCCTGATCGGGGAGATCATGGGGTGTAATTTACAATTGGAAAACATCAAGAAAAACATCAATGATGTTATTCCAAAAAATAAAAACATCATTGATGTTTTGGGGCGAGTTTAAAGCCCCTCCAAAACCCTTTGTTTTTTGTTGTGCTACAATGTGCAAAATGTTTTTGTGATTTTTCACAAAGCCAAATTTGGAGGATACACACAGTGTGTCAACATGTGCTATCTGCCATCACGGTAGATCAATGGACGCGTTTTGGGGGTGCAACCCTTTCCTCAATAATAAAGTAGCTGAGAGGAAGGGGTTTCTCCACCAAAACACGTCCCTTGATCCCGCGTGATGGCAGATAGCACATGTTGACATTGGTAAATTGCTGTGCATTTTCCAAATTTGGCTTTTCCTGGGGTGACTTCACCCCATCTGAACGCAATATCAAACACAGTTCCTAAATACTCATGTTTGATATTGCCTTCAAGTTCTACCAAATGTGACGTTTGTAAGTTCAAGATTTGTGTCTTTCTTGTTGGTTTTACACATGCCTGTTTTATCGTAAATGGACATTTCTATTTTTGATAATGCTACCCCAAAAATTGTTATACAACAAACATGTTGGTTTGTTTGAAAAACCTTTGGTAAATGCACATGTGATTGTGCAGGTATAAAAAAGTTTGTTAAGCAAGAATGTGTGGATTATTGTCTCAACGCTACAACACTTTTGGGGTGATGTCATTGCTGTTTTCATAGAAAATGGGGGTTATTTACTAAGGGCAAATCCTCTTGGCACTACAAGTGCAGTTTCAGTGCAGTTGCAAGTGCACTTGTAGTGAAATGTGTCTTTGCATTTAGTAAATAACAGCCAACAGTGCTTTGTATAAGGTTACACAATCACGCCATTTTCTGGACTCCACACATTTCTGTCAGGGTCAGCTAAAACAAACACAAGCAGTAAATGGCCACAAAGAATGTTTTTTTGTTTTTTTTATTAGAAAAAGGCTTCACATATTTGCTGGCATATTGATGGCCCCCTACCCGCAAAGAACTCCAGGTAGCGTAACCGGACATCACGGGCACTCAGGAGGGCAAGCCAGGACGCCCGCTTTCAAGCGCCATCAGTGTGGTTTCATGTATCATTCCGGCCTCAGGCCCAACTGAGCCAGCATAGTTGGCCGAATGTTTCCTTAAAAAGTTATGGAGAATACAGCACGCCAGTATAATATGGTTCAGTTTATACTCCGCCATATGGATGGGTGTCATAAATAGGCAGAACCGGCTGGCCAGGATTCCAAATGTGTTCTCCACCACTCTTCGGGCTCTGGCCAGCCGGTAATTAAAAACCCTCTGTTCCGGGGTGAGGGTCCTCATCGGAAATGGCCGCATCAGGTGGTCCCCCAGCGCAAACTCTTCATCAGCAACGAACACGAATGGGAGTCCTTCCACATTGTCCTCTGGAGCTGGCAAGTCCAAGCTGCCATTCTGGAGACACCTGTAGAACTCCGTCTGGGCGATGACTCCACCATCGGACATCCGGCCATTCTTCCCCACGTCCACATACAGGAAGTCGTAAGTAGCCGACACCACCGCCAACATCACAATACTATTGAACCCCTTATAGTTGAAATAGTACGACCCCGAGTTGGGTGGTGGGACGATGTGGACGTGTTTCCCATCAATTGCCCCTCCGCAGTTAGGAAAGTCCCACCGCTGGGAAAAATGGGAGGCCACAGTCTGCCATTCCTGTGGCACAGAAGGAAACTGTTGAGGAAAAAAAAAATAATTACTATTTTTGCTCAGAAACATGGCAAGCAGATTAGGCACAAACATTATGGGGCAACCTCCAGATAGCATTTATTAAGGGGAATTTAACAATGCCGAAGTATAAGGTACACCTATCATATTCCCCCTCCCCCCCCTCTCATGGGCCATTTCTAACATTATGGGGTGTGTGGAAATCTTGGACAGGTAACCCTCTTCACTTCATTGAGAGATGAATGCCTAAATACAGGGTATTACTTGGAACAGCCCTTCCTTAGTTACACTATTGGCAGCCCACTGGACAGGTAAGAAGTGTCATAATACAAAGATATAAATACACACTGTACACATTTGAGGACATTTGGACATTCTGCTATTACCTGTCTCAAGATAATAATAGTATACAAAAACGTTAAACAGTACCATTTGAAAGTATACAGGCAGGCGATTGCACTACATGCTTTGGGGAATCCCTCCATAAATCTGAGCACAAAAGAGATGGGTATAGTGTGTATGGGTTTGGCAAAGTCCGCAGATAGATGATTGAGGATAGATAGAGAATTGGGATCAGCTGACTTAGCAGTTGGGGGAGGGAGGGTTACTAAAAATTATTTGGGGACACCACAAAAAAAAGCCTCTGCCACTCTGCCAGAATTTAAAGCAAAAATAACATTTCAAAACATTTTAGGGGGTGTTTGGGGTAAAGCACTACTATGGAGCTGAAAAAATACATTAAGTGACTACATGAGGTGAATAAAGGCCAGGAGAGACCATGCTGGGGAGGTTAGTGAAGGGCAAATATGTATGAAGGACCTAAAATAATAATTACATAAAAATCCAGCATGCATGAGGACAAAGGGGACATTCACAGCATATTACAATCATGGTAATTAGGTAATGAGGAAAGAAATACAATATATTATCAAATATTAAATACAATAAAATGTGATATTAAAGGATAAAAATCTTACCTTAATATACTCCTTCTGCAGGACCTGTATGATGGCAGAACAGGTCTCTGGGATAATGATCCCCAGAGCCTGGGGGGAGATGCCTGTCGAGAACTTCAAGTCCTGCAGACTTCTCCCTGTCGCCAAATACCGCAGGGTAGCGACCAACCTCTGCTCCGGAGTGATGGCTTGCCTCCTGCAGGTATCCTGCCTGTTAATATAAGGGGTCAGTGAAGCCAACAGACGGTGAAATACGGGGTCCGTCATCCGGAGAAAGTTCCTGAAATCATCAGGATTATTCTCACGGATCTCACGGAGCAAAGGCATATGAGAGAACTGGTCACGCTGAAGCAACCAATTCTTGGTCCATGAACTCCTCCCCACCCTGTTCATGGACTGGACTTGTGTCAAGGTCAGGACCCCAACACCAAGCCCCCGCACAGCACGAACTCTACGAGGAGTACGTATACGCAACATGGCTAGAAAACGGTCGGCTGCTCAGAACGAAGTAACAGAACGCACTGAAGAACAGCAAGGCCTGTGAAGAGCGACCTGAAAAACGGTAACGAACGAACAAGAATACAATGACTAATTAAAGTCACGCGGAACTTGCTGCACGCACTGAAGAGCAGATACAAACCCACAAGCACAAACTGAACGGCAGAAAACGATCTGAAAGCCACGAGTCTGAAAAAGCGCGAATAGTCTCTCACCAAACTTTTACTAACACGAGATTATCAAAAGGAGCCCAAAGGGTGCCGCGCTTGGTTCTGAACCGGCCTTTTCTAGTCTCGTCGTACGTGGTGTACGTGACCGCGTGGTTGGCGATCGGAAATTGCGACAACTTTGTGCGACCGTGTGTACGCAAAACAAGTTTGAGCCAACATCCATCGGAAAAAATCCTAGGATTTTGTTGTCGGAATGTCCGAACAAAGTCCGACCGTGTGTACGGGGCATAAGACAAAGCTCACTTCCAGCACCTGCAGCTTTTGAGAGAATTTTATTCAGAATTAGTTCTGCTTTTGTTATAGTGGTATTGCAGGTATGAGAGAGCCCAGGATGCACTGGCAAATCAACATGCGAACACAGAAAGACGTCATCATCAGTCACTTCCTGTCCACGTTTATATATTCTAGGAGTGTCGGGTGCAGATGTCAGCCTGGAGCAGTAGGAAGGTGAGCAGGGTCAGAACTGGAGCGGAGCAAGTAGCAGATGGTACACGTGTGCGTTATGGGAACGCTATAGCTGAAGGTGAACGTGACTGGAGAGTTAGGACTGAGCGACGGAGGATCAGCAGAGTTGGGGGACTGAAGAAACTAGAAGATGTCACCCATGGTGCGCAGCATAAAAGCAATATAGCAGGAGGTGAGCGGGGACCACAGAGAGAGGAGGATCAGAAAGCCACATAATGAGCAGAGTGGAGCGTTACTACTGAGTGGGGAATCAGCAGAGCTGGGGGTTACTACTGAGTGGGGAATCAACAGAGCTGGAAGTACTATTGAGCAGGGGATCAGCTAAATGAGGGTACTAATAACCTGGGGATCTGCTGAACAAGGATACTAACTGAGCTGGGGATCTGCTGAACGGGGGTACTAATGAGCTGGGGTTCTAATACTAAAACAAATAGAAAATCAACACACACACAGGACATTTGCCAAGCTTCATTAAAGAATCGCTGAAGCATCAAATACACATAATTGGAGCTGCGAAGCCTTGCTTCTTTTACCATAAGAAATGGATTACAATTTTTTGGGACCTCACTAACCAAACATTGAAGAGATATCTCTAGGCCAGTATTAGAGGAAGATGCATCAAGTAATACAACAGCATCTGAAGTGATTGCAGATGACTGTCTATTCCAGTTGTGTATGTTAATTTCAGTGCACAGTCTTGTCAACGTGGCAGGTAGTTTTGTAAAGTGGTGTTTCAGGGCTCCCTAGAGACCTGGTCATGATTGCTTTAAATTCCTAGTGATGTTACTTGATTGATGCCGTGATATGGCATACATACTAATAGGATTCTCTGCGTGCAGGTATTGCTGTCATAAGCACATACAGACAGTGTCACCTTTACCAGGTCTAGAGGAACAAAACCGTTACAGCCCACAGCCATAATCATCTGAGAGACTAAGTGCTCCTTTAGTTGTATTTTAATGCACACATACCTATATACAGTGGGGAAAATAATTATTTGATCCCCAGCAGATTTTGTAAGTTTGCCCAATTACAAAGAAATGAAGGGTCTATAATTTTTATCATAGGTGTATTTTAAATGATAGAGACAGGCTATCAACCAAAAATCCAAAAAAAACACATGACGCAAATGTTATAAATTGAGTTGCAGTTCAGTGAGCAAAATAAGTATTTGATCCCAAGCAAAACATGACTTGATACTTGGTGGAGAAACCCTTGTTGGCAAGCACAGAGGTAAGACATTTCTTGTAGTTGGTGACCAGGTTTGCCCACATCTCAGGAAGGGATTTTGGTCCACTCTTGTTTACAGATCTTCTCTAAATCCTTAAGGTTTCTTGGCTGTCTCTCTGCAACTCAAAGTTTCAGCTCCCTCCATAGATTTTCTATAGGTTTAAGGTCTGGGGACTGACTAGGCCACTCAACGACCATATTGTGCTTCTTTTTGAGCCACTCCTTTGTTGCCTTGGCGGTATGTTTTGGGTCATTGTCATGCTAGAAGACCCATCCATGACCCATCTTCAGTGTTCTGGCTGAGGGAAGAAGGTTCTTATCCAAGATTTTACAATACATGGCCCCGTCCATTGGCCCCCTCAATGCAGCAAAGTTGGCCTGTACCTTTAGCAGAGAAACTGACCCAAAGCATCATGTTTCCACATCCGTGCTTGACTGTAGGGATGGTGTTCTTAGGGTCATAGTCAGCATTTTTCTTCTTCTTTCCTCCAAACATGGTGAGACGAATTAATGCCAAAGAGCTCAATTTTGGTCTCATCTGATCACAGCACTTTCTCCCAATCCTTCTCTGAAGTATTTAGATGTTCATTGGCATGACTGTACACGTGCCTTCTTGAGGAGGGGAACTTGCCATGTTTGGAGAAAAAATAATGCTGACAATGACCCTAAGAACACCATCCCTACAGTCAAGCACAGAGGTGGAAACATGATGCTTTGGGATTGTTTCTCTGCTATAGGTACAGGCCAACTTTGCTGCATTGAAGGGCCATGTATTGTAAAATCTTGGATGAGAACCTTCTTCCCCCAGCCAGAAGACTGAAGATGGGTCGTGAATGGGTCTTCCAGCATGACAATGACTCAAAACATACTGCCAAGGAAACAAAGGAGTGACTCAAGAAGAAGCACATTAAGGTCATGGAGTGGCCTAGAGTCGATCTTCAGACCTTAATTCTATAAAAAATTTATGGAGGGAGCTGAAACTTTGAAATGCTGAGAGACAGCCAAGAAACCGTAAGGATTTAGAGAAGTTTTGTAAAGAAGAGTGGCCAAAATCCCTCCTGAGATGGGTGCGATAAGGCCTGTGCTTGTATTTCACACTGGAAAAATTACCATTGTAGGTTTAATTCACTTCTGGCTTGTTCACATTGTTGCCAGTCAAGCCCCAATGAAGAGGGCGCTTTGAGCCCTGAAAAACGTTGGCTACTCTTTTGGATTGCACCCCTGACTTTTAATGGAATAAAATTGTATCTGGACCTCTTGGCATTAGTGTGGTATTTCAATTTCAATTCTCGTTAATTACACTACAATCTAAGACCCCATTCACACAGGGGCAACACGACTTGCAGGTCGCCTCACCGAGGTGACCTGCACATGACTGCCCGGGCGACTTGCAAAACGACTTCTGTATAGAAGTCTATGCAAGTCGCCCCAAGTCGCCCCCGAAGTCGTACAGGAACCTTTTTCTAAGTCGGAGCGACTTGCGTCGCTCCCCTTAGAACGGTTCCATAGCACAGAACGGGAGGCGACTTGTCAGGCGTCTAGGTCGTCTGACAAGTCGTCCCTGTGTGAATGGGCTCTAAGGAGATCCTCTGGAGAGTAGAAGCTTCCTGACCAGGAACCAGATTATTTACACCAACACCAATACCTTAAGGTAACCCTCCGGGTCCAGCGCTACCTTTCCACTTTCCTCAACTCTATTTCCCTGTGAGACTGTGTAGATGGCGGTATGCCCATTCTCTCCACTCAAATCTCAAATTACACTTAGCTCTTTGCTCTATACCAGGCATATGCAATTAGCGGACCTCCAGCTGTTGCAAAACTACAAGTCCCATCATGCCTCTGCCTCTGGGTGTCATGCTTGTGGCTGTCAGAGTGTTGCTATGCCTCATGGGACTTGTAGTTCTGCAACAGCTGTAGGTCCGCTAATTCAATATCCCTGCTCTATACTGTGCAGTGTGTGATGTGAAATCCCTGCCCCCCCCCCCCCATCCCAGAAAAAATACCCTTTGGGGTGCTTGCCATCTTTTTGTATAGCTTGTTTTCTGTTTTGGTGTGGGGTCAGATTCAATGCCTTCAGCTGCTATTGTGCTCTGGATGGGCATCCAATGTGTCCCTGTGCCTTTAAGGAGTGGACTCCCTCCAGGC
This sequence comes from Lithobates septentrionalis, assembly GCA_037952835.1. Lineage (NCBI taxonomy): Eukaryota > Metazoa > Chordata > Amphibia > Anura > Ranidae > Lithobates > Lithobates septentrionalis. Next base: position 1,708,260 of record JBBDGP010002838.1, read on the forward strand.
AAACCTGCCCTTATTTTATCCACTGCTATATGTGCTACAACTTGGAGACTCTCAGAACTACGGAGTTAGGACTGCAGCATACAGAGGAGCCTTGATGTGGGCACTGCAGCTTCCACATTTATCTGCATATATATACTGTATATCTCAGGTGGTGGCTTGGCTCATCTCCACTAAAGTAATCATTAAATCAATAATCTTCCTTTATAAAATGGTCAGCAGAAACAAATTTTATTCTGACATGTTCTGTGCTAGACACAGTGGAGTTGATTTATTAAAGCTGGATAGTGTTAACTCAAACTCACTTCTACATAGAAACCAATGGGCTTCCAGGTTTTATTGCCAAAGCCTAATTGAACAAGCTGAGGTTAGAAGCTGATTCATTTCTTTGCAGAAGTGAGCCTGATTTTGTATTCTCCAGCTTTAGTAAATAATCTTCAGTGCTTTCTTTGAGAAAGTGCTGTGCCTAGTGCAAAACATGTCAGAATAAAATGTGTTCCTGCCAGCTATTTTATAAAGGAAGATCATTTGCATGTTGATGTGTGACATTACTGTTGCTGATACACTTGAAATCCTGGCGCATTTTTTTACCATCTACCCATAAAAACACAGAAGTTATGGATGTGGAAAGACATGTAGAGGAGCAACAGGTCTATTGTAAATATCATTGTTTTTCCTTAAAAGCTTTTACCGTTGGGTTATGTTAGCAGCCAATCCAAGAAGGCTGATGATATCTTCATTGTCATCCAGATGTCCTTGCCTGAAATCACATGAACTTGTGCTTCTTGACTGAGGCCAGAAGGAGAATTATTGTTACATTGGGGGGAATGCATAGCTCCCAACTGTCCCTGCTTTCAAGGTACTGTCCCTGAGTTGGAACAATGTCCCTCTGCCCTTCTTTCCTCCTCATTTGTCCCTCATTTTGGTCTGTTCTATATAGTTGTATATAAAATGCACTTTTTATCTTTCAAAAAGTTTCCCAGTGCTAAACCTTTCATCCAATTTCTAAATTGCTGCGTTTGTAAATTTCAAGAGCCAGTGGAAAGGAATAATAGTGGTAAAAAAAAAAAGTTACCTAATTATTTATTTTGTATAATTCTACTTTAAGGGGGTGTGACAGGGAGTGTGTCCTATGCCTATATACTTTTGCTATTAGGTGTGCCTTGTTCCATCTCAAAAAGTTGGGAGGTATGGGAATGGAAAGCTTTGTCTTTCTGAAGAAAGTCAAAACCAGCATGTTATAAATAGAGTCAGCAAGTCATAAATTGCTGAGACCAGGCAACTGGCATTAGTCAGCAATGGCAGCCCACATATTTCTTCCTGACATGTTTCCTTTAAACTGTACCCTTCAAACCCTATAAGCAACAGTATGTATTTTTATGAATTTTGGGTAAGTGAAGCTTTGTCAGAATAGTTCAGAAAACTCTCATCCAGGCGAGTGTATTTGCAGGCACTGGGGATAATGAGTGAATGTTGTCCTGTTATGATGTATAAGCCTTCGCCTTGGAGGTGACAGTTCTTCATCTGCAGTAATTTATCACCAGCACTCAGGCAGAGACATCCAAATAATGCAGATATGCTGTGCTAGACGGGGCTCATACAGTGACAACAATTAAGATTGAATAAGGCACGATTGCCTTTTTTTTTTTTTTTTTTAAAGTGACTTTTACAGCACATTAAACAGAGCTAAAGCTATCATTAATGCCAGTTCTTTCTTACAGCGAATGTTTTGTATTCCCATGCATTTAATATGGGAGCCCATTTGAAGATCATTAGTTAACGAAGTAATCACAAACCTTTCTCCTCTGCTTTATATGCTATCCCTCACCCCAACCCTTTAACGCTTGTTCTCTTCTCGCAGGGCACTTACAGTGGTGGTGCTAAAATTGGTTTGTTGATGGTCAAACATTCTGGTCTGAGATGCTTTTTTTCCAGCCTTGTAGAAAAGACCTGAGTGCAGAAAGTTTGTGCCGATTTGATTATGTATAAAACCTCAGTGCGTTTCACCTAAAATGTGTGTAGTGTAGCTTTATCATATTTACTCAAAGGTGATACTAAAGGATCGTTTTTTTATTTTTTTTTAAATAACAAACATGTCATACTTACCTCCACTGTGCAGTTCGTTTTGCATAGAGTGGCCCCGGACATCCATTTCTGGGGTCCCTCTGCGGCTCTTGTAGCTCCTCCCCACATTAGATAACCCCCTCAGAGAAGCGCTCTCCCGAGGGGGTTATCTTGTGGGCGCGCTCCCGAATGCAGCATTCGCCATCCATAAAGGCCGAATGCAGGACTCGGCCCCGCTCCCCCGGCACCCGTGTCATTGGATTTGATGGACAGCAGCGGGAGGCAATACACTACAAACTCAGCAGGGCTAAAAATGGAGAGCAACTGAGCATGTGCAGAGTTTTTCTTGCTTTAAGCTTTGGCAATAAAACCTGGAATCTGCACCAGAGTTTGCACATGCCACCTTTGGTAAATAGCCCCCCCCCCCCAGACAGTGGGGCTCAACCCTGCCCCTGCTCCCTCGTCATAGAATTCGATCAACAGCAGCAGGAGCCAAGGACTCGCGCTGCTATCAACCTACCCTGTAAGGAGGGAGTGAGCCGCTGTTCTCATGCACAGGGCTGGATCTCAATAGATTCAGGTAAGTATAAGGGAGACTCGGGGGATCCTGCAACGCAGAAGAGTTTTTTACCTTAATGCAGAGAATGCATTAAAGTAAAAAAAAAATAAAAAAAAAACCTTTAGGCTATAGAACCACTTTAAAGTGTTACTAAACCAACAACAGTATAATCAGTCTGTATATACAGTAAAGTGTGCTTGTTATACTCACTGTGGAACCTAAGGGGTTAATCCTCCATTGTGTAAAAAGGCTGTTTAATCCTGTCTTCTCTGATTCTCTCCTTTTTTACTGTCCCCAATTCATCTGCTGGTAGACCAGAGCCCTAGGAAGCACTCTGCACATGCTCAGTTTGGTGTGTAATGCTAGAGAGTTTATTTTTATTTTTTTGGGGAGAGTGCATGTGATCAGCACAGGACCAATCAGCACTGTCCAGACAGAGGGTCCTGCAGCCTTTTAGGACAGTCAGAAGAGAATGAAAACTCCTCCTACAACCTTTAACCAGACACTGATAGATGTCACAAGACTGCTATATACTGCTGCTGAGAAAAGGTATTTAGCAGTTTATATTTACTAACATAATTGCATTTCCATGTCCTGTGTGCTGTGGGAGACCAGATATAGTGACTGCAGGGTCCTGGGTTTAGTAAAACTTTAAATGCAGTGGTAACATTTGTTCTCTCTTTTTTTTTTTTTTTCCCCTTTATTTTCACCTGGGGCCCTCCCCAGCAACACACTTCTTGCCTTAGTGTGTCTCAACTCTGGATGAAGGAGCAATGGAGACATCTTTGGATAGCAGCATTGTCAGTCGGGGGGGGGGGGGGAGGGTAGTGTTAGATGTACTAGCAGATTTGGATGGACTTGACTAACAAATTAAATGTGAACTCCATCTATCACGTTTTAGGTAGTTACAGAAACCATTTACTTCCATTGAGGTTAAATGTTTTGCATAAATGAATTAAAGCTAATCATTATAAGCTCCCCTGTCAGTGGTACATGATTTGTATCAACCCTCTAACCTCCGCTTTTGCTGGACAGCTGTAACAGGAAGTTGAAAAATAACAGACTTAATGCCCCGTACACACGGTCGGATTTTCCGACGGAAAATGTGTGGTAGGACCTTGTTGTCGGAAATTCTGACCGTGTGTGGGCTCCATCACACATTTTCCATCGGATTTTCCGACACACAAAGTTTGAGAGCAGGCTATAAAATTTTCCGACAACAAAATCCGTTGTCGGAATTTCTGATCGTGTGTACACAAATCCGACGCAGAAAGTGCCACGCATGCTCAGAATAAATAAAGAGATGAAAGCTATTGGCTACTGCCCCGTTTATAGTCCCGACGTAAATGTTTTACCTCACCGCGTTCAGAATGATCGGATTTTCCGACAACTGTGTGACTGTGTGTATGCAAGACAAGTTTGAGCCAACGTCCGTCTGAAAAAATCCTAGGATTTTGTTGTCGGAATGTCCGATCAATGTCCGACCGTGTGTACGGGGCATTACTGGCTGGATCACCAGGTGAAAATAAAGGAAAAAGATGCCTAAAAAAAAACATACTATTTTCATTTTTTTTTAGTTAGGAATTTTGTAGACTTTATTTATGTTTTATATGTAGTAAGCCCTGTTTATTTATTTATATTGGGTAATTTAGGACATTTTTATCTAATGTGACCTGTTTTAGCCAGTGAATACGCAATGTTTTACGCTTAATGCTATGAAGGTCAAAGTAGGAATTAGGCCGCAAGCTTTGACTATAACCTCAATTAATGGAGACAGTGGGAGGCACAGATGTTTCAGCTGCCAGCGTTTTGTTTTCTTTGGTCTAATGACTGACCAGGCAGACTTGTGCTGACTGCTTGTGGCTCGAGTCATCTCTTCAAACCTACGTGTCAGGGACATCTAGTCTGACCCAAGCTTGTTAATTAGAGCCTGTGCCGGACCTGTTTCCTTGGTCGTGATTCACAGGTCACACAGACTGCAGAAATGTGCCTGGGGATCAGCCTTTTTAATGAGCTGTTTAGACTAAGCACCAATTAACATATTAGCAGCATGCTCCCCATCAGCAGCCAGGCTATTTCGCAGCATTTGTCATTACATCGGCCACTCCATCTGGATACAGAGAATTTTCCATGTGTTATATGCTGTATTTGTGATAATCTCTCGAATGCCCCGGTGTAAAACGAACTTATCTGCATTTTGCATGTGGTGCGTTACAGGTTCTCTTACTTGCACTGGCCATTTTATGGAGCCTCTGTCATAAACTCGTGTTTTTTTTCAGCTCATAAAGGCTTAGGAAACGTCATGAACAACATGCTGTAATCTCTATCCATACTTCGAGCCAACAATCCCCACCTTCCCCTTTATGTTAAAAGAAAATCCTGTTCCTGTAGCTATGATCATCCTAAAAGCAGAGCTAAACTCTCAATCGCCATTAATTATTTTTACTCCTTATGCTGCTGTCATTAGTAAATAGACAGGAAGGAATATTATATTAATCTGTTTTAAACTTTTTTTCTCACCTCGTCTTTCAGGACAGCACCTGGAGAAAGCACAGCTCCACTTTCCCATGAAACACGGTAGTCAGTTTCTGTAAAGACCGGTCACTTCCACCATGGCCTCAGTTGTAGTGTTTCCTCCGCCATGGTTGAAGTGCTGCAGGGAACCAGGTATTTTCTGCACTCTCTCCAGGTGGGGAGGATAAAGGCATACCTGTTCAGTTTTTTGGTGATTGTCAGGCCAGGCCAGCACCCCCCCTAAATTGTGGGGGGTGCTCCAGTGTTTTCTTCCTCTTCATGTCTGGAGGGGACTAAGGCTGCTGGGGGTCCCGCTCTCTACCAGACCAGCGGTGAGCAGGGATGGAGACTGTGAGCTGCGCTAAAGGGTGTTGGTGGCAGTCTCCCTGTATCTCAGTCCTCCACGATTTCCGGTTCCCGGATGGTGAGCGCGTGTCATTTCTGGCCGGGGTGGGTCTTCCGGCTGTTCAAGCTAGAGCACTGGCTTGAACAGTTGAAAAGCCATATTGAAGCAGGAACTTCCCGCAAGGATCAGTTGGACACTCTGCCAGTATTACAGAAAGCGGTAGGGTACATGGCAGACGCCTCCGCAGAACCCATAAGGATGGCTGCAAGGTCCTCGGCCCTGGTCAACTCAGCACGCTGATCACTATGGGTTAAAACATGATTAGGAGATACTGCCTCAAAGGCGAAGCTATGTGGTCTTCCATTTGAGGGAGATCTAGTGTTTGGCCCGGATCTTGAAGCTGTTTTGTACAGGACGGCAGACAAGAAGAAGGCCTTTCCAGTAAAAAAAGAAGGTAACCCCTCAGGGTAAGAAACATTTTCGTCCTTTTTGCCAAACCCGGACATAAAGGAGACTGGATACAAGAGACCCTGGAGGTCCCAGAGAGGTCAAGGCAAGTCTGGGGTGCTATTCCAGCCTCCTAACCAGACCACTAAAAATCAGTGACAGTCCTCTGACTATGGGAGGAAGGCTGCAGTCCTTTTTCCCACAGTGGAAGACCGCAACAACCAGTCAGTTTGTCCTCAAGACAATATCAGAGGGCTACAAACTGGAGTTCTCACAGTCTGATCAGGAAAAGTCGCTAGCAATGTCATCTCTCCTGCAAGAACTGGTTCAGCAGAAGGTGATCATCCCAGTTCCCCCGGAAGAGGAAGGATTAGGGGGCTATTAGCATGTGTTCCTAGTCAAGAAGCCATTGGGAAAATTTGGTTAATTCTGAACCTGACGATATTAAACCGATCCATTCGGTACAAGAGGTTGCCGAATAGACACAATTTTCTCAGTGAAGAGTCTTCTAATGCCAGGCTGCTTCCTAGCCTCCATAGACCTCAGGGATGCTTACCTTCATGCTCCCATAGCACCAGCATCACAAAAATATCTGCAGTTAACGATCAAGATGGAAGGGGTAGTTTTGCACCTACAGTTCAGAGCTCTTCCTTTCAGGCTGTCTTCCTCTCCAAGGATTTTCACAAAAATTATGGCAGAAGCCTTGGCACCCCTCAGATTGAGGGGAATATTGATTGTCCCATACCTGGACGACCTCCTGGTGTTTGCCAAGTCAGGGGAACTTTTGGGGAAAGACTTAAGAGACAGTGAGACACTTGGAGAGTCTCAGTTGGATAAAAAACAGAGAAAAATCAAGCATGATTCCATCTCAAACAATAAAATTCCTGGGGTATACTATCAACTCTGTACAGGAAAGAATCTTTCTCCCAGAGGAAAAGATAGAGAAAGTTCGATATGCAGTAAAAAAGATCCAAACAAATCTGCCGATCCCGATCAGGGCAGCCATGTCAGTGCTGGGCCTCATCACAGCATTAATCCCAGCAGAGCAATGGGCATGTCTCCATTCAAGGGATCTCCAGCAGGCAATTCTGAGGAATTGGTCCTACGGGGGGGGGGGGGGGGGTCATTGGAGAAGTTATTCAGGATTCCCTCTCAGGTTCAGAGGAAGTTATGTTAGTGGAGGAGACAGACAAACAGTAGAAAAGAGGTTGACACAAGCTCTTGGAGTTGGGGCGCCCAGCTGGAAGGGCGGGCCAAGAGATCCTCCAATTGGGGGGAACTAATGGCCATTCTCCTGGGATGGTGGGCTTTTGAGGATTGAGTCAAGGGCCACCGCATTCAAGTGTTGTCCGACAATGCCACGGCAGTGGCCTACATAACAAAACAGGGAGGCAGAGTGATTCTGTCTTAGGCAGAAGGAAACTTAGCATCCCTGACAGTGGTACACCTGAAGGGCGACCTGAATCTAATAGCAGACTTCTTAAGCAGGGAAGGAGTGCTAGAATCTGAGTGGAGCCTGAATACAGAAGTATTCCAAATGCTAATAGGAAGATGGGGAACTCCCCAGATCGACTTATTCGCATCACTGGCCAACGCAAAGGTGGCGGTTTATTACTCCCTGAACAGGCAGGATCAAGCAAATGGTCTGGATGCGCTAGCACAGCCGTGGACCTTCTGCCTGTGCTTCGCTTTCCCACCTTTACAGATGATCCCGTTGGTGCTCAAGAAACTGCAAAAAGAGTCTACAAGCCTGATTTTAGTAGCACCATTTTGGCCCAAGAGGGCATGGTTTTCAGCCCTGCAGTAGATGGCAGTAGAACTCCACTGGTTCCTTCTGTTACGAGAAGACCTTCTATATCAGGGGCCCATTCAGCATCCCAATGTGGAACATCTCAGGTTGACAGCCTGGCTACTGAGGAACAAACCCTGAAGGGAAAGGGTTTGTCCAACAAACTAGTTTCAACCCTACTAAATAGCAGGAAAAAGGTCACTAGGGCCATTTATTTTAAAACTTGGAAATGTTTCAACTCCTGGTATACGTCTAAAGTGTTTTCACCACAGGAGGTTACAGTAGGTGACCGCTGTTATCGGCGAGATTTGACACCTGCGAGCCCAGTCACGGGAGCCAGCGCTGAGCTGGCTCGCTCATCGGGAAAGGAAAACTCTTTTTTCCTTTCACAATGAGCGTCAAGCATTGCTGACAGCTGTCTGGTATGAATCATGAGGGGGAATGCCGCGCCTAATTTCAAATAAAAAACCGGCATGGGTTCCCCTTCAGGAGCATACCAGGCCCTTGCGTGGGGGTCCCCCCAAAATCCATACTAGACCCTTATCCAAGCACGCAGCCCGGCCAGTCAGGAAAGGGGGTGGGGACGAGCGAGTGCCCCCCCTCCTAAGCCATACCAGGCTGTATGCCCTCAACATGGAGGGGTGGGTGCTCTGGGGCAGGGGGACGCCCCACGCCCCCCCCCACCCCAAAGCACCTTGTCCCCATGTTGATGAGGACAAGGGCCTCTTCCCGACAACCCTGGCCATTGGTTGTCGGGGTCTGCAGGCGGAGGGCTTATCGGAATCCGGGAGCCCCCTTTAATAAGGGGGCCCCCAGATCCCGGCCCCCACCCTATGTGAATGAGTATGGGGTACATTGTACCCCTACCCATTCACCTGGGGGGGAAAGTGTCAATAAAAAAACACACTACACAGGTTTTAAAGTATTTATTAGGCAGCTCCGGGGGTCTTATTCCGACTTCGGGGGTCTTCTTCCAACTTCTCCAGTCTCTTCTCCCAGTGTCTGGTTCTTCTCCTGCTCTCCGGCCTCTTCTCCCGGTGTCCGGTTCTTCTCCTGCTCTCCGGTTCTTCTGCCAGGCTCCTCCTCTATCTTCTGCTCTTTTGCAGCTCTTATGCTAGTTGTGGCCATGTCTTCTCCGTCGTCTTGTTCCCTCTTCTCTTCTTCTGATGTTGACATGACGCTCTGTCCTGCTGTAATGCTGTGTGAGCAGTGCGCAATGACTTATATAGGCATGGGGCGTGGTCACCAGGTGATGTCAGCTCTCCGCCCGCAGACCCCGACAACCAACAGCCAAGGTTGATTCATACCAGACAGCTGTCAGCAATGCTTGTCGCTCATTGGGAAAGGGAAAAGCAGTTTTCCTTTCCCGATGAGCGAGCCAGCGCGAGATGCATAGCATCCTGTCGCCGAGAACCAGCGCAATGGGATCGCGCTGAAAACACATTCTCGCAGTCAGGTACTGTATTTCTGTTCTTGAATTCCTCCATGACGAAATGGAGAAGGGGTTGGCAGCTAGTACATTAAAGGTCAGGGTGACCACTATCAATTTTTTTGGAGAAACAATGATCTCAGGATCCGCTGATCGCTAGATTTTTTAGGGCATTGGCCAGAGCTAGGCCAGTACCATTTAATTTTTTCCCCAAGTGGGATTTATCGGTGGTATTACAGGGTTTTGACAAAAAAACCCTTTGAACCCCAGGAAGAGGCTACAAGCAGATTTTGGTTGCTGAAGTTAGCATTATTAGTAGCGGTTACGTCAGCTAGGAGGGTTAGCAAACTGCAAGCCTTGTCTATTGTTGAACCGTTTTTATCTCTCTTTCTAGACCGGGTAGTGCTAAGAACTAACCCAGGTTTTCTACCAAAGGTTTCTTCGGTGTATCATAGGTCACAAGAAATAGTTCTTCCAACTTTTTGCCCAACACCATCCTATCCTAAGGAAAGGATTTTTCATAGCCTGGATGTGTTCTTGAGGTCACAAAAGAATTTTGAATAGAAGATTTGAATCAGAAGATTGAATTCTTTGTTTGTGTTGTTCTCAGGGCCGCATAAAGGATACGGTGCCTCTAAAAACACCATAGGGAGATGACTGCAAATGGCCATCAATGAAGCTTATAAAGCTTCGGCTGTAGATCCTCCTGCAGGCGTAGTGGCCCATTCAACCCGGGCGGTGGCAACGTCCTGGGCGGAACGAGCAGTGGGCTTCAGCGGGATGAATCTGCAAGGCGGCCACGTGGACGAGCTTCTCCACCTTCACCCGCCACTACAGGTTGTACTTGCTCTCAGAATCAGACCAATCGTTCGGCAGGAAAGACCTGCAGGCAGTGGTCGTCCCACCTTGGAGTAAGTACTCTCTTATCTCCAGGTGCTGTCCTGAAAGACGATGTCAGAAAACCTTAGTTAGACTTACCGGTAACAGTATTTCTACAAGTCTTTTAGGACAGCAACGATGATCCTCCCTAATTGTGTGTTTAAAATGTGGAGTTATTGCTATGTTCTGCTTATCTCATTTCAGCATGGCTGGAGGTACTCTTTGAACAACTGAGGCCATGGTGGAAGTGACTGGTCTTTAAAGAAACTGACTGCAGTGTTTCCTGTGAAAGTGGGTGGAGCTGCGCTCTCTCCAGGTGCTGTCCTGAAAGACTCGTAGAAATATCGTTACTGGTAAGTCCAACTAAGGGGGTTTTTGCATTTCTTCAGCTGCTTCCTAGTTTCTGGCCTAGGCCCAAATACTTTCCCTGAGTCTTTCATCTGGAGGAGGGAAGGAGGGGCTTTCCTAGCTAAGCACACCCTCCTGTATGTTTGCCTGTGCTAAGGGCAGATGGATTACAGGAAGTAAATGTTACATGAATCATCTGTCCTTACTCAAGATGGCTGCAGCTAGAAATGTTAGGGAGCGTTTTTCAATGTTTTATTAAAATAATGCACGGAGACATAGATGGATGAGTGAATTTGCTTTGAAAATTAAAAATGAATTCCAATTTAAAGTGGACCTTGCAAATCATGCATGTCTTGCTTTTTATTTGTTTTTAAAATAATGTTTAGTATAAGGAAAGGAAATACCATGCAAACAAAATGTGAAAAATGGATATTGCAAACTAGACAAGAACAGCAGCAGAAAAAATAAATGGGAATAAGAAAGAAACAGTTTTCTGTCTTTGGATTCAAGCAGCGTTCCTCCAGGTGGTTTGAATCCAATCTTGTGTATCAGAACTATTGAATTCTTTGCATATGGGCATCATCTTAATGGTCCTAAAATGCTGATCACATGTGAAAATGTTGGTTCGGTATTCCACTGCTTTTAAACACAATTTGGTTATATTGCTGCTTGCTGCCAAGAAACTTAGTGGTTGTAAAGGCATTATATGCCATGCGTTAAGATAAAAAGCCTTCTGTGTGTAGCAGCCTCTCTTAGCCCCCCTAACACTTACCTGAGCCCATCTCTATCCAGCGAAGTCCATGATTAACTCGGCCGTCCCGGGACTCTCCCTTCTGATTGGCTTGGACACAGTGGCGATGCCATTGGCTCCCGCTGCTGCCAAAGTCAGTCAGCCATTGAGAAGAGAAAGGGGGCGGTGCTGGGTCACGGCTCAGTTTCTGAATGGACACAGGGAGCTATGACTCAGCTTGGGTGACCCCATACCAAGTCGCTTGCTGTGGAGGCACTTACCAGAAGAGAGGGGCCAGGAGAGCAGAAGAGGAACCCAAGAAGAAGAAGACTCGGGCTGCTTTGTGCAAAACCACTGCACAGAGCAGGTAAGTATGACATGTTTGTTATTTAAAAAAAAAAAAGACTTTACAATCACTTTAAGCTTACATTAGTAAAATCACGTTTTAACCATCATGTCTCAGTGTTTTTGCTAGTGTCCAAGAAGCTGGACGCCATTTCTTCAGCTCTGCTGAAAGAAAGCCAAACTATATTTTTCCTAGTCCTTTTATTCTTGTTTTTTAACTTTTATTTTTTCAATCAAGATTCTCAGTACAATGTAGTTATCTTTTTTATTCAGTCACTTTAGTCCCCAGACAGAACAGATGCCTGTTACGTAGATCTTCTTATAAGATCATCTTCATTGCAGTCTTATTCAGATCGGTCGGTTGAGGCTGAGGCCTACCCTGGGTCCACGAAGCCCCATATTCACTTCAGACTTTTTGTTGGTTTGTGCACAATTATTATTGTAACCTGTTTGGAGAGGTTCTAAGTAAGCTCTGGCGCAATTTCCGGCAGAGTCTCACTCTGACCCTTCTGGGCCTCCATCTCGAAGTCTGTCTGAGACCCCTACCTACTACCATCTCTGATTCCGAGTCCTCACAGTCTACACCTGGAGAGGCTGTGTTGCAGATTTACAAAGGGTTGTTTCTAACCTTATTGATGCAGTAAGTACCACCTTGCATTAACAGGATCAGCCTGCTGTTTTCAGGTCTGGGGTCTTTTAGAGCTCTTCGCTGAAAGGACTTTCCCACTAGACAGTATTTAAAACCTTCCTTTATGTGGACTAGAAACAACCAATAGGCTCCCGGACTCTTCCTGACAATGTGATGGAGCTGCAGTTGAGAGGAAGGTTGCAGGGTGTCATGCTGACTGAATGGCTTCAGTAACAATATGAAGGAGGGTAATATCTCCCTATTAGAGTGAATGCCTGCTATTTGGTGGACAGCGTACTTATCCTAAATGTGAAGTGGTGCGTTGGTGTCTCCAATCCATGAAAGGCCCCGACCGGGTTAAGGTCACAAGCTCCCCTAAGCTTGCCATCTGGTAAGCGCGCAATTCTATTATTCTCACAGTGGTGCGGTGAAGGACTCATTCAATTTACTTGCATTTCTACCTGTCAACTGGAGCTTTTACCCATGTCTCCCCACATCATCTCACCCATCTGATTTGGATCATAGATTAGGACTGTTTTTCAATTTTTAATTATTAATGTTTATTCTGAATCTCTGTATCAAAAATTGGGTTCTACTTTCACCTCATCTATGTTTATCTTATGGGTTTAATCCTATAAGCAATTAACTCTCACAGCGCTGCTCCTTTTTTTGATTGTTTATATTATTCCATGTTGTTGAGATTTACGGAAAAGGACACATGGGAACCACCGCCCCCCCTTTTTTTTTTCCTTTTCTCTTCTCCCTTCCCTTCCCCCTCCATCGGCTCCTGCGCTATACCTTTTCCCTGTACTATAACCATTTCCAGTAGTACAAGTCTAAGTGGCTCATTGGGATTCAACGGAGATAGTCCCTAAAGAATTGGAAACATATTTAATGATCTGGCCACTAACAACTTTTATCCTTCTATGTTAGTTCATGTTAGTCTATGTTAGTTCATCTTATCAACCTCACAATTACTTCCACCAAATATACTATATATCTCAGTTTAATGTTTTGAAGTGTTGTATTTCGGCATATCCTGATGGAAGTACACTCAGATGCTTATGCTTAATCTCACACTTATAAGTTTTATTGCTCATTGAATGTAATTTCTATGACATTGTCTTATTACTTGAATAATAAAATAAAAAAAAATATTACAGTTAAAAATATAAAAATGAAGGAACACAATCGTCATTTAAGCTTACAAAGAATATAACAGAACATGTAAAAAGTAAATTAACGCTGCAAACATTTTAAACAATCAACAGGTTGCAAAAGAGAGTAGGACAAACCTCCCCCAAATTCTTCAAATATATTAACTGTAAAAAGGTCAGGTCTAAGTATGTAGGCCCTCTACTAGATCATTTCTAATTTGTTACTGGGGACATAGAGAAGGCAAATTTATTAAATAACTTCTGCAGGTCTGTGTATATAAGAAAATGAGGAAGCTCATTTATGGAGATTGTATTGCCCCGAATGATCCGCAATGGCTCAAAATTGACATGGTCCAGAATCATTTGGCCAATATAAAGGCGAATAAAGCATCTGGACCAGATGGCTTACATCCAAGGAAAGAGCTGAGCTCTCTTAAATCTAAGCCATTGTTTCTTATTTTAAGAGGCTCTTTAATAACTGGTAGAACGGAAAAATTTGTTTTGGATAGATTTGTTATGTTACTAATTTTGTTTCGTTATGGAATTTGTTTAGTTTGGTTTTGGAATTCGTTTTGTTTAGTTTTTGTTAAAATTAATTCAATTTATCAATTTTCTAACGAATTCCAACTTTTCAGAATGAATCGTATTCTGATCGGTCGAAAAACAATTGACCGATCCAAATTCTGTGTGAAGAAATGGCTGGTTTTTAAGCAGCGGGCCGGGAAGCCGTCCGCTCATGTCCTTAAAAACCATGAGTCCTCATCTGTCAGCGGGCTTCCCCAGTGACAGATGAATGTAAAGAAAAGAATGCCAGCAATTGCCCAGCAATAGAAAAATGTAAAAAGAAAAATGGTGTAGCGTCCCCCCCCAGTCCAGACCAGGCCCTTCGGGTCTGGTATGGATTTTAAGGGAAACCCCACAAAAATGAATAAAAAAAAAAATGGCGTAGGGTCTCCCCCAAAATCTATACCAGACCCTTATCTGAGCATGCAGCCCGCAGGTCAGGAAAGGAGGGGACGTGCAAGCGCCCCCTCCTGCACCATACCAGGCCACAAGCCCTCAACATGGGGGGGTGGGTGCTTTGGGGCGGGGGGGCTCTGCCCCCCCCGCCCCCAAAGTACCTTGTCCCCATGTTGATAGGAACAAGGGCCTCTTTGCGACAACCCTGGACTATGGTTGTCGGGGTCTGCGGGCAGAGGGGGTTATTGGAATCTGGAAGCCCCCTTTTAACAACCAGATCCTAGCTTCCCCCAATGTGAAAAGGTATCGGGTACATCGTTCCCCTACCCATTCACAAAAAAATTATCAAAAAGTAATAACCATAAGAAACCATTTTTGACAAGTCCCGAAAAATAGAAAAAAAAAAGCTGAATGCCTGCTCGCTGCTTTGACAGTTCTTATATAGACAAGGGGTGGGGCCATCTGGCTACGTCACCCGGTGGCACCGCCCCTTCTAATGTCACCTGTCATCGTGATTGATGATGGATTTAATAAAGGACTCATCAAAAACAGTTTCTTGTGGTTTATTACTTTTTGACACTTTTTTGGTTAATGGTTAGGGGTACAATGTACCCGATACCCATTTACATTGGGGATCTGGGGGCCCCCTTGTTAAAGGGGACTTCTAGATTCCGATAAGCCCCCCACCCACAGTCCAGGGTTGTCGAGAAGAGGCCCTTGTCCCCATCAACATGGGGACAAGGTGCTTTGGGGTGGGGGCCGAAGAGCCCCCCTGCCCCAAAGCACCCACCCCCCATGTTAAGGGCATGTGGCGTGGTATGGTTCAGGAGGGGGGGCGCTCACTTGCCTCCCCTTTCTTGACCTGCTGGACTGCATGCTCGGATAAGGGTCTGGTATAGACTTGAGGGGGGGAGCCTTCGCCACTTTTTTTTTACATTTTGGCGTGGGGTTTCTCTTAAAATCCATACCAGACGCAAAAGGCCTGGTATGGACTGAGGGGGACCCCCACACCTTTTTTTAATTTATTTTTTTAACATTTCTCTATTGCCAGGGAATGCCGGTGTTCCAATAGCCGAAGCTGAACACCTGTGAGTCATCTGTACACAGCGCCTGTATCAGGGCCGCTCGCGGGCTTGCCACGCTTCGAGCACAGCCTAGCTTCGCTCGGGATATTTTTATTCTAACTCTATGTCCACTTGGATGGTGGGGCTTGAACCTGGACTCAGGGCAGAATGTAGTGCGCAGGCGCTGTGTAGAACACCTGTTCAACTTCGGAGACTTTCAGCGGCTCCGTAGTCGTTCGTACTGCGCAAGCGCAGCGCATGTGCAGTACAGGGGGGTCCTTATCCGCCGGGGGAACTTTCTCAGCAAGACACCGGCATTCTTTTCTTTACATTCATCTGTCAGTGGGGAAACCCGCTGATAGATGAGTTATGGTTACTAAGGACGTGTGCAGCCCACCTCCCGACCCGCTGGTTAACAACCAGCTATTTCTTCACATGAAATTCGGATCGGTCGATCATCTCGACCGGTCTGAATTCTAATTGTCCTGAAAAGTTGGAATTAGAAAACGAATAAACAAAAAAATTTTAACTGATTTCAATTAAATTCGTTCCTATTCCTAACTATTTCATTCGAATAGATCCGAATAACCAAAAATTTGTCCGAATTTGTATTCAGACCGAAACGAATTGCACATGTCTGATAACTGGCACGGTACCACTTTATTTTCATAAGACTGATCTAATGCCTACATTTTAAATTGGATCAAAGTCTTTACCGAGTAACTACAGATTAAAGTGGAGTTCCACCCACTTTTACAACTCTTCAGCTTTCCTCACTAAACTGTGCACTGTAAACAAATTGGATATTTTCTTATTTTTTTTCTCAGCACCTACTGTATATCTGCTGTATTCATTTTTCACTTCCTCCTCCCTGGCTGCGGCCCATCGCATCATTTCCTGTTTGCAATGCCTTCTGGGAAGCAACTTCCTCTGAAAGTGCCGTTGCTATGGAAACCTGACCTGAAACCTGTTACACTGCTTGTGCTGTACTGAGCATGTGCGAGATCTGCAAGAATGAGATCCAGGAAGAAATACAGTCTGGCTTCAGATACCCACACTTAAGATGGCCACGGCCTGCTGTAAGTTTATAAAATAACAAACTACTGCTATAAACTAACAAAACAGACCTTAGTTTACAGACTAACTTTACTAGAATACATTAAGCTTGTGTATTATAGGGGTATTTTTATTTAAAAAGTATCATTTCGGCTGGAACACCACTTTAACTTATATAGTCTGGAAGATACTGTACTTGAGAGTTTAATAAAAGACCAGAAAAAAGAGTTTTTGCTAGAAAATAATATTTATAAGCATTGGTCATCATAGATTCACAAAAGTCTGAAGTTGTCGAACAAATCTGATTTCTTTTTATAAGGAGATAAGCAAAATCTTAGACAAAGGAGTGTCTGTGGACATTTTTTTCCCCCACATACTTTATTGGGTTTTTTTGCCCTCCCCTGGATTAGTTGTGGGTAAAGGATAATGTATATGGAGGTTTTCTATTTGGGTGTATGTTTATTTTTTCAAACTCCATCAAAGCAGAGCATATGGATACAAAAGTCATATCAGGAGTCAGGACAACATACAGATCAAACATCTTCCATTGTAAATTAATAAGGGTTGTAAAGGCACTTAAGAGTTTGCGTACATCTAGATCTGAATCATGAATAAAAATGAACAGGCTTATGCAATTGTAAGCAACTGATGCTCCGTCTCACATTTTCCTATTTCCAGGGAGAAGGGAAGGTAGAAAAGAAGACTAGAAGACACTAGAAGAGAAGAAATTAGTAGGAAAGGCAGAGTGGGACATAGAGCAAGAACAAAAGAGAAAAAAAATGGAGGACGCTGGAGTAGGGAAAAGGAATAGAAGGAGGAGGGGGTAAGGGACAGCTACCAAAGTCTTCCACACTGGGGGGAGGTCTACATATGCACTCCAATGGACACAGAGTCCCTAGAAAAGAAACAAGGAGTCCAAATGTAAAAGTGTTTTTCTTTTCTTTCAATATGTTTATTATATATGTTCATAAAATGAAAAACATACAATAAATGTAATAAATGTTTAGGAACAGTACATACAGTATAAAACATTAGAGGTAATGTAAGTATTTCCTGAGTATGTTCTGGATGCGACAATAAAACACATAACCTATGTAGTCAGGCTCATTCCTCCAGGTGTCGTGAATGTGAGAAGCTAGTTGCACACAATGGGGAGTAAACTCTACCCGGTTTGTCAGGAGAAAAAAATGATTAGCCTAACCTTGAACATTTTCAGGATGTTGCTTAAGAGACCATATAAGGAGCGCTCCTTGGTCTTTGTAGATGCCACCAGACTGAGAGCTCTAAAAGAAAGTGTGAAAGGAAAGGAATGATGAATAGAAGAGTAGGAAAAAAGCAGAATGGAGAAAAAGAGGAGTGAAGAGGTTAGGATCCTCCTCCCTCCCTGCCAGCCCCCGTGGCCCACCCACACCGTACAAAAACACCAATAAGTCACCTGGGGGCACCAACGTAGGTGGCCCATGGTTCCCAAACGGACTCAAATTTTGCCACAGTGTCCTTTAAGGAGCTTACCATTTTTTCTTGAGTCATTATCCAAGAGATTTTTCTCTTGGCTGCAGTAAAAGATACATTATGCTGTTTCCATGCCTTAGCAATGGTCAATTTAGTTCCCAAAAGGGTGAAAAAAATCAGTGATTGCATAGCTTTGGTGGTGTTGGGTATCTGGCCATTGAGTAAAGCAAATGATGGGTCTTTTGGAATTTGACAACCCGTTATCTTCCAAAATACCCTAATGTTCGGGCACTCGCACCAGGTGTGCAGCATGGAACCGTATATGTTGCAACCTTGGAAGCATAAGGGTGAGAATGAAGGGAACATTGTGGCTAGTCTCGCTGGAACAAGGTACCATCTGGTTATGATTTTGAGATTTGCTTCAATCAAGACTGTGTTACTTATGTTTCTATAAGACTGAAAGACATTGTTGTGCCAAGTGTCTATGCTCCAGTTGATCTGGGCCTCCTTCTCCCCGGTCAACATGTATGGGAGCTTGGAGTTGTTTGAGGCCAGTGACAGGTAAATCATGGAAATGCCCCCCTCTGCTCAGTAGCTTGGCCACACCATTGTTCGTAGGTTGTCATGGATGGGGGTAATGGTTTGTTACGCCATTGCGTGTTAAGGAAGTGAGAGATTTGCAAGAATCAAAATTTTTCAGATTCGGGCATCTCCAGCTTGCTCTTACAAGTAAGAGAGAGCGGTCCCCGGGGAGTTAAATAGTGTCCAATGCGATATTGTCCTTTATCCAACCACCAGCTAAAGGCTTTGATATTCATGCCCGGTGGGAATTTGGGGTTGTGAAAAATATGTGCTAGAGGTATCATGTCATATGTCAGCGATGGGTGTTTTTTCAGACGGTCTCACGGGAGATGGAGTTAGAGAGCACAGGGGACATAACAGGTGGGCGATCTTTTACTGGACACCAGAGGAGGAAGTCTAAAGTGTGCATTGGTACTGCTTGCCTCTCTATCTGCACCCAATCAGGCTTTTCTAGGCTTGTGTAGATAATTGACAATTGTGCCAACCTAGCCACATGGTAATACCACAGGAGATTTGGGGCCCCCAACCCTCCCCGCTTCCTTGGTCTGTACATCACTTTCCTCGATAGGCGGTGGCCTGAGGAGCCCCGAATTAACTTTATCATCTTGCTTTGAAATGTCCTTAAGTGATCTTTTCTTATCAAAATTGGTAGTGCACGAAAAAAATAAAGTAACTTGGAGAGTAGAGTCATTTTAGCAGCGTACAGTCTCCCTAGCCAGGATAAGTCGTGAAGTGCCCAACCTGTGAGACCCTTGCTAGGTTTTTCATAAATGGGGGGGAAGTTAGCGGAGTATAGTAGCTCCACCCTCGGGATGAGTTCTACTCTTAGATATCAGATTTTGGAGTCACTCCAAACTAGAAAACTTTTGAGGTTTTCTACCATAGCAGGGGGGATATTAACATTCAAAATTTGGGATTTGTTGAGATTGACTGTAAGGCCCGAGGCTCTGGAGAATTGATCAAGCAATTTACAAATGTTCGGGATGGAGGTTATCGGCGATGTTACGAAAAGCAGAGGTTCATCCGCAAACAGAGCGCATTTGTGTGTTTGTGGGCCGCATAAAACCCCTTGTATATCCGGGTTGGCGTAAATTGCGATTGCTATGGTTTCTATCGCTATCGTGAATATAAGGGGTGACAGGGGGCACCCTTGTCTGGTTCCCCTGGCTATTTTTATGGTATCCGAATAGTAGCCCTGTAGTCTTATCCGTGCTTCAGGGTGGGAATAAAGTGCTGTC
Organism: Lithobates septentrionalis; assembly: GCA_037952835.1. Lineage (NCBI taxonomy): Eukaryota > Metazoa > Chordata > Amphibia > Anura > Ranidae > Lithobates > Lithobates septentrionalis. The sequence continues at coordinate 1,727,844 of JBBDGP010002838.1, forward strand.
GTTAAGCCCATGAATCTCTGGCCAAAACCCCAGCGTTGAAGAATGTTAAATAGGTACGGCCAGGAAACCGAATCAAAAGCTTTTTGGAGATCGAGTGAGAGGAGTGGCCCTTCCTGTCGTGTCCCCTGTGTCCATCCCGATTGTAGTATCGAAATGATATCTATTGCCCTTCGAATTTGGTGCGGGCCTTGTCTGCCTGGGATGAATCCCACCTGGTCCATGTGAATATATAGGTTGATGGAAGAGGATATGAGGTCCGCTAGGATCTTGGTCCGAATTTTCATGTCATTGTTTATAAGTGGTATGGGCCTGTAATTTCCTACCTCCCCCTGATTCTTATGAGGTTTAGGGATTACGGATATGTAAGCTGAATTTAGGTTTCTATCAAAGGGGTCTCCTGTCATCTTATCATTGAAAAAGCGTTGGGCTAGAGTCTGTGCAAATGTCTTATAATAGGGCACAGAGAATCCATCCAGTCCGGATGCAGATCCCTTCTTTAGGTTTTTAATGACATTTATCACTTCCTCTACTGTAATTGGGGACTCTAGGATGTCATGGTGTCTGGCTTCTAGTTTTGGGAGTGGGAGTTCAGAAATAAATTCATATGGGACTCACTATCCTCTTTGCCTGCGCTATACGGTTTCTCATAAAAGTGGTGAAAGGTTTCCATAATGCGTTTTTGGTTTAAGGTATGTTGAGTGCCCCATACCCGTATTTTAGGTAGGTTCACTGTCTGGTTATGGGTGTCAGTTTGGCTCCTAGCATGGGGCCTATTTTGTCAGGTTGGTAATAAAATTTCGCTACGCATTATAAATGCTTTTCAGCTTTTGATGTGAGGGCGAGTTTAAGGGACAAGCGCGCAACGTCCAAATCAGCTACGGGAGCCAGTTTGGGATCTCGTTTATGTAGGTTGCATAAACAAGCAAATTCTTTTAGCTTTTCTATATCAATAGAGTGTTCCTTTTTCACCTGAGTAGAAATTTGGATCAATTTGCCTCTGATCGTAGCCTTGCATGCGGCCCAAAGGGTCTCCGCAGATGTGTTCAAGATAAAGTATTCCTCAATAGCTTTCTTGATTTCTGAGGCTCTTACTGGGTCACTGAGCAGGGATTCGTTTAGTCTCCAATGAAGGAGGGTGGGGCAGTTAGAGCTTCTTCTAAGGGACAGGAGTACGATGGAGTGGTCAGACCATCCCGTGTTTCTTATAGAGGATTTGATCAAGTCTGGAGTTTTGGATGTAGAGACAAACATGTGGTCAATTCTAGCGTATGACTGGTAAGGGTGGGAGAAATGCGTATAATCCCTCTTAGTGGGGTGGGAGAACCATCTGGGTCTATTGGACAGGAGTAGCTTCTTAACTCGCTGTCCACAAAACATACAGTGGATTCAGTCTCCAGTAAAGAGACCGGGGTCCTACCAAATGGACTCGGGAGATCCAGAGCCATAGGGTAGGTGCAGTGCATGAACATATCAACCCGGCCGAGGCACACCAAAACCATAAGATTCTGCAACAATTTTAAACAAACTTAAAGTCCGACTACAACTTGTCCGATGTGCTAAAGAGGCTGAGCTGGGCTAGCGTGAAAATGAGTGAGGGGGTAAGAGGGAGTGGGAGGGTTGTTACCGAAACCAGAGTGACAAGGTAGGTATTTGGGGGGGGGATGGGCTAGGGGGGGTATGCACTGAAGTTCTTGAACCCTTTGTGAAGGGGTCTGGAGGGAATCTCCAGAAATAGGTCCCGATGAGTGGGAAGCCCACTCGGTGACCCTGATATAGTAAATGGGAACAATATATTCACATTAGCTATCATTAGATCCTATTGTTCTCGGTGCCGTCCTGGAAAGATGAAAAATATTTGTGAACAAAGTCAACTGGGATAACTGGCACCCAACTAGGTATGAGGATAAACAACAAAAATAAAACATTTAAAAAAATGTAACTTTACCCCTCTGGGGGGTGCTGCGGATAAGTACATTAATCAACAGAGCAGTTTCCAAATCCTGGACAGGTTTGGAAAGAGGGTGAGTGACCATTCAGTTCTCGTTCTGTGTCGGGGGGGTCATCCTTCCTTGATATGCTTGAAAGATTGATTTGTTCCACAGCGGTGAGATGGGGCTGGAAGGAGTTTGGCGTTTCGTGGCTCCTGAGTGGGAGTTCAGTGGGGTTTGTGGCGGGCCCTGTGTGATTAATCGCAGTCCCAGTAGAAGTTTCTCTTCTTCCTGGAGGTCGGAGGAGTATGTCTTGGATTTGAAGGTGAATTTAAGAGCAAATGGAAAAGCCCACCAATATTTAATCTCCTTCTGTGACAGGACTGTGAGCAGGGGTTTCAGTGACCGTCTCCTCTGGATGGTTGATGGAGAAATATCAGTGAAGATTTGGATCGGATAGTTATGATAAAGGAGAGGCGTTTGCTTGCGGGATCTTTTCATGATCTCCTTCTTTACCAAATAAAAATGCGGCCTTACCACAATATCTTTAGGGGCCCCATCCTTTCTCTGAGGACCCAGGGCCCTGTGAGCTCTGTCCAGCTCCAATTTATGTGGTGGAATGTCAGGAATGAGGTCTTTAATGAAGTCCTGAACAGCTGCTGTGACGTCTGTGATGGACTCCGGGAGCCCCCTTAATCTGAAATTATAACGTCTAGATCTGTTCTCGAGATCATCAATTTTGGACAGAGCACTGTCAAGTTGTTCTTATATGACATGGATATGGTCACAGTTTTGATTTGTCCTAGCCACTGTGATGTCTAGCTTGTTTTCCATGGCTTCTATGCGGTCCCCAAGGTTTTGGAAATCAGCCTTAATGTCCCCTGTGATCTTAGCTGCAATGGTGGTCAGTCCTCTGTCAAGTAATTCAGACAATTTGTTGAAGAGGTCCGCAGTGTTAATGAGGGAGTCTGAGCTACCCTATATAAGGTGGTGCGGGGAGGCCGAGTAGGCCTCAGCAGGCCTCAGGGGGATAACAGATAGTCCTCCATTGTGTGGCTTATGAGGTATTCCGTGGATGCTGGGGAGGGTGCCGAGGGGGGTCGGGTACTCACTGTGTGCCCCGGGGGAGTCTGTGTGGGGTCGTGAGCTGGAAGCTTTGTTTTCTCCTCCTGAATTTCAGCACAAGAATGTGCTGTGGCCGCCATCTTGAAATCGAGCGGTTCTGGGATCCGGCTGAAACGTGGCCGAAGATCTATTTTGGCCAAGCCCCTGGACATGGAAAGGTTCCCGGGTGGTTCCCCCAGCTGGTGGTGCGGTCCAGAGCTGTTTCGCTGGCCGCAGTCGGGAGCTCTGTGTGCGGTTAGGCTGGAGTGATGCGGAGCTCCGGGCTCAAGCGGCCATCTTGGAGTCCTCCGCGCATGTTTTCTTTTTGTTCTTTGACTTGGGCCATCAATTGCTTCATCAGCTGTATATCGGCTACTCGATCTAACCCTTGTTCAATAGTAGGTGAAGAGGATTTCTTCCACACGGCAGGTATACAGGCCTTAGCTGCATTAAGAAGGTGTTTAACTACTTCCCACCTGTTGGATGTCATATGAAGTTTCAGTGGTGATAACGGGATTATACCAGGCATCAGCCTGGTATCCTTTTTTTTTTTTTCTGCTCGAGATGCGCTTAAATGTAAAAGCAATCCAAGCGGCTAACTAGCTTTGTAAATTTTTTATGCTTTGGAAGAGGGTCGCCCCTCCCACCGCCTTTCCAGGCTCTCCCGTCACACCGGGGAGCCTGGGACTGAAGCCAGGGGTTCCATCCGCTTACCATAGCAATGACCAAGCACCAGGATATTCCTCATCAAATATTGTGCGAGATAAAAAAAAAAAGGCAAATCCCATCATTTTATTTTTTAGGGCCTCTGCTTAAAATATATATAATGTTTGGGGGTTCTAAGTAATTTCTAGCAAAAATAAATATTTTTATATGTAGGAGAGAAATGTCAGATTTGGCCCAGTAGGGACATAGTTAATGCAGCAAGGTCCCGAGGCCCCAGAGGCCTGATGGTGACCTTAAGGGTTAGGAAGAGCTGACATCCTTCCTTGTAGAGTGGGTCACCAGGCATGGTGGGTGTGATGCAAGAAGAAATGATTGGCGCCAGTCACTTTTGAATGCGAACAAGTGATTTATTGCCTCTTAACAGAACTGTGGCAGAGAGGGTTAGGGCCAGGACACCCTTGGTTAAATGCAATGATAATTGGCAGACTGTGAAACTTCTATAGGTAGACAGTTATACAGTGGAAGGCCTCCACCCGGACACCACTTCTGTATAGGTAGGACCGCCGTCTCCTATGGCAACTAATCTTGCAACAGTCACTAAAGGTATTTGCACATAACTCTTGGTTACAGAGAACAGTCCTTTACTTATCTCACAGTATCCCACTGTAGATCTTCACTCACTGAGCTCCCAGTCTCTCACTAGACTTCCAGATCCCGCGGCTCACTCCTCAAGAGTCACCCCCGCTATCCTGCTGGCTCCCTGGCCTGGCACTTGCTGATGCTTTCACACTTCTTCGCCGTCCCCGGCTGGTGAGAAGACTGCTCAGGTACTTGCTTCAGCTTACTCACAGTAGTCTCCGGTAGCAAGGTGGATGGTCCCTTAGTGGCGTCAGCTTCCCCTCTACCTCTGACCACAACTGGTTTCCCGTCCAGCTTAACCCTTGCAACTCGGTTGGACTCCAATCCTGCAGTCCCAACCCTACGCTGCTTCTCCTGCTCCTGGCTAGTCTTCAGGCAGCCTAGCAGCCAGGTGTCCCCGGGATAGGCCTCAGGCTTTTGGCCTAGCAACTCGGGGCGACATCACACACTATGACCCAGACAGCCGTCCAGGTGGCACAGAACCCCGATCACCTGACTCCACCCAAATACATAGGCTCTCCCAGCAGGCCAAGGGACTAAAAGAAACCCTCGCCAAATGGCTGAGACACCCCATATATTAATGATCTGATCATGCTAAGCCCCTATCAATCTAATGCCACAGTGCCACCTAGTGACATAATAGAAAAGGTGCAGCAATTCCAGAATTTAGGTAGGAATCAGTGGATCATCTATCAATCAGCCAGGACAATTACTACCTGGCAAACTAAATTTGTTAGCAACCCTGTCTAAACACCAGGGTGCTACATCAAGGAGGGAGTTTTTTGTAGTGTTTTACAGAGGGTGTTTTTTTTTTTTTTTTTTTTTATTGGTTGAACTAGGTCAGGATGTAAAAATCAATTTCATCACAGGCTGCATCAGCATTATGGTTGCCCTGAAAGGACTGGTTGTATCTGTAATGCCGCGTACACACGAGCGGACATTACGGCGGACTTTGCCCGGCGGACTGGATTTCGTCGGACAATTCGATGTGTGTGGGCTCCAGCGGACTTTGTTTTCTCAAAAGTTCGACGGAATTAGATTTGAAACTTGTTTTAAATTTATCCGTTGAAATCGAGTCCGGTCGAAAAGTCCGCCGTCTGTATGCTAGTTCGACGGACAAAAAGCCACGCTAGGGCAGCTATTGGCTACTGGCTATGAACTTCCTTGTTTTAGTCCGGTCGTACGTCATCACGTACGAATTCGACGGACTTTGGTGGATTGTGTGTAGGCAAGTCCGTTCATTCACAAAGTCCGTCGGAAAGTACGTCGAAAAGTCCGCCGGGCAAAGTCCGCCGTAATGTCCGCTCGTGTGTACGCGGCATAAGACTAGATGTCCAGATGTCCTTTACATCAGATGTCAAGAGCCCCCACCATAAGATGTCACAAAGAGTCCCCCACTCTCCCTTACATCACAGTGCACCCCCTTTACCTTGTGCTGCTGCTGGGAAAAAGCTGAGGGCGGAGCTGGAAAGCAAAAAGTCCAGGGTCTTGAGGAGGAGCAGAAGTCAGCTGCTGCAGTCTACTGAATGCTGCGACCAGGGGAGGCTGATATGATGGGTGTTGCAGCTGCACAGAGGTGCAGGATCTGTAGGAGAAGTTATGTCCTCTTTTCTGCTACTGACTGCTGAGACTGGAAGGGGGGGGCAGAAAGGAGCCTCTCCACAGCTGCATGGAGAAGTGCAGGATCTGACATGGGAGTTCTGTCCTCCTCTCTCTTTCCTCTCGCCAAAAAGGGTAAAATCTTTTGCATATCTTTATTTGTTACCCATTATTATATTACAGTCTTTTTTTTTAAATTTCATAGAAACAAAGCTGAAGCATTTCTATTTTTAACAAGCAATGTAAATACAAATAAAGCCACGTGAGCAAATATAAGTCCAGGGTTCATTTAGTCACTGGTATGTCTTTCCATGTAGGTGAATCTCTTTTATTCTGAGAAGCCTTCTACTTCAATCATCCATTCTATAATAGTGAAGATACATCTTAATGGCTGCGTCAGATATCAGATGGGTCTTCAGGGTGGCATTGAGGTGGGGATTTATGCACTACACATAAGTAGATAATAAAGCATCCTACCCATAATACAGAGGAAATGAGTGCAAGTGATTAATAAGGCAGTTATGCTCCTATTAATTTTACGAGCAGTCTATTAAGCGGGTCCAGATGTATTAGTGTCTAGTGAGTGACATATTTCATTCACTGCCAGTGTGATCGGCAAGTGAAAACACTGACCTATTCCAGATATAAGAGCAGATCATTTACTAACCATCTTAAAAGAAGCTGCAACAATGGCAATAAAAACAGAACACAATTGCAGTTGTATTTTTTAGTTTGAAGCTTTGATCCACAGATGTGTAGTATTTATAGTTTTATGTTTAGCACCCCGATGTTTAGGCAGGGCTGCTATTAAATTTAGTTTCCAGGGGATGGTTGCCTTGACCAATTGTTAGGAGATCAATTGATTTCCCCCTAATTCTGGACTTGCTGCACTTTTTTCTTATGTCACTAGGTGGCACTGTAGCTGGTGCCATTGGATAAGACAAAGGCAGATTAGGAATTAATGGGGTGTCTCAGACAATGGGCAGGGATTTTCTTGGGTCCCTTGGCCTGCTGGGAGAGCCTATTTATTTGGGTGGAGTCAGGTGATCGGGGTTCTGTGCCACCTGAACGGCTGTCTGGGTTAACGTGTGTCATGCTACCCCGGGCTGCTAGGCCGTAAGCCTGAGGCCTATCCCGGGGACGTCTGGCTGCTAGGCTGTCTGAGGGCCTATCCAGAAGCAGGAGAGCAGCATGGGGTTGGGACTGCAGGCTTATAGTCCAACCAGAAGTAACGGTTCCGCTGACCCTGGGAACCAGTTGTGGTCGGAGGTAGAGGGGAAGCTGTCGCCCCTAAGGGACCAACCACCTTATTACCGGAGACCATTGTGAGTAAGCTGAGGCCAGTACCAGAGCAGACTTCTCGCCAACCGGGGATGGTGAAGAAATGGGAAAACTTCAGCAAGTGCCAGGTCAGGGGACCCAGTGGGACAGCAGGGGTGATGCTTGAAGAGTATCTGTGAGTGCCAAGCCACGGAACCAGCAGGGAAGCGGGGGTAACGCTTGTGGAAGATACCGAGTGCTAACAGTGGAAGAGCGCAAGGGATCCAGTGGCTAGTGGATCTGAAGTCTAGTGAGAGAGACTGGGAGCTCATTGAGTGAAGACCCACAGTGAGTGATTGTGGGGTAAGCTAAGAACTGTTTGTGTTGCAAATAGTTGGATACAATTACAGTTAGTAACTTCTACAAGATTGCTGCCATAGGAGACACCGATCCTACCTATACAGAACTGGATGCCTTCACCTCTATAGCTGTCTACCTATAGAAGTCTCGGAGTCTGCCAATTAACATTGCATCTACCTAAGGGTGTCCTGGCCCTAACATTCTCTGTTTAAGAGACAAAAAATCTCTTTGCATTCAAAAAGTGTCTGGCGCCCACCCTTTTCATCTTGCATTACACCCACCATGCCTTGCAACCCACTCTACACTGAAGGATGTCAGCTGTCCCTGACTCTGGAGGTCACCATTAGAGACTTTGCTACAAATGCTATGAAAATGATGCAGTATATTTGTAAAAGGAAATAGGGGCTCACGGCGATGTATGTCGTTTGCTGTATGACTATGATACATTGTACTTGCCGTATAATTTAATTTCAAATGAATAACGACTCTGGAATTATATTCTGCAATAGGTAATTCTCTCTGCAAACGTTATCACATTTTCAGCTGCGGACTTGTCAACTGCTTTTTATTGATGGAAAAATAATTTAAACAGTCTCGTATGGTGTTGGTGCACCCTAGCTTGAGTAAATCTGATTAGTTAAGTTGAATATACTGTATGTAAAATGAGTAATTTTTAGAACAACGTGGCACATTTCTGTCATACAGTTGTCCTGTGGCCGTTGTCACTCAGAGATATCTGTTTTTTATGATCTATGCGGCTCTTTCATCCTAGCGTAGACATACACTACGTACGGCAATTCAATTTCATGGTGGGACTGGGTTCATAACCTTGCAATGATTACAGTGTCAAAAGTGGAATTTGTGCCAGGCTGATATTCTGGGGCAGCATGGCCTTCTAGAATTAAGATTTTGATTCAACACGGCAGCGTGAGGAAAGAAATAGGCAATTCAATTTGCTGACAAAGCCTCTTCACATATTCTGTGTTGGAGCACATCAAACTAAGATGCATGATATGGATTCTTCCAACTAGTATCCCGCTGACAAGGCCATTGTCTTTATAAACAGGTTTTATCCCTTGCAATAACCCTGACTGTATTCTATTTTGCCGTCTCCCTCTATTTAAGTTTAGATGCTTAAGGGCTCTTTCACATCGAATGTGTTATCAGACTTGTTTTAGCATTTTCCAGAGCAGGCAAAATGTATGGATGTGAAAGAATCCATTTTTTGTTAGGAGGGCTTGGGGGGGTACATTGGAAAGAAGTTTGTGCATGCAGTATTTTGATGTGCTGACCTGAAATTTTTCTGGGATCCTTCAAAAATATGACGCAGTACTCCTGAAAGCATACAAAATGAACCACTTCAATACTGGGCACTTCCCCCCTCCCTGCCCAGACCAATTTTCAGCTTTCAACACTGTCGCACTTTGAATGACAATTGCGCAGTCATGTAACACTGTACCCCAACAACATTTTTATAATTTAGTTCCCACAAATAGAGCTTTCTTATGGTGGTATTTGATCACCTCTGTAGTTTTTTTTCTTTTGCTAAACAAATAAAAAAAAGACCGAAAATTTTGAAAAAAAAAAAGTTTTCTTTGTTTTTATTATAAAATTTTGTAAATAAGTATGTTTTCTCCTTCACTGATAGGTGCTGATGAGGCTGCACTGACGAGCACTGGTGAGGTGGCACTGATGATGAGGCACTAATATGCAGCACTGATAGGTGGCACTGATGGGCACTGATAGTCGGCACTGATATGCAGCACTGATGGGCATTGATAGACGGCACTGATGGGCACTGGGCGACACTGATGGGCACTTACTGGCAGCACTGATGAGCACTTATTGGCAGAACTGATGGGCACCGATAGGCGGCACTGATGGGTGCTGATAGGTGGCACTGATGGGCACTGATGGCTCTGATAAGCAGCACTGATGAGGAGGCACTGGCAGGCTTTACTGCTGGGCACTGATTGACATCTACAATGGGCACTGATTGGCACCTCTAAAGTTCATACCCGGTGGTCCTGGGTGGCATCCATGGTCAGCATCCCTGGTGGCCATGGGTGGCATCCCTGGTGGTCTTGGGTGGGCATCCTCAGGGGGGGGGGCTGCGCTAATAATCAATCAGCGCAGACCCCCTGTCAGTAGAGTGTCTGTCAGATGTGATAGAGGAAAAGTCGATATACGGCTTTTCCTGTTTACACCGTGATCAGCTGTGATTGGACACAGCTGATCACGTGGTAAAGAGCCCCTGCCAGAGGCTCTTTACCCAGAACAGAGAAGCGCTGTGTAAGACTGACACACCACATCAACGAGCGCCATGCTGCTCGCCTGCTTGCGACCGCGGGGTTACCCTGATCACGTTATGACGTCTGGTCTGAATAACAGAACCACTTTGCACACGTCATATTGCTATATGGCGGGCGGGAAGTGGTTAAATATGCGGTAAAACAAAAATGTTCCAGCACTGCTACTAATGTGAACAGCTCCTAAACCTAAAACATGCCCTAGATTGACATCTTATCCCCTGCAGGTACAAGCCCAGCCTATGAGAAGGTTGGACACTAAGTTAAAAACAAAACCGCTGCACCCCTATACACTATACCTCTTCCAGGAAATTGTCCCTCAGTCTTAAAGTATATTTAAATGCTCACCTTGTAAACCAACCTAATCATTTTTTTTATATGTAGAACCCTCTAGTGTGTGCTACTACAGTAGTAGTGAGAGTAGGTAAAAGCATATCTGGCCCAGGGATAAACCTGAGTAAATTAATCTGGGTCAGGGTTATTAGAGGCCAGGGCTGGATGACTCATCCTGGCAGCTGTTTGGTGCCCCCCCGCCGCCCCTTTCTAGAATGTTGGAGAACATTCTAGAAAATAGTGGGCGGAGGCTAGGAGGAGTTGCATGGAATATTTATGGGCTCTCAGCCAATCCCCAGGAGAGGGTGTGGCAGAGGACGGAGAAGCCCATAAATTAAGCCATGCCAGCAGGTGAGTTGGGTGAAAGATGAAGCAGCAGTACTGAGGAGAAGCTGTCAGTGGCCCTTGAGGGACCCCTACCGGGTAGGGGTTTTACCTTGGGCTGTAAATCAGGAGGCTGGCCTGAAAGGATCTCAACACAGGAGGCATTCATAGGGATTCATACCAGAGAGGCAGCAGGAGAGAACAAGAAGAGACCGTGATTAGATCCACACGGTGCAGGGACAAGACAAGGGGAGAGACTGTCAGCCTGTAACAGTGCACTCTGGAAGACTTTGTCTAACCTTGGCCTGGGGAATCTCCATGTGTGTGTGTGCCAGTCAGGAGGACTGGGAGAAGCGAGCAGCCAGGTGGGCTATCATTTTCTGCAGGAGTAGAACTAGGCTCAGTGTCTACAGGGAGGCAGAAGAAGATGCTATTCACTCCACAAGTGCTACTTTATCCACAAAGGTAAAGGAAGTTCCTAGCCTGTAATGGGCTGTTGTTGAATTGACAAAAAGACTGCTAATTCTATCCGGAGTCATCAGTAGGTGCTGTACATGGTGAACCAAGTTTATGCAGGAGGAAGGAAGAAGAGGATTTCTTTGAATAGGGAGGAAGTTGTCCCCTTTTTGTTCTGTGTTCTGGACTTTTTCAAGTTGGGCATCCCATAATTCCCTACCTCATTCAAGTTATCATCCCCTAATAAAACAAAAAAAAAAACAAGCCAAGGACCGTTTACTGCGTTTAAATGAGTGAAGGAAATGCTGTGTGACTGGCTGTGCAGCAGTGGGATCTCAGACATCAGGGACCCCTTGGGGGGTAGTAATACATGATCACATAATCTCTGTTCTGAACTATACAAAGGGCTTAGAGAGGTGGGGTTGGAGAAACTGCAGCACACGTATCTTTCCAGTGAATGGCTGGGTGGGGGGAGGGGTTTGCCAGCACGAGTCTTGGTACTTTTAGGACAGTCTGGCTTTTATCTCAGCACAGCCAGAAAACTGACTATGCTGGAAAAGGTGTGCTCTCATGCCTAGCGTGGTCAGTTTGAAAAAGGAGAGCAAGGGGATCGACAGGAACACCGGGTATTTTACACAAAGGAAGCAATACAAAGAGAACAGGATACTTTTTAACACAAGTACATGGTACAACAGGCTCATATCAGGAATATGAAATGTTGGGACAACAAATTCGTTAAGCTGGCCATACACTGATCGGCCAAATTTTGATCAGTGTGGGGTTGCCCCTGCTCGGCAGAAGTTGATTGTTTAGCTTAGAGCTTATAAGTGGTGGAAACTGAAGACCCAGCAGTCCACGTTCCTTTTATTCTTATTTATATTTTTTTCTAAAACAAATGTAGCAATAACTCACGGTGGAGCTGCTGGTTTAAAGCGGGCTGTTACCATCACCTTCGTTACCTCTATTTCACCAGAACCGGGTCTAGGGTCCCGTTGAGTTTAATACCAGACAATGTAGGCACCGGACACTTGAGTATCTTTTACAATGCTTTAATAAATGTGAACTGAACGAAGTAGCAGGAAAGAGGTAGAAGGAGAGTTGCAGGGAAGTTCAAATACCTTTTCTCAGTGTAGTATTAGGAATTGAAAGCTTGTAGATGAATGTACTCTCCTTTTAAAGTTGAATCTTTGCCCGCCTGGATAGGTTTCTCTCACTAACCTAGCAGCCAGCACGTAGCACGAACAAAAGTCTCTGCCACAGACTTGATTGGAATAAAACCCGTACGATCCTCTGCCACAGGATGTAATGGTTTACGATGAACAGCGAACACAGCTCTAGAACCTTTAAGCCAACACGGCACTACTATGTGGTAGGTTAACTTTAGGATGCATCCTCCAACCAGGCCCCTCTCCAGACCAGCACTCTGCATGATCCTTCCATGATGGGTCCTCCCCTGGGATCTTCTCAGTTGTCCAGCTTCTTCCCGTAGGACAGACAGCCCAAGACCATTCCTCTGCCGCGGTGGTCGGCCCCAAACAGGCTTCTGGGCCCACCCACACGCTGCAGCGACGTGGGCCTCCCGGGCGGAGGACCACGAGGTAGTACTCCTAGCACATACCTGTCGGCCAGGAGGGCCAGCAGGTGGAACGAAAACGAACCCTAAAACATGGCGTATGTCCCATAAATACCCTCCCCCAGAATGCAACTCAGAGGACCACCTCCACCGAGTTATCTCCGGGACAGAAGAGCATTCATACGCTTCAGCGCGTTGCCTTTCCAACACTGACCCATGGTGACGACGACAACCACAGGCACAGTGTGAAACTACATGCAACTCAGCCAAGCTGCAACAGAGGCAAATCTGACTATGCATAAAAGATAACCCACTAAATTTACCTATAAGCAATAGATTAAAAATCTACCAGCGCTACACAAATAAGATTCTCTTGTATTTCTTCACTTCTACTTTTTATATATTTGAAACTGAGTTAAGCAAATTTTTCATTTAACAGCAGCCAAGCAGACAATTGCCAAAGCCAGGAAAACACCTACCCTCTTTTTGGTTGAGTAAACTTGGTTATGCTTCATAAGAAGATAGAAGCTACACTTACCAACAAAATGGATAGATACCTGTCTATCTGGCATCACTGGACCCCCCTCCATGGAAATTTCTGATCATCTCCTGGCTCTCTGTAGGGCAGTGTGCCCGCTGGACACACCTATCCCTGTCCAATCCAACCCCTACTCCTGCAAGATCCTTACCCCTGATTCCCAACTATACACACACCTACGTTTTTGGGGCTACTTCCCAATTCTGTATTAACTCTATTTTCAGAACATCATAGGACTCCCCCCACCACCCCAGGCCTCCTCCATATACTCCTTTACAATTGCAATCTCCAACTTATTTTCTGTACTGTATGCTACTGAAATCATATTTTTACACCAATGGAATCGTATGTATCTGTCACACCTGTCATGTTTCAGTTTGCAAGACTTTTTGTATCTTAAACTTATTTTTCACAGTTTCCTTGGAAATTTGTTCCATCTTACTATTCTCTAATGCAAAAATGAATAAACAAAATGAATAAGATAATTCATATATGTACTGGAACAGCACCAATATTGTATGCTTTTTTAAGTTTTTATGTTTGAGGTAATAAGGAAAAACAGATTTTTAATAGTTTATTTACTTTAATAACAGGTATAGTACATAAGTCCCCTAAACCACCTTTGGTGGTTGTTGACACTTGGTTGACACTTACTTGTCCCTGGGTCCAGCGATGCGGGGGATCGAGGCTTCACAGCCTGGCACCCACTGCGCATGCACGAGCGGCACCGCGCGCCGTGATTGGCCGCTTAATCACCTGGGACCTGTAATGGGTCCCAGATGATTGACAGGAGGGAGGGAGCAGAGCCAAGCCCTTCCTGTGCCGAGGGGGAAGTGATGTCACCAGCCCAGGCATAGGAAGAGGCAGAATACGAGGGACCACCTAGCAACAGGCATTTAGAGGTAAGTAAAAAAAAAAAAATATATCCAAATTTTTTTTTGTTTTTTTTTTTGGATTTTTCAGGTATTTTTGTTTTTTTGGGTGGAACCCCACTTTAACTGCTGGAATAGCTTAGTGCCGGCACGAGGGCACTTTTAAATGCAAGTGTACACTTTTGTATTTTATGATAATAAACAGTTTTAAACGCATTGCACAATGATCGTTGTCCATATACTTTGCATGAGGAAATCCAAAGCTCAAGCATAGCCGGTGGGGAGCAGTAAAAAGGTGGAGTGGTTATCCCATTAATGAACCAAAGGCGTATCACATAAGAAATATCTGGTGAGTGGCCGATCTAAAAGGTGGTGGTGTGTCACTAAGTCACAAATGAATACAGATGATACACTGCAGCACGTAAAGAGTCGAAATCACAACAATTAATAGAGGAATTTGCACTTTTTGCACAAGGACTTTGTGATTTATATTTTGCATGTCAGTAATTTTGATATACAGATTGGTGATTTATGTATATGATATTGTAAGTGGAATTTAATACTTATGGGAGGTTTTTCTAATTTTCTAATTTTTTAATTTTTAAGTATTGCACAGTAATAGAAAAGTGATGTACAATTATGAGTGGTGTATGGTAAAGAGTAGCGCACTCACACACATTAATTATAACTCTTGGCTGCTTCAGTCCACTCCAGTCTAAACAGCACTGACAGTCCCGCTCCCAACCTGCCCCGCTCCTGTCCTGCACACCCACACACAAGGCTCTGGCCGCTCTGCTTGGCTCCCTTGCACCATGACATCACACAACACGCTTGGGCACCGCCTCCACCAGAGCTGCCCGGACACACTGTAGCAGGGACTCAGGTGGTCTCAGCCGGCTCTGGACCGAGCTGAACATCACAGCCATATTTTTTACTGGCAACTTTTTCCTTTTACTGGCATAGAAAATTGCCTGTTTTTTACTGACTGCCAGTAAAAATACTGACGGTTGGTAACACTGACCTTTACCACATGATCAGCTGTGTCCAATCACAGCTGATTACGATGTAAACACAAGCTGATTATCAGCATTCCTTTCCTCACACTGACAGCATCAGGAGAGGAGAAGACAGCCGGTAACCAGCTTGTGTGAAGGGGATATTAGTGCAGCCCCAACAGTGCCCATCCGTGTCTATCAGTGCCTTCCCATCAGTGCTGCCTATCAGTGCCCACCACTGCTGCCCCATCAGTGCCCATTAATGCAGCCTCATCTGTGCACATCAGTAAAGAAGAAAAATTTAGCAAGATTGTACCACGAACTATGAAAAACATTTAATTTATTTTTTTTTAATGTTCAGTCTTTTTTCATTTATTAAGCAAAGAATAAAAAAACTAGTGGTGATTAAATACCACCAAAAGAAAGCTATATTAGTGTGAATAAAATGCTAAAAATGTCATATAGATACAGTGTAGCATGACCATGCAAAAGTTTGACAGCACTGAAAGCTGAAAGTTGGCCTGGGCAGGAAGGGAGTAAAAGTGCCCACTGGGCAAGCGGTTAAGGAAGAAGTTTGTGGTTGTTAAATAAAAAATATATATATTCTCCTCTATGTTCGGTCTGATGCTACACCTGACCCCTGCCGTCTCTAAGCCTGAGAACTGAGCGATCACATGACCACTGATCACTCAGTTCTCTGCCTTCCTGGAGCAGCGGCTGTCAGTTACCACTCTCTGCTCTGCCCCTCCAGCACTCGCTGAAGTGGCTGGGCTGGAAAGGACATTGGCTTAGCTTAGCCACACTGAGAGCCAGATGTCAATCAGGGCTCTGAGTTGATCCTAACAATATGGTTGGAATCCTTCCAGAGCCTGGAGCGGCTCTGTGACATCAGCTAACAGTGGACTTTAGCCCACTGTTGGCTGTTTCTGGGTTTGAGAACAAAAAAAGTAGGTGCACCCCTGTGACTTGCAAAAGGGGTATGACCAAAAAAGCTTTGGCCATACTTCTTTTTTAACCTGTTCCCCATAGCTCCCAACTGTCCCTGATTTCGAGGGACTGTCCCTGATTTGGAGCAATGTCCCTCTGTCCCTCTTTCCACCTCATTTGTCCCTCATTTTGGTCTGATCTTTATAGTTGTATATAAAATGCACTTTTTATCTTTCAAAAAATGTTTCCCAGTGCTAAACCTTTCATCCAAATTCTAAATGGCTGCTTTTGTAAACTTTAAAAGCCAATGTAAAGGAATAGTAGTGGTAAAAAAAAAAGTCCTTGTGAATTTAATTAACCTTTTTTTTTGGTTAATTCTCCTTTAAGGGGGTGTGTCGGGGGGGGGGGGGGGGCGTGTCCTATGCCTACATATGTTTGCAAGTAGGTGTCCCTCATTCCCATCTCAAAATGTTGGGAGGTATGCTGTTCCCGTTAGCCATGTGCCTATTTGCAGAGGGTGGGCTTTAATGCCAAACTGACATACTCATGCATCCAAGGGGCATAGCCTTCCTGTGCTGAGCATGCTTTCAGCATAGTTGTGGGTAGCTCCCCATGAATACACGTGACAGGGCACTTTTGATCAGGTGACTGCTGTGACAGCCAATCACAGTAGTCATGTGATTGGAAATCCTGCCTCTGCCCCAACATCTGGTTCCTCTTAAAGCGGAGGTCCGCCCACCCCCTGCAAACATTACGGCTGCACGCCGGGTCCCTACTGTGCATGCGCGAGGAACCCACTGTGCTCTCCTACCGGCGGCGGGGGGGAGGGAGGAGGGAGCCGAGCTGCTGACGTAATTCACCATGGCCTGGTCTCCCTAAAGTGTCTCCCAGGTATCCCGGGGGGGAGGAGACAAATGAGCGGAAGTTACACTTTAGGGTGGAACTCCGCTTTAAATGGCTGGGGGGGGGAGGACAAGCTGGTAATAGACACATTCATATTGAGATATCTTGCTTGTTTATTCTAAGATAAAGGAGTGTGTCATTCTACAACGTTCACTTTTGGATGGAGCTGACATTTGGTGCCTCAAACTCACAGCTCCCAACTGTCCCTGATTTTGAGGGACTGTCCCTGTTTTGGAGCAATGTCCCTCATTCCTCCTCATTTGTCCCTCATTTTGGTCTGATCTATATAGTTGTATATAAAATGCACTTTTTATCTATCAAAAAATGTTTTCCAACGCTAAACCTTTCATCCGATTTCTAAATTGCTGCATGTGTAAATTCCAAAAGCCAATATAAAGGAATAGTAGTGGTAAAAAAGCACTTGTGGGTTTAATCAATCTTGTTTTTTTTGTACAATTCTCCTTTAAGGGGGCGTGGCAGGGGGTGTGTCCTATGCCTGCATACTATTGCTGATAGGTGTCCCTCATTCCCATCTCAAAAAGTTGGGAGGTATGCAAACTCTCATTATGCATTGTTTTGTACTTTGTTCTATTGCTTTAGGAAATCTTCTCTGATCTCTCAGTATTTGCTGCAGTCTTAGGTTTGGACTTGTCTCTGCTATCGTGTTTGAGGTTATAGGAGAGAGAATAAAATAAATCACAAAACAATGTAATGCCGGGACCATTCCACACCTATGGCTGTTATTTGGCATCATCACTGCCATATGTATATATCTATCCACTAACTGCCTCTTTTTTTTTTTTTTGGTAAGTGTAATGTGAAGTTTCTATGGCAACTGCCTGATTTAGCTGGAGGAGATTTTCCTGATGCTGCAATGTGTGTGAGCCAAGCTGCAGTGTGTGCAACCTCCTCCTGCCAATTCCTCCTTAAAAGTCAGATTTATTGTCTGTCAGATACTTTTTCATCAGGGTATTGAGGATATAAATCTCCAACCTATAAGAAAACACACACCCCATGTCCAGGTAAATCTGCCAAAGACAACCCTAGTCGGTCTATTAATGCCTCACATACGTCTAGATTTATTCTGATGCCAATTGCCTAAAGGAAGTAATGCACTTTCTTCACGGGGTATAAACGGTATCATCTTTAATGAGATTCATTAGTCACAGTGTACTGCTTTGCCAAATTTATGTACTGGGGAGTACACAAGTTACATTAGGCTGACTATATGCACTGATTTATTCTGATTGTACAATCTCCTTTAGATTTACCATCCACTATACAGTACAAGGGTTCTGCCTAAAGCCAGCCATACATGGAATTTTGGTCCGTTTATGGGTACCCAGGTTGTACATAGGTTGATCTCTCAATTATCTTGTGTACAACCAGCCTGTCAAGTTTTTCCCAAATGACTAGTTCTGCCGGCAGTATCCGGCAACACTAACCATTTTGTTCTGCCAACAAGGAAAGCTCCCTGCCAGCAAAGCACAATAACACTGTGGGAGGGAATCACAGAATTTTTGGAAGGGAAAAAAACCTGCATAATCTAATGGCCTGCCTAAGGCTCAGTTCACACAGGGGCAACACGATTTCAGCGCGACTTTGTACGGCGACTTCAACGCGGCTTCAACGCGACTTCAGCGCGACTTCAGCGCGTCTTTAAGCAAATTACAACGCGACTTCAAGTCGCCTCCAGGACAGGCGACTTTGGCTGTAGCCAATCACAGGATAATCAGCTCTCTGGGAGGGAGGGGTTTGCCTGGGCAAACTAAATTTTTTCCCTGCAAAGTCGCTTGACTGTAGAGAGAGATCTGACTTGGAGGCGACTTCCATTGATTTCTATGGTGCAGGTCGCCTACCAAGTCGGATCCAAGTAGTACAGGGAGTACGCTCTGAAGTCGGAGCGACTTCAGTAGTGTCTATTAAGACGCTCCCATTCACTGTAATGTGAATCTCTTTCTGGGGCGACTTGAGGGCTTACAAGTCGGATCCCAAGTCGTCCTAGTGTGAACCGAGCCTAAGGAAGCCCACAGATGAGTGGTTCAACGAAAACAAATGACTTGATTTCCCATCCATCTTGAGTGAACGCTCCCTGTTGAGCTATTGTATTCTGATGGTGGGGAGACTTTTCTGCCATCAGACTGCATCGATCAGTGCCAAAAACAACTGTGACACGGGCTCATCTCTCTACACCTCATATTACATCATTTTGGTGAATCCAATGTAGCTTGTACATTCAGATTGTATAGTGAATGGGCAGCTTAAAGTGATTGCATTAAGGTGTATGTCTGTAAGGCTGGACTGATGACACAAGTGTATGTCTGTAAGGTTGAATTCATGAAATTCCTCACAAATACTTATTTAGGTAAATGGACTCAAATTATTATTATCTATTCAGTTGATTTCCCTTAATTGAAATAATGCAACAGAATATTTTCTATGATCTTATTTGCATATTTATTATCATGTAAAAGGGAATAGATGAACTTTTCATCAAACGATATTAATTATAGATAATTCAAGATCTCAGAGCATCTGTCGCTTACCTTTCAGTACCTTCTCTAAATGGCAATGTGGAAGAGTGGGCTTCTTATCAATCTGTTTACTGTTCAGCAGTTGTAGATATTAACAATAATCCAAGCACTGATTTGTGCATTCTTAACATGCGTTAATAAAAAAAAAAAATGAAAAGGTTAATTCCTCCCTGACCTGGAATCATACACATCTTATGCTTGTTTGCAAAGATTTTTCAGTTGACAAACAGTAAAACAGGAGCAATGCACAGCAATAAATAAATGGTTTAGTTTGTTTTGTAGCAGATAATTCTCCAAGGACTGTATCGATTGTACATTCAGATGTGTGCATTGCTTACAAATGCTTCAGTGAAATATGCCCAACATCTCCTTCAATTTAAATAGTCCCTGTAGACTTATATTCCTAGAGCCAGATCTGAACAGTGCCAACTCCCCTTGGCCTTCCTAGACTGCAGCTGTGTGCAACATCTCCCCATCAGTGTCTGGGAGTTCCAGTAGAAAGTTACTGCAAAGTTGGTTTCTCTTCATTAAAGTGATAGTGTGCTTGAAAGACAAATCATTGCCGAATTGTGATAACGTATAGGGAAGCTATATACTTTTTGCAGGTTTTTTATGCTGTATATTTAAATTTTGATCAGCTTAACCACTTTAATACTGGGCCCTTTCACCCCCCTTCCTGCCCAGCTTTCAGCGCTGTCACACTTTGAATGACAATTACGCAGTCATGCAACGCTGTATCCAAACAACATTTTCTCAGTTTTTGTTATAAAATGTTGTAAAAAAAGTTATTTTTCTCCTTCACTGATCTGCGCTGATGAGGTTGCACTGATGAGACGGCACTAATATGCAGCACTGATGAGAAGGCACTAATATGCAAAACTGATGGGCACTGATATACAACACTG
This sequence comes from Lithobates septentrionalis, assembly GCA_037952835.1. Classification (NCBI taxonomy): domain Eukaryota; kingdom Metazoa; phylum Chordata; class Amphibia; order Anura; family Ranidae; genus Lithobates; species Lithobates septentrionalis. Next base: position 1,748,069 of record JBBDGP010002838.1, read on the forward strand.
ATAAGCGACACTAATGGGCACTCATGGGTGGTACTAATGGACATTGATAGGTGGCACTTATGGACACGGATTGGCAGCACTGATGAGCAGACACTGATGGGCATTGAAAGGCAGCACTGACTGGCACCACTGATGGGCACTGACTGGCATCACTGGGCACTGATTGGCATCACTGATGGGCACTGTTGGGGCTGCACTGAGCGGCTCTCCTCACGCTGTCGGTGTAAGCAGAGGAATGCCAATAACTGGCATTTCCTTGTTTACATATGATCAGCTGTGATTGGACACAGCTGATCATATGGGTAAAGAGCCTTGTCATCGACTCTTTACCAAGATCGGTGATGCACTGTGTGCTGGGAGCACCACCAATCGCTAGTTTGCGTGCCCCAGCGGGCAATCAAGCGTGGGGAGAGTGGCAGGATGTCAAATGACATCGTCCCAGAATGAGAGAGCCAGCTTGCACGTGTAATTTTACAATACGGAGTGCAGAAGGTGGTTAAAGGATTGCATAACTAGATAAAAAATCTCTAAAGCTTTATTCACCTAACTTACTTGTAATGATGTATGTCCCCATTGTGCAGGAAGCTGGATTCTGTATAGATTTTCTGTGCAGGTATGCCCTGTCCTCTTCCTGCTGCCAAACTTCCAGCACTGCGATGGTTAATAGCTCTGAATCTTCTGTGAAGCTGCAGTGAGCAAGCTCCTGACAGGAACCTCCTCCTCCATTGGGCAAAGTTGTCTCATAGTGTACCCGCATGTAACACAGTCTCTGAATGGAGGATGGAATCCTGTGACTCAAAATACGTTTCCTCCTTCATAGATCATCTTACATGCAGTGTACACTATGAAACTATTTTTCACAAAGGAGGAAGGGGCAGGCCCCCCTTAGGAGCTCCACAGAAGACTCTGAACTATTGTGGGATTACAAAAAACATACATACTCTCCTATATGGTCGATGCTGTAGATGTCCAACACCAGCTCTAACCCTGAGAATAAAGCAATCACATGACCTCCGGTTGCTTAGTTCTTGGTCTTCATTGAGCAGAGAGCGGTGACTGTCAGCACACAAATTGATTAGCTCTTTGTGTTGTTTCTTCCTTCCCAACTGGTGCTGCAAAAGTTAAAGAACCGTGAAAAATATTAGCTGCTCATTTTGTCTAGGGGCGCAAGGAAAAGCTGTACATACCCGATCCTTTGATCCTCCGGAATACGGCACTCCTCCGTGTCCAGCGGTGGACTGTTCCTGCCATCCTCACATCCAGAGCTGGTCTATGGGCATGATGACATCAGAACAGTCCATTCACAAGACTGCTAGCTAATGTGGGGCTAGGTGTTAGCAGGAGGTCTTGCGCTCGGCAGATTGATGGATAAGGTAAGTATATCTCTGCTCTGCAATCCCCTAGACGAAAACAAGCAGTTAACCCATGTAGTGCAGGAACAGCCCCACTGCATAGGAAATATTTTTTTTCCCCAGAGTTCTTCTTTAACTACTTCCGGACTGCCCAGCTAACCAAGGCAGCCCAGCTACCTGTATGTTGTTCGCTTCTTCCAGGTCTGGGTCGTGCGTGCGCCCCCGGCGACCTGCTTCTACTGTGATTGGACACAGCGGGAGCCAATCAGTGGGTCTGGCGGATGCGATGTCCGCTGGGCACCCAGCGATCATTCGTAGAGAGGCAGAACGGTGGTCTGCCTATGTAAACAAGGCAGATTAGCGTTCTGTCAGCGGGGAAGAGGAAGATCTTGTGTTCCTGCTAAGCAGTAACACTGAACACTCTCTTTCCCCAGTCAAAACATCCCCCACACAGTTAGCAAGCACCCCCTAGTCCATAAATCTATCCCAAAGTTTGTAGACCTGATAACTTTTGCTCAAACCAATCAACATACGCTTATCATCGCACAACCGCGTAAAAAATGCTCTGGTCATGAAGGTGGTAAACCATCCAGGGCTGAAGTGGCTAAATATCAGATACTGCTTGCATGAAAAAAAAATTATATTTAATGATATATTAATGAATTCAGTGCTGCATTCATTTGTGTCTTTTATACCGTAACTGCCTAGAGTTTAGCTTTGATATATCCATGGATACCATGCAACTTTGTAAATATACTGCTGTTACTTCTACCTTTTCTTTACTTGTGCTTTTGAGAGCTTTTCTTGCAGGCCAAGGTCAGCGTATAAACATCTTTGTTTGTGTCTTGTAACTAAGGAAAAAAGAATGAGAACAGGGAAGGTATCTGCTGCAGATACCAGTTTGATCTAATATCATCACTGTTAGGAGCCATAAATAATGATTCTGATCATGCCATTACTGAAGAAAAATATCACAAACTGCTTTAGCAGGCAAGACCTGCATAAGTTTTGGTAAGTCTTTCTTATCTTTCTTCCTGCTATGATCTCAGACAACCGATAGTGGAAAACGAATGCACATTTAGAGGGGTCCCTGATACCTTCCTTGTCACCGATCCTGGTCTGGAGACATGTTCTGTCTACACCATCGCTTGACAAATTGCTTTCAAGGCTTTGTTGCTACCAAGAGGGCCCCACTACATCCAATGGGGGCCAGACTCGAATTCCCCTTCTTCCTTTTACACACTCTATGCTCTATATATATCACCATCCTAGATAGGATATAGATCAGAAATAGATCTGAAATCTATTTCTTCTAACTGAATTAGTTCATTTATTAACTATCTACTATATACCTAGATAGGTTATAGGTTTAGATAGAGTTAGTATGTGTTTTGATAGGTACATTTGGTTGCCACACTACAGTGTGGCTGTCATTGTTTGTTAGATAAAAGCATAGTTTGCTCACTGTACTCAGTGAAGATGCATTCTGCTAGTCAGGTCTGCTCTGTGTGTTCAGCTGCTGCCAGTCTGATAGCTCCCTCTGCATCCAGAGAGCTTGAGAAGTTTCTGGATGAGAGGTGTGGAGCCATGCAGATGGCAGCATGAATAATGATACAGCCCTGGCCTATCCCAGAGAGGCTCTGATAGCATGCTGAGAGACTGTATATATTCTGTGAGTACACTAAGCTCTGGCTTTTCCTGGAGAGGATTAGTCCAGTCTTGAGGGCACGCTGCGCCCCCAGGCAATGCTGCTATGTCTGCTGTCGTGAGGCCTCAGGTGGGCGAACTGAGGGTCTGGATGCTGAAACCCCAGAGCCTAGAAAGAGCTGACTGATCAGGGCTGTCCGCTGAAGATCTAGTCTGGAATCACTGGAGTAAGGTGTCGCTTGGAAGTTGGAAGCAGGCAACCAGCTGTCCTTGGACCTTGTGTAAGTACAGACCTTCTAAGAGATCTTGGGGACCATTGTGCTTTTGCCACAGCTCTGGTGCTAAAGAAAGTCAGCTGTGGGTCTAATTAATAGGGACACTGGCTGGAGCTTTGTCCAGCTAATCTTCTACTTACAGGGTCTCTGCTCTTGTGGCTCTAAGATAGGAGGTAGTAGTTACTACTACCTACCTTAAAGCCTACTTTTTTCTTTAAAGCACGGACCTTAATATAGCTTATTCAGAAAGAATACCTAAGTCCTTACATAGTTCTTGTTTTTGAAGTATCCCACCTACTTCCCTCAACCCTACCCAAGTTCTCCAAACGTAGAAACCACAAAAACAACACCCCTAGACTGGTCAATAAAGAAACATGAATGAGCCTGTGTGCCTGGCTGTGGGGCAAAGGTTGTGGGGAAAACATGGACAATACGAGAGTAGTAATACATATAAAAATAGGTGATGGTGCCACCTGGTGGCGGGAAAACAAACTCCTAAGACCACCTTACACTCTGTGCAGTTGTGTCTAGACCAGCCTTTCTCAACCTTTTTTTAAATAAGGAGGAACCCTGGGCATCAAAGCATGCTAAAATGCAAGTGATATGATGTAAATTAAGCCTGATGTTCCTCAGGATCAGTGATGAGTTTGGGCATGTTCGGAGTTGTATCCAAACCCACATGTGTAAGCCTGCCAAGAAGCTGTAACCTGTATGGGGCAATCATCTGCGGCCGGGGAACCCACAGCCCCAGAGCTGCACATATACAAGGGGTGTGAATACATGTGGTTGCAAGGCGGGGAATGCTTTGGTCGAAGATGATTGGAGCTAAGAGGTGACCTCTTCCTGACGAGCTTGCACATGTAGATTCGGATCCTAGTCCAAGCATGTCCAAACATGTCCAAGCTCATGTCCAAGCTCATCACTAATCCTGAGGAAAGTCAGGTTGGATTCACACCACATCCACTGCATTTAGCAATGGATGTGGGGTAAATCCAGGGTTTGAATTTGATTAGCTGCTAAATTTAATGGTTTGTATTTGATTGGCTGCTAGCCAGTGCTGTTTCTAGGGAAGAACTGGGTGAAGGAAATTATCATTTTTTGTATCCAAAACTGCAGAGAATAATCAGAAGGGTATAAAGAGCAGAGTAACAGTTTATTACTATTTTTGTCACAAAGGTGCGCTTATTTATAATGGGCTGTGCCAGCTTGCGGTATAGATTCTGGAGAGGCAGTGTCTCCAAGGTAAACTGTTAAGTATTAGTTTCGTTCAAGTTAAATGTGAAGTGGCAGAATGACGCAGAGAGACCCATCATGGAACAGCGTCTTCTTCCCAGCGACAAGTCACAGTTCCTCTTCTCAGTGTTCCTTTCCACCTCCATCTTTCCTTTTGCTGTTAATTTTTATGATGCGTATTTGCATATGACTTTGATCTGATAACAAGACGCAGGGCAGGTTGGCTTTTTTCTGCAATTACTGTGTGTTCTCAGAGTTTTTTTCCTCTCTAAATGACACTTTGCATCAGAAATACTCAGCCTTACTGAAAGCAGGAAGCAGAAAATTAAACATCTTGCTCTGCCACCCTGTCTTGTCAGCTTGATTATACATCTCGCCTTGGTTCTGTTCTAATTTAATTGAAGTACTGACATGATTTCTGCTTTCTTTGGAGTTTGTTGTGTGCTTTTGTTATGTCCGTGGACAGCTCTATGAGAGGTGCATTATGGGATTTAACTGTTAGGCTGCAGGGTTTTGTTAGTATCAACTTACAGGGAAGAATGGATAGTAATAATAGTTGTACTTTCATCTTTTTCTGACACCTTGTCATACCTAATAACCTAATTAGAACCATTTTGTCTTGCTGTGCAGGCATATTTCGGATGGCCTCGATTTTGATTCCACGCCCTCTGAAAACAGGATGTGCTCTGCAGTATGAACTTCTATCAGAAAGTTCTGGGTTTTATCTTTAATGAACTGGATTTTGAGTTTTTTAATTCTTTCTATGGCTTTGCACAGAATACCATCTTGCTCCTGTTTGGAATAGACAACTGTGATCATTTTATAGATGTAGCACCCTGGTGTTCAGGCAGGGTTGCTAATAAATTTAGTTTGTCGAGTATTAATAATCCTGGCTGATTGTTAGAGAGGAATCAGTGGCTCTTCTAACTATGAATTGCTGTACCTTCTCTCTTTTGTCACCAGGTGGTGCTTGCTGGTGGCATTAGATTGACAGGGGTGTAGTAAGGTCAGACTATGGATGGATGAGGTGTCTCAGCCAATTGGCAGGGGTTTCTTTAGTCCCTTGGCCTGCTGGGAGAGCCTGATTATTTGGGTGGAGTCAGGTGATCAGAGTTCTGTGCCACCTGGACGGCTGTCTGGGTGGATATGTGGTATGTCGCCCCGGGTTGCTAGGCCAAGCTAGAGGCCTATCCCAGGGACACCTGGCTGCCAGGCTGTCTGAGGCCTATCCAGGAGCAAGAGAAGCAGCGTAGGGTTGAGAATGCAAGATTGGAGTCCAACCAAGTTCTGAAGGTTCAGCCGGACGGGGAACCAGTTGGGGTCGGAGGTAGAGGGGAAGCTGTCGCCACTAAGGGACCATCCACCTTGTTACCGGAGACTACAGTGAGTAAGCTGGAGCCAGTACCTGAGCAGTCTTCTCACCAGCCAGGGATGGTGAAGGAGGGGGAAAGCTTCAGTTGGTGCCAAGCCAGGGACCCAGCAGGACAGTGGGGGTGACGCTTGAGGAGCATCCAGTGTCAAGCCAGGGACCCAGCAGGACAGGTGGGGGTGACGCTTGAGTAGCATCCAGTGTCAAGCCAGGGACCCAGCAGGACAGCAGGGGTGATGCTTGAGGATAATCGAGTCCCAAGCTAGGGACCCAGCAGGAAAGCGGGGGTGACGCTTGAGTATACATCGTGCTAGCTGTGGAAGAGCTCAGGAGATCCAGTGGCGATTGGATCTCAAAGTCTAGTGAGATACTGGGAGCTCAGTGAGTAAAAGTCTACAGCGAGAGACTGTAGTGCAAGAGAAGAACTATTCCGTGTTGCCAATAGTTAAGTACAACTACCGTTAGTGACTGTTACAAGATTCGTTGCCATAGGAGACAGCGGACCTACCTATACAGTAGTGTTATCTGGCTGGAGGCCTTCCACTGTATAGCTGTCTATCTATAGAAGTCTCGGAGTCTGCCAATTATCATTGCATCTACTTAACGGTGCCCTGGCCCTAACCCTCTCTCCTACAAATCTGTTAAGAGACAATAAATCTCTTTTGCATTCAAAAAGTGTCCGGCGCCCATCACTCCATCTTGCATCACACCCACCATGCCTGGTAACCCACTCTACAAAGATGGATGTCAGTTATCCCTGACTCTGGAGGTCACCATTATGCCTTTTGGAGGTCCAGGACCTTGCTACATACTATTGTGTGGATGATTTCTGTTTAAGTGTTTGCTTAGCGCTCCTTCACACCAATACAATTTGTCCTGCGATTTGACAGTTCAAAATCGTATGACAAGTCGCACCCTATTTTCGGCAATGGGAACGTTCAAATCGCTGCAAAACAAGTTGTAGCGACTTTGAAAAAGTTTCCTGCACTTTGACTTCTGTTAAATGAAGTCACAAGCCACAATGAAATCGGAGATTCAAATCGTAATGATCTGCAGCGTTCAATTTCAAAACCACACTGGTGTGAACCAACGCTTAAAGAAGAATTCCAGACATAGTATATTTTTATGTAGCGCTACCCCAAAAAAGGGCTGCTGTTTGATGTCCCAGGTTCTATTCCCACTGGTGCAGCAGCCAGGCAAACGGCAACTTCCTCTGAATAAGGAGAGCATAGTCTAGGAGTTGCCTTTTTAACAGTTTATTGCAGGTTAACTTGGATGAGGACTAGGGAGCTGTGGGATACTCCAGAACATTGCACGTGAATATGAGGGCACTATCCCCCTAGCAACAGCTTCTTAGCTCAGTCATCCAAATTATACATGAACATGAAGTGGGCAGCACTGGTACACCATTTGCAATGTCCTAGGCCAGGCAAGCCTTAAAGTGGCTACAAAGTCACTGCGCATAATTACTGGAACCCCCTGTGTTATAGCAAGATATACATGCAGTGTTTGTGTTTAACATTATGCAGCTAAATACCTTATTTCAGGGCACTGCTGTGCGGTCACGTGATCACCCGCCGCTCTCCTTTCCTGATCTGAGGACTACAGTGGGTGGGGCTGAGATTCCCCTCTGATGTTAGCTGGGAGGAGAGGAGGAGAGCGATGGGAGGCCACGTGACCTCACAGCAACACTCTGAAATAAGGCATTTAGCTGCAAACGTTTTAAAAAATACAGACACTGCACTGTATATCTTGCTATGATGAGGGATTTCCTGTAATTATGTACAGTGACTTTACAGCCACATGATATATCAGCTGGAGGGGAGGCAAGGGGTGGGCAGCAGATGGGCTCTGACACTGACTACCGAGCTGACAGGCAGGGGGGGGGGGGGAGAGGCTGCGGCATGTAAACTGACCACGGTATCATGGAGCAGCAGCCATGATTACCATGGTCACTAAGGGGGACAGAGGAACAGGCAGGATCAACCAGGTAATTTAAAGCATAGAATTGGACAAATGACATTGCAGAAGCACTGTGTGGTATATCTTGCTTTAAAGGAACTGGATCATTTTTTTTTTTTTTTTACGGTTAGAACCGCCTTAACTGAATGCAGCAGGGGTTGGAAAATAAGGACTGCGCTCATAGGCGTGCGCACAGGGTGTGCCAGGTGTGCCTGGGCACACCCTAATCGCCTTGTGTGGTGCATATTCCCCCCTGTTTAGACCACTGATATTTCATCCCCCAAAAAAATGTTACAAAAGAAAATTATTATTTTTTTAATAAAATAAACAAAATTACACTGTCCACTGCCCTACTGACACCATCAGTACATATACACATGCATATGTATTTGAGCTTTGGGGTGCACACCCTAATGCAAGAGGCTGCGCACACCTATGACTGCGCTCCCTTCTCCTTGAGATCAGTAATCACGGTGTTCCCTGGGCTTAGATGTCACCCTCAGACTCAAGCAGGCAGACTCCCCTGCAGCACATCCAGATGAGATCCTCAGTGGCACACCTCTTTTGGTTTCCCAAGAGGTGGTAGGCAGATGCCCCCCTCCCTCTTAGATCAGCACAGCTTGGGCACTGGTGAGCAGGTGGAATCTGAAACAGGCAGGCAGCCCCCCCCCCCCCCCCCCATTTGATAAAGAAAAATGCTCTCTGGGGTTCTAAACTATTTACTGTATACACTCTCCAACCACCATCAGGACACATCTCTTCAGGGATTGGTTGGAGCTGCATAAATATTCAGGCTGCCACTATATTCTGAAAATCTCCAGAAAACAGAGGGAAGCAGTTAAGACTGCAGAAGTCAGAGCAGCCCAAAGCAATCATACACGTTGCTCTGCTGATTACAGGACAGCCAAAAATAAATTTGCCTAACCAAAATCTAGCAACTTAGTAGGAGGATTCTACATTTTAAATCGTGGACCAATGTACCTATGCTATGTATATACCTTATCTAGCCAATGCCCCTGTAAGCTGGAAGTCACTAAAATAAACACCACTATTCCAATGATCTCCACTTGCTTCAGTGTCCTGTGCTGAGTGGCTGTCCTAATGCAGTGTGATTATAGGAGGTCAGCTGCTCAGCATCGGTGCCATTCAGAGATTGCTGTACATATTCTGAATGAATGTAAAGTGGTCCCTGATTGGACGAGGTAGAGAGGTGGGTGATGTTACACTCTCCACCTCATCCAATCAGAAAACATTTCCAGCATCCTGGGACATCATCTAGGTAAGGTATATACATACAGTACATTGAAAAAGATCAACAGGTATTTTTTTTTTCGCATTTATTGAACAGACATAATAAAATATATTTTAGTTCATTTCATCTGTGTTTTTCAATGCTTTTATTTTTTACCTACATGCTGTGACACAATTTATGCCATTTGGTTTGTAATATATGTAGATAAAATACTACAAAGAAAAGAAAAAAATATAAATCTAAACTGAGTACAGCATAATGTACACATCCAGTTGTGGCAGATACGGAAATGAAGAAACTGTTCATAGCCTGTGAGATGGTGATGGGGCTTGGTATGTGTCCGTGGGCACCATTCTGCTCTTTGAGAAATGCAGTTTTGGCAGAGAAATAAAGTAGAACATTTATAAAATATCAGTGGATCGGATCGGAGGATACATAGCTGGCATACTAACAACTCCAGAATCTTTCACTCTACTGAAGACATGCAGTTTTCAGTTCAGGTATTTTAAGGGGAACTTACTTAGGAAGAAAGTAAAAGTTAAGCGATGGTTTAAAGAATCACCATCCACTAATCCACCAATGACTTTTTCGAAAGACCTTAGTCAAAAAATTCAGTGTGTGCATATGTGAGAATATTGCAGCATCTGCATTACTTTAACTGACAATTGCGCGGTCATGCAACGCTGTACCCAAATACAGTTTTTGTACATGTTTCCCACAAATAGAGCTTTCTTTTGGTAGTATGTGATCACCACTGCATTTTCTTTCTTTTTTTTTGCTATAACCAAAAAAACAATTTAAAAAAAAAAACAAACAATATTTTTTACATTCTGCTATAGAACTTAACCGATAAAATTTTAAAAATCAAATTTCTGCAGAAATTTAGACCAATATGTATTCTGCTACATATTTTTGTTAAAAAAAATCCCAACAAGTGTATATTGATTGGTTTGCGCAAAAGTTATAGCATCTACAAACTATAGGATTTATACTGGAATTTTTTTTTTTATACTAGTAATGGTGGTGATCAGCGACCTATAGCAGGACTGCGATATTGCGGTGGACAATCTGATACTAACTGACACTTGACACTTTGTGGGGACCAGCGACACTAATACAGTGGTCAGTGCTAAAATTATGCACTGTCACTGTACTAATGACACTGACTGGGGAAGGGGTTAAACATCTAGGGCGATCAAAGGGTTAAATGTGTGCTAATATCAGTGTTTTTGTGTACTATGTGAGGTCCTTTTACTAAAGGATGTGATGGATTTTCGCAGGGAAAGAAAATCCATCACATTCCCAATGATAGGACAGAGTTTACATATGCAGAAGTTTGTCCAGCCTCCCTCCTCGACTATCAGTGGAGACATTCATTGGCTGGCACCCGTTGATCGACTTCTGCTGTGACTAATCACAGCAGAAGCGGCAAACTCCCCCTACCCAGAAGTACAGCATTGTGTGTATATAAATGTGATTCTGCACAGAACGGCCGCCCCGTAGCAGTAAATCTGCTATAGAGTGTTTGGCAAGTGGTTAAAGTTTGTTTAGATCTCCACCAGTGATGAGCCATCGCCAAAGCTATTGTACCCTGTAATATTGTGGTTCTGTTGCCATATTGTTTGGGAACTGTAAATGAGCACCTTGCCGCTGTCTTCCACGTGTTTTTTGTTGCATCTACTTATCCAAATAATAATTGTGCCGTCTTCCTCGGTCTCTGTGTATCTTTACTACATCTTGGGTACCAATAAACTGGCCCCACCCAGGACACTGCTCTATGCACACTATACATTAAATCAGCCTTTTTCAACTAGAGTGCCGTGGCACCCCGAGGTGTCTTCTGGGCTCTTCAGGGGTGCCTTGGCAAAATGCCTAAAAATTGCCCAAAAATTGTCAACAAACCAGAGGGTGTATCAAGACTGCCTTTTTTGTTACACAAAGCCACAGGGTTTTAATGTGTAGCATTACAAGTGTGGGCATTGTGTTGGCCAGCTGCTGGTGTCTGAACAACTGATGATAGCATAGTTTGATAAGAAGGATGTCAGGAGCCTGAGGACATCCTTGTTTGCCCCTTACCTGCCCCTCCTGTCAACACTGGGGTCACGTTAGCTGATTGAGGGAGAGAAACCAAGGTAGAAGAGAAAAGCTGGAATGCTAGTCAGTACCAGTGTGCAAAGGTACATCGCATTTTTAGAATAAATAATCTCTAATGTTGGGTGTCCTCCTTGTGCAGATGCCACTGCACACTGTTTTATGTAAAACCAGTGATGGCTGGTGCTCAAAATTTTTTGGGGGGGGGTGCAAACAAACTGAAAAATTCTTAAAAAAAACCCATCAATCGCAGCCACTGTGCTATCAAACGCTGCCACTGTGAACATCAGTTGCTGCCACTGTACCATCAAACGCAGCCACTGTGCCCATCAATTGCCACCACTGTGCCATCAAATGCAGCCACTGTGCTCATCAAAGGCAGCCACTGTGCCCATCAAATACAGACACTGTGCCCTATCAAATGCTGCCACTGTGCCCCATCAAATGCTGCCACTGTGCCCATCTTATGCAGCTACTGTGCCCATCTTATGCAGCCACTGTACCCCATCAAATGCAGCCTCACTGTGCCGCATCAAATGCAGCCTCACTGAGTCTCATACTTACCGCACAGGCAGCTCCGCTCGGGCCGGAGCTGCCGATGTCACTTCTGGTTTCCCTGTGGAACAGGGAAACCGGAAGTAACCTCTTAACCTGAACAACAAAGCTCCCGCACGTAGTAATACTATGGGCAGAAGCTGTTCGGTGCTTTGGAATGCGCCACAAAGCAGGTCAAAAGCCTGCAAATGAAGCGCCTCATCTGCAATCTCGTGATTGCATTGACGTGGTGCTTCCCATAGTGCACTGTGTCCGGCACTCGAAACAGTGCACCTAAAGAACATTTTTTTTTCTATTTTTTTTTTTAAAGTGGCCTTTTTTTAAAAAAAATTATAATTTTTTTTTTTTTTTTGTGACTGCTGGCTGGGGTGGCAAAATTGTGCAACATTTTAAAGGGTGCCTTGACAGAAAAAAGGTTGATAGCCATTGTATTACATAATCCATCATCCATCTCCAGACCAAGCAAGAGGGGGTGGCTACACTCCCACATACAGTGGGACCATGGAGAATGAACATAGCCACCCTCTAACAGGAAGTTCGATCACAGCAGCAAAAAAAAAAGGCATTTTGGGGAGGCTGAGAGCGATAGAAGGGACTTTTTTGAGTTAAAAAAATTGTTTTTAAAACCAGAGTTTAGTGTCACTTTCATATCCTTTTGGAATCATTTTGGAAAATGTTTTCTAAGATCTTTCCCCCCCCCCCCCCCCATCTATGTAAATTCATTTGAAAACCTTTTCCTCTTCCACTATGTAATTAGCAAACGTGCCACAGAGGACTGATAAAGAAAGGAATAAAACAAATGTGCGGAATTGGAAAGGTCAGCGCCCAGGCTTGACAAGTTTATAAATGAACGGTACGTTTCATTATAAACTGTGTACTGCGCCCAACCTAATCTGTTCCAGAAAAAGTAATAACTACTGTTTCAAAGGATCTGCGTTCTTTTGTGTACATGTACCGCTGGTGTAATTATAAGGCTTCTAAAAATAAATGTCAGAGCTCACAGTTTGATCCCATCCTATCCTACATTTCTCAGAGTCTGTTGTTTCAAGTGTGAGATGTGAAAACTTCAATTCTCTTTCTATATGAGAGCTCCTCACACTAATGAAGAGACTAGGTGCTCAGGTTACTCTCCTAGAATCAGCGATTCCTCCATCATCAAATGCTCCCTACTCTCACTCTCTCTTTGAAATTAAACAGCCTGTGCTGCAGACATTAATACTACTGCTTATTTTGTTTACCGAGGAAACGTTTTTTGTTTTTTTTTGGGGGGGGGTTTCTTGTTTTTTTTGTTTTTTAGATGATAAAAGCGCATTGCAGTCAGATTCTCTAGAGAGCAACAACCTCCTCAAATCAGACCACAACCAAAGCAAAATAATTAGCGAGAAAGCCAAAGACAAAGAGGTTTGCAGGAGAGAGGTTATTGCAACGGAGTTTGTTACAATTCAGCATCTAAGGGACGGATTAAAGACTACACAAATCAAACCGGGGATGTGTTGTTATTAATATCTCCCCCCGGACCTTGTGCTGCTCCTTGCTTTCCTAGACTCTTACACCATCATGAAATATCTTAGGAATACCTTGTTTAACAGGCATCTGCACAAAGCTCACGCCGAGGGACTCTTTAGATATGGCCGGTTTAATACAGGGTTTTTTCATCACATTTAAGAAGGGCTTGCCGTTTATTTTGCCTATAATCTAATTTTTGTTTTAGTGCTGGAAAACAGAAGGTTGCAGAAGGGAACATTGTAAATAGAGGGAAGGATCTAAGTGCGTTCCCTTACCATCTGTGCCTGGCCTTCTGCTGGTCGGCTCACTACATAAATGGTCTCCAAGCAAAAATAACTGTTTAATTGTTCTGATTTGCCTCTGGTAAAAGAATTCTGGAACACACTCTGTAATCTGCTCACTGTCACATCCTAAAAGAACACTGCATATCACAAGACACTACAAATATGTTGTATTTTGTACAGCTGAATTACCTGTAGTCTTTTATACCCTCCACCCTCCTTCATCCTTGTTTTCTTTATGTACAGTTTTGCATGAAAAAATGTAAAGAACTTTCTTTCTGTGACCAAAAATCTATGTTTTATTCTCGGTGATGTCTCCTCATCCTCTTCATGTGCTATTTTGGTTGCTGGAGGGTCCTGTGCGGTACATAACATCAAAGTTGACGCTGCACTTCACATACTGACATTAACAGGTCGCTCTGCTCCAAAAGCGAGAGCAGCGACAACCAGTCATCTATGGTGGAAACTGCCGCCCCCGTTCATGTACAAAAAGTTGGAGAATGAATTCTGCTAAATCTGCTAAAAAGTCACAAAAATAAGAAAGAAAGTCAATAGCCTGGAGCAAAAGTGCAACTTGAAGGAAGGCCAGCATGACTTGTGTGGTCAGAGAGGCGGAGAGAATAGTGCTGTGATCGGGGAGGTATTCACTTACCTGGATTGGTGGGTCTCGAGGAAAGGGGGGTGTCCTATGGGGGTAGAGGGGCGGAGGTTCTTGTTGGAGCCCAGTTGGAGCTTCTCACAGCATCAGGAAGGTTTCTGCTGAAAAAAGGACAAAAAAAGGTGGTCTATGAGTGATTTGGACGTCCTGTTGTGCCAGCTCCGAGCTGAGGCTGTGGCCAGAGGCGCTGGCTGGCTCCGGGCTACTGTTGCAGATTTATTTCAGGAGCCCAGCCAGGCCTCTCCTACTTCAGCTACTGGCCCCTCTCATGGTTGCACACGTGCTAGGAGGTCCAGGCTGCCTGACCGTTTCAGTCCTGAGGCGACTTCTGGCATCGGCAGCCGTTCAGGGAGCCCTTCTAAGGACCCTCCTACTCAATTGGCCAAGTAGAAGTCTGCTCCTCCCAGCTTGACAGTCGGGAGGAATCCCCATCCACAGCAGACCCGGGGTGACGGCCCTACGTCTGAAGCCTTTTCCTATCCCCCCTCTGCTTACCATGTGGCCAGTGCAGCCGCCTCTGCAGGCTCTCCGTGGGCGGAGAGGGAGGCTCGGCATGGGAGAGACTGCTCGGCGGGTGCTGGCTTGGTTCCCGGAGTGGCCATGGCCTCCAGTTCCAGAGGGCATGGACAGCAAGGATCCCCAGAGGCGTCCCAGCATGGTGGTGATCGCGGCGGGAACGATGGAAAACGGTCGCTGGCTTGTTAGGCTCCCCCTGCCCTGAACAGAGCCCAGCGTGGCTGCCAGAGGCTACAGGCCCAGGTCTCCAGTCCGGCGCGGGCCTTGGATCCATTTTACACTATCAGGACAATTTTTGGGTGTTGAGCCACTGCGGGGATCGGTCTTGTCTCATATTGTTGGCCACGTTACAACAAGTCTTTCGTGTTTTTGGGGTCTGTTGGCGCATGGTAAGACGGAGGGTCCCACTTCGGAATGGAAGTTCTTGGGGATCATTATTGATGGCAACTTGATGGAATGCTGGTTGCCGAGCGATAAGCTTGGGGACCTTTGGGTTCGGTGGCCGGGGTGGTTTGGCGTTCCAAGGTGCAGTTGCAGGAGTTGCAGTCCTTGTTGGCTAAACTCAATTTGGCATGTTGAATTATGCCCATGGGGGAGTGTACTGCTGGCGGCTGCCACTGCTGGGGTCAAGGCACCACATAATTTTGTCCGTATTAAACCGGAGCACCGGGAGGACTTGAGGGTGTGGGATATGTTTTTGATGCAGTGAAATGGTAGGTCTTTCTAGATCTGGATGCCATCAATTCATTGTCAGCTTCCTCCTTGCCTGTGGTTCCACCCTCACTGTGCAGGCAGCAGAGAGATTACATCATCTCTCTGCTGCATGACTCAGACTGGGAAATGGGAAGTGTCAATCCCCATTCCCCACCTTAGCAGGAAAGTGACAATCTGCAACTTGTGTCAAGTGAAGTGACAATCTGCACATTGTGGCAAGTGGACAATCTGCAACTTGTGGCAGGTGACGTGGCAAGTGGGCAATTTGCAACGTGTGGCAAGTGACAACCTGAGAGGTGAGTCAGGAGGAAGTAGAGAGGAGACATTGCTGGAAGTGGCAGAAGACGAGTCCCCCCTCTGATGTTGGAGCAGTTGGGCTATCCAGACCATACTGAAGTCGGCGGTACATGCTGTCAAGACCCGGATACCAACATTTTGTCCCTGCAGAGGGTGAAATCTGCAAGTCCATAAGACCTTGCCATAGAGGAGGTCCAACAATTGGGGTAAGCGCACACCTATTACTCTCTTTTCTGCAATCAATGTACATCTGATAAGAATTACTTCGGCCCATCAGTCCTCATGAATTGGTGATGAGACATACTAAGCGGACTTTTCCTTCTTATCTAGATTATTTTATTATGGACTGATCATAAGTGGTTTTGGTGTATGATTATCGATTTTCAGCATATATTTTTTGTTGTATTTTTGGATAAGGATTTTATGCACTTATTGTTATTTTGGTTGGGATTCACACACCTATTGTGTCTCCTAAGCACTTTCTAATTCATATCATCACTGCTAGCGCAATTAAGTTTTATTTATAAGTGACAACCTGCAACTTGTGCCAAGTGGACAATCCACAATGTGTGGCAGGTGATGTGGCAAGTGGACAATCCGCAATGTGTGGCAGGTGACGTGGCAAGTGGACAATCCGCAATGTGTGGCAGGTGACGTGGCAAGTGGATAATTTGCAACGTGTGGCAGGTGATGTGGCAAGTGACAATCCGCAACTTATGGCAAGTGGACAATCCGCAATGTGTGGCAGGTGACGTGGCAAGTGGACAATCCGCAATGTGTGGCAGGTGATGTGGCAAGTGGACAATTTGCAACGTGTGGCAGGTGACGTGGTAAGTGAACAATCCGCATCTGTGGCAGGTGACGTGGTAAGTGGGCAATTTGCAACGTGTGGCAGGTGACGTGGCAAGTGACAATCCACAACTTGTGGCAGGTAATGTGGCAAGTGGACAATTTGCAACGTGTGGCAGGTGATGTGGCAAGTGGACAATCCGCAATGTGTGGCAGGTGACGTGGCAAGTGGACAATCCGCAACTTGTAGCAAGTGACAATCCGCAACTTGTGGCAGGTGACGTTGGCAAGTGACACGCTGAGGGCTCCCGCTGATTCTGCATTATGGTGAGTTGAACTATTTCATTTTATATAACAATGTAATAATAGAAATAATGTGTTTCAATCATCCTGACACCATACCAACCATGGTGCCGTGATGATTAAAACGCCAACATTCATTGTTCATTTTTTTTTGGGGGGACGACAACATTATGCTATGGGGCCCTGTGATTTCTAGTTACGCCCCTGCCCGTACCCTAGTTGTTTGTGGGATCTTGTTTTGCCACCATAACTGGGTTGATTCGGAAGTCGGTAGCAGATTCTACGTGGCAGGCCTATGAGCGGGTTTGGCATGAGTGGCACGATCTGGTAAGTACCGTTGAGGGTTGCTTTAGAGAAGAGGATAGGATACATGTGTTGCTGTATTTTCTACGTGAGAACTGCGAGGAGGGGGTGTCTGTCGCTTTGGTTAACTGGAAGATGGCAGGTCTGGCCTTTTTTCAAAATGGCGGGAATAGAGGATGTTACGAAGGCTTTTATTGTGCGTATGGCCCTGAGGGGTTATAGGAAGGGTCAAGACAGGCCGGCTTCCCGGCGACCTGTGTCGTTGGGTATGTTGGGAGTGTTGGTGGGAGTTCTTTCCCATGTCTGTGTGTTTTTATTCCCTTGAGGTTCAGTTGTTCAGGACAGATTTTGTCTTGGCCTTTTTCTGAGCTTTGTGGGTGGGTGAATTGGTTAATTCTTCCAAGGAGGTGGTTGCGGTGTTAGATGTGGCAGACGTGTCTATGCAGGGTGATGCGGGGCTAGGGTGGTTCTTGGAGTGGCGCGCCTGTCACTATGCCTGGACGTCGTGGTAAGGGCTTGGTTGTTGCTGTGGCCTGCTGGGCCTGGTCCTTTCCTGATCCACGAGGATGTGTCTGCGCTGTCACAGTACCAGTTTGTGTCTGTGTTCAGGAAGTGTTGGTTGACGGGAGGTCTTTTGCAAGGGGAATATTCCTTGCATTCTTCTGTTGGGGTTTGAGCGACCAGATCCTACAGTGTATTGGTCCTTGGGAATCCCACCGCTTTCGCTTGTATGTATCTCTGCATCTTCTTTAACCTCCCTGGCGGTATTCCCGAGTCTGGCTCGGAGTGAAATTTCAGAACCAAAATCGGTAACCCCGAGCTAGACTCGGGATCGCATCGCAGGATCCAAGAAGAGCTTACTTACCTTGTCCCCTGGATCCTGCGATATCTCCCCACAGTGTGAGCGGCTCGTCCTCCGCTCGATTCATCACAGAGCCTAGCTCCGTTCCCTGCAAGTGTTGCGACGCACGGGGACGGAGAACGGCGCCAAATTCAAAAAGTGAAACACACACAATACATACAGTATACTGTAATCTTATAGATTACATTACTGTATGAAATTATTTCACATCCCTTTTGTCCCTAGTGGTTTCTCCAGTGGCCTGCATGCAGTTTTATATTATAAAAACTGTTCTTTCTGCCTGGAAACTGGGGATTGTCCATAGCAACCAAAACCGTCCCTTAACATCAAAAGTGGTTTTAGACCAGCTAGAAAACAGCGATAATAAATTAGAATCACTCGCAGAATTGAGCGATAGTGATTTGTGGGGAGATCCGTCATCAAACACTGAAAAGTAATGACAGCGACAATCCTGCAACTGAGCAAATTTCAGTGTTTTTGATTTGATTGCATTATTGAATAATTTTTATTATTATTATATTATTATTTGGTATAATTATTTATAGTTATTTATTATATTATAATTTATGATTTCATGTTTCAAACTTTATCATACCCGGGATGTCTACTAGACTCTTGTGTGGACAGATTTAAATGAGTTATTCCTAAGAATTACAGGCCTACAATATAAAACGCCAAATTTCCATGCAAAATAATGGTACCGCTTTCAGCATCAAAAATATGAAATAATTATACCGCCAGGGAGGTTAAGGTGGGGGGCCCTTAACGGGGTTTCTTCTCGGTGGTGGAATATGGGAGGCATCTTTTGTCTTGTGTTGTCTGTTTGTGTTGCTGTGGCCTTGTTGGGCCGGTGGGTTAACTGTCGAGGTCTGTATGTGTGGAGGAGGTGTTCATGGTTTCCCTTTACATAGTTACATAGTTACATAGTAGGTGAGGTTGAAAAAAGACACAAGTCCATCAAGTCCAACCTATGTGTGTGATTATGTGTCAGTATTACATTACATATCCCTGTATATTGCGGTCATTCAGGTGATTATCTAATAGTTTCTTGAAGCTATCAATGCTCCCCGCTGAGACCACCGCCTGTGGAAGGGAATTCCACATCCTTGCCGCTCTTACAGTAAAGAACCCTCTGCGTAGTTTAAGGTTAAACCTCTTTTCTTCTAATTGTAATGAGTGGCCACGAGTCTTATTAAACTCTCTTCTGCGAAAAAGTTTTATCCCTATTGTGGGGTCACCAGTACAGTATTTGTAAATTGAAATCATATCCCCTCTCAAGCGTCTCTTCTCCAGAGAGAATAAGTTCAGTGCTCGCAACCTTTCCTCATAACTAAGATCCTCCAGACCCTTTATTAGCTTTGTTGCCCTTCTTTGTACTCGCTCCATTTCCAGTACGTCCCTCCTGAGGACTGGTGCCCAGAACTGGACAGCATACTCCAGGTGCGGGCGGACCAGAGTCTTGTAGAGCGGGAGAATTATCGTTTTATCTCTGCAGTTGATCCCCCTTTTAATGCATGCCAATATTCTGTTTGCTTTATTAGCAGCAGCTTGGCATTGCATGCCGTTGCTGAGCCTATCATCCACTAGGACCCCCAAGTCCTTTTCCATCCTAGATTCCCCCAGAGGTTCTCTCCCCAGTGTATAGATTGCATTCATATTTTTGACACCCAAATGCATTATTTTACATTTTTCTACATTGAACCTCATTTGCCATGTAGTCGCCCACCCCATTAATTTGTTCAGGTCTTTTTGCAAGATTTCCACATCCTGCGGAGAAGTTATTGCCCTGCTTAGCTTAGTATCGTCTGCAAATACAGAGATGGAACTGTTTATCCCATCCTCCAGGTCATTTATGAACAAATTAAATAGGATTGGTCCCAGCACAGAACCCTGGGGGACCCCACTACCCACCCCTGACCATTCTGAGTACTCCCCATTTATCACCACCCTCTGAACACGCCCTTGTAGCCAGTTTTCAATCCATGTACTCACCCTATGGTCCATGCCAACGCACCTTATTTTGTACAGTAAACGTTTATGGGGAACTGTGTCAAATGCTTTTGCAAAATCCAGATACACCACGTCTATGGGCCTTCCTTTATCTAGATGGCAACTCACCTCCTCATAGAAGGTTAATAGATTGGTTTGGCAAGAACGATTCTTCATGAATCCATGCTGATTACTGCTAATGATATCATTCTTATTACTAAAATCTTGTATATAGTCCCTTATCATCCCCTCCAAGAGTTTACATACTATTGATGTTAGGCTAACTGGTCTGTAATTCCCAGGGATGTTTTTTGGGCCCTTTTTAAATATTGGTGCTACATTGGCTTTTCTCCAATCAGCTGGTACCATTCCAGTCAATAGACTTGTCGCTTGTGCCTTATATTTTTCAGACCTGGTGTGCTTGATGTGGATTCTGGGCCACTCGTATGTTCACTGGTGGGCTAAGAGGGCATTGGTTAGGCCGGAAGGCAGACAGTTTACTTTCCCCTGCAGGTAGGCAGTGGTTCGGTGGATCGGGATCCCTTGTATGCTTTGGTCCTGGGTGTTACCGTAAATTCAGCGGTACACCAGGATGGACAGGCCTCCCGATGTGCTGTTACTGCATGTGGGCCGCAATGACCTAAGTATTAGGGCTTCCAGGGAGCTTATTCGAGACATCAAGTGGGACTTTCTTTGCTTGCGGGCAGCCTTCCCGGACACTGTACTAGTCTGGTGTGATATCATTGGCAGGGCAGCTTGGTGGGGGGCCCGGTTGGTAAATCGGATCAACAAGACCAGGATCAAGGTCAATAAGGCTCCATTCACACTAATGCGTTTTTTGATGCATTTAGCATTTTGCAGAAATGCATGGGAATGTTTTAACATGAGTGTATTGTATTGTAATTGTACTCCCCGCCCCCCCCCCCCCCCCCACATTGTAAAGTGCTGCGTAAACTGTTGGCGCTATATGAATCCTGTATTATAATAATAATCAATAATTTATTGAGAATCAAGTGCTTGCTGCCTCTGTACTGTTCCAGCCATCATTTGTCAGTACAAGGCTCTTTACAGAGGACAGAAGTACCATCACAGAGCCCACCTATCTCTGCTGATATGTACGAATAGCCCTAAAGAAGGGGGAGCCCGTTTCTCCAAAACATGTTGGATCAACGTGTTTATTATTGATTCTCAATAAACGACTGTTATCAAGTGTGGCATCACTGAACGCTCTTATTTTCCTATTAAAAAAGGGAAAAGAGAAGTGTTCAATAAAGTTTTTTTTGCTGTAAAACCTCTAAATGTAACTTCTTTTTTCATGTGCATATGCTCATGAAATGTCAGCATTGTCCAGATACTGCTGAATTTGCAACTTAGCCCATGAAAAGGAACTGTCTTTGATTGCTCTCTATTCAAGCAGAACAATGGTACAACAGAACAGTATTCCTTGTTATAAAATGGTTGAACACAATTGTGTAAGATATGAGGGGAGTCTCTGATTGAACTTTTATTTAAGGCTACGTGTTTTTTAGTCACACGTCTACTTGTGAGTAGGGATGGGCGAACAGTTTGGCCCAAGCATAAGTTTGGGCCGAACTTTGGTTGTTTGGACGTTCGGCAAACAAGAACATTATGTGGTGTTCATAGCAAATTCGAAAGCCGCGGAACCCCGTTAAAGTCTATCAGACACTGACATGAAAAACCAAAAGTGCTCATTTTAAAGGCTTATATTCAAGTTATTGTGATAAAAAGTATTTGGGGACCCGGGTCCTGCCCCAGGGGACATGTATCAATGCAAAAAAAAGTTTTAAACACAGCATTTTTTCGGGAGCAGTGATTTTAATAATGCTTAAAGTGAAACAATAACAATTAAATATTCCTTTAACTATCGTGCCTGGGGGGTGTCTATAGTATTCCTGTAAAGTGGCGCAACTCATTGAAAAAAATGGCATGGGTCGTCCCCCCCCCCCCCGTCCATTAGCAGGCCCTTTGGGTCTGGTATGATTATTAAGGGGAACCCCGAACTAAATTTAATTTTTTTAATTGTGTGGGGGTCCCCCCAAAATCTATACCAGGCCCTTCAGGTCAATATAGTGGATATTAAGGGGAACCCTGCACCAAAATTAAGAGGGGGAGATGAGAGAGCGTTCCCCCCCCCCTCCTGAACCGTACTAAGCCACATGCCCTCAACATGGGGAGGGTGATTTGGAGTAGCCCCCCAAAGCATCTTGTCCCCATGTCCACCCAACAGACCGAAAAAAGAAAAAAAAAAAGCAGCAATGGCTCAGTTTCCATGGGAGGCTCCCGCCGAGTGACGCTTCTTCTCGATGACAGCTGTTATATAGGTGAGGGCAGGGCCACTCAGTGATGTAAACGGATGACCCCGCCTTCCTCTGATGTCACGTGGCATCAGAGGGGGGGCGGGGTCACCAATTTACATCACCAGGTGGCCCCGCCCTCAGCTATATAACAGCTGTCACTGAGAAGAAGCGTCACCTGAAGGGTCTGATTTTTCATGTTCATGTCCCATAGCCTTTAGCGGTGTTTGTGTGTTCGTCCAAATTTTTTGCCTGTTCGCAAGTTCTGGTGCGAACCGCACCGGGGGGAGTGTTCAGCTCATCCTTACTTGTGAGGTCCTTTAGGTCCTCCATATCTGTGTGTCAGTCTTTGCAGTAGGTTCCATACTCCTATATTAGATGGAAATGTGATCGTATGTGTACTGAATCTTTTTTTTTATGTTCCTCCCAGATGGTTTATCATGATTGCTGAAAAGTAAAAAAAAAACATATCAGCTTCTTC
This sequence comes from Lithobates septentrionalis, assembly GCA_037952835.1. Classification (NCBI taxonomy): domain Eukaryota; kingdom Metazoa; phylum Chordata; class Amphibia; order Anura; family Ranidae; genus Lithobates; species Lithobates septentrionalis. The sequence goes on from JBBDGP010002838.1 coordinate 1,770,819, forward strand.
ATCTCTAAGAGACTCCGGTGACCTCACCTCTAGAATTTCTCCATCCATATAATGCTTTTAAAGTATATCTAATCCCAGAAACAAACATGTACTATATTCCTGCTTAGCAATCCTTAGACCAGTGGTTCTCAACCTTCCTAGTGCCATGACCCCTTGATAAAATTTCCCAAGTTGTGGGGACCCCTAACAGTAAAATTATTTTCGTTGGTCGCGTTTGCTGGCACAGTGGCGACGTTTGCTGGCACAGTGGCGACAATTGATGGGCACAGTGGCTGCGTTTGGCACAGTGGCAACAATTAAAGGGCACAGTGGCTGCGTTTGATGGCACAGTGGCGGAGTTTGCTGGCACAGTGGCGACAATTGATGGGCACAGTGGCTGCACAGTGGCGACATTTGATGGGCACAGTGGCTGCGTTTGGCACAGTGGCAACAATTAAAGGGCACAGTGGCTGCGTTTGACAGCACAGTGGCGGCGTTTGCTGGCACAGTGGCGACAATTGATGGGCACAGTGGCGGCGTTTGCTGGCACAGTGGCTGCATTTGATGGCACAGTGGCTGCATTTGATGGCACAGTGGCGGCGTTTGCTGGCACAGTGGCGGCGTTGCTGGCACAGTGGCGACAATTGATGGGCACAGTGGCTGCGTTTGATGGCACAGTGGCGGCGTTTTAATTGTTTTTTTTTTTCAGATTTTTTTCAGTTTGTTTGCGCCCCCACTACTGATTTATATATAAACGTCCCGGTTGGTTCCTCAAAAGTGGTTATTCCTTGCCAGTGCTAGATACAAATGTATAGCACCTAAACATGTATCTAGCACTGGCACGGAATGACCACTTTTGAGGAACCAACTGGGATGTTTATATAGTAATGATATGTATTGTTCCATAATAAAAAAAAATGTTGTCATGTCAGCATTTACTTTTAAAAAATCTATGTCTTGATTGCCCTGGTGACACACAGTGCAAAATGCTTTTATAATTACTGTGTCTGACCAAAAATCACAGGTGTTCTTCAGCTTCTGCAAGTGACGTTTCGTCGCCACCCTCTTGGTACACTCGTCCACAGCAAGCGGACTTCGGTGGGTGTAAAAAGATGTTCGCTTGCCGACTTCTAAGTGTAGCCTTACTGCGGACGAGAGTACCAAGATGGCAGCGACAGAACTTCACTTCCGTTCGGTCTCTCCTCTCCAGGAAGTGACATCTCGCTGGCCAAGACGGACAGACTCCGGCAGTAACTTCGGGTCCATCTTGGCCAGCATTCGCGACCCCCTGGCGAATCGGCAATCGACCCCCCAGGGGGTTGCGACCCCCAGGTTGAGAACCGCTGCCTTAGATGTTGTGGCTGCATTTGTTATCTTCTTTTAGGCTTTTTTTTTTTTTAAAGAGAAGTATGGGTTAAAAAAAAACAAAAAACATTTATACTTCCCTAGGTGGATGCAACATTGATCCGATGCTGCATCTGTCCCCCGTCGCTTCTAAAACTACAAACTAAGTGATGAAAGATTGCTGATTGCTCAGCTCTTGGACTTCACCGGCAGAGAGCCGTTGTCAGTCACCTGTTCTGCCCCTCCAGTGCTCACGGGAGCGCTAGGCTGTGTAGGGGGTGGAAACGGCTGGCTCAGGCTCTCAGTGGCTCCCTGAGAGGCTGAGCCAGCTGCCGGTTCAAGTATCTGGGTGAATCCCTACTGTAAAGTCGGGATCAATCCAGAGCCTGAACCGGATGAGCTTTAGCCTGCTGTCGGCTGAATATGGGTCACAGGTGTGCAGAATGAACTGCACTCCTGTGATCCCCAGAAGAAGTATAGCCAAAATAGCTCCTGGTGATCTGGTAGGTAACACACTTTTTGTCCAGACATGACAGTACTTACCCACTATACTGTTTCTATAGAGGGGCAGCACTGTCACCCTTAGGGACAGGACTATGGAACACCTTCTGCTCACTAGCGTCCACACAAAAGTGAAATATCTTTTTTTTTTTTCTATTTTTTCTTTTACAGTTTGCCTTTTAAATATGCCAAAAGTAAATCCAAAATTAAACCTGAGTTGGAAATCTTTAACCACGAGAAAGGAGGTTACAGGGAGCACAGCTAACTTATTGATAGAGACAGGATTTAAATATAGCAAAATAAGTAAAGAGGAAAAGGTAATTAAGCCTACTCATGTGGAAATTACTGATACATAAAAATGTTCCCTAATCTGGCCAATGTTAAATGAAAATTAGAAGCCAGAAGGAAATCTAAAGTCCATCTAAATGACAGCGGTATTTTCATGTACGAATACATTATGCACAGCAGAATTTCTAAACGTGACTCAGGAACACTGTTAAGACTTTATTATTAGACTTTTTTTCAATGACAAGTTGGAGATGGCCCAACTCTGCTGTACAAATTTTAATACTAACAGACAGCCTAATAAGCAGCAGTGTTTTGGCTTCTCCAGTTGCCTCGGTTAATGGTCAGAGCATACTTTTAAACATCTGGGCTTGAGCAAAGAAAATAATTATACCTGTGCAGACCTATGAATACAAGAATTCCATTTAGTAGCTACATTTACTTTGCATCTGACTTCTTCGCTTGAGAGTCAAGAGGTTATCTGAAATCTGCAAGTCTGCAGAGAAATTGCTTTTCCGTTGGAGGCCTTTGGGAAAAAGCTATGGGCCCACCATCTCAAGAATATGACTACAGAAGAAGAGGGGTCACCAGCTGGCCTGAGCTCTGTAGCAAGGAGAAGGGATTTCAGGAAAGATGAGGTAAAGGAAAGTTGGGGAAAATCACTTTTAATTAGAAAGTTCATATTCAGATTGGTGCTCGAACTCAGCGAACTTGTGTCTTCTTACTGCAGCTTTTTGATTTGCTGACAGTTTATATTCTGTTCTCAAATAACTGCCAAGAACTGTTCACATCTAAACTTACCCCCTATGGAGTTTCAGAAAAATAATAATCCTGTGTTTATGCCTTCTAAAATACAAAATCTATATTCTGTCTGCCCACGTATCCTCATTAGCATGTCGTATTTGATCAGGTCTGGATGTAGGAATAATAAAAGAAAGGACGGCTTCCATGAACCAGTAGGAGAGTTCCTTTTTTTATTATTGTCAGTTTGCCAGTTGTGAGGATGCAGTGTTGGAAGTGGGCACAAACCCAGTATGGTTTCCACCAGTTCATGGAGGTTCTAAAGCTAAACTCCAGTTAAAAATATTTGACTATCACTATAAATGCCATCCCGTGGCATACCTGTATTATCCAGTGTTTTCAGCAGCAGCCACTCTGTTGTGCATGAATCCGACATGCAATGTCCCATTCAAAGTAGCCACCGCCTATGGTTTCTGTTCAAGACAATCTTTTGCCATTGCTTTTTCCCTTTCAGCAGGGCTTACTGGTCATATAACCACTATTTTGTAAATTTGTTAGACTTTCCTAGGCATCACTGACATAACCATCTAAGTCCATCTAAAGTGACACTTAAAGTGGTTGTAAAGTCAGAAGTTTTTTTGTCTCAATGCATTCTATGCATAAGATGAAAAACCTTCTGTATGCAGCAGCCCACCTCAGCCCCCCTAACATTTACCTGAGCCCATCTCGATCCAGCAATGTTGCAGGAGAGGCTTCGCTGTCCAGCACTCTCCCTCCTCATTGGCTGAGACAGCAGCACACACCATTGACTCCTGCTGCTGTCAATCAAAGTCAGTGAGCCAATGAAAAGAGAGAGCGGGCGGGGCTGAGCCACGGTTCCATGTCTAAATGGACACACAGAGCAGCGGCTCGGGTGCTACCATAGCAAGCTGGTTGCTGTGAGGGCACTCAGCAGGAGAAAGGGGACCAGGAGCTTCAGCCAGGGACTTGAGAAGAGGAGGATTGGGGCTGCTCTGTGCAAAACCACTGCAAAGAGCAGGTAAGTATAACATGTTTGTTATTTTTAAACAAACAAAAAAAACAAAAACAAGGCTTTAATATTACTTTAAATCGGTTATCCTTGCCACAGCAAGTCCCTGGAATTTGCAGCAAGAAGGTGTGACATCATAAAGATAAATCCTTCTGATTTCTTGCAAAAGAAGGTAATTGGAATGTTTTAGCACAGTGCCAGCTGTACTTGGGGAGTTGGCAGTGAAATCAGGATCAATCCCGGAGTTAAGCTTTAAAGCATAGTAGACAGTCTACTACCTATTGCCTTCTACTTTAAACAAGTAAATATAATATTCTTTCCTATCTGTTTACTAATGCTAGCAGCATAAGGATTAAAAATAGTCAATGTTGCTTGAGAGAGCTTTAAAGTGGTTGTAAACTTCAGTCATGAAATCTGAACAAAGCATATCTATCTGTAGTGTTTACTTATATCACTCCAAAGCTGTAAGTGTGGTTTTTCTCCAGTGCTTCGTTCTTCTGTTTTCAGCATGAGTCACTTCTGAGAATATTTCCTGACACCTGAGTTACATTTGTGATGGGGGAGGAAGCTCTGCACACAGCTTGTCTATTCAGAACACAGCTCTCTATCCTTCCTTCATTCCTGTTTGCTGTGTGGAGGGGGGTGTGTCCCTTTCCTCCAATCAGCTCTCACACACTGTAACTGCAGCTCTCTGCCCCCTCCTCTGTGATACTTACAGATGGAAAAGGATTTTAATACGGTTCTTCCCTTTTGAAGGCTGTAGAGAAGACAAGACTGATAAACAAGTAAAATTTATGTAGGAGGATTTGTTTCATCTCGGTGTATCATCTGAGGCCAGTCACATCACTAGGTATATGAGAGGGTTTACAACAACTTTAAAGTGGTTGTATACCTGCACAAAAAAATTAATTAAAAAACCTGTAAGGAAAAGGCATAATGAGCTAGTATGTACCGCACTTTTTCTATAGGTAAATATTGTTTTTACCTAATCCTGACTAAACCTCCTTTAGACGTTTGTGAAAAGCACTGTGATAAAGTAAATATGTGCAAATTTGAATCTTAGGTTAAAGTTGTGGGAATCTTGGGTGAACGCGTTGATAAACAGACACCTTAAACTTGTGCATATCTCTCAAAAATCGATATCGCTCTATATCCTAAATACAGACCCAGGCTAGCAAACTGACAACTATAGCATTTCTTAGGCTCCTTTCACATGGGGTGGAATTCATCCAAGTGGATCCACCTGCTCAGTGGGGGATCTCTCCGCTGATCCTCGCTAAGCAGGTGGATGACAAGTCCATGCCTGCTCGCTATGCAGAGCAGACATGGACAAAGCCAACTCTCCTCTATAGGGCAATCAGATGGAGATGGTCTGTATGTCCAATTCCCTCCGATTGTCATCTGATTTGATCCACCAAACGGATGGCGAACGTATACCATTCATCTGTTTTTAGCGGATCGGCTGCTGGCAGGTGACAGCAGGCATCCGCTGCCCCATAGAGAACAATGGATAGTCCAATCGAGACCACCTGAAAAAAAAACGGACAGGTGGACCCGTTCAGTCCACTGGTGTGAAAGGAGCCTTAGGCCCCTTTCACGTGGGCGTTCCATTTCCATTACATCAGTTCAGTCACTTTTTTCAAAGAAAAAAATGGATTCAGTTTACATTAGTTTTACATCAACTACCACTGCAAAACGGACCGTTTGTCTGCTTACATCCATTGAATGGAACAAAAAAACAGATGTAACAGGATAATCATCTGTTTACATCTATTTTTCCATAGAGGTACATTGATGACCGTTTTTCAACCATCAACCGATGAATGAAAAATGGACAAACGGAACACCCATGTGAAAGTCTAATGGATCTGAGAGAATTTGAGATCCAATCTGATCCTATGAACTACTACGTCAGCCATATTTAAAGAAGAATTCCAGGTAAGGATATTTCATGTATAGTTACATTATTTCAGCTTGGATTTAACTTTGGGCGCCATTTAGAGAATGTTTTGTATTCTCAGAATGAACTGAAACAGTTCCCTGATTGGATGAGGTAGAGAGATGTGTTGGGGACATCATTCATTCAGAAAATGCAAAGTATTCTCCGAATGGTGCCCATGCTGAGTGGCCAACCTCCTGTGTTCAGAATGCAGCAGGCCAGCTGCTCAGCACACGACGTGGAAGCTAGTGGAGATGCCTGGAATAGCAGTGACTACTTCCAGGGGAATTGGCCGGATATGGTAAATGTATAGTTACATTGGTCCAAGCTGGACCAATGTAACCAAGTATAAAATATCCATACCTGGAATTCATCTTTAACCAAGCAGAAACAAAATAACTGCAAGTGATACACTTCATGCTGAGATTCTAGTACTGTACTTGTCTTAGCAAAGGGTTGGGCAATGACAGAAAATCGTAGCTAGGTGCCATTCCTTTAAAAGTGCCACATGAAACCAAGGGAGGATTTGGATCTTGAGTTTTAGATCTGTTTTACTGTCCTGCCCCCAGCATAAATTTATTTTAACACGTCAACCTTTTATTAAAATAAATAAGTCTATAGTAAACCTGCCAGTTTGTTGCTTTTTTTTTTACAAATCTGGGTCAGCACTGAACCAATACAGCTGTTCTGGCGTTCTGTAGGGATGTGTTGAGAAACTAGACCAGACCAGACTATAACCTTTCCTATCTGCATTGATACATGCTGACATATTCATGATTACATTCACCAATGTTTTTCTACAGATATTCTTTCTCCTTGCAACAGCAGAAGACTTGCATACAATGGACAGTGAGCTCTTTCCTATAAAGGTAATTGTGCCAGACACGATGTGCTGCACTGCGAACAATGCAGGTGATGTGCAGCCAAGATCACCCTTCTAGCTTTCACATTCCAGTATCAGCAAGAGAGTTCATTAAAAGAAATATTTACCCTTGTGGCTGAGGGGATTATGCAGACAGGTCTGTTCTCAGAGTACATTCAGAGGAAAGTACAGTCAGTTTATTTTTAGCTTCTCCATCCATTTTACTCCTCGGCCTTCTATAGTTCTCTGCAGCTTATCTAGAATTTCTCCCCACTTTCTAAAGTAATAACGTGGTCAATGATTTCCAGGACTATAGATGCAGAAGAGCTCTTTATGTGTAAGTTAATGTTTAAAGGTTTATTCTAGTATGGGCCTTTTTACAGTAGTTATTCATGATATATGGAGACATTACAGTTATTTTTTTTGACCGTTTACCATTGCCGTGGCAGAACAGATACATAAACTAGTGTCCTTGGAGAAGTAGCCCTGTTCTGCAAGCTGTTTGTGAAAAGAGATTTTTTGGAAACCAGCCTGATCAAGCATTTTGTATCCAGCCCTCCTTAGGGTGCATTTACAAGGGGCAGGGTTGAACTGAACTGTCCCCAAGTTCAATTGTCCCCCCTCCATACTCCCTCACTGGTCTACATCACAATTGGCTATACAGGTATGGGTTCCCTGCTCAGTGACCTATGGAGAGTTCTGTGGTCTGGTATGATTTGCACTCACACGGAAGCGAACTGTGCCAGACTACAAGTGAGTCATGCCCAGGACCACCTCTTCCAAGTGGTCCCAGGCATGTTTAGACAAGTTGCCTACAATGTTGTGTATTAGGTAGTTGGCTCACCCAGAGAGGGATGAACTTTGTGTTGTGTGCCCAAAATGTCAGAGATGTTCCCCCATCTTTGCTCCTTGGGCTCGCTGCCAAGTATGTGGAACTCTCCTCTTCCAGAGGCTAGATGGCTCTGAAGAACCCTACGAGCTGGGCCCTGATTGACCGCCCTTATCACGGGTCCCTCCTGCTATACCCACTTCTCCTGCTGCTTCAGAGAACCTGAAGTCTCGACCATGCATTCCAGGATCTCTGCTGAGAGATCTGGGTCCTGTGATGAGTGGCAAGGAGTCTTCTATGTTGGTCTCCCGCACTGGACCCGGGGTTGAGCTGCCAACCCCTACACCTTAGCCAGGATTGCTACCCAAAGAGGAAGACACATCTTCACCTTCTGTTTGTTCTTGGGTGTCAAAGCACCTCCTGGCATCAAAATTAATACATTGAGGCGGAATTCCACCAAATTTACCGAGATTATAAAATCGGCCTCCATGTCTACATGGACCGTATTGAACTTTGTAAAGCCTGGGTATTCATATACAGTAGTGCACCAGATTGGGAGGAAGCACACTGAAAATGGGGAATGGATCTGATATCCAGCCTACTATGTTTAAGCAAGGTACTCTGCTGCCTTTTTGTTTTAATGTTTTTGTATTGCACTTTGCATAGTTATGTCAGTTTTTTACTGTTGAATGTTATTTATTCTGGGTTTAATCAGAGTCAGGATAGCTTACGAAAAGGGGAGGTGAAGTATAAGCAGGTTGTCTACAATGTTGTGTATTAGTCAGCTAGTTGGCACGCCCAGGCTGGGGAAAGGGTTAACTATTAGCATTGCAGTTCCCGGGCTATTTGGTTTTGGGCCAGCCTTCCTCCCTGTGTGAGATATAAAAAAGGGGAAAGTTCGATTCATGAGAGCCTGGAGAATCCAGCGGGAGCCTGAGAAATGAGAAATACCATAAGACATGGAATCCGGAAAACCAAGCATGAACTTGTAATCGGCACAGGATGCCGGTGTTCTGGTGGACATTACCAGTCTTTGGGGATTGCCAACTTTGGATTAACACCTGTAAAGGTATGCTTGGGCAGCTGTTAGTTAATTTAGGGTGTGGACTTTGTTTTGCTCGCTGTTTCTTCTGCCATGAGAAGTACAGTAAAAGTTGTCAAACTGTTCTAAGTCTGGTCTGAAGTCATTCAAAAGGGATGCATGATGGTTTCTGACGTACGAAAGAACAGAGCAATTAAAGCATATGTGGGGTATGAAGCAAGGCCACTATACAAAAGGCTTACTTGGCAAGACAAGCAGGAGGAGTAATGTAGTTGGTATGGGTAACCAGTACTAGTGCAAGGCACATTGTGTACATAGTGTTTGTGCAACCTTAATGTTAAAGTTTTCCTTTTTATATTCATTCAGTTCCAGTTGACAAATACAAAGCAGCCCTGGTATTACAACGCATTGGCTTGCTTAACAAAGCTTTACAAAACTTATTGAAAAGGAAAGGGTTGCTTTAATGAAGACCATTTTTTGTCAGTTACACCATCAATCATGAGTCCACAACTATTATGTTTACATAGAAATAGTAACATCCTTGAGAAAAAGGGGCACTTCTGAACACGTATTCATAAATATCCTCACAGAAACTAAGGTGGGGCTGTAGAAGCCAGTTCACAAGAGTCACTAGACTCTCTGTAGTTCAAGTAACATTTGTTCTTCTCCCCTTTTTGTGCAGTTCAATGGTATGAAAAGTTTTCTACTTCCAATAAGAGGTGGAGCCTGTATGTAGAGACATCACCATACACCAGTACTTAATGCAGCATAATCTGTAAATCCAACCCTAGATGCTTGCATAGTTACTGGAGATTTGAGAAGTGAGCAGTACTCAGGTAATAACTGCCTGTTCAACACTCCTGAGAGATTTTAGAATTACAAAGTTTGTATGCAAGCTAAGCATGTGTTTCTTTAGACCCTAACACCTGGTGATTGTGGGCAGATTTGGCAAGACCCAGAGGGCATTTGAGCACTGCCAGGTTAAATGAACTTCCTCTGCTGTAACTTGGCAGAGCTACTGTAGCAGCGAGGTAAACTGGTCTCATAGATAAGATAGCCACTGACAACAATTATTGAGCTTTCACTAACCACCAACCTAAAGGGCCATCTCACCACTAATTATCAATGTAATAGGTTAAGTCACCACTGAACACCAACATAAGGAGGAATTTCCCCAATAACCTCCAATGCAATGAGATTCTTTACCCTTTCACCCAATGTAGAGCAATTCTTCTCCACTGACCACCAATGTAAGGGGGTACTTCTCCATTGTAAAGGGGACTTTTCCACTGACAACTAACGTAAGGGGGCACTATACTGATCACTCTGTACAGTGTATACCCCAGACATATTTTTGGCTGTGGCACTTTGTAAGCTATGCTGTACATTACAAACTCTTGACCAAATTAGACATTGTCTTAACATTGGTGGTTACCAATACTTCTTAACTATTTTAATAAAGTTCTTCTTTAAGGTAGGCTCACATCGCATCTTAGCCCTACGTCTGTATTCTGGGTGCAGAAAAGCGTACAGTATGTAATAGAAAAGTTAAATTTTTTAAAAATGTGAGTCTTTGTCTTAAGGGTTAATATATGTCTGTGGGACTCGTGGTTGTTGCATAGTAATTAAGGCACATTTTGTGAGAACTGAAGCACATGTGTGCAATGATTGCAGTGGTAGACTAAGGCCCCTTTCACACTTATACGACTTCAAAGTCGCACAATTTTACCGCGATTTCGCCACGATTTTACCGCGATTTGGGAGCAGTACTACTTTGCCAAGTTTTTGGCATTAACAAATTAAAACATACAGTAGTTGGTATGAATCATAAGGAGGAACTCCACGCCAAGTTTTAAATAAAAAAAACTGGGGTGGGCCCTTAGGTCTGGTATGGATTGTAAGGGGAACCCCCTACGCCGAAAAATCGGCGTGGGGGTCCCCCCAAAATCCATACCAGACCCTTATCCGAGCACGCAGCCCGGCTGGTCAGGAATGGTGGTGGGGACGAGCTAGCGCCCCCCCCCTCCTGGACCGAACCAGGCCGCATGCCCTCAACATGGGGGGTGGGTGCTTTGGGGCATGGGGGGGCGCCCTGCGGCCCCCCCACCCCAAAGCACCTTGTCCCCATGTTGATGGAGGACAAGGGCCTCTTCCCAACAACCCTGGCCATTGGTTGTCGGGGTCTGCGGGCGGGGGGCTTATCGGAATCTGGGAGCCCCCTTTAATAAGGGGGCCCCCAGATCCCGGCCCCCCACCCTATGTGAATAAGTATGGGGTACATGGTACCCCTACCCATTCACCTAGGGAAAAAAGCGTCAATAAAAAACACAGTACACAGGTTTTTAAAATAATTTATTTATTTAAGGCCCTTTGGGTCTTGTATGGATATTAAGGGGAACCCCGCACCCAAATTAAAATAAGGAAAGGTGTGGGGCCACCAGGCCCTATATACTCTGAACAGCAGTATACAGACGGTGCAAACAAGACAGGGACTGTAGGTTTGTTGTTAAGTAGAATCTGTTTGTAATTTTGAACATTTTTAACGTGTTTAGCTCCAGCCAAAAAATCTTTTCTAAGCTTTTTGGAAAACATAGGGAAGGGTTATCACCCCTGTGACATTTGTTTTGCTGTCTTTCCTCCTCTTCAGAAGATTTCACCTCACTTTTTTGTCCCAATGAAAAATGTTTTTTGAAAATTTGGGTTTTTTTGTGGAACAAGGATTGGAAAGCATCAGTGGAAAGGAGAAATTGTTTTCCCATATTAACTCTTACAGGAGAGAATTTCCCTTCCTAGGGGTAGATTTCATCTCACTTTCTGTTGTCTCCTTCCGTTTGCAAGTAGGAGTCGTTTGTAAGTTAGATGTTTGAAAGTAGGGTCCTGCCCTATATACTCAGCAGAAATTTGGGCCTTAGGTGTTGCTGTGGCCACAACACTGTAAGCCCTCACAGGGCCCTGCTGTGAAATATTAGATCAAGAATTGTAATTACATGCCCCTGTTGAACAGGAGCTGAAAAATTAGGCCTTAGGCACTGGTGCTGGTGCCACAACACTGCAACCCCTCACAGACACTCTAGTTGGAATGCAGGAACGAGCCCTGCTGCAAAGTATTACATCAAAAATTGTAATTACACGCCCCTGTTAAAGAGGGGCTGAAAAATTGTGCCTTAGGCACTGGTGGTGGCGCCCAGAACCAAAAATGTTCTTACAAGCTATCAGCGTGATGATTGAGGAGGAAGAGGATAATTACTCAGGGATAGTCACTCAGCATCAGCATAGGCAGTCTTTGAAGGGATCTGAGATTTCAAAAAAAATTATTCGGTTACATCAGCATCAGGTGCTTGGTAGCTGGTGGTGATCCAAGACTGATTCATTTTTATGAAGGTCAGCCGATCGACCGAGTCGGTGGACAGACGCACCCTGTGATCGGTTACCACGCCTCCAGCAGCACTGAATGTGCGTTCCGAAAGAACGCTGGATGCAGGACAGGCCAGTAGCTCAATTGCATACTGTGCAAGCTCTGGCCAGTGATCCATCCTCAAGACCCAGTAACCCAGAGGATTTTCGGTGGGAAAGGTGTCCAAGTCTGATCTTGCCCCTAGGTATTCCTGCACCATGTAAAACAGACGCTGGCGATGGTTGCTGGAACCGATCATACCTTGGGGCTGCGGACCAAAAAATTGTCTGAACGCATCGGTCAGACGGCCACCTTCTCCACCGCTCCTTCTTTGACTGACCGAAGCCTCAGCAACACGTTGTCCAGAAACAGGAGTTTGTAACCTCCCAGTCTCTGGGAACGCGTTGCACAGACCTTTCTGCAAGGCCTCCCGAAGATGTTTCATCCTCTGCTCCCTCTGCAATGGCAAGATAAGGTCCGCAACCTTACCCTTGTAACGTGGATCAAGGAGGGTTGCCAGCCAGTATTGGTCCTTCTCCTTGATACCACGAATACGAGGATCCTTACGCAGGCTTTGCAGGATCAGGGAGGCCATGCAGCGTAGGTTTGCTGAGGCATTCGGTCCGGAGTCCTCTGGGTCACTAAGGACAACAACGTCCGCAGCCACCTCCTCCCAGCCACGTACAAGTCCATGTGTTCCTTGGGACTGATCCCTTAAAGACTGCTGCTGATGCTGAGTGCCAGGCTCCACCTCCATACTGACACAATCTTCCTCCTCCTCCTCGTCCTCTTCCTGTGTGATCGGCGGGCACGCAGGAACACTGTCTGGATAAAGGGGGCCTTGAGAGCTAAGGAAGTCCTCCTCTTCCTGCCTCTGTTCTGCCTCAAGTGCCCTGTCCATTATTCCACGCAGCGTGTGCTCCAACAGGTGGACAAGGGGGACAGTGTCACTGATGCATGCACTGTCAGTGCTCACCATCCTCGTGGCCTCCTCGAATGGTGACAGGACAGTGCATGCATCCCTGATCATGGCCCACTGGCGTGGGGAAAAAAAACCAAGCTCCCCTGACCCTGTCCTGGTGCCATAGTCGCACAGGTACTCATTGATGGCCCTCTGCTGCGTGTGCAGCCGCTGCAGCATGGCCAACGTTGAGTTCCACCTGATGGGCATGTCACAGATTAGGCGGTTCTTGGGCAGGTTAAACTCCTTTTGGAGGTCCGTCAGCCGAGCACTGGCATTATATGACCGGCGGAAATGCACACAGACTTTCCTGGCCTGCCTCAGGACATCCTGTAAGCCCAGGTACCTGCCCAAGAACTGCTGCACCACCAAGTTAAGGACGTGAGCCAAACAGGGCACATGGGTCATTTGTCCCTGTCGGAGGGCAGAGAGGAGGTTGGTGCCATTGTCGCAAACCACCATTCCTGCCTTAAGTTGGCGTGGCGTCAACCACCTCTGAACCTGCCCCTGCAGAGCTGACAGAACCTCTGCCCCAGTGTGGCTCCTGTCCCCCAAGCACACCAGCTCAAGCACCGCATGGCATCTTTTGGCCTGCGTACTTGCGTAGCCCCTTGAACGCCTACGGAGCACCGCTGGTTCCGAGGAAGAGGCCATGGAGGAAGAAGAAGAGGAGGGGGTGGAGGAGAGAGGTGTGTCACAATCAGCATTTTGGAGGCGTGGTGGCGGAACAACCTCCAACACTACTGCACCTTGTCCTGCATCCTTCCCAGCTGCCAGCAGAGTCACCCAATGCGCCGTGAAACTTAGGTAACGTCCCTGTCCATGCCTGCTGGACCATGAGTCAGCGGTAATATGCACCTTAACGCTAACCGCCCTGTCCAGCGAGGCATGGACATTGCCTTCCACATGCCGGTAGAGAGCCGGAATCGCCTTCCGTGAGAAAAAGTGGCGTTTGGGTACCTGCCACTGAGGAACCGCACATTCCACAAACTCACGGAAGGGGGCAGAGTCTACCAACTGAAAAGGCAGCAGTTGAAGTGCTAGCAATTTTGCCAAGCTAGCATTCAACCGCTGGGCATGTGGATGGCTGGGAGCAAACTTCTTTCGGCGGTGCAGCAGCTGGGGCAGGGAAATTTGCCTGGTACAATCTGACGTCGGTGTACCAAAAGCAGATTGCCCACAAGTACTTGGCTGTGACACACCTAATTCTACACCTTCATTCCTCTCACTGCAGGTCTCAGAGAGGACTGAAGGTCTAGTGGGGTTGGAAATCTCAGCTGATGAGGAGTAAGGAGAGATCCTCTTTGTTCTTTGGTGTGGGTCTTTTAGATACGCTTGCCAACGAACTGCATGGCAGGTCAACATATGTCTGGTCAAGCATGTGGTACCCAAGCGGGAGATGTTTTGGCCACGCGAGATACGCTTGAGACATATGTTGCAAATGGCAGCGGTGCGATCTGATGCACTCGTCTCAAAAAAGGCCCACACCAAAGAACTTTTTGAATAACGCGCAGAGACTGCAGCGCCCTGCACATGTGGAGCTTTGGGGTGTGATGCAGTCAATGTGCTGCCCTTAGGCTGGCCCCTGGAGGGCATCCTGCCTCGTTGGTGATGTGCCGCCTCCTCCTCCTCTCTCCTATCAGGCACCCACGTTGAGTCAGTGACCTCATCATCCCCTCCCTCCTCATCACTGGAGCAAACCTGGCAGTATGCTGCAGCAGGGGGAGCATGACTGCCAGATTGCTGTCCTTCTTGGGCACCCCCTCTGTCCGTGCTCATGTTACTGCCTTCATCGAGCTCAGTATCATCATCAGAGCCTTCCAAACGCTGGGCATCCTCCTGGAGCATGTACCCAACACTGTGGTCAAACAGTTCGAGGGAATCCTCAGGAGGACATGGTGGAGCTAGGGAAGGAGTCACTGATGACATTGAGCTGAGGGAAGAGGCTGCTGCTTTGCCAGACAAAGCACCCTGGGCATGGGTGAGAGAGGATGAGGAGGATGAGGACGGCTTGGTCATCCACTCGACCAAGTCTTCCGCATGTTGCGGCTCAACACGGCCAGCTGCCGAAAAAAAGGCCAAGCGTGTCCCATGGCCACGTGCTGATGAGGATGCACCGTCTCCACGACCAGCACTAGACACAGAGCCTGCTTGCCCTCTCTTATTGGCTTGTGACTGTCTGCCTCTCCTTCTTGGCCTTCCAGACATACTAATGGCCTGTAGCTGCACTAAGCTGGGATAGAACACCTGTAATTTTCTTCAGGTAGCTTTATATACTGCAACCAGACAAGCCTGCCTGTCAGTAGGAAGATAACAGGAACGGATCTAGCTGAACACTGTGAGCAGGACGCACTGTACTAAATGTAAATAGTCTAGCTGCCTGACCATGGTACTAATAGGATCAAATAGAACACCTGTAATTTTCTTCAGGTAGCTTTATATACTGTAACCAGACAAGCCTGCCTGTCAGTAGGAAGATAACAGTAACGGATCTAGCTGAACACTGTGAGCAGGACGCACTGTACTAAATGTAAATAGTCTAGCTGCCTGACCGTGGTACTAATAGGATCAAATAGAACACCTGTAATTTTCTTCAGGTAGCTTTATATACTGTAACCAGACAAACCTGCCTGTCAGTAGGAAGATAACAGGAACGGATCTAGCTGAACACTGTGAGCAGGACGCACTGTACTAAATGTAAATAGTCTAGCTGCCTGACCGTGGTACTAATAGGATCAAATAGAACACCTGTAATTTTCTTCAGGTAGCTTTATATACTGTAACCAGACAAGCCTGCCTGTCAGTAGGAAGATAACAGGAACGGATCTAGCTGAACACTGTGAGCAGGACGCACTGTACTAAATGTAAATAGTCTAGCTGCCTGACCGTGGTACTAATAGGATCAAATAGAACACCTGTAATTTTCTTCAGGTAGCTTTATATACTGTAACAAGACAAGCCTGCCTGTCAGTAGGAAGATAACAGGAACGGATCTAGCTGAACACTGTGAGCAGGACGCACTGCACTAAATGTAAATAGTCTAGAAGATAACAGGAACGGATCTAGCTGAACACTGTGAGCAGGACGCACTGCACTAAATGTAAATAGTCTAGAAGATAACAGGAACGGATCTAGCTGAACACTGTGAGCAGGACGCACTGCACTAAATGTAAATAGCAGGAACGGATCTAGCTGAACACTGTGAGCAGGACGCACTGCACTAAATGTAAATAGCAGGAACTGATCTAGCTGAACACTGTGAGCAGGACGCACTGCACTAAATGTAAATAACAGGAACGGATCTAGCTGAACACTGTGAGCAGGACGCACTGCACTAAATGTAAATAGTCTAGAAGATAACAGGAACGGATCTAGCTGAACACTGTGAGCAGGACGCACTGCACTAAATGTAAATAGCAGGAACGGATCTAGCTGAACACTGTGAGCAGGACGCACTGCACTAAATGTAAATAGCAGGAACGGATCTAGCTGAACACTGTGAGCAGGACGCACTGCACTAAATGTAAATAGCAGGAACGGATCTAGCTGAACACTGTGAGCAGGACGCACTGCACTAAATGTAAATAACAGGAACGGATCTAGCTGAACACTGTGAGCAGGACGCACTGCACTAAATGTAAATAGCAGGAACGGATCTAGCTGAACACTGTGAGCAGGACGCACTGCACTAAATGTAAATAGCAGGAACGGATCTAGCTGAACACTGTGAGCAGGACGCACTGCACTAAATGTAAATAGCAGGAACGGATCTAGCTGAACACTGTGAGCAGGACGCACTGCACTAAATGTAAATAGCAGGAACGGATCTAGCTGAACACTGTGAGCAGGACGCACTGACTGCACTAAATGTAAATAGCAGGAACGGATCTAGCTGAACACTGTGAGCAGGACGCACTGCACTAAATGTAAATAGTCTAGATAGAAGATAACAGGAACGGATCTAGCTAAACTGAATACAGTGTATATATATATATGCAACACCTGGGATGCATATATATACACAATACACTGTAAGTGCAGCTAACTGACTGACTGTTCTGCCTAATCTATCTAACTCAAATCAAATGACACTGTCTCTCTCTCTCTCTATCTCTCAGCACACCGGAACACACACTACACAGGGCCGCCGTGCAGGCGGCCTTATATAGTGTGGGGCGTGTACTAAATCCCCTGAGCCATAATTGGCCAAAGCCACCCTGGCTTTGGCCAATTACAGCTCTCTCTACTGACGGCGCTGTGATTGGGCAAGCATGCGGGTCATAGTGCATGCTTGGCCAATCATCAGCCAGCAATGCACTGCGATGCCGCAGTGAATTATGGGCCGTGACGCGCCACACGAATTTGGCGCGAACGGCCCATATTGTTCGCAATTCGACGGACGGTCGAACAGCCGATGTTCGAGTCGAACATGGGTTCGACTCGAACACGAAGCTCATCCCTACTCTTCATTTTCAACTTGAGACTAGCATGCCACAAAAAAACGGACGAACGGTTGTCCGAAAATATGATCATGTGTCTGAGGCTTTCGATTCTGTTTGCCCTTGTTCACGCTTAACCGATTTGTCATGCGATTTGACAGATCAAATCGCATGACAAGTCGAAGCTTATTGCTGGGAACGGCACCATTCCAATCGGTGTGAAGCCAACTTTGCGGCACTACACCGATTTGCATGAGTAGTTCCTGCGCTACTTTTGCTGATTTTGGGTGCGATTTCAATAGGCATCTGTACATGAAGCCGCACAAATGTCTTTCACGTCACACCTGAAGTCACATGGACATGCTGCTTTGAAATCGTGCGGCTTCAGATGAATTTGCACAATTTTTAAAACCATGTTTATTGTGAACAAGGGCTTTAACCATGTCTCTTTAAGCCACACCCTCTACTATGTGCACCATTCAATGGGCGCTGCATCCTTTTTCTCTGCGGGAAGCCCCAATCCTTTCAGAAGCCTAGCAATTCTATTGAATCTACGATTTATATTCCGCTGATAGATATCTGCTAAACAGGCGTGTCTAACATCTAATGTATTTATACCACAATAGCTGGGATTGTGTTTTTATTATAAGGACAATTAGTGACTCTGCTTTGGATGTTTGTTGTAATTTTTAAATGTAAAAATTAACATCTGAAACGTAAAAATTTCTTCACTTTTTTATATAAATCGATTGCAGTATATACCTGTATTTCTACCCATTTTATTTCAAGCTAAGACCGAGCGTAAAATCCATCCCCTCACCGAATTGTAGTTTCATTTGTAGTAATTTTGCAGTATCAGTTAGGACAAACCAATCTAATTATTCACATGAAAAACAAAGTTAATTATTTAATGGTTGGTTAAAATGTCCTTTGCATTGATTTTTGCAGCAATGATCTCCAATATCCTGACACATGGCATCCTTCGGCTTGATAACAACGAGTTGTGGCATTTTCAGTTTGCTAATTACTCACATCATAGGCTGCGGTTGTTTTGATAACAACTTGGGTGATCAGTAACAGGTTTACGGCTGGGTCTGTCCTATTGATCTTTGCCATTTTTGACAACGTATCTGTGTTTATAAGTAGGGAGCAGATGTCTTTATATTAGCAACATAAAAAACAAAGTAATGTTATTGACATTTAAAAAGGTTCTAACCCTAACTATAGCAATTTTAATAAGCAACACTTCAAATGTTTATCCTGCTTCTTTGCTTTGCACCTACATCTTCTGCACTACTCCCTTCTGCTCCTCTCTTTCTTTCTACAGAGCGGATCTATACTCCTATACATGTCAACGTGCAATTTATTAAATGTCCTCCATGCAGCACTTACAAGTTTAAAATTATGAGCAACATGGCCTATTACCTAAGGGCAGGACTGATGGCACAAGACTGTTTGGGCAGAGCTAATGTGCTGAAACGCCGGTCCCACAAATCCTCTGGAAGAGGTCATGTGGCCAATGGTTTGGAAAGAAAGAAGTATTTCCATATTGTGAATACATATTTAATAGCATTAGCAGAACCTAATGAGTTCATTTTGCAGTAGCAAAGGGAATGATAAATTGAATAGACCCACTGTTTTATGTGTCTCCAAGTAATCCTATTATTTTATATCAGAAGATATTCAATTTCCAGTTCACAAAGCAGCTTTTACTATATGAGGCAAAACAGTTCAGTTTAGACATGACAGGCAGACAGGTATTCTTACCTACTGTAATACAGCCAAAATGGCCAGCAGACCAAACATTAAAGAATGTCTATGTAAGCCATACTGTCATTACAACAGTAAAGATTGGGAGTCTGATACTTGGGGTCCGGATCACTAGCCATCCATCTTGGCAAACAATTTGTATCCCTTCAAAAAATAGAAAAATCAAAGTAGCTTTACTACAGCATAAACAAAACAAAACTGTCCATAAACATCTGGTGCAGAAACAAAGACTTGGCTCACCACTAGCATAAGCCTGTCCCACAACAGGGTTAAAGTTCCTGCCTGCTTCAGGGGTCCAAAAAAGGCTCACAGGAGCCCATCAGTTGCTTAAAGCGGTAGTAAACCGCTGGGTGTTTTTTTTTTTTAAACCTGAAAGGCAAAGTTAGAATGCGCTAGTATGCAGTACGCAAACTTGCCTGAAAACGATGCCTTTCAGTGGCGCGCGGTCACAGCTGAAGTCGCTTCCATCTAAACCCTGTCTTCTTTCTGGGTTCACGGACTTCAGCTGTGCGAGTGGCTGGAGCCACGATGACGTCACTCCCGTGTACGTGCATGGGAGCCACCATTTATGGCACAGGACTCAGGGTGGCCGTTCCTTTAGAGCACATGCACCGGTGACGTCACTGGCTGCATGTACATTAAATATTTCCTAAACGGTGCATGTTTAGGAGATATTTACAGTACCTATAGGTAAGCCTTAATATAGGCTTACCTATAGGTAAAAATAATGCATGGGAGTTTATTCCCACTTTAACAGGTACACAGCCCACAGCTACCTCACAACTGTGCACTGTTCCATACAACACTTCATGGACACCTACTGGCTGCTTCCTGCCCTTTTCAGCCTTCTCTTGCAGGTGGAATAACCCCTGTCAGGACCAAAGTACCCGTCGTCAGGGTTGGAAGCTCATTTCCACCCGAAATTTTCCAGTCTCCGAAATTCAGAACTCATGTGAGGACTTGGAAAAATGCAAGTCAGTTTTACTCCCTTTACCGAATCACACCGGGACCCCTCACCCTGCACAGGTGATAATGCCTGTACTCCACACTGCTTCTCGTCATCCCCCTAAAGGGACAATAACCCAAACAAAGGAGACACATACAGTACCTCCCATCCCTCCCATAATTTTTGGTGTGTTTTACTATTTTTGCTGTTTTGGATTCTCATGATTACCATTGGCTGTGCACCCTTGTCAAATTTGCTAGATTTTATTTTCTGTTCAAGGTATTCTAACCGTTCTGCTTTGCTACCTTCTACCTAGGCCCCGGATTCTTCACTTCCCAGCCTCCTTCCTGTTTCCAGAGAACTCAGGTCTGCAAGGAAAACTTATTTAGATGCATAAACTTTCCAAGTGAAGGACAGTGGAAGGGAATTAGCAGCAGGGTGTGCGCAAGTGTTTGACAGAGTGGTAATAACCTGTAGATAACAGGGGGGACCTGCCTTGCAGTCTGTCTTCACAGCCTGCACATTGTATCGCATGGTGGCTGCTAGAATTAATCAGTTCTTGAAAAACAATTTCACAGGAGACTAAACAGAGGAAATATCAAAGCCGAAAACACCCACATTTTTAAAGGACTGTTTGTAATGTTTGTGTTTTTTTTCCTTCTTCTAGAGGGAATGACAGTCAAGAGAGACAGAATAGACAGTCTCAGGTAATGCTTAATAGACATTTTATCCATGTCGTACAGATCGGTGAGATACAGAACTCTTTTTCTGTTGACAGCCAACGAATATGTGAGATCAGTGATGTAGCATCCTTCAGCTACTCATATCTATAAGCACTCATGTTAGTGGGATATGAAACTGCAGTGCAATCCTTACCATGGCCCAAAATATCACCCAAACTGACTTTTTGAAGCGACATCCTGGAAAACCGGCATCTGATCAGTGCTCACAACCAATGGCTTCCAGCTCTAATGGTTGTATTCTGGCGGGGGCGCCCCTGTCAGAATACAATAGCACAGCAGGGGAGATCGCTGCTCCAACATCGCTTGTGTTGGTACGGAAATCTGTCAGATTTTTTTTCATTCAACCCAGTAGGCTTTACCTTGGTTCCAGCTGTGTCTCTCAATCAGTTTGGGTGCACTGCCCTTACACTGGAGACACCATTATTCTGTGACATTAGTAGTTTTCCTGCTACACTATCGCCTTCTAAAAAAATGCAGTTTCGTACCCTATTACATTTATTGTCAGTGTAAAGAATTTCTCCCTTGCAGACAGCTAAATAATCATTGATGTCATTGGTTACTTACCTGGGGGATGAAAGGAAAGGTTCCACTGCTCCCATGTAATTGGCGTTGCCATGTAATGTTGGTGCTAGAACTACCAAGGAAATCAACCTGCCACTGCTTAAGGAAGCAGGGCCGATCCTAGGGTCACCGGCGCCTGGGTGCAGAAATATTTCTGGCGCCCCCACATGGGCGTGGTCATCTTACCAACTCCTCCCCTTTACAAATGTTTCTATGGCAACGACTCAAACACAGAGATGCTCCCCTAAGAAGTCTTTGTTACCCTGGGATCCTCCTGTGATCTTTTAATAAAGAAAATACAGGAAGAGAGTACACTGAGACCTGGAGGGGAGTATCTCTGATGCACACAGAGAGGGCTTCTGTTAGAGAGTCTGTTAGAAAGAGCCCCCAGACATATTACAGGAGATGATCAGAGACTGCAGACATAATACAGGAGATGATCAGAGACTGCAGACATAGTACAGGAGATGATCAGAGACTGCAGACATAGTAAAGGAGATGATCAAAGACTGCAGACATAGTACAGGAGATGATCAGAGACTGCAGACATAGTACAGGAGATGATCAGAGACTGCAGACATAGTACAGGAGATGGTCAGAGACTGCAGACATAGTACAGGAGATGATCAGAGACTGCAGACAGGATATAAGAGATGATCGGAGACTGCAGACATAGTACAGGAGATGATCGGAGACTGCAGACATAGTACAGGAGATGATCAGAGACTGCAGACATAGTACAGGAGATGGTCAGAGACTGCAGACATAGTACAGGAGATGATCAGAGACTGCAGACATACTACAGGAGATGATCAGAGACTGCAGACAGGATATAAGAGATGATCAGAGACTGCAGACATAGTACAGGAGATGATCAGAGACTGCAGACTTAGTAAAGGAGATGATCAGAGACTGCAGACATAGTAAAGGAGATGATCAGAAACTGCAGACATAGTAAAGGAGATAATCAGAGACTGCAGACATAGTACAGGAGATGGTCAGAGACTGCAGACATAATACAGGAGATGATCAGAGACTGCATAGTACAAGAGATGATCAGAGACTGCAGACATAGTACAGGAGATGATCAGAGACTGCAGACAGGATATAAGAGATGATCAGAGACTGCAGACATAGTACAGGAGATGATCAGAGACTGCAGACATAATACAGGAGATGATCAGAGACTGCAGACATAGTACAGGAGATGATCAGAGACTGCAGACATAATACAGGAGATGATCAGAGACTGCAGACATAGTAAAGGAGATGATCAGAGACTGCAGACATAGTACAGGAGATGATCAGAGACTGCAGACATAGTACAGGAGATGATCAGAGACTGCAGACATAGTACAGGAGATGATCAGAGACTGCAGACTTAGTAAAGGAGATGATCAGAGACAGCAGACATAGTACAGGAGATGATCAGAGACTGCAGACATAGTAAAGGAGATAATCAGAGACTGCAGACATAGTACAGGAGATGGTCAGAGACTGCAGACATAATACAGGAGATGATCAGAGACTGCATAGTACAGGAGATGATCAGAGACTGCAGACATAGTACAGGAGATGATCAGAGACTGCAGACATAGTACAGGAGATGATCAGAGACTGCAGACATGGTACAGGAGATGATCAGAGACTGCAGACATAATACAGGAGATGATCAGAGACTGCAGACATAGTAAAGGAGATGATCAGAGACTGCAGACATAGTACAGGAGATGATCAGAGACTGCAGACATAGTGCAGGAGATGATCAGAGACTGCAGACATAGTACAGGAGATGATCAGAGACTGCAGACATAGTACAGGAGATGATCAGAGACTGCAGACATAGTACAGGAGATGATCAGAGACTGCAGACATAGTACAGGAGATGATCAGAGACTGCAGACTTAGTAAAGGAGATGATCAGAGACTGCAGACATAGTACAGGAGATGATCAGAGACTGCAGACATAGTACAGGAGATGATCAGAGACTGCAGACATGGTACAGGAGATGATCAGAGACTGCAGACATGATACAGGAGATGATCAGAGACTGCAGACATAGTAAAGGAGATGATCAGAGACTGCAGACATAGTACAGGAGATGATCAGAGACTGCAGACATAGTACAGGAGATGATCAGAGACTGCAGACATAGTACAGGAGATGATCAGAGACTGCAGACTTAGTAAAGGAGATGATCAGAGATTGCAGACATAGTAAAGGAGATGATCAGAGACTGCAGACATAGTAAAGGAGATAATCAGAGACTGCAGACATAGTACAGGAGATGGTCAGAGACTGCAGACATAATACAGGAGATGATCAGAGACTGCATAGTACAAGAGATGATCAGAGACTGCAGACATAGTACAGGAGATGATCAGAGACTGCAGACATAGTACAGGAGATGATCAGAGACTGCAAACATAATACAGGAGATGATCAGAGACTGCAGACATAGTAAAGGAGATGATCAGAGACTGCAGACATAGTACAGGAGATGATCAGAGACTGCAGACATAGTACAGGAGATGATCAGAGACTGCAGACATAGTACAGGAGATGATCAGAGACTGCAGACATAGTACAGGAGATGATCAGAGACTGCAGACTTAGTACAGGAGATGATCAGAGACTGCAGACTTAGTAAAGGAGATGATCAGAGACTGCAGACATAGTAAAGGAGATGATCAGAGACTGCAGACATAGTACAGGAGATGATCAGAGACTGCAGACATAGTACAGGAGATGATCAGAGACTGCAGACTTAGTAAAGGAGATGATCAGAGACTGCAGACATAGTAAAGGAGATGATCAGAGACTGCAGACATAGTAAAGGAGATAATCAGAGACTGCAGACATAGTACAGGAGATGATCAGAGACTGCAGACATAGTACAGGAGATGATCAGAGACTGCAGACATAATACAGGAGATGATCAGAGACTGCAGACATAGTAAAGGAGATGATCAGAGACTGCAGACATAGTACAGGAGATGATCAGAGACGGCAGACATAGTACAGGAGATGATCAGAGACTGCAGACATAGTAAAGGAGATAATCAGAGACTGCAGACATAGTACAGGAGATGGTCAGAGACTGCAGACATAATACAGGAGATGATCAGAGACTGCATAGTACAGGAGATGATCAGAGACTGCAGACATAGTACAGGAGATGATCAGAGACTGCAGGCATGGTACAGGAGATGATCAGAGACTGCAGACATAGTACAGGAGATGATCAGAGACTGCAGACATGGTACAGGAGATGATCAGAGACTGCAGACTTAGTAAAGGAGATGATCAGAGACTGCAGACATAGTACAGGAGATGATCAGAGACTGCAGACATAGTAAAGGAGATAATCAGAGACTGCAGACATAGTACAGGAGATGGTCAGAGACTGCAGACATAATACAGGAGATGATCAGAGACTGCATAGTACAGGAGATGATCAGAGACTGCAGACATAGTAAAGGAGATAATCAGAGACTGCAGACATAGTACAGGAGATGATCAGAGACTGCAGACATAGTACAGGAGATGATCAGAGACTGCAGACATAGTAAAGGAGATGATCAGAGACTGCAGACATAGTACAGGAGATGATCAGAGACTGCAGACATACTACAGGAGATGATCAGAGACTGCAGACAGGATATAAGAGATGATCAGAGACTGCAGACATAGTACAGGAGATGATCAGAGACTGCAGACAGGATATAAGAGATGATCAGAGACTGCAGACATAGTATAGGAGATGATCAGAGAAAGCAGACATAGTACAGGAGATGATCAGAGACTGCAGACTTAGTAAAGGAGATGATCAGAGACTGTAGACTTAGTAAAGGAGATGATCAGAGACTGCAGACATAGTAAAGGAGATGATCAGAGACTGCAGACATAGTAAAGGAGATAATCAGAGACTGCAGACATAGTACATGAGATGATCAGAGACTGCAGACTTAGTAAAGGAGATGATCAGAGACTGCAGACTTAGTAAAGGAGATGATCAGAGACTGCAGACATAGTAAAGGAGATGATCAGAGACTGCAGACATAGTAAAGGAGATAATCAGAGACTGCAGACATAGTACAGGAGATGGTCAGAGACTGCAGACATAATACAGGAGATGATCAGAGACTGCAGACATAGTACAGGAGAGGATCAGAGACTGCAGACATAGTACAGGAGATGATCAGAGACTGCAGACAGGATATAAGAGATGGTCAGAGACTGCAGACATAGTACAGGAGATGATCAGAGACTGCAGACATAGTACAGGAGATGATCAGAGACTGCAGACATACTACAGGAGATGATCAGAGACTGCAGACATACTACAGGAGATGATCAGAGACTGCAGACAGGATATAAGAGATGATCAGAGACTGCAGACATAGTACAGGAGATGATCAGAGACTGCAGACAGGATATAAGAGATGATCAGAGACTGCAGACATAGTACAGGAGATGATCAGAGACTGCAGACAGGATATAAGAGATGATCAGAGACTGCAGACATAGTACAGGAGATGATCAGAGACTGCAGACATAGTACAGGAGATGATCAGAGACTGCAGACATAGTACAGGAGATGATCAGAGACTGCAGACTTAGTAAAGGAGATGATCAGAGACTGCAGACATAGTAAAGGAGATGATCAGAGACTGCAGACATAGTAAAGGAGATAATCAGAGACTGCAGACATAGTACAGGAGATGGTCAGAGACTGCAGACATAATACAGGAGATGATCAGAGACTGCAGACATAGTACAGGAGAGGATCAGAGACTGCAGACATAGTACAGGAGATGATCAGAGACTGCAGACAGGATATAAGAGATGGTCAGAGACTGCAGACATAGTACAGGAGATGATCAGAGACTGCAGACATAGTACAGGAGATGATCAGAGACTGCAGACATACTACAGGAGATGATCAGAGACTGCAGACATACTACAGGAGATGATCAGAGACTGCAGACAGGATATAAGAGATGATCAGAGACTGCAGACATAGTACAGGAGATGATCAGAGACTGCAGACAGGATATAAGAGATGATCAGAGACTGCAGACATAGTACAGGAGATGATCAGAGACTGCAGACAGGATATAAGAGATGATCAGAGACTGCAGACTTAGTAAAGGAGATGATCAGAGACTGTAGACTTAGTAAAGGAGATGATCAGAGACTGCAGACATAGTACAGGAGATGATCAGAGACTGCAGACATAGTACAGGAGATGATCAGAGACTGCAGACTTAGTAAAGGAGATGGTCAGAGACTGTAGACTTAGTAAAGGAGATGATCAGAGACTGCAGACATAGTAAAGGAGATGATCAGAGACTGCAGACATAGTAAAGGAGATAATCAGAGACTGCAGACATAGTACATGAGATGATCAGAGACTGCAGACTTAGTAAAGGAGATGATCAGAGACTGCAGACTTAGTAAAGGAGATGATCAGAGACTGCAGACATAGTAAAGGAGATGATCAGAGACTGCAGACATAGTAAAGGAGATAATCAGAGACTGCAGACATAGTACAGGAGATGGTCAGAGACTGCAGACATAATACAGGAGATGATCAGAGACTGCAGACATAGTACAGGAGAGGATCAGCGACTGCAGACATAGTACAGGAGATGATCAGAGACTGCAGACAGGATATAAGAGATGGTCAGAGACTGCAGACATAGTACAGGAGATGATCAGAGACTGCAGACATAGTACAGGAGATGATCAGAGACTGCAGACATAGTACAGGAGATGATCAGAGACTGCAGACAGGATATAAGAGATGGTCAGAGACTGCAGACATAGTACAGGAGATGATCAGAGACTGCAGACATAGTACAGGAGATGATCAGAGACTGCAGACATACTACAGGAGATGATCAGAGACTGCAGACATACTACAGGAGATGATCAGAGACTGCAGACAGGATATAAGAGATGATCAGAGACTGCAGACATAGTACAGGAGATGATCAGAGACTGCAGACAGGATATAAGAGATGATCAGAGACTGCAGACATAGTACAGGAGATGATCAGAGACTGCAGACAGGATATAAGAGATGATCAGAGACTGCAGACATAGTACAGGAGATGATCAGAGACTGCAGACATAGTACAGGAGATGATCAGAGACTGCAGACTTAGTAAAGGAGATGATCAGAGACTGTAGACTTAGTAAAGGAGATGATCAGAGACTGCAGACATAGTAAAGGAGATGATCAGAGACTGCAGACATAGTAAAGGAGATGATCAGAGACTGCAGACATAGTAAAGGAGATAATCAGAGACTGCAGACATAGTACAGGAGATGGTCAGAGACTGCAGACATAATACAGGAGATGATCAGAGACTGCAGACATAGTACAGGAGAGGATCAGCGACTGCAGACATAGTACAGGAGATGATCAGAGACTGCAGACAGGATATAAGAGATGGTCAGAGACTGCAGACATAGTACAGGAGATGATCAGAGACTGCAGACATAGTACAGGAGATGATCAGAGACTGCAGACATAGTACAGGAGATGATCAGAGACTGCAGACAGGATATAAGAGATGGTCAGAGACTGCAGACATAGTACAGGAGATGATCAGAGACTGCAGACATAGTACAGGAGATGATCAGAGACTGCAGACATACTACAGGAGATGATCAGAGACTGCAGACATACTACAGGAGATGATCAGAGACTGCAGACAGGATATAAGAGATGATCAGAGACTGCAGACATAGTACAGGAGATGATCAGAGACTGCAGACATACTACAGGAGATGATCAGAGACTGCAGACATACTACAGGAGATGATCAGAGACTGCAGACAGGATATAAGAGATGATCAGAGACTGCAGACTTAGTAAAGGAGATGATCAGAGACTGCAGACTTAGTAAAGGAGATGATCAGAGACTGCAGACATAGTAAAGGAGATGATCAGAGACTGCAGACATAATAAAGGAGATAATCAGAGACTGCAGACATAGTACAGGAGATGGTCAGAGACTGCAGACATAATACAGGAGATGATCAGAGACTGCAGACATAGTACAGGAGAGGATCAGAGACTGCAGACATAGTACAGGAGATGATCAGAGACTGCAGACAGGATATAAGAGATGGTCAGAGACTGCAGACATAGTACAGGAGATGATCAGAGACTGCAGACATACTACAGGAGATGATCAGAGACTGCAGACATACTACAGGAGATGATCAGAGACTGCAGACAGGATATAAGAGATGATCAGAGACTGCAGACATAGTACAGGAGATGATCAGAGACTGCAGACAGGATATAAGAGATGATCAGAGACTGCAGACATAGTACAGGAGATGATCAGAGACTGCAGACAGGATATAAGAGATGATCAGAGACTGCAGACATAGTACAGGAGATGATCAGAGACTGCAGACAGGATATAAGAGATGATCAGAGACTGCAGACATAGTACAGGAGATGATCAGAGACTGCAGACATAGTACAGGAGATGATCAGAGACTGCAGACATAGTACAGGAGATGATCAGAGACTGCAGACTTAGTAAAGGAGATGATCAGAGACTGCAGACATAGTAAAGGAGATGATCAGAGACTGCAGACATAGTAAAGGAGATAATCAGAGACTGCAGACATAGTACAGGAGATGGTCAGAGACTGCAGACATAATACAGGAGATGATCAGAGACTGCAGACATAGTACAGGAGAGGATCAGAGACTGCAGACATAGTACAGGAGATGATCAGAGACTGCAGACAGGATATAAGAGATGGTCAGAGACTGCAGACATAGTACAGGAGATGATCAGAGACTGCAGACATAGTACAGGAGATGATCAGAGACTGCAGACATACTACAGGAGATGATCAGAGACTGCAGACATACTACAGGAGATGATCAGAGACTGCAGACAGGATATAAGAGATGATCAGAGACTGCAGACATAGTACAGGAGATGATCAGAGACTGCAGACAGGATATAAGAGATGATCAGAGACTGCAGACATAGTACAGGAGATGATCAGAGACTGCAGACAGGATATAAGAGATGATCAGAGACTGCAGACATAGTACAGGAGATGATCAGAGACTGCAGACATAGTACAGGAGATGATCAGAGACTGCAGACTTAGTAAAGGAGATGATCAGAGACTGTAGACTTAGTAAAGGAGATGATCAGAGACTGCAGACATAGTAAAGGAGATGATCAGAGACTGCAGACATAGTAAAGGAGATAATCAGAGACTGCAGACATAGTACATGAGATGATCAGAGACTGCAGACTTAGTAAAGGAGATGATCAGAGACTGCAGACTTAGTAAAGGAGATGATCAGAGACTGCAGACATAGTAAAGGAGATGATCAGAGACTGCAGACATAGTAAAGGAGATAATCAGAGACTGCAGACATAGTACAGGAGATGGTCAGAGACTGCAGACATAATACAGGAGATGATCAGAGACTGCAGACATAGTACAGGAGAGGATCAGAGACTGCAGACATAGTACAGGAGATGATCAGAGACTGCAGACAGGATATAAGAGATGGTCAGAGACTGCAGACATAGTACAGGAGATGATCAGAGACTGCAGACATAGTACAGGAGATGATCAGAGACTGCAGACATAGTACAGGAGATGATCAGAGACTGCAGACAGGATATAAGAGATGGTCAGAGACTGCAGACATAGTACAGGAGATGATCAGAGACTGCAGACATAGTACAGGAGATGATCAGAGACTGCAGACATACTACAGGAGATGATCAGAGACTGCAGACATACTACAGGAGATGATCAGAGACTGCAGACAGGATATAAGAGATGATCAGAGACTGCAGACATAGTACAGGAGATGATCAGAGACTGCAGACAGGATATAAGAGATGATCAGAGACTGCAGACATAGTACAGGAGATGATCAGAGACTGCAGACATAGTACAGGAGATGATCAGAGACTGCAGACAGGATATAAGAGATGATCAGAGACTGCAGACATAGTACAGGAGATGATCAGAGACTGCAGACATAGTACAGGAGATGATCAGAGACTGCAGACTTAGTAAAGGAGATGATCAGAGACTGTAGACTTAGTAAAGGAGATGATCAGAGACTGCAGACATAGTAAAGGAGATGATCAGAGACTGCAGACATAGTAAAGGAGATAATCAGAGACTGCAGACATAGTACATGAGATGATCAGAGACTGCAGACTTAGTAAAGGAGATGATCAGAGACTGCAGACTTAGTAAAGGAGATGATCAGAGACTGCAGACATAGTAAAGGAGATGATCAGAGACTGCAGACATAGTAAAGGAGATAATCAGAGACTGCAGACATAGTACAGGAGATGGTCAAAGACTGCAGACATAATACAGGAGATGATCAGAGACTGCAGACATAGTACAGGAGAGGATCAGAGACTGCAGACATAGTACAGGAGATGATCAGAGACTGCAGACAGGATATAAGAGATGGTCAGAGACTGCAGACATAGTACAGGAGATGATCAGAGACTGCAGACATAGTACAGGAGATGATCAGAGACTGCAGACATAGTACAGGAGATGATCAGAGACTGCAGACATACTACAGGAGATGATCAGAGACTGCAGACAGGATATAAGAGATGATCAGAGACTGCAGACATAGTACAGGAGATGATCAGAGACTGCAGACAGGATATAAGAGATGATCAGAGACTGCAGACATAGTACAGGAGATGATCAGAGACTGCAGACAGGATATAAGAGATGATCAGAGACTGCAGACATAGTACAGGAGATGATCAGAGACTGCAGACATAGTACAGGAGATGATCAGAGACTGCAGACAGGATATAAGAGATGATCAGAGACTGCAGACATAGTACAGGAGATGATCAGAGACTGCAGACAGGATATAAGAGATGATCAGAGACTGCAGACATAGTACAGGAGATGATCAGAGACTGCAGACATAGTACAGGAGATGATCAGAGACTGCAGGCTTAGTACAAGAGATGGTCAGAGACTGCATTTCCTATGAACGTTAGTAGATAATGGCCAATCGGCCCTCTCACCCGACCCAGCGATACAGCAACGGTTCCTCTGATCAGGAGTCAGCTCACTCTGAATTGCCCGTGGTGACTCCGCTTGGTAGAGCCCAGATCTATATTCTGGCAATGACTCCATTACTTTCTCTGCCAGGGATGGCGCTAGGCTGTGTGGCTTTCCCTCTGGTGGCGCAGGGCAGTGGGGTTCCCTCTCTGATGGTGTTCTCTCAGCACTGTCCTGGGTGTACTTCCCTGAAAGCTTTCCCAGGCTCCTGGCTCTCTCTCTCCCATTCAGCTGAGCATGCTGTGTGAGCTCCAGTTTCCGTGTTACAGTGGGGCTGCCAGTCCTCGGGACTACATGTCCCACAATCCTCTTCTCTGCTCCTTTTTCTATTCTGTTTCTTCCCTGGGCATATGAAGGCGGGGGAAGATACATAGTGGGCAGCTGTGCTGGCAAGCGCTGCTCAATAGTACAGCAGCGTGCGCGAGAGGGAGGGGGGAGAGGGAGGGGGAGAGGGAGGGGGGAGGGGGAGAGGGAGGGGGGAAAGAAGAGCCCGCAGCTGCATTGGCATCACTAGGGTTGGGGTCACCCCCCCTTCCACCAACTATAGTCGCCCCTCAGTACAGACCCCCCTCCACTAAGTATAGACCCCCTCCATCAGTGCAGAACCCGCACTAAGTATAAACCCCTCCCTCAGTACAGACCTTACTCAGTACAGACCCCCCCAGGAAAACCCCCCTCCATTAGTACAGACCCCCCCAGGAGAGACCCCCCTCCATTAGTACAGACCCCCCTCCATTAGTACAGACCCCCCAGGACAGACCCCCCTCCATTAGTACAGACCCCCCTCCATTAGTACAGACCCCCCAGGACAGACCCCCCTCCATTAGTACAGACCCCCCCCCAGGAAAGACCCCCTCTATTAGTACAGACCCCCCATTAGTACAGACCCCCCAGGACAGACCCCCCTCAATTAGTACAGATCCCCCAGGACAGGACCCCCCCTCCATTAGTACAGACCCCCCTCCATTAGTACAGACCCCCCATTAGTACAGACCCCCCAGGACAGGACCCCCCCTTCATTAGTATAGACCCCCCAGGACAGACCCCCCTCCATTAGTACAGACCCCCAGGACAGACCCCTCCTTCATTAGTACAGACCCCCCCAGGAAAGACCCCCTCTATTAGTACAGACCCCCCATTAGTACAGACCCCCCAGGACAGACCCCCCCCTCAATTAGTACAGATCCCCCAGGACAGGACCACCCCTCCATTAGTACAGACCCCCCTCCATTAGCTCAGCCCCCCATTAGTACAGACCCCCACCTCAATTAGTACAGACCCCCCTGGACAGGACCCCCCTCCATTAGTACAGACCCCCCAGGACAGACCCCGCCTCCATTACTACAGACCCCGCAGGACAGACCCCCCTCCATTAGTATAAACCCCCCCCAGGAGAGACCCCCTCCATTAGTACAGACCCCCAGGACAGACCCCCCTCCATTACTACAGACCCCCCAGGACAGACCCCCCTCCATTAGTACAGACCCCCCAGGACAGACCCCCCTCCATTACTACAAACCCCCCAGGACAGACCCCCCTCCATTAGTACAGACCCCCCAGGACAGACCCCCCTCCATTACTACAGACCCCCAGGACAGACCCCCCTCCATTAGTACAGACCCCCAGGACAGACCCCCCTCCATTACTACAGACCACCCAGGACAGACCCCCCTCCATTACTACAGACCCCCCAGGACAGACCCTCCCTCCATTACTACAGACCCCCCAGGACAGACCCTCCCTCCATTACTACAGACCCCCCAGGACAGACAATCCCTCCATTACTACAGACCCCCCAGGACAGAGCCTCCCTCCATTACTACAGACCCCCCAGGACAGACCCCCCCTCCATTACTACAGACCCCCCAGGACAGACCCCCCTCCATTAGTACAGACCCCCCAGGACAGACCCCCCTCCATTAGTACAGACCCCCAGGACAGACCCCCCTCCATTACTACAGACCCCCCAGGACAGACCCCCCTCCATTACTACAGACCCCCCAGGACAGACCCTCCCTCCATTACTACAGACCCCCCAGAACAGAGCCTCCCTCCATTACTACAGACCCCCCGGGACAGAGCCTCCCTCCATTACTACAGACCCCCCAGGACAGACCCCCCCTCCATTACTACAGACCCCCCAGGACAGACCCCCCCTCCATTACTACAGACCCCCCAGGACATACCCCCCTCCATTACTACAGACCCCCCTCCATTAGTACAGACCCCCCAGGACAGACCCCCCTCCATTAGTACAGACCCCCCTCCATTACTACAGACCCCCCAGGACAGACCCCCCTCCATTACTACAGACCCCCCAGGACAGACCCCCCTCCATTACTACAGACCCCCCAGGACAGACCCCCCTCCATTACTACAGACCCCCCAGGACAGACCCCCCTCCATTACTACAGACCCCCCAGGACAGACCCTCCCTCCATTACTACAGACCCCCCAGGACAGAGCCTCCCAGTCCCTCCACTAGTACAGACCCCCCTCTATTAGTAATGACCCTCCAGGGCAGACCCCCTCCCCCCTCCATTAGGGTACAGTACAAAAAAAAAACACCCGGGCAGCAACTGGAGAGGAGAGGAGAGTGTGCAGCCGCGCCGCCCGGGTGGAGAACAGAACAGTACACAGCAGGCAGCCGGAGTGAGAGACACAGACAGGAGGAGAATGTGTCAGCACGGACCGCTCCCCCCCGCGCGACATCACTCACTGCACGGCTGGTCTCTCTCCACACAGAGACCAGCCGCTCTGCCTCCCTTCTCATCTCCGGCTTAAGCAGTTAATACGGCGGCGCCTTTCTTCTTAGAACACCGGCGGAGAGGCGCCGCCGGACACAAACAAGAGGAGGAGGAGGGAAGGGAGCACTCTGGCGCTTCAGCGCCCCCACCTCTCTGGCGCTCGGGTGCACTGCACCCCGTGCACCCCGTCTAGGACCGGCCCTGTAAGGAAGCCGTAGCAACTTCTGAAAGAACCCTAGTTGAGATAGACTGTAACAGACAACAGAAAATCCATATTACGATGTTTGTATGTATTGGTTTGGTGGTTTAGTAATCTGCTTTACAAGTGGCAGCTACCGAACACATTTTTGACTCTTGCATTCCCCTTAATTGTGTTGTTTTAAAACACAGGAAAATCGCAATGTAATAGAGAAGAATTGGGCTGCACACAGGATCGATATCTTGACTTAGCGCTAACATTATTTAACGGTAGATTATTTGGCTGTGTTTTAAACATAACAATCTGCAGTAATTGCTTAAATCTTTTTAGCAGTATTAACAAGTTGTATTTCATGTACGCAATTATTTGCGGACGATACTAAGCTAAGCAGGGCAATAACTTCTCCGCAGGATGTGGAAACCTTGCAAAAAGACCTGAACAAATTAATGGGGTGGGCAACTACATGGCAAATGGGGTTCAATGTAGAAAAATGTAACATAATGCATTTGGGTGGCAAAAATATGAATGCAATCTATACACGGGGGGGGAGAACCTCTGGGGGAATATAGGATGGAAAAGGACCTGGGGGTCCTAGTAGATATGTTAAGCTGATAATGCCAAGCTGCTGCTAACAATGCAAACAGAATATTGGCATGCGTTAAAAAGGGGATTAACTCCAGAGATGAAACAATAATTCTCCCGCTCTGTAAGACTCTGGTCCGGCCACACCTAAGGTATGCTGTCCAGTTCTGGGCACCAGTCCTCTGGAAGGATGTACTGGAAATGGAGTGAGTACAAAGAAGGGCAACAAAGCTAATAAAGGGTCTGGAGGATCTTAGTTATGAGGAAAGGTTGTGAGCTCTGAACTTATTCTCTCTGGAGAAGAGACGCTTGAGAGGGGATATGGTTTTAATTTACAAATACCGTAGTGGTGACCCCACAATAGGGATAAAACTTTTTCGCGAAAGGGAGTTTAACAAGTCATGTGGCCACTCATTAAAATTAGAAGAAGAGGTTTAACCTTACACTACGTAGAGGGTTCTTTACTGTAAGAGCAGCAAGGATGTGGAATTCCCTTCCACAGGCGGTTTCAGCGGGGAGCATGGATAATTTCAAAAAACTTTTAGATAAGCACCTGAACGACCACAACATACAGGGATATACAATGTAATACTGACATATAATCACACATAGGTTGGACTTGATGGACTTGTGTCTTTTTTCAACCTCACCTACTATGTAACTATGTACTGAAAATCTTGCAACAGCTTGTAAAATGTATAAAGCAGTTGTGCTCAAACTTTTGAAGAGCGAGGGCCACTTGAGTGATTTGTTAACTGGTTGCGGGCCACGATGAAATGAAATGGTTCGGAATTTAGAATTTTTATTTTAAATAACACAATGAAGATTTTAAACACTTGGCGCCCGCGCTATAGCTACAAAATGCCGGAAGGGCGTACATGGACGCTGCCCACGTACCTCCTGGGGCGGGTGGGCGGAGAGCTCTGTGATCGCAGAGTCCTTGGGACTCTTGATCAGAGTAAAGAGCCAATCACGGCCCTTTACCAAGTGATCAGCTGTCAGCCACATGATGTAAACAGAAGCCGGTAATCAGCTTTTTTTTCCCCTCACGCTGACATTGTGAGGAGAAAAAAGCCAGCTTCTGTAAAAGGAACATTGGTCCCACACAGTGACCACCAGTGCTCCTAACCAGTGCCCACTAGTGCCACCTACCAGTGCCCATCAGTACTGTTAACCAGTGCCACATATCAGTGGCCACCAGTGGTGCCCATCAGTGCCTCATCATCAGTGCTGCCTATCAGTGCCACCTACTAGGGCCCATTAATGCCACCTATCAGTGCCTTTCAAAGCTGCCTATCAGAGCCCATCAGTGCCACCTACCAGTGCCGCCTCATCATTGCCCACCAGTGCCGCCTCATCAGTGTCCATCAGTGCCACCTATTAGTGCCTATCAGTGCAGCCTATCAGTGCTATGGGGTTTTACCGTCCCCAAAACCTAAAATCTAAACAAGCCCCTATTGTCCTGAGCCCCCCTATAAGGATGCTTTGCACACTGATATCCGCATCGCGGGTGCAGCACAGTGCTCCTATGGCTTGCTATCTCCTTGCTCGCCTCAAAACTTTTAGAAAGCTTAGTCTATAAACCTCTTAGCTCACTGACCACACCCTACTTGACCCCTTACAGTCTGGCTTTCGCTTGCTAGACTCCACTGAAACTGCCATACTAAAACTCACTAATGACCTACTAACTGCCAAAACCAATGGCCACTACTCCATACTCGTACTACTCAATCTCACTGCAGCCTTTGATACTGTTGACCATCCCCTCCTCCTCAAATAAACTCCACTCTCTTGGCCTTCAAGTCTCTGCTCTCTCCTGGCTCTCCTCCTACCTATCACATTGCTCCTTCAGTGTGACCTATAACTCTGTTATACCGGCCTTGGCCCCTTCTCTTCTCCATTTACACGTCCACCTTTGGTCTGTTAATAAACTCCCATGGCTTCCAGTACCACCTCTATGCTGACGACACACACAAATTTATCTCTCTACTCCTCACCTCACTCCTTCAGTCTCCTCTTGTATTACTAACTTACTAACTGACATATCAACATGGATGTCACACCACTTCCTCAAACTCAATTTTCCAAAAAAGGAGCTCATAATTTTTCCTCCAGCCTGTGCCACTCCCCCTGGCCTCTCATCAAGATCAATAATACAACTATCAGCCCCTCCCCTCATGCCAGGGTACTAGGTTTAATCCTAGACTCTGACCTGTCCTTTCAGTCCCAAATCCAATTGCTATCCAGATCATCCAGACTTCACCTCCGAAACATCTCCAAAATAAGCCCCTTTCTAACCGTTAGGTTAGACCACTAAGAAAATTACTCACTCCCTCGTTATCTCTCGCCTTGACTATTGTAACTCCCTCCTCATTGGCTCACCTCTCTTCAAGCTATCCCCTCTTTTGTCTATCATAAATGCTGCTGCCCGTTCAGTGTCCGCCACTCCTCTCTGCCAATCCCTCCACTGGCTTCCCATTGCCCAAAAATAACATTCAAAATACTTACAATAATATACAAAGCCATTCACAATTTTGCCCTGAGCTACATCACCAACCTTATCTCCAAATATCACCCAAACCGTCCTCTCCGCTCCTCCCTAGACCTTCTGCTCTCTAGCTCCATTGTCTCCACCTCCCATGCTCGTCTTCAGAACTTCTCCAGAGCCTCTCCCATCCTCTGGAACTCACTTCCCCAATCTGTCCAGTTTTCTCCTATTCTGTCCACTTTTAGGAGATCCCTGAAAATTCATCTCTTCAGGGTGGCCTATCCTGTCTCCAACTAACAACCAAATCTTGTACTCCCTCATCAGTTCATCCCTCACAGTCCCTACCTTTTTGTTTCATCATCCCCTCCCCCTTAGATTGTAAGCTTGCAGCATTGAATTGTACTGTTGGTGTAGTGTCTCCCTACATTGTAAAGCGCTACGCAAACTATTGGCGCTATATAAATCCTGTATAATAATAATATATTGTACTTTTGTTCTTGGGTTTAATTATCCTTTAAGTTTACACTTGTTTTAGTGCCCTTGACCTTAATGTACACAGTCTGCAATATGTGCTGCTTTTGTAAATGAAGCTTTATTCAGTAAGGCAAAAAGCATGGTATAAAAAAGTGCAGAAATGAATAGCAATACATGTGAATTCATCTTCTAATGATCCTATTTCAGTAAATAGAACTATGTGATTATCTATGTACTCTCCATGTCATTGCTGCCCTTTCCTCTGGTTTAGTGAATATGTGTACTAGTTGTTTTCACACCATCCATAGTTCTGAACTTCAGGCTGTGGAGCTAATCATATAATTAATTGCACAGGCGTGATTTTCTCATTTATGACTTTTCACACCCTTTCTAAACTCACAGTGCATGCAAGTAGATTTCAGCTTGTGTGGTTTTATTGCCTGACCCCATCACCTGCATTTTGTATGAATGTTTGCTATGGATACAGTATCTTGACCGCCAGTGTCTGTGATTAACAGAAGACCTTGTTAGACTCAGATGCAGGTCATGGTTAAAATATGGTATCAGTTGCTTTGAGCAGTCCCCTGCAACGTACAGGTCAGGGCCTTCTCAACAATACAGCTCAACAGCATTGATTTATCAGATGAGCTGCAGATCATATCACAGGAGACTTGTTACTCCGTGGCGCTGATTCATTGACCTGTCTGATGTGGTGTTACTTGATGTATCAATCTAAGAATCAGATGCAATCACAGAGTTTATGTCTTCTGATGCATATGTGCTTGCGTTTCTCTAATTTTTATTTCTTTATACTGTATATAGTATTTTTATACATTTATCATATTTTTTTTACCATTTAACAATGCTATTTCAGGAAAACTAAGAAGAAATAAAATGGCTGCTGCTGGGACTCTCTTGCCTCTAGCCATCATGAATATGAGTAAGAAAAAGTTTTCAGCATCTTATGCCTGAATAGGTACGAGTCAGATATAAAATATAGAGAGCGGTAAGTATGTGGAATTCTCTTCCACAAGCAGTGGTATCAGCAGGGAGCGTAGATGGTTTCAAAAAACTATTAGATGGGCACCTTAACGATCACAACATACAGGGATATACAATGTACTACTGACATAAAGACAAGCACACTCTCACACCACAGGTTGAACAGGATGGACTGGTGTCTTTTTTCCAGCCTTACCAACTATGTAACTATGTAAAAAATAAAGTTTAGCTTTTATGATCCAAGAGGAGCTATCCTTCCAGTGCTTCATGACTGCCATGTTGATAAAATGTTGGGGGCAGGGCGCAGAACAAGGCACTCCTTCCATCTTAAAGCAGGATGGACAAAGATGACCATTGATTCTCAATTTCTATATTTTTTAATGAGCTATTTGGTATGGTAGCAGTCCAATTAGCCCTCAAAAACAATCACTTTTCTTCTTTTCATTGAAGGTCACAGCAGAGATAATACATCTCTAACCATTGGTTTATAGTGCCACCTTCTGGAGTAGGACCCTAGTCAAAAATACAAAAGTACAGCCCAGAGGAAGGCCCCTCACAGTGGTCAAGCCCCTCTATTTGCTAGGGGCAGCTTTAGCAGGCATTGCAGATCTGTCACTAGGGTGCCCACTAAGGTGGGCAAATCCTCTGAAGAAGACACCAAATGCGTAGGACCACTGTGAATTTTCTCCAAGAGAATATGAAGCTGTCACTACTAAAACCAGGGCCTTAGGTGACAGGGTTGTGGTCTAGAAAAGCACGCAAACCAGCCAAGTCCTTTGTTACATTCTCATAGTAAGAAGATCTATACAAAGACTGGACCTGGACTCATCCATACAAGGTGCTTTTTCCCCTCTAAGAGTTTTTTGCAACAATACCCAATGGAGGACAGCTTCCGCTAAAAGTGAGAGGTCCTGACCAGGCCCTGCAGTGTCTCATTTAAACAAGTCCCTTCTGGTACCTTTAAATGATGTACCAGTGGTTTAGGGGCCCTGCAAAGAAAAACTTTAAATCCCTTTTTAGGGCATCCTTTTCCATGCAGTTGCAGCCATGGAACCCATCATTGCGTCTATAGTGTTTGTCAAGCTTTGTTGGTTGTGCATTGCTAAAAAACTTGGGCTTGTACAATCTGGTTCCTCTGCTAGGTAGCACTTGGACCTTATGACTGAAGCATTACGCTTCTATGTGGATGGTTTGGGAGATTCTCTCCTGCCTGGGACTGATATAAGTTCACATGAGGCAGGTGCTGTGGCTAAATGCTGGTCGGTCAGAGCATTCCTGCAAGAAAGCTGAAACATATGCCTTTTGAGGGCAAATACCTTTTTGGCAATGCCCTGAAAAAGTTTACCTAGAAGATCATGGCTGGAAAGAGCACTTTAAAGCGGGGGTCTACCTATCTATCGTTTTTTTTTTTTTTTTAGTTCATTCACAAACTTTTCTTCTCAGCATTACATACCGACATATTGTGTGTAATATGTCCGCCTGTGTCAGATTTCGTCGGAAAGAATAACTTATATTATTCACTGCAGGCGGTTTTCATCTTCATTGTGGGCATTTGAAGCCCACAAGCATTTATTTCCTGGATGTGGTGAATGCTGTGCTCCCAGCATTCACTGCTCGTTCCTGCACATGCTCAGTGGCATCCTGGGAAGCCTGAGACCAGCTCCCAGGAGTCTGGGAGAGGCTAGAAACACGCCTACTTCCACGGGAGGAGAACCAGGAAGTGCAAAGAAGAATAGAAAAATAAAAGGTAATTACGGCGATTTAAATTTTTTAAACGGCATGTCAGCATCTAGGCAAGGAAGAGAATACATACAGATATTGTTGAAAATTTGGGTGGAACCCCGCTTTAAGTCTAAAGAAGCGGCAGAAGCCTTCAGAGCAGAAGCAATATTTGTCTGGGACCAAGAAGGGTTTCCTTTATTCCCTTCAGAACTCTGGGGCTAAGCAGAAGGATTCTTTGTGAAGAAATCCAAAGCTAAGATAGGCAACAAACCTCCTTTCTAACTTGCAGAAGTGGGGGGACACATGGCAGCATTTGCCATTGAAAGCCTGTGATATGTCTATGTTCAAATCGTTGTGTCCAGAGGCTGCATACTTGAGTTTCACATCTTGCCTGCTCCACAGTTCATGCTGTCAAACATGCCTACTGCACCCAACAAAAGAGTAGCCCTGTTTGTTGCACCAGTTGTGCTCTCAGGCCTTAAGGGTCATTGCCCAAGTCAAATGGCAGTGTGTGATCCATTCTGAACCTGACCCTCTTGAACAAGTTTTTGCATCTTAAAAAGTATTCTATGGAATATGTAAAGTCAGAGATAGCTTCCTTCCATCTGGGGGACTTCCTGGCCTTCGTGAACATCTAGGATGCCTACCTCCACACCCTCATTTTTTTCCTCATCAGCACTATCTGTGCTTTGCGGTGCAGGAACAACATTTTCATTTTGTAGCTCTGCCTTTTGGCCTGGCCCAAATGTTGGCTCTCCCGTGAGCTGATCTGTTTCAAGCAATTGATGAATGGCTTCATGGATGGCTTTAAGGTCAATGTGCAACACATGGTGCATGTCCTACAGCACTTTGGCTGGGTCCTCAATCTAAAAAAAAAAAGTGATCCTGGAGCCATCACACCTCCTGGAGTATCTGAGCTTGGCGTAGAAACTGGCATGGGTTTTTCATCTCCTGGAAAAACTTTGGACTCCCAAGCTCGCAATTCTGTTGTGGTGGGACAACTCAATTCCTGTCAGAAACCATGAAATCGGACCGAGACAGAAGTAGAGTTAAATCATACTTGTTTAATAATAAAAGTAAAAAGAACAAACGTAGTCAAAACATAGCCAAAGTTCAGTAACCGGAACGGATACTCCGCCAAGCCAGAAGTCAGGGATCAATGTAGTGGAACAGCAAGCAGGATCTGGAGCCAGAAGGGATGTCAGCAAAGCAAGTCTTGAACAGGATCACAGGAGATAATTTCTGTGATGTTGACCAAGGCGAAGGCAGAGCTCCTCTGGACTGGGCGGCTTAAGTAGGCAGGACTGACGAGCAGGATATCATCAACAGCTGAGTAACTGTGGAGAGATAGGAGCTGGCAATTAGCCGACAGCTGATCGGCCAGCTCAGAGAAGGAAGGCCTGAGCCCAGCCCTGACAATACCATCTTTAGGCAAGTTGGCTCACTGGACCTTGAGGATCAGGATTTCTGTGGTTTAGTGTTTCAGGACTCCAACCTTGGAGTTGGGGTACTCCTTCCTTTTGATCTCCTCAGTCAATGGCTTGGCATTTGACAGCTGTTTTATCAAAGGCAAATTCCCAAAACATGATTTGTTGGGGTTACTTATGGATCTTAGAACAGAAACCAGGCTACCTGGCTGGGGAGGGGTCTTAGACATCTTGTAAGTACAAGGGATTTATCCTCCCTCCTGCTCAACATTCAGAAGGAGTGGGATGATTGTCCCTGCAATGCTAGAACGCTTGGCTGACAGATCATCATATTCAATTGGACAATGTCATGGCAGTAGCGTACATCAAGGAACAACCAATAGTCTTGATGTGTAAGGGGCAGTGGTAAAGACCCTGTCATGGGCAGAAATTCACGTTCCAGCCTTCCCCACAGTTTGCATCCTAAAGGTTGACAATTAGCAGGCATCCTTCTGCTGTCAGAGCCTGGATGCAAGAGACTGGCCCTACACCCAGAGGTGTTCCATGACCCATGTTGGACATTTTGTTTGTTGGATTCCACTAGTGCACTGAATAAAATTGTCTCCAAGTACAGGATCTTCTGTTGGAGTAGCAAATGCTTCGGTAGGTGGATGCTCTGTAGGTTCTCCTGGAGAGTCTAGATCTTCAAGCCCATGGATTGATTTACCAACCTGCTTCATGGTTGCTGATTCTAATGGCTTGGATGTTGAAGCTCAGTTTCTGACAGAGAGAAGTCTGTCTGAATAGGCGATTCCTGCTCTATGAACATTAATAAGACCCCTTCATGCAAGGTCTGCCATTGCACATGTACAGCATACTTTGTATGTTGTGAGGAAAGAAGCTTTACAGCAGGATGTACCCTGCACGAAGGATCCTGTTTACCGTCAGCTTTGTATTACAAGTGGGAGTCCAAATTTCTCAGCTGTCACCGTGTGATTCAAAGAGAGTGGTCCCTTCACTCAGAGGTCTTTCAGGACCTATCTTGCAGGTAGGAGATGCCAGATGTGGACCCGTTAGCATCCCAGTTCAATGACAAACCAGTTCCTCACCTCCAGGTCCAGTGATCTTTGAGCTTGTGAAGTGGATGCTCTGGTAACTAAGTGGATCAGTTTCACCTGATCTATGCTTTTCTTCCACAATTGCTCCACAGGATTGTGTTGGAGTGTATTCTTGTCATTTATGTAGCACTGAAATGGGTCATCAGGGTTTGATACTCAGACATACTCTGGCTTGTGGCAGATTCCCTTGGCCTCTTCTAGATCATGTAGATCTTCTGTCCTAAGGTCCATTCTATTATTCTGCTTCTTGGCTGCTGGCTTTGTCGGCCTGGCTTTTGAAGCTCAGTTCCTGAGAGACGGAGGCATATTGAATGCAGTTATCTCGATTCTTTTTTCATGTTAGGAAGTGTCACGGTCAGGGGCAGGCTCAGAGATGAGCAGCTATAGCAGTAGAGAGGCTTCCACCAACCAGCAGGATTAGTATGCTTGCAGGTCACCCTGGTGGATGACGCAAGCTCACCCAAGGTGTGGGGTCTAAGCACTAACCTGCATTCACCAGAGCTTCTGAAGGAGGCGATGGGTTTTGCTGCATGTTGGTATCAGGTCGCAGTTCTCATGCCGCGTACACACGAGCGGACTTTACGGCGGACTTTGCCCGGCGGACTGGATTTCGTCAGACAATTCGATGTGGTGTGGGCTCCAGCGGACTTTGTTTGCTCAAAAGTTGGACGGACTTAGATTTGA
Source organism: Lithobates septentrionalis (assembly GCA_037952835.1). Lineage (NCBI taxonomy): Eukaryota > Metazoa > Chordata > Amphibia > Anura > Ranidae > Lithobates > Lithobates septentrionalis. The sequence goes on from JBBDGP010002838.1 coordinate 1,814,730, forward strand.
AACTTGTTTATCCGTTGAAATCGAGTCCGGTCGAAAAGTCCGCCGTCTGTATGCTAGTTCGACGGACAAAAAGCCACGCTAGGGCAGCTATTGGCTACTGGCTATGAACTTCCTTGTTTTAGTCCGGTCGTACGTCATTATGTACGAATTCGACGGACTTTGGTGGATTGTGTGTAGGCAAGTCCGTTCATTCAGAAAGTCCGTCGTAAAGTACGTCGAAAAATCCGCCGGGCAAAGTCCACCGTAAAGTCCGCTCGTGTGTACGCGGCATCAGGATCACCCCACCAGGACATGAGCAAGCCGAGGTCCAGATATAGATAGATATAGCAGGTAGGGACATAAGCAGCATAGTCAGAAAGCAAAAGAAAGTTCGGCAACAAGTGGTTGCAGGTTGGGATCAAGCAGAAGCGTAATTGAGAAACAAGTGAAAGGTCGGTAATGAGAGGTAGCAAAGATACAGACAGCAGCAGGAGTGACAAGAGGGAGATATTGGCTAGAGAGAGCACAATAATCTGGTAAACAAGAAGTGCAAAGGCATGACTTGAATAGGAGGCTCATAAGACACAAACACAGCAGAGTTTGCAAGTTCAGATCTGGGTCCTGACAGGAAGTTGGCTTCTCACAAAATTTACAATCGCACCTGGAAAGCTTATTTTGCTTGATACAAGCAGAAAAAGTCTCTGAATACAGATACTATGTGGGACATCTCCTAGGCCTTTCTCCCTCAAGAGATTGATTTCGGCCTTGGCTATCCTCCCTTCAGCATTGTTTGGTCTCTCATTCCCTGGTGCGGGGAGTACCGTATTTATCGGCGTATAACACGCACAGGTGTATAACACGCACATTAATTTTATAAGGGAAGTTTTAGGGAAAAAAAATGTAATTTTAAATAAGGAACTTTGAAGCAAAATAAGGGTCAGTGCCCATCTGCAGTCTCACTATTGCCATCAATACAGCCTCATCAATGCCCATCTGCAGCCTCACAAGTGCCATCAATGCAGCAGCCTCGCCATTGCCATCAATGCAGCAGCCTCGCCATTGCCATCAGTGCAGCCTAATCGATGCCCATCTGCAGCCTAGAGGGGACAGGGAGGGGGGTGGCCCAGGACACGGGACTTCCTTTTACAGAGGCTGCCAAGTAAACAGGAGATTCTCACTGTATGTTGTCTGACATCACTCGTCCCGCCCCCCTCCCTGTCCCCTCCGAGGCATCTAAAATTGAAGTATTGGCGTATAACACGCACATGCTATTTGCACCCAATTTTTAGGGTGAAAAAGTGAGTGTTATACGCCAATAAATACAGTAATTAATTTTGCTCCTCCTAGAAGCTCTCTGGTGATGCTGTGGGAACTCAGTCTGGTACTGAAAACTCTTCAAAAGCATCCCTTCAATCCTATCTTGAATGTTCCTTTTGCTGAACCCACTCGTAAGGTGTTTTTCTCTCTTTTCTTTTTTCACATCTGCAAGGTGAGTATCAGAGCTGGCGCCATTATCTTGTAAGAAATTCTTTCTGGTGTTGCACAATGATAAGATTGTCCTGAGATCCAAAGCTTCTTTTCTGCCCAAGGTAGTCTCTATTCACCTCAATCAGGACATTGTCCTACCATCTTTCTGTCCTGCTCCTAAACACCGAGGAGAGGCCTCTCTTTATTGTTTGTACGTGGTTTATGCTGTACATATTTATCTGTCCGCTATAGTCTCCTTTGGACTTATGGATTCTCCTTGTCCTCCCTGAAGGCTCTCTCAGAGGGTATCCTGCTTATCGTTCCACCACTGCTACGTAGATTTGCTAGGTCATTGTTAAAGTCTGTTCCCTACAAAATAAAGTTTCTCCCTTTCCTTTTAAGGCCCACTCCACTAGGTCTGTGGAAGTTTCCTGGGCTTTTAGCATCAAGTAACTATTTTGCTGATTTGTATGGCTGCCACCTGGTCTTCTGTTCACATGTTTGCTAAGTTTTACCAGGTTGATGACTTTAGTTACCAGGTGTATACCTTTTCATTTTTTGTGGGACTGTTGGCATTTATTTGCTTTGTTGCTCATCCTTTGTTTTATGTATTGCTTTTAAAACCCCTGTCATCTAAGACTACCTATGCTGTACAATCAGACAAAGGATTTTTTTTGGAAAACAGTTTTGGAGCTCCAACAGTTCCCTGGACATCTCCCTGCTGGTGGGTCTGAAAGGCTGGACTGGACATATTGCCCAATAAAATGAAGTGATATGAAAGGTTTAAGCAATTCTTGTGATGGTCAGGTTATGAAGTTTTAGAGAAAAACTAAAGAACTTTTTTAAAGCTCAAAAATGCTAATTAATACAGTATCTCTCAAAATTGAGTACACCCCTCAAATTTTTGTAAATATTTTATTCTATCTTTTCATGTGACAACACTGAAGAAATGACACTTTGCTACAATGTAAAGTAGTGAGTGTACAGCTTGTATAACAGTGTAAATTTGCTGTCCCCTCAAAATAACTCAACACACAGCCATTAATGTCTAAACCGTTGGCAACAAAAATGAGTACACCCCTAAGTGAAAATGTCCAAATTGGGCCCAATTAGCCATTTTCCCTCCCCGGTGTCATGTGACTCGCTAGTGTTACAAGGTCTCAGGTGTGAATGGGGAGCAGGTGTGTTAAATTTGGAGTTATCACTCTCTCTCTCTCATACTGGTCACCGGAAGTTCAACATGGCACCTCATGGCAAAGAACTCTCCGAGGATCTGAAAAAAAGAATTGTTGCTCTACATAAAGATGGCCTAGGCTATAAGAAGATTGCCAAGAACCTGAAATTGAGCTGCAGCATGGTGGCCAAGACCATACAGCGGGTTTAACAGGACAGGTTCCACTCAGAACAGGCCTTGCCATGGTCAACTAAACAAGTTGTGTGCACGTGCTCAGCGTCATATCCAGAGGTTGTCTTTGAGAAATAGACGTATGAGTGCTGCCAGCATTGCTGCAGAGGTTGAAGGGGTGGGGGGTCAGCCTGTCAGTGCTCAGACCATACGCCGTACACTGCATCAAATTGGTCTGCATTGCTGTCGTCCCAGAAGGACGCCTCTTCTAAAGATGATGCACAAGGAAGCCTGCAAGCAGTTTACTGAAAACAAGCAAGACTAAGGACATGGATTACTGGAACCATGTCCTGTTGTCTGATGAGACCAAGATAAACTTATTTGGTTCAGATGGTGTCAAGCGTGTGTGGCGGCAACCAGGTGAGGAGTACAAAGACAAGTGTGTCTTGTCTATAGGTGGTGGGAGTTTCATGGTCTGGGGCTGCATGAGTGCTGCCGGCACTGGGGAGCTACAGTTCATTGAGGGAACCATGAATGCCAACATGTACTGTGACATACTGAAGCAGAGCATGATCCCCTCCCTTCAGAGACTGGGCCGCAGGGCAGTATTCCAACACGATGACAACCCCAAACACACCTCAAAGATGACCACTGCCTTGCTAAAGAAGCTGAGGGTAAAGGTAATGGACTGGCCAAGCATGTCTCCAGACCTAAACCCTATTGAGCATCTGTGGGGCATCTTCAAATGGAAGGTGGAGGAATGCAAGGTCTCTAACATCCACCAGCTCTGTGATGTCGTCATGGAGGAGTGGAAGAGGACTCCAGTGGCAACCTGTGAAGCTCTTGTTAAATCCATGCCCAAGACGGTTAAGGCATAATGGTGGCCACACAAAATATTGACAATTTTGCCCAATTTGGACATTTTCACTTAGGGGTGTACTCACTTTGGTTTCCAGCGGTTTAGACATTAATGGCTGTGTGTTGAGTTATTTTGAGGGGACAGCAAATTTACACTGTTATACAAGCTGTACACTCACTACTTTACATTGTAGCAAAGTGTCATTTCTTCAGTGTTGTCACATGAAAAGGTAGAATAAAATATGTACAAAAATGTGAGGGGTGTACTCAGTTTTGAGAGATACTGTATGAGCAGAGAGTTTCTGGAACATTGGAAAATCTCTAACAAGTTAGTTCCTAACAACTTATTTCCTGTGGCTAATTTTGTCACCAGTCTTTTGCTGCTGTGTAACATCACCTGAAGCTCACAAATAATCACAGAGAGCAGATCTCTCACAAATCATGTTTCCCAGGTAATGATCTGCCCATTTGGTCACCTGATCAACCCAGGGTTTAATATACTAAACCTGAGGAATGGCCTTATTCCTTTCATGATCCTGTGAAAACCAACATTTTATTTTATTTTTAAAAGATAAATTGCCCATTTTCTTAGATTACGGTTTAATATAACATGTCTAGATCACCCAAATCTTTTGGCACTTCTCATGTTTGGCTTTTTTGACTGAAACCTCCACCAGAAGCCCCAAGTGAATCAATTTGGGGAGGAAATAGTGATTGACTGTGTTGTATATTTTCAACTAATCACCACTGCTCAAACCTTCTCTGAAAAATGGCAGTTTGCAGATGAAGTTTCCATTTGACTGGGTTTCAACAAATTGTCTGAGACGGTTCTTTCCTCTATTTTTTTTTTTTTAAGATAAGATCAATTTGTAAGAAGTTTTCTTTTGTCAGCAGTGCCAAGTTTTGTACACTAAATGCTGTAAGATGTAGTGGACATGGCAAAATCTGTGAGATGGTTTGATTAGACCACACTTGAACTATAAACCCTTGGCCACATATATGCGAACATGTCTGTCAGGTTTCAATATTTTGTGAGTCACTGATCGACACACATATCCGAAAAGTCAAAGTATGCCTACAAGGCTCCTTTTCCATTCTCATTATGGTTTAAAGAGACTTTGTCATTTTAGGGCAATGTGACTGAGTCTCCAACTAACCCACCCTAAACCCACTCCCCTCCCCTGCACTCCTCCACTGCTTTCTCTCTCCAGGAATTGAACCCTATCTAAGCTTTGTGTTGGAGCTTTCACAGTGTTGATGAAGTCTTTGTCCTCATCAAGTAACAGTGGTAAGGGCTGGCCATTGGCCACTTGGGCCTGATAACAGAATCCTGGAAAGAGTTCACATGCTCCCAGAAGAACCAAGTATTTGTAATGGCTGCAATGGAGCATTGGGTGTTGTGTGAAAGTAGAATATACACTATATTACCAAAAGTATTGGAACGCCTGCCTGTACGCGAAATTAACTTTAATGGCATCCCAGTCCTAGTCCGTAGGGTTAAGTATTGAGTTGCCCCAACCTCTGCAGCTATAACAGCTTCAACTCTTCTGGGAAGGCTGTCCACAAGGTTTAGGAGTGTGTCTATGGGAAGCACATTTGTGAGGTCAGACACTGATGTGGACAAGAAGGCCTGGCTTCACATTCTCTACTTTAATTCATCCCAATGGTATTCTATCGGGTTGAAGTCAGGTTCTTGCACCCCAAACTTGCTTATCCATGTCTTTATGGTCCTTGCTTTGTGCACTGGTCCAAATCATTTAGTGGAGGGGGGATTATAGTGTTGGGTTGTTTTTCAGGGGTTAGGCTTGGTCCCTTAGTTCCAGTGAAGGAAACTCCTAAGGCGTCAGCATACCAAGTCATTTTGGACAATTTCCTGTTCCCAACTTTGTGGGAACAGTTGGGGATGGCCCCTTCTTATTCCATAAACCTGCACCTGAAGGGAGTAAAGCTCCCAACGTGGGCAGCCAAGCTGTTAATTAGACAGAAATTAGACTTGTTGGAGGGTAAAAAACTTGTGTTTATTGAAAAGTATCAATTTAAAAAGGAACATTGAATCCTTGTGTAGAACATAATGTATCAAGAACATCCCTACACCATACCAATTAAAAACAAAAAGCACAGAAAAAGAGACCAGGTGAGCTGCAGATGTCAGTGCGAAGCCCCTAAGGGAATATACTGTATAAGATAAACTCCATAAATCGGATTCAGCACTGGCGCCTACAGCTCCCAAAAAGCCCCGGGGCTTTCCATGTGATAAATAAGCTGCTAGCATATACACTACCATTCAAAAGTTTGGGGTCACCCAAACAATTTTGTGTTTTCCATGAAAAGTCACACTTATTCACCACCATACGTTGTGAAATGAATAGAAAATAGAGTCAAGGCATTGACAAGGTTAGAAATAATGATTTGTATTTGAAATAACATTGTTTTTACATCAAACTTTGCTTTCATCAAAGAATCCTCCTTTTGCAGCAATTACAGCATTGCACACCTTTGGCATTCTAGCTGTTAATTTGTTGAGGTAAGCTGGAGAAATTGCACCCCACGCTTCTAGAAGCAGCTCCCACAAGTTGGATTGGTTGGATGGGCACTTCTGGCGTACCATACGGTCAAGCTGCTCCCACAACAGCTCAATGGGGTTCAGATCTGGTGACTGTGCTGGCCACTCCATTACCGATAGAATACCAGCTGCCTGCTTCTGCTGTAAATAGTCTCACAAACGTTCTTCTTTGTGATCCAAACACCTCAAACTTGGATTCATCCGTCCACAACACTTTTTTCCAGTCTTCCTCTGTCCAATGTCTGTGTTCTTTTGCCCATCTTAATCTTTTTCTTTTATTGGCCAGTCTCAGATATGGCTTTTTCTTTGCCACTCTGCCCTGAAGCCCAAAATCCCGCAGCTGCCTCTTCACTGTAGATGTTGACACTAGTGTTTTGCGGGTACTATTTAATGAAGATGCCAGTTGGGGACCTGTGAGGCGTCTGTTTCTCAAACTAGAGACTCTAATGTGCTTATCTTCTTGCTTAGTTGTGCAACGCGGCCTCCCACTTCTTTTTCTACTCTGGTTAGAGCCTGTTTGTGCTGTCCTCTGAAGGGAGTAGTACACACCGTTGTAGGAAATCTTCAATTTCTTTGCAATTTCTCGCATGGAATAGCCTTCATTTCTAAGAACAAGAATAGACTGTCGAGTTTCAGATGAAAGTTCTCTTTTTCTGGCCATTTTGAGCGTTTAATTGACCCCACAAATGTGATGCTCCAGAAACTCAATCTGCTCACAGGAAGGTCAGTTTTGTAGCTTCTGGAAGGAGCTGGACTGTTTTTAGATGTGTGAACATGATTGCACAAGGGTTTGCTAATCATCAATTAGCCTTCTGAGCCAATGAGCAAACACATTGTACCATTAGAACACTGGAGTGATAGTTGCTGGAAATGGGCCTCTATACACCTATGTAGATATTGCACCAAAAACTAGACATTTGCAGTTAGAATAGTCATTTACCACATTAGCAATGTATAGAGTATATTTGTTTAAAGTTAGGACTAGTTTAAAGTTAGCTTCATTTAAAAGTACAGTGCTTTTCCTTCAAAAATAAGGACATTTCAATGTGACCCCAAACTTTTGAACGGTAGTGTATAACCGTGCACCATATGTTGGAGAAACTCTAGTGAGGAATCACAGATAATAAGCCAATAAATTGTATGTCTTCAGCATGCCAAAAATCACTCATGGGGTCCCATAAAAAGTGTAGTTCTTCCAAAATGGAAATATCAGAAAACATCAATGGGAAAGCTTAGAGCCATGCACCTGACTGCACTCATAGGGGCTGAATGCGGAACTTCAGTCATTTTTTCATCTTTCCATCTATTACATTTTCTGCCCTTTTTGTTTTGTTTTATTTTTGGATAGTAAGACATTTTTTTTCTGTCAGTAAATACCTTATACAGCCCACTTCCTGTTTCTTGTCTGATAAAAAGCCTAGGCTTATGACAGCATGCACAGCTTTCTCTCACTCTCATGAGAGTTTGCCAGGAAGGGAGGGGGGGGGGGGGGGCGAGTCATAAGAGGGCCAATGAGAGCTGCAGAGCTGGGGGTGTGCCTCTGTAAATCCAGGAAGTGAACAGGCAGCAGCTTCAGCTGCCCACAGTTAAAATGGTTTCAGCCAGACTCAGTGGAGGGAGATTTCTGCAGCAAATTTGGCAAGTACAGAATCACAGTATATATATAAAATAATATGCAAAGTGGTTGGAGGGAAGCTTCAGAATGGCAAAGATGTTTTTATTACAAATTATGTGAGCAGACTGCAGTTCCTTTTGAAGTAGTTGTATACAGGATGATAAGTCCGCCGGAGGCACAGACTACACGAGGAGACAGGAAACTTATGATCTTACCCTCTTGATGTAATCCAGCCTTACCATTCTAAGGCAATAAAGCAATAAACTTGCCATCACTTAGTGATGTGAATGGAGGGACGATCTGTAGCAGCTGCAGCTACTAGTTTCCAATGGGACTCCTTCTACTCACAGCTGCTAGCCAGCATAGCGGGACTGTCGGAGGCTAATGTCTCATGTTAAACTTCAGTCTTCAAACATTCTGTGCCGACTGTAGCGGATGTATGCTGCGCCCTCTAGTGCCTGTGCGGGGCTAGTTGTCCCAAATGTCCCTGACGTGTCCTGTTCCAAACATGACTGCGCACCAATGCACAAAGCAAGGTCCATAAGGACATGGATGAGCGAGTTTGGGGTGGAGGAACTTTACTGCTCTGCACAGAGTCCTGAACTGAACCCGATAGAACACCGTTGGCATGAATTAGAGCGGAGACTGTGAGCCAGGCCTTCTCGTCCAACATCAGGGCCTGACCTCACAAATGTGCTTCTGGAAGAATGGTCAAACATTCCCATAGACCCAAAATGTTCCCACAAAGTTGAGAGAATGAAATTGTCCAAAATGTCTTGGTATGCTGATGCCTTCACTGGAACTAAGGGGCCAAGCCCAACCTCTGTAAAAAAAAAAAAACCCACACCATAATCCCCCCTCCACATGATTTGGACAAGTGCACAAAGCAAGGTCCATAAAGACATGGATGAGCGAGTTTGGGGTAGAGAAACTTGACTGACCTGCACAGAGTCCTGACCTCAACTGGATAGAACACCTTTGAGATGAATTGGAGCGGAGGCTGTGAGCCAGACATTCTTGTCCAACATCAGTGCCTGACCTCACAAATCGCTTCTGGAAGAATGGTCAAACGTTCCCATAGACACACTCCTAAACCTTGTGGGCAGTCTTCCAAGAAGAGTTGAAGCTGTTATAGTTGCAAAGGGTGGGCCAACTCAGTATTACATACCTCCCAACTTTTTGAGATGGGAATGATCGACACCTCTCAGCAAAAGTATGCAGGCATAGGACACGCCCCTTGCCACTCCCCCTTAAAGGAGAATTGTACAAAAAAATAAGATTTTTTAAACCCACAAGGGCTTTTTTTTTACCACTACTATTCCTTTATATTGGCTTTTGGAATTTACAAATGCAGCAATTTAGAAATCAGATGAAAGGTTCAACGTTGGAAAACCCTTTTTGATGAATAAAAAGTCAATTTTATATACAACTATATGGATCAGACCAAAATGAGGGACAAATGAGGAGGAATAAGGGACAGAGGGACATTGCTCCAAATCAGGGACAGTTGGGAGCGATGATATTGAACCCTACAGACTAAGACTGGGATGCCATTAAAGGTCATGTGTGTGTAAAGTCAGGCGTTCCAATACTTTTTTTGTAATCTAGTGTAAGTAGGTGGGGGTGGGCTGATGAGAACCTCTGTAACTTTGCCCAGAATAGTCAATATGACGGATTTACTTGAATGATCCAAGCTTCGAGCACAATGACATGACATTCATGCCACTTGCATTTGCAGAATGCGCAATCAACAATTGTAATATCTGTGCTCTCAGTCAACGTTTCCTTGCAGCCATTTTCTTGTGCTGCGTTCAGTGTATTCATAATAAGGTATGTCAGAAGTAATATGTATGACAGATATAAAGGCTCATACCTCGGTATTTCATTATATTCCTACACTGTGCTTCATCCAGATTCAGCCTCATACGGTGAAAGGCCTTTTTTTTTTTCATACACACAAGTAAAATTAATTTGGCTCTTTGACATCAGAATGGATTAATGGCAGCCATCCCACAAACAGGCAGTGACAGTGGAGAATGGCGGAGGTCGTCTTCACATGAGCAATCCCATCCAGCTCTGGTTTATGTTGTCAGTAGCTTTTTATTAAACAAAGCATTGGTGTTAAATTGAGATTTGCTTCCCATTTACATACATTAATCCTCAGCATTCTCCCATTAGCCATCTATCACTATTGATTTATGAAAGGGTGGCAGAGCCATGTGAATAGACTGTGGTTAGTAGGAGGGGTGTGGTGATGTCCCAGTCCTCCGCTGACTGAATACCTGCCACCGCTAAAAGCTTTTATCATTGACATTGTATTGTATGCCGGCACACATTTCTCTACTTCACCATTCATTTTTGAAATGCGCTGTTCCAATGAAAAAATCCTTTTTTGTCCAGGTCGTGTCTGGTGACATTGTGAAAGCATGTAATCTGCAGGAGTCTACAGAGTCCCTGTGTACAATTATTCCTAGAACATGTGGAACACGGCTAACCATTTGATAACATGTGTAAGACGGTATTAAAGTGATTGTAAAGGTAAAAATGAATATAAAAAATGACAAACATGTCATACTTACCTCCGCTGTGCAGCTCGTTTTGCACAGAGTGGCCCCGAACCTCATCTTCTGTGGCTCTCGCGGCTCCTCCCGGCATCAGATAACCCCCTCTGAGAAGCGCTTCCCCGAGGGGTTTACCTTGCGGGCGTGCTCCCGAGTCCGGCATTCGGTGCCCATAGAGGCCGAATGCAGGACTCGGCCCCATCCCCACAACGCCCGCATCATTGGATTTGATTGACAACAGCGGGAGCCAATGGCTGCGCTGCTATCATGCTATCCAATCAAGAGCCAAGAACCCCGCGTCCCCACCAGGTCAAGTTCGAGGGTTCAGGTAAGTAAAACGGGGGTTGGGGGGCTGGGAGGCCGGTCACTGACAGGTGTTTTTTCACCTTAATGCATAGGATGTATTAACCACTTGCCGACCGGGCCATAGCCGAAAGACGGCTACAGTGCGGTCGTCTTATTCTGGGTGGACGTCTGTGGGACATCATTCCAGAATGTTGCTCCCGTGCCCCCTGGGGCGCTCACCCGGGAACATCCGTGACCGCCAGGTCCTCACGGATCACGGTAAATAGCCGCTGATTGCGTCCGTTTACCACGTGATCACTCCGTCAAATGACGGAGCGATCACTTGTAAACAAACCGGCGTCACGTCATGACACCGGTTCCTCCCTCTCCTCTCTGTACCGATCTGTACAATGTGAGGGGAGAGGGGGAGAGATTGCAGCAGTGCTGTAGGCTGGATGTTTAGTGCCCACAGCGCTGCTCAGTGTCAATAATCTGCAATACTCTGCAACACTGCAAAACTCTGCCAATACTCGCCAATACTCTGCCAATACTCTACCAATACTCGCCAATACCCTGCCAATACTCTGCAATAAATTTTCACATAAACAAAGAATTTTTTATTTTTTTTTATCGAATTTTCAGTCTTTTTTGATTTATAGCGCAAAAAATTAAAAAAACAGCGGTGATTAAATACCACCAAAAGAAAGCTCTATTTGTGTGAAAAAAAGGACAAAAATTTCATATGGGTACAGTGTTGCATGACTGAGTAATTGTCATTCAAAGTGTGAGAGCACCGAAAGCTGAAAATTGGTCTGATTTGGAAGGGGGGTTAAGTGCCCAGTGGTCAAGTGGTTAAGGTGAAAAAACACGAACCTTTACAACCCCTTTAAACCAAAAAGAAAACATTTATTATATTGCAACTTATCAATTCTAAGATGTGATGGCTGCATTCGTTTATTTTTTTAGGCTTTCTTTCCTTTATTTTCACCTGTTGATCTTTCCAGTTAGTCTACTGTTTTTTAACTGCTTGCCGACCAGCCGCCATCATTATACTGCGGCAGGTTGGCTCGATTTCACAAATTGCCGTAGTTGTACGTCGGTCCCTTTAACAGCTATAGCAGGCGCGTGTGCGCGGCTTGGGAGCTGATGCATATGGCCAGCGGCCGCGATGACCGCCGGCCACCCGCGATCCCTCCGCAGAGAGCCAGAACAGGGATCTGTCAATGTAAACAAACAGATCCTCGTTCTGTCAGGGGAGTACTGAGTGATCGCCTGTTCCCAGTGATTAGGAACTGCGATCTCTCTCTATTCCTAGTCAGCCCCCTCCCCTCACAGTTAGAAACACCTCCCAGGGAACACATTCAACCCCTTGATCACCACTAGTGTTAACCCCTTCCCTGCCAGTGTCATTTATACAGTAATCAGCATAGCTCCCAACTGTCCCTGATTTGGAGGAACTGTCTCTGATTTGGAGCAATGTCCCTCTGTCCCTCTTTCCGCCTCATTTGTCCCTCATTTTGGTCTGATATATAGGTCTATATAGTTGTATATAAAATGCACTGTTTATCTTTCAAAAAGTGTTTCCCAGTGCTAAACCTTTCATCCAAATGATTAATTTTTGCATTTAAATTTTAAAAGCCAATATAAAGGAATAGTAGTGGTAAATAAAGGCCCTTGTGGATTTAATTAACCTTTTTTTTTTTTTTGGTTAATTCTCCTTTAAGGGTGTGTGGCAGGGGGCGTGTCCTATGCCTACATGCGTTTGCTAGTAGGTGTCCCATCTCAGAATGTTGGGAGGTATGAATCAGTGCAGTAATCGATGGAAAGTGTAGGTCTCGGGACTTCTATGGACATCTTCCTGCTTGGTCCCAGAACAACCAGGCCACATATTACCCCCTTCTACTGGCACTGTCAATTCTCTACATGCTGTTGGAACTGTGAGTGTCCCTGGCTGGGCTGCCTTCCCACTGTGTTATTTGTGAACTGTCTCTACATTATTTCAATACAAGTTCTTTCATTGCCCTAGGACTGAGTGTATTATTGCCACCGCACCGCGCTACACACCACCTACATGCTTATAAAGTGTTAGCTGGAGTTCAGATTCAATTTGTCAGTGTATCTAAATCTGCTAGTCCATCTAACACTCTCCTTCCCCCTGACTGACAATGCCACTGTCCCAAGGTGTCCTCTATGCTCCTTCATCCAGAATGGAGACATTCTAATACAGGAGGTGTGTTACTGGCCAGATCACCAGGTGAAAACAGAAGGGGGAAAAGCCCAAAAAAAAGAAAACAAATGCCTCCACCACATGTAAGGATTGGTAAGCTTCCATATATTTGGGTTTAATACTGCTTTAAGGTTTAAAGAGGAGCATTAGTGAGCAGAGTTTATTTCTGAACTGACCACATTACACAACCTTTTCTCTGTTCCTTTTATTATAGAATATACACAACCCTCTCCTTTATAATATATTTCTCATATTTAAAGAAATGCTGTTACTTTGCCCATTCAGGGCACAATGACCGTGTCAACACCTACAGCTGCCCCCCAAGGCAGGTATGTTTACCTAGCCACACCCCCTCGCTGCCTCCCGCTGCAGCATCCCTGACAAGGAGGTGACACTATGGATCCCCTCCCCCCATTTTTTTTGGACCTGGTGATTGGCTACTCATGCCAGAGCACTGCCAAATAGGGGAGGTCTTGTGCGCCCTCATATTCTTGTTATCGAGGGCTCCAATATTATGGGGGGGGGGGGGGCGGGCACCGGCTAAGCCGTGTCTACTTGCTTAGGGGGTGAGCTATGTGCAGACATTGTCCCATTAATGGGTAAAGTGACCACATCTCTTTAGAGTGGATGTACAGACATACTGCTATAGTCACAGTTAAAAAATACAATATGTTAAAGCGGACCTCTAGGCAAACCCTCTATCAGGATTTAGTTGCTGTCTGTGGCCTTGCTGGGGAGATTTGCCTCTTCATTTGTACTCATGACCATCATCAATGAAAAAGAGATTAGAGGGAAATTCAAAATTTTGGAATTGTCCTCAGAACAAGAGGTAATGGGAACACCTGCTCTGGTTTTTCTCTCACTTCCTGTTTCATGTCCGGTAGATTCCCCCCATGGCATGCAGGCTGCATAATACAAAGGCTTCTGTGATTGGTCAAGAGGGGAGGGGGGCAGGCATAGAAGTTGCATCAACTCTGCGGAGAATGCTGAGACCAAAAGGTCCGGCAATAGAGCTCCCAGAATTATACCGATAGCTGTCCTCCATAAACTTGTCAGATGTAAATAATAGATATACGTCCAGGAGGTGGCATCAGTAGTGTATTTAGGTTTTGTGCTGCCCTAAGCCTGACTAAACTCATGCACCCCCTAATTTAAATATGACCCACCCCTTCCTGTCAAGGCCACACCCCTTGCTGTTTAACACCCGCCCTGAAATTTTCATGTGGGGACACTAGTTATGAGAGCCTGGGGGGGGGGGGGGGCAATGGATTCCCTTAATTTGCATAGATTTCCTCTCACTTCCTGTTTGGCTGTGGGGCAGGAAGTGAAGGGAAAAATCTGCAATGGGACAGGGATGGTAAAAAATAAACTGACAGGGGTTATAACCCTTCTTTACTCTTTCCAAAAAAAAGTGTTGCCTGTAGTTGTACTTTAAACACAAATTTCTGATAATTTTATGGAGAGGACTAGGAAGATATAACCATGCCAATAGTGCAGCAGAAAACATATAGCACAGTGAGGAAGGTTTGTGGTCCAGGATGATAGGACAGTCAAAATTAGAAGCGGCGCCCCCTCTCACAGTTGCGGAATGGCGGTCGCCCGCATACCGGAAGCAGTGAGGCCGCTTTATGGGAGCGCTAGACTAATTTGCCTCTCAGCCCGGTCCGCCCCATAAGACTGCTGCTACACTATCAGTGTAGCGCAAGCTGGCAGGGACTCTTTCCGTGCTGCCCCCCTGCAAAGTGCTGCCCTAGGCCTGGGCCTTGTTGGCATAGGCCAGGATACAGCGTTGGGTGGCATGCACCTTGTTGGATCTAACTGGACTTTTTACAAAGTAGTGGAATTCCTGGAGTTCAGCTCTAACTCTGTTCAGTCAATTTTCTGTTCCAGGTACCATAGTCGGGCTTTGACCCTCACTTTTTTCTGCTGCAAAGAGAATCTGTTATGAGAGCGGCTGAAGTTATGAAGGCAGCCATTGCTGACTCTACATTTGAGAATACTGGTTACTTTGCTGTTATCCTGATACTTTGGTTTTACTACTGTTTGAGTTGCTGATCTGGGACAAACTTCCCCTCACACATTTGCAGCATGCTTGTTCCAGGTCTGTCACTCAAATCTATTGATGTTGGACATGGTCAGGTAGCTGGCATTTTTAGAAGAAGGCCAGCAGTGGCAACCCTCATACTTCATTTATGACCAATTAAATGCAAAGCAGAACATAATATCTCCATGCAGATTTGTTGCTAGTGGGTTTTGGATCTACTAAGCCAGTGCTGCAAAGCATGTATACTATCACTTTTATCTAAGAAGCTGCCCCTTCCGTAAAAATATATATTTTTTTTCATGATATGCCTCTAACTACCGCCCTTTGTGGAGAATTTGTGAGGAATTATTTAAATGTTTGCTTATGTGTGTTGCCACGTCTCTGCCTGTTCTTTCACAGCTCAGTAGATCTGTCAATTCTGGCCTTTCCTGGTCTGTTATTCGTGAGCTGTTTTGTCAGTTAGTGCGGTGGGTGGAAGGTGGCTGGTACAAACAGTTTGTCAGGGTCTATGATAACAGACCGCACATTAATTTCTCTTTCATTGCAAGGAAAATAGATGAAAGCATGAACTAATTAAGTTCTTTTCCAGCAAATTCTTGATTAGAAGACTTCCTGTTGCCCTAAAATGACACTTAACTCTGGTTTAAAAATAGAAACTTCTATTCAAGTATGTATTCTTAACTCGAAAAGTACCTTCTATTGCTTTTAGCCTTCTCCAAATTCCCTTTTAATGTTGCTGTGATCCAACGTCCTGGAGGGTGGATACGTTGGTTCTCCATGGTTCCTACTGTATGTATAAAAGTAGCTCACTCCCAAGATGTACTATGGAATCTGTAGTATGCATAGAGCAGTGTATATGACTGCAACAAACGTGCATTGTAGGCAGGTGTGGGTTGACCTCCCTACACCAGTGGCACTGTCGCAACCACCAGGCAGGGCAACTGGATGACAAGAGGAACGCACATTCCTCTTAGGCCTCCTTATGTGTCATTGGGTGAGCGGCTGTCTCGATTGGATGCTGCTGCCCCGGATGACCCACGTGGCCATCTTTAGTGAGGGTGGTGCTTTTAAAAGCACTGGCTCACTGCATTTGGGTGCATTGTCCGTGTGGCTAGGTCAGGGATAGGAACCCATTGGACCGGGAGAGTGAACCTAGCGTAGGAAGAGGAGGAGGGACAATATAGGTACTGCTTGCTAGTGCTGCTGTGGGGAACCCTTTCCGCTTCTAGTCCCTTGCCTACCAGCCACCTCCTGTGCCAGGTGCTGTCGGTCTATGAGCATTGTTTCTTGCAAGTACTGAATAATCATCTGTGAGTGTCGCCGCCAGTTCTAAGTGCTGCATTGTTGTTGCATGTTGGAACATCCTTAACAATATATTTTCTGCAGCTCCACCCACTGTGTGCTGTTCCTTTTCCCTGGTGGGTGCCTACCACCTGGCCTCTCTCCAGCCTACTGCTCTTGACAAACAAATGGAAGTAAGGGGGAAAAGGAACGCATTGGCGGCTCACTGAGGACGTTACAAGGCAGAAAAGCACAGTAAAAAAACAATTTCATAAAAGATAGATTGCAGGGCCAATAATCCAGAACTATACCCATACGTTTGATAACAATTAATGTTCTTTAACGAAAGATCATACACTGTGTGCACAATTGTTAGTCAAGTTTTATCTTTGAGAATTCATTTAATTATTGAACTACTGTGCTCTCGGTCAATCCAAAATGTTAATAAACCTCACACCTGAATATTTAAGAAACTAAAAGTGAGATTAGATATCTAAATAGTAGATATCTAATTTTTTGTTTTAAAGCATGAAAGTGCATATAAAATGTGCGTTCTTCAAGGAAGAATCTTCACTGTCAATATAGGTTGTATTATCAGTGTCAGTATTGGGTAGCCCCAGAATTCATTTAACCACTTCCATACTGCGCAAATTCCAGCACTTCTCTCCTACATGAAAAAATCATATTTTTTTTTGTTAGAAAATTACTCAGAACCCCCAAACATTATATATATATATATATTTTTTTTTTTGCAGAGACCGTATGTGTAGATGAAATTATACACCCTAATCCAGTGACGCCTTACCTTGGGGCATTGCCACCATATGTGGTACATCATTCCCTCCTGTCCGCATCCACGGAAATATAAGGGAGATGCTCCTGGTATATAGGTTGCTAGCCTAGCTGGAACCATGTACCATCTCAGAAGCACTTTGTAGTTTGCTTCAATAATTGAGGTATTTATGAGTTGACCTCAAGGCCTTCTGGGTTATAATATGCCATTCATCCAGCTCAATAGTTCCCTGAAGATCTACCTCCCATTTTTCCATGTAGCCCTGTTAAACTACTTGCTGCCCACGCTATAGCCGAAAGACGGCTGCAGCGCAGGCCTTAAATGCCGGGGGGCGTCCATGGACGTCCTCCCAAGCAAGCGCTGTCTGCGCATCCCTGCGGGTCGCTCGCAGCGCGCTCTGTGATCACCAAGTCTATGACACTTGGCTGATTGCAGTAGGGGGTCGATCCCGGCCCCTTACCACGTGATCATCTGTCAGCCAATGACGGCTGATCACGTGATGTAAACAGACGCTCGGCAATCAGTATTTTTTTTCCCCTCACGCTATCAGTGTGAGGGGAAAAAAAAGCCAATCACCGGTTTCTGTCAGAGGGACACCGGTCCCTCACACAGAAAGCCGCGGCTGCATTTTCTGTGCCCACCAGTGTCAGCTGCCAGTTCCCACTGTGCCACCCACCAGTGCCACCTACCAGTGCCCACAGTGCCACCTATCAATGCCCACCAGTGCTGCTAATCAATGCCCATCAGTGTCTCATAATCAGTGCCACAGATTAGTGCTGCCTATCAGTGTCACCTACCAGTGCCACCCATCAGTGAAAGAGAAAGATCTCACTTTCCCTTCCTGACAGATCCGCTGTTTGCCTTGTTTACACGACTGATCCGTCTCTCCTGTGAATGATCGGCGGGTTGCGGCCACCGGACCCGCTGATTGGCTCCCGCTGTGTCCAATCACAGTGGGAGCGGCATGCCAGCAGCGTGCGTGCCCCATAAACCGTGTGCACGAAATCACGTACAGGTACGTGATTTTGCACAGCCAGGCCGCCCTACCGCAGTAAATGTACATGGGGCGGTCCGGAACCGGTTAAATAAATTCCCTGCCATGCCCAAGGTCTTGTTCATAAAGTTGGCAGCCCTTGCTCCCCTCTGGAAATTGGTCTGTGGTGGACTACTTTTCGGGGGGTGATTGATAGGCAGTTGGGGGCGTATTATGTTGCCTCCTCACCACCTGTTTTAACTCTGAGCAATCGACACCACTGTACCCCAACCACATGCATTGCATGCAGTTGTAGGGTGGTTGTGGCATTGTCCTAAACATTTGTAAAATTAACTTTTGGCAGAACATCGTGACAAAGGCTTGTGTACAGCCCTGAGTGGCTGCAAGTTCTGCTTGAGCTGGATAGTTTGGGGCAGTAAAACTGCCAATCAGCAGTCTATTTTTACTGCCCCTGGTAGATCATGTGAATGAGGCCTTTCAAGCGGAGTTCCGCCTAATTTCTTTTTTTAAAGTTAGCAACTACAAATACTGCAGCTGCTGACTTTTAGAATAAGGACACTTAACTGTCCAGGGCGCCCGTGATGACGGCACCCGAAGCCGATCCAGAGGTGCCGCCATCTTCGGTAAGGGAAGCCTTGCGGCTTCACTTCCTGGTTCCCTACTGTGCATGCGTGACTTGCGCTGCGTGATCCCACTGGTCCCTGCTGTCTTCTGGGACCTGTGTGTCTCTCAGAAGAGAGCGGGGTGGGGGGGGGGGGGCGGAGAAGGCGCCTGAAGTGGCGTAGATACCCGCGGATGGCTCGTCTATCTATGCCCGGAAGTGGGAGCAAAATACCTGTATTAGACAGGTATCTACTCCCCCCTTCCCCCTGAAAGGTGCCACACGTTTGTTGCTACACACATTCACCCCCCCACACAATCTAGAATTAGTTTTACTTTTATATCCCATATTTTTCTGTATGTATGCACTTCCCTCCAGCCCTTGCCTTTAATTACTTGCCATTATGACGGTCCATTCATTTATCTTTACCAATTCATATATTGAACTCATGTTACCCTATACATATATACCTATACATATATACTGACGTTACCCTATACATATATACATATATACTTAGAATTAAAAGTAGTTATACTTTATATCTCATATTTATCTGTATGTATGCACTTCCCTCCAGCCCTTGCCTTTAATTACTTGCCATCATGACGGTCCATTCATTCATCCTTACCAATTCATACTTTAAATTCATGTTACTCTATACATATATACTTATTCCTTAACCCCTCTGAGTTATTCCTGAGGGTTAGAACTGACCCTCTTATTCTTCGTCTACTTTGGGTACACTTGTTGAGACTCATGTATCCTTTTATATATATAATTTTTCTAGATATGCTCATGGACACCTTCATATCACCCACCACACTAGCTCCTGCGGTCCTTGCTGTGCTCCCTGGTTTGTCCTGCAGCGTATTGGTGGTCGCCACTCCCCCTCAGCCCCCGTGCCGGCATTGCCCATTGCCGCCATCCTGAGACCCGGTCTTTTGGTGACCCAACCCAGTCAAGTGGTAAGTACGGGGTCGTTTATCATGGACCCTTCGTGCCAACCATTTTTTCGTGTCCCGACTCAGTTATTATTTTTCATACTTCTATTACTCTCAATTTTTGTTATAGACATACAAATTATGCATCAGCCCCTGACGAGCGAGAGGAGACTCGCGAAACGCGTAGGGCAATACCGATGCCACATGCATGCCCTTGTTGGGTACTTGAAGTTGATCACCACATGGTCACACACTACTGCTATCTATGCATGTGTAATATGTATTTTACTTATTCATATGATATATATATATTTTGTATAATATTTTTTATGGATGTACTAATCAAGTGCAATGAACTGTATTTGTTTTTTGTTTTTTACTTATGCTTGAATACTAGGCCACCATGCCGGGTTACGCACACTTATTGCTGATCCCATTACTGTATTGAGCATTTTTGTGAACAATAAACATTTTTGTACTGAACTGATTGTGAAAATGTTCCGAATCTCTCCCACCTCACATAAAGTCCCAAGGCCATCCTTTCTTTTCTTTTGCTGTATTTAGGGATGGAAGTGGCAGAGTGGTTTCTTCAGACCACAACTCTCCTTTTTTGAATGTGGGGGGGGGGGGGGGGGATTCAAAAAAAGTGGAAGTTTCATTTTTGTTTTTTTTTTAAATAACAAACATGTCATATGTACCTGCTCTGTGCAGTGGTTTTGCACAGAGCAGTCCCGATCCTCCTCTTCTCAGATCCCCCACTCTCCTGGCCCCTCCTCCCTGGGGAGTAACTCCAGAGCAAGCAGCTTGCTCTGGGGGCACCCAAGCAAGCTCACTCCCAAGCTGCTGCTCTGCGTGTCCATTCACACACAGAGCTGTGGCTCGGCCCTGCCCCATCTCTCTCCTCATTGGCTCACTGTGATTGACAGCCAGCTCTGAGGAAGAAGGCGCTGTCTTCAAAACGCATCAGCCAGTTAGGGACCCCAGAAAGGTCCCCCTGTTTTCTGGAGCTTGCAGTTTCTGGAACTACAGGGCTACAGAAGAGTAGCTTGATGAGTGATTTTATTCATACGTTTGTGAGTATAATCTATGATGACTTTCTTATTAAACAATGTGGGATATTGCACTAGGCTGGTGCACCCTCTTTTATCTGTTTTTTGTAGTGGCTTTGGGACATCCCAAGTCCAAGAGGGCAGCAAGGCTTGAGGATGTATCTCCGTGTCGTGGAGTCATTTTGGGGAGGAGATCTTTTCTTGTTGTCCTTAAATAGGCTCTGTCTGACACAAGATGGCTGCTAGAGTCACATGGGGTGACAGCATCCAATCATATAGCTTCCCTAATGACCCAAGAAACCATAGAGGAGCCAAGTTCTTTTTGACTTCCCTTCCAACTGAAATGCTGCTACTGTTGGGCGCCACCTACAGTGGAGAAAATAGACTGCACCTGCCTACGAGCTTATAATGGATTGTGAATCATAACTATTGATTGCATTGCTATTAGAGTGCTGATGTTATAAAAGGAAAGTGCATTCTGTTACCATAGAACGTCTTTAAAGTCCATTGTGACAGCTGAGCTTGAAAGAACCCTGAGAAGGGCCTTTGTGTTATAGAAGAACCTCTACAGTGACCCAGTTTTCTTCGACAGAAATGAATATGTTTAGTTATTTTTGTGTTTGTTATACAGGGATTTACGTTTGTCAGTTTCAATACTTTGAAATGATGTTCTGAGTTTTGTAAGGAATATGAATACATCAAGTAATTCTTTTTATCCTGCGGCTCTATTATGGAAGCTGCTGGAATATATCTGTAAATGCGGGAGTAAGCTCTGGAAAACGCACTTGTCCTTAGCGGCGTCCTCCCCAGGATGCCTGATTTTTCTCTCCCCCCACCTGGCTGTCTTGTAAGGCAAGCACCCTGTAGTGTAACCTTCCTGCGCACTGCTTTTAAGGCTGGTGATGCATTGCTGATGCAAGTAGCCAAGAAGGATGTCTTGTGTGATGTGTGTGATAGAGCGAGCCTACCGAGCAGAAATATCTATCTTATTGTGACTTACTGCACGCTCTTACCTTGTCTGGTGTGTTTACAACCAGCCTAATTACGCTGCAGAAATTACAGACTGAAGTGCTCGCTTTCCTGTCCATCATTTTCCTCTAACAAGACAAATGACGGCTGTCAATCAGCCAATTAGGGAGTGATTCATGCATTTCTCCAATAATTGGCTTGGTTGTTTATCTTTTAGCACAGATGCCCCATGAATAAAAGCTACGGGATGCCAATTGTTAGTATCTTTTTCTGCCCTTCAAATTAGCTTTAATTGTAGATGTTTGATCATAAAAGAACTTTTGAAGGGTAAAATGTGTGTTAACAATAGATAGCAGCCACCATGGATGAATCTGCATAAAAGATTCATTTTTTTTTTTTGTGAATCATATGATTTTTATTGGTGCAATTTGTATCCTCTGGTGGAAGCTGCGGCTCTGACTAAATCCAAGTAAAGGATGTACAGTAAAACCTTGGTTTGCGAGCATAATTCATTCCAGAAACATGCTTGTAATCCAAAGCACTTGTATATCAAAGCAAATTTCCCCATAAGACATAATGGAAACTCAAATGATTCGTACAACAACCATTTATTCATGGGTCCTTCAGTTTATATTCCATATAAAAAGATTATAGCAATGTGATAGGTTGTGTAACCATAAAATGTCCATCTACAAATGGAAGCCTCCACAAGGGAATTCGAAGCAAAGTCCAGCAGGAGCTACAAAGTATAAAAGAGAAGAGAGGTGCTTTTAAGTGTAGCAATATGTTGCTAAATGTTGTACCTTCATTAAATGTAACCATATTGCTACACTTAGAGCCACCTCTCTGCTCTTTTATACTCAGTTGTGACATGAAGCTACTTGTATATCAAGACATTGCTTGTATATCAAGTCAGAATTTATTACAAAATTTTGCTTGTCTTGCAAAACGCTCTCAAACCAAGTTACTCTCAAACCAAGGTTTTACTGTACAAAGCTTACTATATACTGAAGTATTTCTGATGTGGCAGCTGCCATGACCTTACCTCTATACCATCCATCTACCATAATAATGACACCACCACATAATTTGGATTTAAATGGCCATAGCAGCCTTTTTATTAACAACCATAAATAACTAAATAACTTTTTTTAATTTCATTCTGTATAAACGGAAACATTTCAAATCATAATCTACCTGACCAGGGTTGCCAACAGCCAGTAAATTTACTGACAGTTTGTAAAAATCTGTGTTTTTTTTTTACAACTGCCAGTAAATATCAGGGGCTGATCATTTCATGCTGTGTTTACTTTTTAAGTGTAAATCAAGCAAATTACTTTGTTGTAGGTATTGTCAGTGTTTCCATCTCATGTTTATACTGTTCAAATATTCACTGTGTTAGTTTTCAATAGGAGTTCTGTAATTTCTCAGGTTGCCAGTAAGAAATGAGGTCTGCCAGTAAATTTTCCATGTTCCGTCAGTAAAAAATGCTGTTGGAGGTTGGCAACCCTGTACCTAATTGACTATTTTTCTGAGTCTTAGGTTAATGAAGGCCCGTGTTCCTCTATCGCTTCGGCTGTATCAACCACCACATTCCTATGTTCCTATCCCAGGCCCCCCAGCCGCACTTAAACCGGCTCAGGTACAATTATTACCTGTTCAAACACCTGATGCAGTCCGATGACCGCTAGCCCCTTGTTGACATCACTGAGTAGAGAAGGTACACCCATACCGAGATGGACCCAACCCATTACACTCCACCTACTGTTTTTTGCCATGCTTTCCAAAAACCTAAGACCCCCTGCCTGCTGCTATGACAAAATGCAAAACCAACCCTGTGCAATAAATACCCCGAAAAACAACCCATTACAGCACCCATTGCCCCCTTGATGAAAGACACAACAGAAAAAAGACTATAAAATGTGACGGGAGGAAGGAGGGGAAAGTATCTCCCTTGCTGATCTGGCTCCCACTGACCCACTAGCAGCTCCACCCTTCTGCTAGACCACTGGTGCCCCACCCCAGCCACACCCTCCCCCCCCCCCTGGTCATCCAATAAGGTCCACCTTACCCTTTTTTTCCAACCCAACATCTCAAACTGCCTGCACAGCAAACTGTCATGCAGGCCCTCAACTTAATGCTCTGCATGCAGTTCCAGGCCTATACTTGATACCTCTATGTCTTGTAGAAATTGGGGCATGTAGGAATGTGTTTAGAAGCAATTGCACGCATTTGTGATTTATTTTTACCATACCTGACAGATGAGGAATAGTTCATTTCCTACCACAATGACATATAAGGGTGTATCCACTGAAAAATCTATAATGCCTCCTTCCTGACTAAGCCTGTGTAGAATAAAGGAAACCCTGCTAAGGAAAAGGTGGAGTTGTGTCACAGTCAACAGAAATACTTTTTTTTAAATAAGTGTAATCCTGATAGGCCACGGAGCAAGTGGTGGGGTTAGGGGAAGTCGTCAACTTCCTTGTTATGCCAGTATTGCTCCTCCTCAGTATGTCACACACAAGGTGGGCCCCATGCTACATTGGTACATAGGCTGAAGAAAGACACATAGTTTAACCAGTAGAAGTTTGTGAGTATGGGGGAAGGTGGAGGATCCTCTATGGGGGGAGGTGGGGGACCCTCTATGGGGAGAGGTGGAGGATCCTCTATGGGGGGAGGTGGAGGATCCTCTATGGGGGGAGGTGGGGGATCCTCTATGGGGGGAGGTGGAGGATCCTCTATGGGGGGAGGTGGGGGATCCTCTATTGGGGGGGGGGGTGGAGGATCCTCTATGGGGGGAGGTGGGGGATCCTCTATGGGGGGAGGTGGAGGATCCTCTATGGGGGGAGGTGGAGGATCCTCTATGGGGGGAGATGGGGGATCCTCTATGGGGGGAGGTGGAGGATCCTCTATGGGGGGAGGTGGAGGATCCTCTATGGTGGAAGGTGGGGGATCCTCTATGGGGGGAGGTGGAAGATCCTCTATGGGGGACGTGGAGGATCCTCTATGGGGGGAGGTGGGGGATTCTCTATGGGGGGAGGTGGGGGATCCTCTATGGGGGGAGGTGGAGGATCCTCTATGGGGGGAGGTGGGGGATCCTCTATGGGGGGAGGTGGGGGATCCTCTATGGGGGGAGGTGGAGGATCCTCTATGGGGGGAGGTGGGGGATCCTCTATGGGGGGAGGTGGAGGATCCTCTATGGGGGGAGGTGGGGGATCCTCTATGGGGGGAGGTGGAGGATCCTCTATGGGGGGAGGTGGGGGATCCTCTATGGGGGGAGGTGGGGGATTCTCTATGGGGGGGAGGTGGGGGATCCTCTATGGGGGGGAGGTGGGGGATCCTCTATGGGGGGGAGGTGGGGGATCCTCTATGGTGGGAGGTGCAGCGACAGAGAATACTCAGAGTTCAGATGCAATAACCAGAACTGTATTGAAATTAAAGTTCTGTAATACACAAGAAGCCGGTGGGAAGGCAGCTCGACTCGGAGCATTCACAGGATGCAACAGCAATAAGTAGTGGCAGTAGGTATCAGGTGTGCTGACAGAGTCTGTCTCAAGGGGCAGAATGTGGCCTGGCCAGTCCGTACTCAAATGGGGAGGCTTGCATGAAGGATGGCGTGTCCCTGCACTTTGACGCTACGGACTGTCCCTATCAGATGGGTAATCTGTCCCTACTCTAGCCACACGCAAAATGCGTGCCAAGCCCAGGAGCCAAGGTCTTATATAGACTCTACCTGACCCAATTTGGCCACCAGACTCACATAGGGCACCAGCATCCAAACAGATGGCTACCCCCTGTGACCCAGGATCCCATAGAGGAATGGAGTTCCTCTTAACTTCCTTTCCCTCTGCAATGCGGCTGCGTTTGAGCACCACCTGCAGTGGAAAAAGCAGACGGCACTGGCCTACAGGTAAAATAAATGCACCATGGGCATCAGGTGTTCAGTCAGGTTATGGAACCACATTAACCACTTCAGCTCCGGAAGGTTTACCCACTTCATGACCAGGCCATTTTTTGTGATACGGCACTGCGGGTATGCTTTTGGGGTATTTCATCACCTCTGCAGTTTCTATTTTCTGCGCTATAAACAAAAAAAAAAGACCAACAATTTAAAAAAAAACTATTTTTTTACTTTGTGCTATAAAACACATCCAATAAAAATGTAACAAATCATATTTCTTCTTCAATTTAGACCAATATGTATTCTGCTACATGTTTTTGGTAAAAAAAAAATATCGCAATAAGCGTATATTGATTGGTTTGCGTAAAAGTTATAGCGTCTACAAACTATGGGATATTTTTCTTTATTTTTTTTCTACTAGTAATGGCGGCGATTAGCGACTGATAGCGGGACTGTGATATTGCGGTGGACAAATTGAACACCTAACTGACACGTTTGACACTTTTTGGAGACCAGTGACACTCATACAGTGATCAGTGCTAAAAAAATATGCGGTTTTTACTTTTCGTATCACATACACTCTTCCTCTTGCTATCCTTTTCCCCCTTTTCTGTGCTGCAATTAATATCTGTTATGTCACAGAATAACATGCATTTTTGTTGTCTTTTTGCTATATTCCTATTTATAGATGCATCATAATAGATTATTTATAGTTACATTTTTGTAAATTTAATTTTGGCTCATTTTATCAATGCCATCTGTTTTTCTATACATTGTGTCATACCATGTTGAACCATTATGTGCACTACATTTGTCTTTTAGGAATCTAGCTCCAATTGGGTATCAGGTGTGTCCATTTAATTGCTTGTTACGGATTGGATGTTTCACTTTTTCCCTTCCCCCTTTTTTGTTATATATACACTTTTGTTTTTTTCTCAAATCAGCTATGAGTAAGCATCTTTGGATGTGAAACACGTTAGAGATTTGATCCCCGTTGTGTCCACTTTTGTCATTTGTCTGCGATTTTGGATTTTATCTACGTTCAATAAAGATGCTTTTTTATGGAGTGCGGCAGTCCAGGACTTTTCTATTTCCTTAACCTTGTGCACAGCCAGCACCCAACACTGTTTAGTGGGGCGGTAGTACCCTGAAAGCACGGCATTTCCTTTTTTGCTAAAAAATATGCAGTCACTGTACAAATGACACTGGCAGGGAAGGGGTTAACATCAGGGGCGATCAAAGAGTTAAATGTGATCCTAGGAAGTGTTTTGACTGGGAGAAGGTAAAGATCCGTGTTCCTGCTTAGCAGATATACAGGATGAGTACATTCCCCTCTCACAGAACGACAATCTGCCTTGTTTACAGATCACTGTCCTGCCTGTCTCCCGAATGATCGATGGGTCCCGGCGGACATTGCGTCCTCCGGACCCGCTGATTGGCTCCCGCTGTGTTCAATCACAGCGGGAGCAGGTTGCCAGTGGCGTGCGTGCCTCAGACCTGGAAGTGTCAGTTCACGTACTAGGTACGTGATTTGGCACAGAGCAACTGCCCTGCCGCAGTACTGTATATCTACAGTGGGCGGTCCGCAAGCGGTTAATATGCAAGGCTTTTCACAAAAGTGAGCTCCGGGCACTTGGGGAGTTCTCCAGATCAGGAAATGGAGAGAGATGATCTGGGACCCGCTATGATACAAGTAGAGAACAGTATTGGTAGGCTGCAGCAAGGGTCAGATTGGACGTCATTGTAAGGCCCCGGCTGCGACGCATGGCCAAGAATGGCAGCTAGGGTGCACTTACAGTTAATGCAAGGCACAACACCCAGAGCAACCAGTGTGAATATACAGTATTTTGTACCAGTCTGACTTCAATGCAGTGAATTACGACTGGCTCCTGTGGGTTACTTTCCTGTGCATTAGGCATCTGTACTCTTTCTACATGAGACTGACAGTATTTGGTTGCTAGCATAAGAGGATTTCTGTTAGGATTCAATAGATGTTCATGCATTTACAGAGTCTCTTTGGCTTGCCTGTTTCAAGATCATTTAAAAGAAATAATTTTAACGACAGCACTGGAGGCGCTTTATTGTTACTTTTCTGGATGAGTGGCTGTAATGGACTGCGATATCATGCTCATCGGCGGAGGAAAGGTATGTCTGAGGAGTCTGCAGCCTAGAGCAACGTTTTGCTTGTTTAATTTATGTCACATCCCTGATGAACGTTCACAATGTCAATCACCTATTCCCCTGATGTTGGCTAATGGGTTATACCATTCTACCCAAACTACATGACATGTGAAGGACAGATAAATTCCAGCCTTACGCCAATCTGCTAGACCATAACCTCCAAACCCCAAATTACATGATAAAAGACGTGACAAAGATTTTGGAGTAAAATGACCTTAACAGCCTTTTATTTAACAAATACATAACTTCAAATAAATAACAGATTTCACATAACCATCAGCCAAAAATGTATCTAAACCTTTGGTGGTCTTTGAGGGCAACGACACACAACTTGGTCACTGCGACAAACTTCTTTCCAACTTAGGCCTCCAGTCGCAAAACACCGACTCGGAGGCGATACTCATCATCCGCAGTGACCTACATTTTACCCATTCCTAGTTAAACCCCTTGTTAACTGGAATGTACCCAAGAACCCCATACCACAGATGGGTCCCAACCATTTTATCTTCCAGACTTTTTCTCCTCCTCCAAAGACCCACCACTGCCAGGCTGCCATGACAGCCTCAATGGAACACCGCCAAAACATTGGGGGAGGGTGGGTGGGAAGCTTCTCCTTTCACTTTCTTCTCCTGACTGGCCCCTCACTCCTCCCCCCTAAACATCCCGCGACCCCTCCCAGCCAATAGCCACCCCCACCTGCCTTAAAGGGCTACTAATAACTTATACTATAACTGCCTGTCCTACTGTCCACCTCTGTCATGCTGTCCCTCCGCTCATTCCTTTTTCTTTTCTTTTTGCTCCGGGACTCCCTCTGCCATCAAGTTCTGTCAGTGGGTATAATATCTAACACAAACATGTATATTTCTGTATTCATAATACATGTGTTGTCTTTAATCTAGTGAGATAACGGGGTGGATTTACTAAAGGCAATAGACTGTGCACTTTGCAAGTGAGGCTGCACTCATTTTCCCCAGAGCTTGGTGAATGTGGTAAAGCTCTGATTTCCATCATCCAATCATGTGCAAGCAAAAATGCTTTTTATTTTATTTTCCTCTATTTGTGGGGAAAAAAGGACATCAATTTTGTTTGGATACACCGTCGCACGACTGCACAATTGTCACTTAAAGCGACGCAGTGACGTATCACAAAAAATGGCCTGGTCATTAAGGGGGTAAATCCTTCTGGTCCTTAAGTGGTTAAAGTAGAACTATAGGCAAAACAATTTTCACTTTGCATAGAGTATGGGAGGGTTATAACCATAGCTTCCAACTGTCCCTCATTTTGAGGGACTGTCCCTGATTCTGGAACAATGTCCCTCTGTCCCTCTTTCCTCCTCATGTGTCCCTCATTTTGGTCTGGTCTGTATAGTTGTATATAAAATGCACTTTTTATCTTTCAAAATGTGTTTCTCAGTGCTAAACCTTTCATCCAAATTCTGAATTGCTGCTTTTTTCAATTTTAAAATCCAGTATAAAGGAATAACAGTGGTAAAAAAAAAAGCCCTTGTGTATTTAATTAACCTTTTTTTTTTTGTTTTGGTTATTTTCCCTTTAAGGGGGCGTGGCAGGGGGTGTGTCCTATGCCTACATACGTTTGCTAGTAGGTGTCCCTCATTCACATCTCAAAATGTTGGGAGGTATGGTATAACCCCTGTCAGATTTTCTTTCATTATCTGTGTCCCATTGCGCAGATTTGCCTTCACTTCCTGTCCCATAGCCAAACAGGAAGTGAGAGGAAATTCCTGCAAATTAAGGGAATTTCTTGGCGACCCCCAAGTCCCCATTGAAAGATTTCCCCTGTATTACTTTTCTGGGGACAACCCAAAATCTGGGATTTTTTTTTATACTTTCACTTTCAATGATAATGGTAAACAGGACAAATAGAGAGGGTCAACTTTAATTGAACAAGCTGAAGTTAGAAGCAGATTGGCTACCATGCACAGCTGCAGCAGATTTAGCATTCTCCAGTGTTCGTGAATCCCCCCCCACGTGACCTATTTTTCTAAAATGTTATATGAATCGTGTGAACTATCTTTAAAATGATATGTGTTTAAAATACGTGAGATACGGGTCTGATGACAATAACATGAGGCACTGGTGAAAAATAAAAAGCATTGAAAGCTGCACTCCCATATTGGCTTCTTGTAACTTGTTTATTCAGTCATCCGTGAGACATTGCATACATTAAGGTTTTCCACTTCCATCCTTGGGAAGTGTGGTCATCGGTCGGAAACGTTGATGCATGCAATGTCTTATGGATGATTGAATAAACAAGTTGCAAGGAGCCAATATTCTCGTGCAGCTTCCATCACGTTTTACTCTTCAATAGTGAGCAGAAACGGGCTACAAGGAGTTGACTGCTTGTGGATGACAGAAAGGGGTGAGTCTTGAGTGGTGCTAAAGAGTTGGGTATGATTTAAAGCGGAGTTCTGACTAAAACGATAAAATTAAAAGTCAGCAGCTACAAATACTGCAGCTGATGACTTTTAATAATCGGACTCGCCTGTCCTGGGGTCCAGCGATGCGGGGGAACGAAGCCCCGCTCGTCTCCCCCTCCTCTCTGCGGCGCCGGCATTGTCATTGTGAGCGCCCATGCACTGCGCATGCACATAGCTTCCAACTGTCCCTGATTTCTGGGTACTGTCCCTGATTTGGAGCAATGTCCCTAAGTCTTCCTCATTCTTTTTCATTTGTCCCTCATTTTGATCTGATCTATATAGATGTATATAAAATTCACTTTTTATCTATTAAAAAGTGTTTCCCAGCACTAAACCTTTCATCTGATTTCTAAATTGCTGCATTTGTAAATTCCAAAAGCCAATATAAAGGAGTAGTAGTGATAAAAAAGCACTTGTGGGTTTAACCAATCTTATTTTTTGTTTGTAAAATTCTCCTTTAAGGGGTCGTGGCAAGGTGTGTGTCCTATGCCTGTATACTTTGGCTGATAGGTGTCCCTCATTCCCATCTCAAAAAGTTGGGAGGTATGCATACGCGAGCCATGCTGTGACTGGCCGGGCAATGATCTGGGACCTGTCACGTGTTCCAGATGATTGCTGAGAGGGAGGGGGGTGTGGTGATCTTCCTTCTGGCGCCGCGGTGCCCCGTGAGGAAGTGGAAGCTGGAATCCTCTAAAAAGAGGGTTTCCGCTCCCCCCCCCCCCCCCCCCCCGAAAAAATGACATGCCAAATGTGGCATGTCAGGGGGTCATCTTCCTTTAAAGCGGAAGTTCCATTTTTGGGTGGAACTCTGCTTTAAAAGAAACAAATCTCCTCCATGCTTTATTTTTATAATTATTAGTCTGCATTGGGGTTGAATTGCTAAAGGCAAATATACTGTGCACTGCAAGTGCACTTGCTCCAGAGCTTGGTTAATGAGGTAAAACTTCACTTTGTAAAGAATACCCAATCATGTACAAGGAAAATACAAAAGAAATTAATTTTTGCTTGCACATAATTGGATGATAAAAATCAGCAGAGCTTCCCCTAAGATCTAGAGCAACTGCACTTGCAGTGCACAGTGTATTTGCCTTTAGTACACTATATAATTATACCCTTGGTTGAACTAGATCAGGGGTCTCCAAACTTTTCAAACAAAGGGCCACTTTATTGTTCTTCAGACTTTAGGAGGGCCGGATTGTGGACAGCAAGGGCAGAAAATGTCACGGGCCCAGCATCAGTGAGAATAAATATGGCCTCAGGGTTGGTGGTCAATAGGAGGAGGAGTAATACCCCTATTAGTAGAAGGAGAAGTATCCCATCATTGGTATCGGTGGAAGATATAGTGCCACATTGTTGGTGTCAGTGGGAGGAATAGTGCCTTATATCAGTGGGAGAAATTGTGCCCCAAGGACCGGATAAAGGCTAGCAAAGGGCCACAGTTTGGAGACCCCTGAACTAGATGGACTTGTATCTTTCTTCAACCTGAATAACTATGTATATTTGAAGCTACACCCCAGGGAGTGGAAAAATGGACTTTGTAGGCACCAGTCATAGTTTCAAATATTCGTAGATTTAGGACGTTGGCACTGCTCTACCCATTAAGTCTCCACAGTCCATCCTGTGGTGAGACTTGGCGTTTCTGCTGATTAACTATGTATATTGTCAAAAATATTGGGACGCCTGCCTTTACACGCACATGAACTTTTAATGTCTTGGTATGCCGATGCCTTAAGAGTTCCCTTCACTAGGAACTAAGGGGCCAAGCCCAACCCCTGAAAAACAACCCCCACACCATAATCCCCCCCTCCACCAAATGATTTGGACCAGTGCACAAAGCAAGGTCCATAAAGACATGGATGAGCGAGTTTTTGGTGGAGGAACTTGACTGACCTGCAATGTGCTTCTTGAGGAATGGTCAAACATTCCCATAGACACACCTCCTAAACCTTGTGGACGGCCTTCCCAGAAGAGTTGAAGCTGTTATAGCTGCAAAAAGTTGGCCAAATCAATATTGAACCTATGGACTAAGACTGGGATGCCATTATAGTTCATGTGCGTGTAAAGGCAGGCGTCCCAATACTGTTGACAATATAGTGTATATCAACCTCCTTGTGTTTATAATCCAGATTACTGCCTTGAAGCAGAAGTCCAGCCTGAGCTAATTCGGCTGGGCTTCTCCTATGGGTCACAGGAGTGCAAAACGAATTCCACTCCTGTGACCCATAGGAGAAGCCCAGCCGAATGAGCTCAGGCTGGACTTCTTCTTTAAGGCAGTAATCTGGAGTATAAACACAAGGAGCTTGACATACACTATATTGTCTGAAGTTCGCTCTCTGCTGACGTCACCAAGATCAGTCCAGGCACCGTGTCAACCCAACTTCGGAAGTCTGGATCCGCCAGGTGCCTGGACTGATGGCAGTCTCAACCTCTCAGCGAGCCGCTGAGACAGCCGCTCTCTGCCCCTCCACAGCTCAGCTCTCCAGTGAGCACGGAGGAGCAGAGCAGGGGAGCTGCTGACTGACAGGCAGCAGCTCTCCGCTCGGGGAGGTGAGAGAACCAAGCCATCGGTGGTGTTTGGTGGCTCTGTTCTCAGTGAAGAGGCGGCGGGGGGACAGATGCAGCATCCACCAAGGTAAGTATGAAAATGGGATAAAAAAAAAATCCCATACTACTTTTAATGTTGCCATTATTGTTTCACATTGGTCCACAGGGCATTTATACCCCAAATTCCTGCCTTGTTCTCACATTTATTTGACCATTTTGCTATTCTTTGTTATTACCATTATTGGTCTAGGTTGTATTTACACTCCAGATTCCTGTTGTCGCCATTATTGGTCCAGGTGTACTTACGCCCCAGTTTCCTGCCATGTTGCCATCTTTACTGGTCCACTTTATAATTAAACCCCGGATTCCTTCATATGCATTTATTTAAACCTCTCAGGCGCAGGATGTTGGTGATGAAAACCACGGAGGACGTTCTGTGTTATTCACCGGCGTTTGTTCTCCCGGCACACAGCTCCCCAGGTGCTTCTCACCTCCTTGTGTGGGAAAGCTCTCATTTGTCATTTAAAGACATGCTAAAGGTCAACTATTTCTGTGGCGTCCTTGTTACACTGACACCTAAAGCAGCTAATACTTGATAACTCGAGCTTCAGCCTTGCTGGATAAAATATTTCTGTGCAAATGCCAAGGTGCTGCAGTAAAAGCTTCAAACGAAGCAACGAGGCAACTTTATGGAAAGACTGTTGAACAAATTACAGTTATTTCTCTTCACATGTATTTTAATGTCCTCTGCGACATTTTATTAGTAGAATGGCACGCTTTAAAAAGTATCCGAGCCTGTCACCAGCAAGGAACCGATATAAAACTGAAAATCTAATTGGTACCTTATAAGTAATCTGCTTTTTATTATCTGTTTTTGCTGTGTACGAGTTATAGGACATGGCGGAAAGGAATAAGCTGTTTGCACATAGCAACCGATCCAATTACAGCGACTGTTTTCCCGATGCAGTTCAGAAAGGGAGGACAAGCAGACGATCGGTTACTATTACTAGGAGCTCTGGACATTTCTGTGTACACAAATACTGCAGATAATTATTAAGCATGTTTCCACCCACAATACATTTTCTATAACCTTGCAAAATGGCGACTAACCTTTTTTTATTCAAATAGTGGATTGCTTTATATCCATGTGCTTTTTGGGAGGAGCATATTTCTTTTAATCAATTCTCATTGACCTTTTGAACACCTCCCTAACTATTAGTGGTCCAGTTTGCACCTTTCTGACAAATAGCAGCATTATGTCTGTAGGGATCAGTGGCGGCCACTCCATTAGTGGCCCAGGGGCACCGCCCCCCTAATCCATGCGCCCGGTCCCTAATCTACATGCAGGGCACCGGAAGCATGGATTTCAATGGGGATTTTTTTTTAAGCACATAATTGGAGCCAGAGGCTCCAGTTGACTTAAAAAAAAAGGGAGGGCTCGGGGGGGGGGGGGGAGGGGGGCGGGTAGAGCACTGTGCCCTGAGTCCACCCAGTTGTGTGACAATAGAAAATTAATTAATTAAATTAAAAAAATTATTCGCTGTTGTCTTCCTGCTTCTCCTCCCGGCCAATCAGGAAGCGGGTCTTAAGACCCGATTGGCTGAGAGGAAAAGCGACCCTATTGGCCACCAAGGAGGAGACGCAGGGGGAAGCCGCCGATGCTACCCACTACCTAGATGGGGTAAGTGTGAGGTTGGTGGGCAGACAAGCGAGCAACGGGGGGGCGACTGGCTGACCGACATAACGGGGGGGGGTAATGACTGACGGACTGGCCGAATGGGGGGGAGTGTGGCGAATGATTTGTTTGCTGCCCCCCCCCCCCCAAAATAGAACACCAGTCGTCACTGGTAGGGATCCTATGCTGTGTTGTGCCCCTAATTAACAGCTTGCCAACCACATCACTTAGATGTACGGTGGCAAGGTGGCTCTCCTGTGCTGGATCACTTACCTAGTATGTGATCCAGCACTTCCAGGTAGGGTGTACGCACGCCGTTGGTGCTGCGGCTGTGATTAGTACAATCCGAGCAGCGGGTGCCGACCAATGGATGTCCGCCAGGACCCGCTGATCGGTGAGGAGAGACCCTGTTCTGTCAGCAGGGATCTGATGGATTTAAGAAAATCTATTAGATTCCTTAGTAAAAACAGCACACACAGTACACAAAAACACTGGTTAGGCACACAGTTAACCCTTTTATTGCCCTAGATGTTTAACCCCTTTTGTGCCAATGTTTAGTACAGTGACAGTGCATATTTTTAGCACTGATCACTGTATGAGTGTCAAAAGTGTCAGCATTGCAGTCCAGCTATAATTCGCTGATCTCTGCCATTACTAGTATAAAAAAATAAGAAAATAAAAATTCCAGTATTAATCCCATAGTTTGTTTACGCTATAAATTTTGCGCAAACCAATCAATATACACTTATAGGGGATTTATTTTATTGCATTTGAAAGACCGCTGTGCAAATACAGTGTGACATAAAATATTGCAACGATCGCCATTTTTTCTCTAGGGTCTCTGCTAAAAAATATATATATATATATATAATATATAATTAATTTTCTAGCAAAAAATACAGATTTGAACTTGTAAGCAACAAGTTTCAGAAAAAGGCTTCGGCATGAAGAGGTTAAGCTAATAAGTGCAAATCCAGCCTGATTTACCAACAAGCATTTCCTCTTGTTCCCTCGAAGATTGAAGATCGCAGCGCTCATAGCAAACCTTACCCTTGGAGATTTTATTTCCTGCCTCTGTTTCCAACAAAACACAGAGTACAGGCTTCACAACTGATGGCATGGCTTATTTGTATCCAATTTCTGCAACGCAATACAATTCGGTGATATTTACACTGCGTAGAAAATTAAACTCTAGAGAGCTGGGATCTCATTTCTGAACACGTCCTGAGTAAGAAGCCCACAGGGCACAAGAGTGCCTGCACAGTGCATGGAGTTCGTAAACAAAAGACCGGAGGCGGATAACATTTCATAATTAAGCCAGCCTAGGAAAAAGTTAATTACATTCACAGAATAGAGTGTAGGTCATATCTTGTCCTGAACTTTACCCTTTCTCCCCTATGGCACTTTGATGGAAAGATTCTCAAAACAATTCTGACAGCATCTTCCAGTGTTTGGCAACAGCAATTAATTAGAGATGTCAATTGTGCTATAGTGTAGCCTGTGACATTAGCAACTGGTATCAGACATAAAGAAGCGGTGAGGCAGACTTTGACATTTATTTAATTCCACATTTCTAATTGTAGCAAGAAAGTTTTCTATTTCAAATGTTACATTTTAGACATTGCACATAAAGCTTAAAGCTTAGGGTCAGGCAGATGTAAAAGAAACACATGAATGCAGCCATGTATTTAGCAATGCATCAATAATGCAAGCATTCTGATTACCTGAATTTGACTTGGTATCTGCCTCTTGCAGTCTTTGTACTGCAGAGATCAGACTGGGAGTGGAAGGGGCATTATTCGGAGTTAATCAGTTGTGCTACAGTGCTTACTGTATGTGTGTCAGAAACCATGAATCAGGCTGAGACAGAAGTACAGTTAAATCACACTTGTTTAATAATAAAAGTAAAAAGAACAAACGTAGTCAAAGTTCAGTAACCGGAACAGATAGTCAGCCAAGCCAGAAGACAGGGATCAATGTAGTGGAACAGCAAGCAGGATCTGGAGCCAGAAATGATGTCAGCAAAGCCAGTCTTGAACAGGATCTCAGGAGAACGTTTCTGGGATGTTGACCAAGGCAAAGGCAGAGCTCCTCTGGACTGGACGGCTTAAGTAGGCAGGACTGACAAGCAGGATATAATCAACAGCTGAGTAACTGTGGAGAGAGATAGGAGCTGGCAATTAGCCGACAGCTGAGCGGCCAGCTCAGAGAAGAAAAGGCTGAGCCCAGCCCTGACAATGTGCTAAGCAGGGGCATGCAGATAGGAGAATAGAGCTGAGTTGGAGACATAATGACAGTGTGCTGCTTCCCCTTTCATTGTCCAATCAAAGGCTGGGGAGGGACAACAAGTGTAAATAACTTGACTTGCAGGTACTAAAATACAGAAATGTGTGTGACTTTAAATGTACCTCCTTGGGTATAATAGAAACAAACCAGTAAAATATAAAAACATACCAAATTATTAAGGGTATCACAGATCTTAAAAAGATTGTTTTAAGAGCATATCCACAATTCGGCCATCCAAGGTGATGTTTTTCCTGGCCTTGGGATCCGATTATTGGGCCAACGCATTTCGTGGGCAAACCTGCTTCATCAGGGCCTCAGATCCTATTAAAAAGTACTGTAATAATATACAAAAATATGTAGAAGACAAAAATCAGTGAATGGCATATTACATAGCATATTACATCATAATTTTTAACTAAACAAACAACATAGAGGAATATGATATCCACCATGAATATAGGAAGAAGAATGGATCAAGTATAATTAAACAATTGATATTTATCAAAAATGTAACAAAATATATTCACCTGTAAAGAAGTACATGAAATGTTGGTGATAAACAGCCTGCTGGCCCATGGGGAACTGAACCTGACCCTCAGAAGACTACCTCACATCCAAGAGTTGCCAGTGATAAAGATCAAATTATAATATTCCAGATTCAAACAGGAATTCAGGAGTTTGAGGGGGATAAGGAGATTGGGGGGGGGGGGGGGAGAGAAAGGGGGTGGAAGGGAAGGAAGGAAACTAGTTTCCCCTTTCTTTCCCCCACCTTTTCCTTCTTTTCTTTTTCCCCCTCCTCCAAAAGGTAGGAATTTCCAAACGCTTTATCCCACACTCAAAATGTTGCCCTGTGTAACAGAGCTGTGTGAATCTCGGCACTGAATAGACTGGTAAAACAGATCTCGTATATGTATTTAATCAGCGTGTTTAACAGCTTGCCTGGAGTTCAGCTTCAGGTTTTACCTTTTTATTGGATAATTTAAAGTACAATTCCAGGCTAAACTCTAACTAGTCTTAAAAATGTTCCCTCCCTCCTCATACTGCCTATGCTGACTAACTTGTGTAAGAAAAATGTATATACTTATTTTAAGCCCACTCCAGTCTGGTAATGTTATCTCCCTTGTGTCAGCCAGCGTCAGCTGCAGGGGAAAAGAGAGGGCTCAAAAACAGGTAAAGCCTGGGAGCGGTGACGTCTCATGGCCCATCTGTTGTCAGTGCTCCCCCCTCTCCCCTACAGCCACCACTGACTGACACAGGAGAGCCAGACCATGTGACCGGATCAGAGTGGCCTGAAAATAGGTCAGTACAAGTCTTCTTCAAAAAGTTTCAGCACTTTTTTTTAACTCCATAAAATATTACAAAGAGTGCAGAAACTTTTTGAAGAACCCTCGTCTATACATATTTCTTATACAGGTTAGTCAACATAGATGTTCAAAGGGGTAAAGAGCATTTTTAAGACTAGTTTGGTATATCCTGCAATTCTAACTAAGGTTCCAAAAGAAATCAATTTAAAAGAAATATATATGTTCATTATATATAAATGTTTAAAAATTACATTTGTCCTTAAATTATAATTCAGTTTTTCTTGCTTACTGGCACATGGGTGGGTATTCTTTTTCATCTATCCCAAAGCAAGCTTAAAACAGACTTGAATATTCTTGTTCATGTTCCAAACATTCCTTCCAGATTTAGGTTTTACGGCTTTAGAAAGTGGACCTCTACATGCTGGTTGGTTCTACCTCTCAAGGTCTCCAGCTGTTACAAATCTCCACTAGAATTCTCAGTTATACCTACATGCCACAAGCCTTACAAAATCAAATGATAGTACTATGGCTCCTACCAGGACCTCTCCTAAATGCAATATTTAAAAGTCTGGGTGCAACAGTGAAAAGAGGAATGTCACTGGTGGAGTCTCCAAAATCTGCAAGCAGGTTCAAATTTCAGCAGTTGTCTGTTAAATGTGTTGGTGACAGTAATATATACTAAGGCTGATCTATTTATTTATTTGCTGTTTATGATTGGGAATCCATGTGGTATTTTTGAGCACTTGCACTTTACTGAGGATCAGGACATTGTATTGAGCACTGTACACTACCTACCATCCACAATAGGAGGGTCACATATCACATTTATCGATTATTCATGTTCACTTAGTGCTGCACTTATTTGGTATTCACTTTTGCATTATCACATAAATAGGAAGTGTGGAGAGTGCTGGCAGCTTTTTATTTATTTATTTATTTGTTGGCTTTGCATAGCTCACGAGGTTCTAACACACATTTATATATATGGCTATAGATTATGCAATTTTCTTTCCTTCAACCACAAGTTGAAGGAATCGCTTGATTTTCCCATCAACACAGCTGCCAGCAGTGATCCTATGGAAGCAGCCCAACAAGCTGGTTTTACTGAAGTTGATCAATAGATTGACTTCAGTACAACCAGTCTGCCCAAAGATGGATCGAAATTTGGCCGATTCGTGCTGAACTGGCCAAATTTCGACCTGGCTATGGCCGGCTTTAGAGATTCAATTGAAGTCAGGGAAGTCACTAAAGCTGGCTATACGCTGGTGGGTTTTTGAACTAACGTTTGTAGAAACATTCATATCAAAATTTGTATGAAATTTGATTTTATAACAAATAAACTTTCCCGAATAAAAAACACTTTCAGAGCCCATTAAGACAGGGGCAACTTTGGATCCGACTTCAAGTCGCCCCAAGTCGCCCCTAGTCGTGCCACATGAAAAAATCAATGTAAGTGAATGGATCCGTCTTAATGCATACTACTGCAGTCGCTACGACTTCAGAAAAGGTTCCTGTACTACTTCAATCCGACTAGAAGGCGACTTGTACCCAAGTTGCCTCCAAGTCTGATCACTGTTCATACTGAGGCAACTTTACAGGAAGCAGAAAGGAAACAGAAAGTAATTTACTCCACTAAACAGCCAGCCCCCTCCTTCTCACACACAGCTGATAAGCTCTGATTGGACACTTCTAAAGTTCCCTGTCCTGGAGGCGACTTCAAGTTGTGTTGTAAGTTGCCCCAAGTCGTGCTGTGATTCATACTCAAGTCGTGTCCAAGTTGCCTCCCAAAGTCGCGCTGGAAGTCGTGTTGCTCCTGTTTGAATGGGCTCTCACTGTAATGCCCTGTACACACGGTCGGACTTTGTTCGGACATTCCGACAACAAAATCCTAGGATTTTTTCAGACGGATGTTGGCTCAAACTTGTCTTGCATACACACGGTCACACAAAGTTGTCGGAAAATCCAATCGTTCTAAACGCGGTGACGTAAAACACGTACGTCGGGACTATAAACAGGGCAGTGGCCAATAGCTTTCATCTCTTTATTTATTCTGAGCATGCGTGGCACTTTGTCCGTCGGATTTGTGTACACACGATCGGAATTTCCGACAACGGATTTTGTTGTCGGAAAATTTTATATCCTGCTCTCAAACTTTGTGTGTCGGAAAATCCAATGGAAAATGTCCGATGGAGCCTACACACGGTCGGAATTTCCGACAACACGCTCCGATCGGACATTTTCCATCGGAAAATCCAACCGTGTGTACGGGGCATTAGTCTTCATTTGAGAAAATGTTTTAATACGGCTCTTTTAAATGTTCTTGTTATTATTCATTTCTAACAATTAGAAAATAGAAGGATTCTTCTTGAGACTAAATATTCTAAACATCCCACCCTGCTCCCCCCTTCCTAATAAAGAGAAATAACCTTACTTAAGCCAACTGGACTAAATCTGTCATCATGTGTCCCTCCGCAGCCCTTATTCAGAAGTGAAGCCCAGTGAACTACTATAGCAGTCTGGACCCAATGCTCACGCCACTGTAACATTATTGCTAGATTCTTCAGGACCTTGCGAGGATGCCACTTCTCCAATGGGAAGTTTCCACGTCACCAGGCAGCGATGTGGGCACCCGAAGAAAGACACTTCCACTCTTCAGCCTTAAAGAAAGAAGATTCGTGAGCTCAGATTAAGGTAGGTACATGGGTCATTGTTTTTTAAGGAATGACTAGAGACAAAAAGATGGTATTGTTTACAGGGATGAGGTTTGTTTGCTGGACTTCAGGGTTAAAAAGAAATATGTATATTTGCTACACAAGTTATTTTGTCGTTTAACAGATTACATATTTATATCACTCTGCACCCTCCTATGATTTATTAGAACAGGGGTGCCCAAACAGTGGCCTGCGGAGCCCTCTGATATGGCCCGTGACCTCCTCTTTTGGGATGGCAGGTAGGCAAGCACAGATCATGGGTTGCCGACCCCCTATCCCAGAGCATCAGTGTTGTAAATGAAACAGGCAGTAGAGGAATCAAGCGGCTGCGGAGCAGAGCCACATAAGTCGTTGCTTCCTGTATAGCGCCGATTCCTGTCACAGGTGGAGTGATACCAAATGCACTCTGCCGGGACAGCAGCAGCCGACGATACCTGAATGAAAGACTGTTATTGAAGGTAAGTTTATTACTAAAATCACAATGTATATATGGGCATATCTGTTCTGCAATGGTTACCGTGCTGCTTTCAAACTGATCCGCAGGTGCACCTGCAGGTTACCTGCACAGAGTCATAGACTTCTGTTATTACCTGTGGGTTTGGTTCACTTTCAGAAAGTGCACCACACCTGCAGGATATAATAGAAGTCTATGGTGAAGTGCAGTTAACCTGCGGGAAATCCACAGGTGCACTGCACCCACTGTGTGAGTAAACCACAGCGCATCAGTGTGAAAGCAGCTTCAAACCCCTTTCATGCTATTTGTCCGACCCAATCAGACCCTCCATTCACCTCTATGGAGCTGCAGATGTAAATGGACTTGTATCTGTTTACACCTGCCTACCTCAAATTTGATACACTAAAAAAAAAACAGAAGGGGATCCGTCCCCTTTCTATCTGATCAGATCAGAGTCCATAGATTAGAGTGGGCTGTGTCAATGTCCGCTCTGCATATGCAGAGCAGACAAGGACCAGTTATCTGCCCACTCCACTCATTGTGGCCAAGTCGCTTAAGTGGCCTTCGATCTTCAAAAGGTTGGGCACCCCTGTTCTAGAAGTACCAAAAACCCTTAAATGTCTCCTTGCAGCGACTGCATCTGTACTTAATTTATAGAAATAATTTTTTTGAATACTAATGCCCCTGAAATCAGATCACTACAAAAAGCTTGTAGCTAAATTTGACATCTCCTGTAATATCTGTAGTTTTGTTGCACTGAGAGCTTTGTCTATGGTAAAGTGTTTGTACGGGTCCTGTATGACAACACTGAAATGAAACCGTTTATTACAGTAAAGGAAGACCCAGACAAATACCACTTATTTGAATAGATTTGAACAAGTATGCCAGCATGGCCTTTCCTTTTATTTGTAGAATAAGGTTTGTCATAATCCCAAAAATATGAATGGCTTAGCTAGAGTTTTATTTTAATAGGCTATTACCAGCTTGGCTGCCTCCAGCAATGGGAACACAAGCAGATGGGATGAAT
Organism: Lithobates septentrionalis; assembly: GCA_037952835.1. Taxonomy (NCBI): domain Eukaryota; kingdom Metazoa; phylum Chordata; class Amphibia; order Anura; family Ranidae; genus Lithobates; species Lithobates septentrionalis. Next base: position 1,856,825 of record JBBDGP010002838.1, read on the forward strand.
GGACTTTGTTTATCATTTAGAGTTGTAAATGGGATGAATGGACTTTGTTTATCATTTAGAGTTGTAAATATCCTTTTTACTAGCAATAGTTGGTTAGAGCACAGTTCCTCCTACAGACCAGTTCCTAAATGTCTGTAACAGGTCACTTTTTCTTAAAATATCTTTCCTATTCAGGTGCTTAAAAACGAAAACTGCATGTGCAATGTATTTCCAGAAATACACATTGCGTTTAGTATGTTTTGTTGTACGTCTGCTCAACTTTGGCAATAGATGTACTGTTCATAAAAGTTTAATAAATGTAACCCTTTAAAAAAAAAAAAAAAAGAAAAAAAAAGAAATACACATTGCTTCAAACTATTACTTAGGTATGCAACATAGTCCTGAAGTTATTGTCAATTTGGCCAGTAATGCTACAAAATGTGGCCTTGGCTTTGAGGCATCAGTTACCGATGGACATATAGGTGTAGCACCCTCCTAGATAGGTTGTTGCAGGATTGAGGCATATTTAGCTTTTGGCTCTTCTGTAACCAGTGGAGCAAAGTTTGATTACTTCTGGCTTTTCTGGGTTCTGCTGGTTGCAGGCTCAATTGCTTCCCCCTAGTTTCTAATGAGTTCTAGAATTTGGTGGATTTGGAAGAGACAGACTCTGGACTTGGATATTCATACAGCCTCAGTCAATCCCTGGGTGGAAGAATGACCAGTAGAGGGCTGAGGCGTGTATAAATAGGCTGGGGACTGGAACATGAGGGTCCTTGTCCTGTTGGAGAAGACCGAGCCTGGAGAGCTCTGGCCCCCCTGAGTCACTTAACTGGAGTTTGCAGGAGGCCTTCGGGGTCCCAGCTCAGGAATTGCTGAGCCTCCCATTTATAGAGCTGCCTGAACAAAAGGAAGTCTACAGAGGACCTGGCCTGGAGGCCTACAATACAGAATCTGATACTTGGAAGAAGACATAGTTTAATAAGACTCGTGGCCACTCATTACAATTAGAAGAAAAGAGGTTTAACCTTAAACTACGTAGAGGGTTCTTTACTGTAAGAGCTGCAAGGATGTGGAATTCCCTTCCACAGGCGGTGGTCTCAGCGGGGAGCATTGATAGCTTCAAGAAACTATTAGATAATCACCTGAATGACTGCAACATACAGGGATATGTAATGAAATACTGACACATAATCACACACATAGGTTGGACTTGATGGACTTGTGTCTTTTTTCAACCTCACCTACTATGTAACTATGTAACATCCAAGTGCACAGGACACAGTGAGTAAAGGCATCATAAAGAGAGAGAGCCTAGTGACTGTCCTTGTTAACCCTTTGAGAGACTGTTCCAGAGTTGCTGGCTTAGGGTTGCTTCTGCATTAAAACTTCCTGAGCTCTATGTTCACCTACCACTAGCCACAAAGGGGGTTCACCCTGAGAAGTTCAGTTATAGACAGTGAAGTGTCCTCTGTTTTACTTTGCACTAAATTTAGAGTATCCCAAGGCCCACCCTACACCCTTACCAAGTTCATTCAGCATTAAACTACAAAAATACAAGCTCTGCCTGTTTCTTGAGTTGTGAGACTGAGGAGCTGCTGTGTGCCTGGCATCTGTCTACCTCATAGGGAAATAGAACCTTGGACAAAACTGCCAGACCAGTCTGGGGTCCGTGCTACATAACATTCATCTGTCCTAAAGGAAGTTTAGAATCGGGCTTCAATATTCCTGTTCAAGTTCCAAACACTCTTTTCCAGATTACAGATTTACAGCTTTAGAAAATGGACACCAGGACCATAGATCTGAGTTCTAAAGAGTGATAAAATGTGTAGAATGTAGGTTAAACCCTCCCAGCTAAAAGACTGGCCTTGTTATGTGTGCTATGAACAGACATCTTGGTCCAAGTTCAGCTGTGCCTTTTTCACATTCAATCATTTATTACAACTGAAATGGACGGAGACTCAAGTCACTGCCGCCTGGCTACACTGCCATCCAAGAACTCAGGGCCGCTAGGGCCTGTGTTGGTCCAGATGGCGTGTTGTTTAACATAGATTGCTTTCCAGCTTAATTGTCAGTATGTGCTGCAATGTTAGATAACATTACAGAGCGTCAAAGTATTGTTTAGTTATAGAAGAGGAAAAAACAGGACTTCTCTGTTATAGAATGGCTGTGGTACAGAGTTCAATAATTTAACCATGGTGGAAGCTGATGTCCCCAGAGGATGATTTCACTGGTAAAATGATCTCAGGTATTCTCTTTCATGTCCTCCGATCCAGTTTGCAAATGCTTATCTGAGGCTTTTGTTTCACTTGCGAAGAGACATCAAACTGAAAAAGCAAGTGACTTGACTGTGACCAAGTCCTGTCTCCCGTCTCTTCCTTTTGTGTGGACCCCGGTTTTATCCATTTACAGCTGTGGATTACGAACATGGAGACCCAAAGAGCTGACCAACATTGATAGTTGGCGTTCCATTTCTAAAATATGTTCTGATTAAGGTTTCTTTGGTCCATGACTCAAGCCAATGTCCAGCAAAGATGACTCAAAAGAGACACCAAATCCTGTTGTACCTTATGTATAACCTACTTTACGGTGAGTTTTGCGACCCATGTCTGTGTAAATTTGAGTTGTCAAAAACGTTGCAGCAAGTGGTAAAATTATTATCACACAGTAGTCCAGATCTTTGAGATCTTCCAGTTTGGGTGAATGTATTCTGTGTAATATGTTTAATATTATACTTACTGAACATGTTCTCTTTCAGCACTCTGGACAGTTCCAGGCAACTTTTTAAAAAAAGCTCATGATGTGAGCGAGATCTTCTCAGTGTATTTCTGTTTTACCACAAAATAGATTATTCAATTTATAGAGCCAGAGTTGAATTTCTACACTTTGAAAACTGTATTTACGGTGTATTGCTGTGTAAATGTCCTAGTAGTTATATCCTATCTGTGTGTTGCATTTTGCCTGGCTAAGAAATTACAACTGAAAGTGTATGTATGGACAAATTTTAAAATCATACATTCATTTCCACTTTGTATTGCAATTATTTCTAGCCTATTCCTATTAATCAGAACGATCTTGAAATTTGTAAATGTACTTTGTGAAGATTCCTGCACATTTACCTCCTTCAATTCTGTGACACGTAGTCACTATTTCCCGTGAGTAGGCACTTTTGTGTCACACATTTCACAGAGCCTGTGTTCCGTCAGATTAGGCGACCCATCAGATTTTGTAACGGAAGTGACGCTCCGTGACGGCCATCTTGGTACACCCCGTACTTGGCCACACTAAGCATACAGTCTGAAGCCGCCAAGCGGACATCTTTTTACACCCACGAAATCTTGCATTTCACACTTATTTCTACCACTAAACTAAGCTTATATTGTCAAATACAGTATTTAGAAGTCCGTGACACTGTTTTGATGTTGAATTTTAAGAGCAGCTGCAAGCCTGTTGATCGCACATGTTTGCTAATGTGACAGAACACTTCTAAATACTATGTTTTGCAATATAAGCTCAGTTTAGTGTTAAAAATAAGTGTGAAATGCAAGACTTTGGTGGGTGTAAAAAGATTTCCGCTTGGTGACTTCAGACTGTAGGCTTACTGCGGCTGAGTGCGGGGTGTACCAAGATGGCCGTGACAGAACGTCACTTCCGTTACAAATTTTGATGGGTCGCTTAATCTGACGGAACACCTGCCTTCTGCACTACAGAGGTGCTGAGAGGAGGAGGCTCAGGAGGCAGAGTCAGTACAGAAAACACTGCTTGCAGGCAGAAAGGTACCATGGGATATGTAGTTCTTAAAAACTGAGTAGAAGCTGACAAGCATGCAGGGAATCCAGGAAGATGTTGAAAGAGATTGCAGCAGACAGGCAGAATCCATAAAGGAGATTTTTCAAGAAAGCTTATATTGGATTTTAAATAACGATATGAAGAAATAACTTTATATTGCCATCACAATGCTGATGTTGTAAAATTAAGTGTATGCTGTAACCATAGATTTCCTTTGAGTCAATAGGCCTCTTCAGTGGGAAAGCTTTAGTTTTACTGGTATGATCAAAATGTCATTTATGCCTTGTATTTAAAGGGTCAGACCACCCAAAACTGATATTGCTATTTTTGGTGGATGCTGGAGAGTTAACCCTTCATTCTCTTTTATCTCTTGGGGACTCTAATGGTTAGATCTCTATAGTGAGTTACCATGTTTGCACACCTGTTGTGCCTAATATTAATAATATTATAATACAGGATTTATATAGTGCCAAAAGGTAGTGCAGCGCTTTAGAACATGAAGGCAGATACTACAATTATAATACAACTCAATACAGGACAAATCAGAGGGCCCTGCTCATTAGAGCTTACAATCTAAGAGGTAGTGATACAAAAGGTAAAAAGTAAAAACATAAAAAGTAATACAAAAGGTAATAACTGTGGAGGGATTGCCTAAAAGTGGACAGAGTAGGAGATAATTGGACAGATTGGGATAGAGAGTTCTATAGGATGGGAAAGGCTCTTGAGAAGTCCTGGAGGCGAGCATGGGATGAGGTAAGGAGGAGGTTAGGGAAGAACGAAGAGAACAATGTGGTTGGTATTTTGAGACTAGGTTAGTGATGTAGCTGGGGGCCGAGTTGTGAGTGGTTTGTAAGTTGTTAGTATTTTGAGTTTAATTTGTTGGTAGAGCGGAAGCCAGTGGAGGGCATGGCAGAGAGAAGTAGCAGACACTAAAGCTCTGGTTCACACCAATATGGCTTTGAAATCGCACTACTTTCAAAGCCGTCGATTAGTGCAATTTTGATGTGTGATTTCATTGTGGGTTGTGACTTCATTTAACAGAAGTCAATGCAAGTCGCAATGAAATTGCAGAAAAGTAGTGCAGGAACCTTAGTAGCTGCAGCAATTTTAACTGTTCCATTGCCGCAAATGGGGTGTGACTTTGATCGATTTTGAACTGTAAAATTGCATGACAAGTCACATTTGTGTGAGTCAGGGCTGAGCGGTTGGATTTTTAGTTTTTATACTACTGAATATATAACAATAGGAGCTGGGGCACTTAAAGATGAATTGAAATACCCAAATCCTCCAGGTGGACAGCAACGCAGTCAGAAATGATGGCAGGTAGATCTTTCTAGTGGAGTATCTGAGACCTATAGGAATCCAGTGACAGAATTTGCCTAACAGGCTATACCTATAAGTAAAACATAACTTTTTGTAGACATATCCTTTAATATTATGAATGTATACAACTCTTACATACTTTAGATTTGTATATAGCATGTGAGGGAGAAATGGGGATTTGCTTGTTTAGATTTTTTGGTTAAGTTTCTATTTTTTTTTTTTATCAGATCATAAATATTACATATTGTACCTGATTGCTGCCATTCATCTATCATATGTACAGTATCTCATAAAAGTGAGTACACCCCTCAAATTTTTATGAATATTTTATTATATCTTTTCATGTGACAACACTGAAGAAATGACACTTTGTTACAATGTAAAGTAGTGAGTGTACAGCTTGTATAACAGTGTAAATTTGCTGTCCCCTCAAAATAACTCAACACACAGCCATTATTGTCTAAACCGCTGGCAACAAAAGTGAGTACACCCCTAAGTGAAAATGTCCAAATTGGGCCCAAAGTGTCAATATTTTGTGTGGCCACCATTATTTCCTAGCACTGCCTTAACCCTCTTGGGCATGGAGTTCACCAGAGCTTCACAGGTTGTCACTGGAGTCCTCTTCCACTCCTCCATGACGACATCACAGAGCTGGTGGATGTTGGAGACCTTGTGCTCCTCCATCTTCTGTTTGAGGATGCCCCACAGATGCCTAATAGGATTTAGGTCTGGAGACATGCTTGGCCAGTCCATCACCTTTACCCTCAGCTTCTTTAGCAAGGCAGTGGTCCTCTTGGAGGTGTGTTTGCGGTCATTATGTTGGAATACTGCCCTGCGGCCCAGTCTCTGAAGAGAGGAGATCATGCTCTGCTTCAGTATATCACAGTACATGTCGGCACTCATGGTTCCCTCAATGAACTGTGCCTCCCCAGTGCCGGCAGCACTCATGCAGCCCCAGACCATGACACTCCCACCACCATGCTTGACTGTAGACAAGACACACTTGTCTTTGTGCTCCTCACCTGGTTGCTGCCACACACACACTTGACATCATCTGAACCAAATACGTTTATCTTGGTCTCATCAGACCACAGGACATGGTTCCAGTAATCCATGTCTTTAGTCTGCTTGTCTTCAGCAAACTGTTTGCGGGCTTCCTTGTGCATCATCTTTAGAAGAGGCTTCCTTCTGGGATGACAGCCATGCAGACCAATTTGATGCAGTGTGCGGCGTATGGTCTGAGCACTGACAGGCTGACCCCCCCACCCCTTCAACCTCTGCAGCAATGCTGGCAGCACTCATATGTCTATTTCCCTATAACCTCTGGATATGACGCTGAGCACGTGCACTCAACTTCTTTGGTCGACCATGGCGAGGCCTGTTCTGAGTGGAACCTGTCCTGTTAAATCGCTGTATGGTTTAACACACCTGCTCCCCATTCACACTTGAGACCTTGTAACACTAATGAGTTACATGATACCGGGGAGGGAAAATGGCTAATTGGCCCCAATTTGGACATTTTCACTTTGGGGTGTACTCACTTTTGTTGCCAGCGGTTTAGACATTAATGGCTGTGTGTTGAGTTATTTTGAGGGGACAGCAAATTTACACTGTAAGGCTCGGTTCACACTAGTGAAGTAGGAATGGGGATCAGATTATATGGCCATGGTTATGTGTGTAGTAGGGCTGATTTAGAATTCCAGCTAAGAAGCCATTCCTTCCTATTAACTATGTTAAGAACGTTTTGTCTGTAGAATGTGACAGGCTGTGGATTGGCAAATGAACACTTCCCCCCTTAGCAAAGCCATCTGTGCTTAGCTTAGCACACTTTTCCTGTTCAGGATGTGTCAAAGGCTAGTCAGCTGATTAAGGAGGTAACCGCAGAGGCAAGGCTTGGGCAATACTTGTGAAAGAATATTCTTTGGTAAACTGCTTTGCATTAGTAGAAGTAGGTGAAGGGTCAGAATGTTTTTGTAAAGGAAATGTATCATCTGTGTGCTTGTGACATAATGTGATAGAGTTATATGTACACTGAATTGTCTGTAGAAAACACTCTTTGGCGTGTAGACACGAGTCGGGCCAGGAGTGTTCATTCTTGCTAGCTAGAAGAATGAAATAAAAAACTTGCATACCAGAAGTTCATTGTCCAGCAGTCATATACTGTTATTCTCCTACCTCATTTGGTGCATTGGCCGTAAGGGGGGAATATCGGTGTGACCTGTTGAGGCAGGTGGCACTGTTTTCCACCAGACCTACAAGGAATGGTCCGAGAGGCCAGCCCTGTGGGCAATATCGTAGTCTCAAAAGGCGCCTTCTAGAACTGTTATCTAGGAGACTGCGCTGTGTCCCATTTGGTGGCCTGCTGTGGACGACCTTCGTAGCGTCAAATGGACCTGGGAATCCGAGAAGTAGATAGCTGGAGCTCCAACGGGAACAGGTGAGAGCCTTTTTACTTTTGTTTTTGGATAACAGTTAAGACAGCCAGCCAGCCTCTCGACGGATCGAGAGAAGGGAAGCCTGATCACCTTCCGAGAGAGACGTCCGTTTAGATGATTGTGCATCTTTCGGACGAATCCTCAGTCAGTCAGTAATTTTTGGGTGGGAATGTCTGGTATGATTGATGTGTGTATGAGACATCACTTTGTGGTGAAGTGACCGTGTCTTCTTTTAAGTGCGTTTTCTGGCTGGGAGACCACGTCCAGGCCACTGACCGAGGGAAGCGTTGTCTATTGTCCCTACCTGTGTCGAGGATTCAGACCCCTTACTGAATTCTCATCATTTACCCTACCCTCTGTGTCTGTCTTGGTGTCTGTTAGGTTATAAGAATGGGTGGGAAACATAGTGTTGAATTTCCTCTACAAACCATGATCTCCAACTTTAAGAAGGGATTTTCTAAGAACTGTAAAAAAAAAAAAAAAAAAACTTAGCCCTGAGCAATTGATAACATTGTGTGAGAAAGATTGGCCCTGCTATGGAGCGCGGTGGCCCCCACAGGGAACCCTTGACTTAGAGACCATTGACTGATTATTTGAGAATATTATGTCAGACTTACAGAAACATGACCAAGACGCACCTTCCAGGAGGACTGTTCGTTCGGGTGATTGTGCATCCCTCGAATAAATCCTCAGCCAGTCAGGAGGAATATCCGTCCAGATGATTGTGCATCTCTCGGATAAATCCTCAGCCAGCCAGTCAGGAGGAATATCCGTCCAGATGATTGTGCGTCTCTCGGATAAATCCTCAGCCAGTCAGTCAGTCAGTCAGCTAGGAGAAAACGTCCGTCTGGATGATTGTGCATCCTTTGGACAAATGGGAGATAAAGACCTGCAGTGGATAGAAGCCACAGAAAGAGGAACAGTATAGAATTATAGTTAGGACAAGAGTAGTACCACTGACAAAACAAACAAAACACATATATTCTCAACCCGAAGAGACAGATCTGCCTCCCCCGTATGTAGATGAAAGGACCTCAGATAGAGACAGGTTAGAGCTATGTCCAAATGCCCCGTCCAGTAAACAAGGGGACTCAAGTTGTTGTCCACCTACATCAGATTCAGCAAGTTTGTCAATGCCAAATCTCAGTAAATATACTCCTGACCGTAACACTCTGGGTATAGGCAGGACAGAAATAGGGAACTCAGTAGTAGTCCATGGGCTCCCCAATCAAGTGTCCACTTCCACTCCGAGAAATCCTGATGCAAATAGCCGGACCCTTGCCCCGCATCCCTTTGAAGCCCGCATACTGCAAGACATCCCGGGACTGTGGGCAGGAGACAACCCACCAGGATTAACCACACACGTTCCCTCAATCCTTATTGAATTAAAATCAGGAGCCACTCCAGTCGGACTGAAACAGTACCCAGTCCCTCTAAAAGCCCTAGTAGGAAAACAAAAGTACTTAAACAAATTCCTACACTATGGAATTCTAAAACCCTGTCAGTCTCCCTGGAATACACCTCTACTCCCAGTGCAGAAACCTGAAACAGCTCACTGTCATCCTGTTCAAGACCTCCGAGCGGTCAATCAGGCTGTAATGACCATGCACCCAGCGGTCACTAATGAACTGTTACAATTACTGTGGGAGGCAGGTTATAAGGTGTCCCGGAGAAAGGTGCAATTTTGACAAGAGACTGTAAAGTACCTGGGATTCAGAGTATCGCAAGGACAGAGACAATTGGGAGAAGGCAGGAAAGAAGTTGTTTGTCAGATTCCCACCCTGACTACCAGTCGGCAAGTACGTGAATTCCTGGGGGTGGTAGGATTCTGCTGAATCTGGATACCGGACTTTGCCATAAAAGCCAGACCCCTCTATGAATCCACAAAGGGGGGAGAAAAAGGAACCCTTCCAATGGGAAGAACAGCAAAACAGAGCATTAAGACATTAAGGTCTCCCTAATGCAGACTCTTGCGCTAGGCTTGCCAGATAGCCAAAAAGTCTTCTATTTGTATGTCAGTGAAAAACAAGGAATAGCAGTAGGAGTCCTGACACAATACTCTGGGTCTTGGCAGCGCTCTGTAGCATACCTTTCAAAACAACTGGACACCGTAGCTCAGGGATGGCCATCCTGCAGCGGGCCATCGCAGCAACAGCCCTCCTTGTGGTCGAAGCTGACAAGTTGTCATTAGGTCAGGAGACTTATGTCCGAGTCCCTCACCAGGTACAGGCATTAATGGATTACAAGGGAAATCACTGGTTCACGAACAGTCGAATGGTTAAATATCAAGCTATGCTGTGTGAAAATCCTCGTATCCACTTAGAGACTGTAAACACTTTAAACCCAGCCACTCTGCTCCCCACCTCACAAGAACCTCTAACTCATGACCGTCTCCGGGTATTGGATATGTAAGCCGACCAGACTTGAAAGACAGCCCCTTGGAAAATCCAAACGTTGAGTACTTTACTGATGGAAGCAGTTTTGTAAAAGGTGTTCATCCCCAGATATAGGCCCAGACAATGGCCCTGACTTTGTCCACAAGTGTCTCCAGGAATTAGCAACGGCACCTAAGATTACTTGGAAACTACATACCGCATATAGGCCCCAAAGCTCTGGAAAAGTTGAACGGATGAACCGCACACTCAAGTCACAACTGGCTAAGCTCTGTCAGGAAACCCAAATGGAGTGGACCTTGATGTTGCCCATTGCCTTACTGAGAATTCGGAGTGCCCCAACAAAGAGGACAAATCTGTCCCCTTTTTGAGGTACTGTATGGTAGGCCCCCACCCATCATTAGAGGGATAAGAGGAGACTTGCATCAGATAGGAGGGGTAGTTAACCGTGAACTGATACAGAAACTTGGGGAAAGTATGCAGGACATAGGGAAATGGGTTCAAGAGAAACTTCCCATAAGCTTGTCGAACCCAGTACACCCCTTTAAACCAGGAGATACAGTGTGGGTAAAGGAGTGGAACATAACCCCACTAGGGCCAAAATGGAGAGGTCCTTACATTGTTCTGCTATCTACCCCAACAGCCACTAAGGTAGCCGAGGTGACACCCTGGATACACCACTCCAGGGTAAAGCGAGCTGCTGACCTCACAGACTCCTGGCACAGTACAGTAGACCCCCAAGATCCTTTGGGACTGAGATTGACCAGAGAAATCAGAAGGAAGAACTCCAGCCCTGTGTTCAGCACACCCCTGGAAGCTGCTGAATTTACGCACGGCAGAAGATAGACAGACTGCAGCCCTGCGGCCAGCACACCCCTGGAAGCTGCTGGCTCAACGCACGGCGGAAGATAAAGGATATCTACTAAGCTCTGCTCCAACCACAGCCCGGACGCTGGTTGGTCTACGCACAAGCTGAAGCTTGAGGATATTCATCGGTGTAATGTTTACTAAAATCGTTATAATGAGACTGTTGATAGTCATAATAGTGATACTGACCAGGTTAACAGGGGGGGAGAGTATCTCATGTGACCCTTGTATAAAGACTACCAGAGTAGGATCCGTAACTACCAAGATGTTATTGTGGCACTCCCATTATCAATGCAAGGGCACAGAGACTGGTACTTGCATACATAATGGGACTACCTATTCAATGTGCTCCTTTGAAAATCAGATAACCTGTTATGACCCCACTTATGCACCCTATAAAACCTGGCTAACCGTTCGGAGCTTTAGTTCCACCGGTAAGCTGATAAACCGTACACTGATCACTGACCCCAGCACTGCAGCAAGCCTAATCTTTGATGTGTGTGCTGCCATCAACCTCAACCACTTCCCAAGGGGAGGGTGTGGGGGATTGGAATGGGAGAGAGAGTATTTAAGAAATGATAGGTACATCTGTTCAGGGAAACTGGGACCTAGCTGTGCAGGAGAGGAATGGAATTACTGCCCCAACTGGAGGTGTGCTGCCTGGGGAACATGGGGAATGAAAAATCAGGATGCCATTCTACAATCTTTAGCTGGTTCATCCAGTTGCACAGTGGGAAGCTGCACCCCTGTGAATTTCACCATACATAACCCTGTCCAGTTTTTAGCACAATGGGGAAATAAGTTTGGAGTTCATATTTATGGTAAAGGATCAGACCCCGGTACAATTGTGTATGTCTCACTAGAAACTGAACTAACAAAGAGTGTTAATCATCAGTTATTTCATTCCTTATATGAAGAGCTAGCCACTGGTATGGAAGTGCCCCCTAGCACAAAGAACCTGTTCATTGAACTGGCAGAAAGTGTGGCTGACAATTTACAAGTCACAGATTGCTATGTGTGTGGAGGAAGCAACATGGGAGACCAATGGCCTTGGGAAGCCAGGGAAAAAGATTATGATGTGCCATTCAGTGCCACCTCTGAGCAGCCCCATGAACGAATAAGGTCAGAATGGCACCTGAAAACGTCAATAATTGGGAAATATTGTATAGCCAGGTCGGGTCCCCAGTATAAAACACATGTAGGAGAAATGGCCTGTTTAGGACAACAGTTTTATAACAACACTTCAAAAAGTACATCCTGGTGGAGTGATACAAACGTACCCGTGCCTGACCCACACCCCTTTACCAATTTCACTCATCTAAAAGGGCTATGGGAAAATCTCACCAAAGAGTCTAACTGGAAGGCCCCAGAAAACTTGTACTGGATTTGTGGGAATAAAGCCTATTCAGAGCTCCCCCAAGACTGGTCAGGAGCCTGTGTCTTAGGTACATTAAAACCCTCATTTTTCCTTCTTCCACTGGGAAATAGGGAAGAACTGGGAGTCCCTGTGTACATAGGTTCAAAGAGGAAGCGGAGGTCATCTAGTCTGACGATAGGAAACTGGAAAGATAATGAATGGCCCCCAGAACGTATTGTCCAGTATTATGGTCCAGCCACATGGGCCGAAGATGGCAGTTACGGTTATAGAACACCAATTTATATGCTTAATCGAATTATAAGGTTACAGGCTGTATTAGAAATAATTACTAACGAAACTGCTGCTGCCTTAAATTTGCTTGCTAAACAAGGAACTAATTTACGTGCTCATGTGTATCAGAATAGACTTGCCTTAGACTATCTGTTAGCTACTGAGGGTGGTGTCTGTGGAAAATTTAATCTGAGTAATTGTTGCTTAGAAGTGGACAACACAGGAAAAGTAGTTGAGGAAATCACTGGTAGAATGAAAAAAAATTAGCTCATGTGCCAGTCCAAACATGGGATGGTTTCAATGCTGGTAGCTGGTTCGGAGATTGGGGTTTTCCCAGTGTATATGGGGTAAAGGCTATATTGGGGATCGTTGTAATAATACTCGTAGCATGTCTGCTGCTGCCCTGTCTGATTCCCCTTGGGACTAGAATGATCCAGAGTTTCATTGAGGCCACCGTAGAAAGAAAGGCTGCGACCCATATTATGGCTATGTGGAAATACCAGCCATTAACCCCCCAAGACTAAATAAAAAAATCTCAGTCACATTGGGCTCTGATCCATTAGAAAGCAGACCTGTATGCTATTTAGTGATGCTTAATCTCGCTCATATTAATCGCTATGATTATGATCAAAGGGGGGAATGAAGTAGGAATGGGGATCAGATTATATGGCCATGGTTATGTGTGTAGTAGGGCTGATTTAGAATTCCAGCTAAGAAGCCATTCCTTCCTATTAACTATGTTAAGAACGTTTTGTCTGTAGAATGTGACAGGCTGTGGATTGTCAAATGAACACTTCCCCCCTTAGCAAAGCCATCTGTGCTTAGCTTAGCACACTTTTCCTGTTCAGGATGTGTCAAAGGCTAGTCAGCTGATTAAGGAGGTAACCGCAGAGGCAAGGCTTGGGCAATACTTGTGAAAGAATATTCTTTGGTAAACTGCTTTGCATTAGTAGAAGTAGGTGAAGGGTCAGAATGTTTTTGTAAAGGAAATGTATCATCTGTGTGCTTGTGACATAATGTGATAGAGTTATATGTACACTGAATTGTCTGTAGAAAACACTCTTTGGCGTGTAGACACGAGTCGGGCCAGGAGTGTTCATTCTTGCTAGCTAGAAGAATGAAATAAAAAACTTGCATACCAGAAGTTCATTGTCCAGCAGTCATATACTGTTATTCTCCTACCTCACTAGGACGACTTGGGAGCCCTCAAGTCGCCCCAAGTCGCCCCAAGAAGAGATTTACATTACCGTGAATCAGAGCGTCTTAATTGACACTACTGAAGTCGCTCCGACTTCAGAGCGTACTCCCTGTACTACTTGGATCCGACTTGTAGGCGACCTGCACCATAGAAATCAATGGAAGTCGCCTCCAAGTCGGATCTCTATCTACAGTCAAGCGACTTTACAGGGAAAAAATTTAGTTTGCCCAGGCAAACCCCTCCCTCCCAGAGAGCTGATTATCCTGTGATTGGCCACAGCCAAAGTCGCCTGTCCTGGAGACGACTTGAAGTCGTGTTGCAATTTGCTTAAAGTCGCGCTGAAGTCGCGTTGGAGCCGCGTTGAAGTCGCCTTGCAAAGTCGCGCTGAAAACGTGTTGCCCCTGTGTGAACTGAGCCTTATACAAGCTGTACACTCACTACTTTACATTGTAGCAAAGTGTCATTTCTTCAGTGTTGTCACATGAAAAGATATAATAAAATATTTACAAAAATGTGAGGGGTGTACTCACCTTTGTGTGATACTGCATGCCTTTGATTTTGTATTGACACACACTTATATTAAATTCAGAAAAGAAAAGCAAATTCTGACTTGAAAACATGCAGGTTTTTTACCTATTTTTCATATAGAGTCTTTGGTAGCAGACAGAGATGATATACAGAGCGCTTTGAACCCATAGCAGCCAATGGTTCAGAAAAGCAGAACAATGAATAAACGACTGCCAATCGATTGTTATGGCTACAGCGCTGTAACGCCGACCTTATGAAATAAGCCTGTAGATGTGTGTGCCTTTGGCAGCAGCAAATACAGTTTCTGCTGCTCTTCTAAATCTGCTTTAGAAAACGGCCATGAAATTGCTGCAGAAAAGCTGTGTTTACATTGGCTTTTTATCAGCTTATCCAAAGTTTGTCCCATTTCCTCTCCCCCGGTGACAGTGATGAATTTCCCGGGTAACATTCACTGATCACTGATGTCACATGTGACATCACAAAGGTTGGGCCATTTATTATAGTGATAGGTCATTAAGTAGTAAAAGTGAAGATTGGCTTTTGTTTGTCCAGAATCAGCCTGTGCAATGTAATCTCTATGGATAAGAAATTTTAGATTCTTCTCCTTTGTAATTCAAGTTTATTAATGCTTTGTGTGTGAGATATGCTTATTCAGCAGATTAACCCTCTCTGATGAGCTGCCATTTTTTTTTTGTCTCAAACATTAACCCCTTCACGCCTAGGGGTAAAACAAATATTAATGCCTAAGCACAATTTTGCAACTTTGACATGTGTTAGTAAAACCGTACATATCGTCACAACTACTTTGTACATCCAGGTGAATTATACCGCATTTTGTTCAGGACAAATTGGGATTTTATTTGGTGGTAAATGGTTATAAATATCTCCTGATTTTTATTATCGAAGGAAAACTGGCCCAAAATAGTAAATAAAAATCTTCTTTTTTTTTTTTTATTTGGCTGTATTTTCTTGTTACTACCATAACCTACCACCAAAAAACAGCCCGAAATGAATTTTCCTGCTTCTTACAATCGCGATACCACATATGTGTATGTTATTTGTTGTTTGTACCCGTAGTACAGCCCAGAAAAAATAGTGCGCATTTTGTTTTATTTTTGTTTTTTTTGTCCTACTTAAAACACACTGACACCCATTTATTCAAGTGTGACTTTTCACACTGGCGCGGTGCACTTGTGGGACGTTCCGAAAAGTCCTGCAAGCAGCATCTTTGGGGCGGTTTGAGAGCACTGTATTTAGCGCTCCAAAAGTGCTCTGCCCATTGATCCAAAACCCCAATTTGGGGTTAAAAGCACCCCACTAGCGGCCGAAAAGTGCTGCTTAAACAGCAGTAAAGCGTCGCTAAAACGAGTGGCGCTTTAGTGCTTATGCAGCCTCGGCCCCAGTGTGAAAGAGGTCTTACAGAGAGAGAAACACGGGGGGGCTTCACAGTGACTGATCACTGTGGTAGCCAATCAGAGGCTACCACAACGATCAGGTGACCCCGGAATCGGGAGTTCCAGGTTTTGACCGTTAGTTTGGGGCCCGGGGCCCTTGGTGAGACCCCAGTCTCTGTGCTGGAAGCATGCTGTGCGGGAGCACTCCCAGCACAAAGGTATATACGCAAACATGCGGCCCCACAGCAAAAAAAGCCATGCAGTGGGGCCGCATATTTGTGTTATGTTGGCATCAAGGGGTTGAAGAGGAACTTCAGCCTTTCCCCTCCCTCCATTTTTTTTTTCCCCCCTGCTTACCTTTTACTATTTCCTGTGGAGTAAGGATTCTCACCTAGCCAGCGGATCCAGTGTTGAGATGCTGGGATCCTCCTCTCTGCAGCCATGGCATGGGTCCGGTGCCGTTATGTTGCCTATGAAAGCTTCCGGCTCTTCCGGGTGCAGGCGCCGCTAGGCTTGCCCCCTCCGCCTTACTGATTGGGACTGCACACCATGCATCCCAGGAGGCACAAGGGGCACCGCGTCATTCGCCTAGGTAAATTCTAGAAGTTTGTGGGGAGGGGGGAAGGCCAAGCCTTTTAACTCTGAAAATACAGATAAGTATAAAAAAAAAGGGAACCCAATATGCAGAAACATGGCATAAGGTGCTCTGGACTGATGAGTCAAAATGTGAAATATTTCTCTGTAGAAGGAGGTAGTTTGTTGGGGCAAGGGCTGGAGAGCGGTACAATAATGAGTGTCTGCAGGCAACAGTGAAGCATAATGGAGGTTCCTTGCAAGTTTGGGGTTGCATTTCTGCAAATGGAGTTGGGGATTTGGTCAGGATCAATGGCGTCATCAATGCTGAGAAATACAGACAGATACTTATCCATCATGCCATACCATCAGGGAGGCGTGTGATTGACCCCAAAATGTATTCTGCAGCAGGACAACAACCCCAAACATACAGAAAATGCCATTAGGGAACTATCTTCAGTATTAAGAAGAATAAGGAGTCTGGGAAGTGGTGGCTTGGTATCCACAGAGTCCTGATCTCAACATCATGCAGTCTATCTGAGATTACATAAAGAGACAGAAGGATTTGAGACAGCCGACATCCACAACCTACCTGCCGAGTTCCTTCAAAATGCGGTCTTGAAGGCAAAGGGTGGTCATACCAAATATTGATTTGATTTGGATTTCTCTTTTGTTCATTTACTTTCTATTTTGTTAATTGATAAACAATAAACTATTAACACTTCTATTTCTGAAAGCATTCTTCATTTACAGCATTTTTTAACACCTGCCTAAAACTTTTGCACAGTACGGTATATATATAATAAAAACAAATTACAATAATGTGGCAGTGCTTAAAGGAAATGGAGCAAGCTGGAGTTCCAACTTAATCATAATGGACAGCCTAGATATTATAGGCATTGATATGTGATAGCTACCGGAGTAAAAGAATCTTCTCCAGACCTCATCTCAAGTGTCTGAAAACCAAAAGTTACATGGGTTGTATTAATTAATGATTATTAACAGTACATTGTACTGTAAATGTAGGTATCTAATTTTCGGTAAGAAATTATTTTTGTGAAACCCTGCAAGCGATAGACACTATTTGTTACGTTAGGGAGAACTGTTTTAATTTCCTAGTCATGACAATAATAACTATGTAAATTGCTCCTCTTGCAGGTATCCCTTTGATCCTCACAGGGTCCAGTATGCCTGATTTAAAAAAGAATGTAAGCTGTTTTGTGATTACTTTTTAAAATTAAAATCAAATGTATTCTGTTTGGAACGGTAAATTACATTTTTTCTCTTTGCGGTTTGTCTTATTTTGCCAACTGGGGTATTCAAAACTGTTTTTTTAATTGACATGCTACATATATGAAAAAGATTACAGTGGACCAACACCAGCAGATGACTTGCCTCCCCAAATCATCACGGACTGTGGAAAATGTTGCCATTCATTTGGAAATCAAGGTCCCAGAGTCTGGAGGAAGAGTGAAGAGGTACAGAATCCAAGTTGCATGAGGTCCAGTGTGAAGTTTCTACAGTCAGTGATGATTTGGGGAGACATGTCATCTGCTGGTGTTGGTCCACATTGTTTTATCAAGTCCACAGTCAGCGCAGCCCTCTACCAGGAAGTTCTAGAGCACTTCATGCTTCCCTCTGCTGACCAGCTTTAGACCCCCTTTCACACTGGGGCGCTTTGCAGGCGCTACATCGCTAAAAATATGCCCTGAAAGAGCCGCTCCTCACATTCCATTGTGAAAGCACGAGGGCTTTTACACTGGAGCGGTGCGCTGGCAGGACGGTAAGAAAAAGTCCTGCTAGCAGCATCTTTGGAGCGGTGAAGGAACGGCGTGTATACCGCTCCTCCACTGCTCCTGCCCATTGAAATGAATGGGGCAGCCTGGCTATACTGCCGGCATAGCGCTGCTGCAGCAATGCTTTGCAGTGGTTTTAACCCTTTCTCGGCCGTTAGCAGGGGGGGTAAAACTGCCCCACTAGCGGCCGAATACCTCCGCTAAGACAACAGTAAAGCAGCGCTAAAAATATCGCCGTTTTACCGCCGGCGCCCGCACCGCCCCAGTGTTAAAGGGCTCTTATGGAGATGCTCATTTAATTTTCCAGCAGGACTTGGCACCTGCCCACACTGCCAAAAGTACCAATACCTGGTTTAATGATCATGGCATCACTGTGCTTGATTGGCCAGCAAACTCGCCTGACCTAAACCCCATAGAGAACCTTTGGGGTATTGTCAAGAGGAAGATGAGATACACCAGACCCAACAATGCAGATGAGCTGAAGGCCGCTATCATAGCAACCTGGGCTTCCATAACCTCAAGCAGTGCCACAGGCTGATCGCCTCCATGCCACCCTGCATTGATGCAGTAATTCATGCAAAAGGAGGCCCTGTATTGAGTGCATACTATACTGTACATGGACATACTTTTCGGTAAGCCAACATTTCTGTATTAAAAATCCTTTTTTTATTGTTCTTATGTAGGGATGAGCCGAACACCACCTGGTTTGGTTCACAGCAGAACATGCGAACAGGCAAAAAATGTGTACGAACATGCAAACACCGTTAAAGTCTATGGGATGTGAAAAATCAAAAGTGCTAATTTTTAAGACTTATATGCAAGTTATTGGCATAAAAAGTGTTTGGGGACCCGGGTCCTGCCCCAGGGGACATGTAACAATGCAAAAAAAAGTTTTTAAAAACGGCCGTTTTTTCAGGAACAGTGATTTTAATAATGCTTAAAATGAAACTATAAAAATGAAATATTCCTTTAAATATCGATCCTGGGGGGTGTCCTTAGTCTGACTGTAATGTAGCACATCTTTCCCATGTTTATAACAGTACCACAGCAAAATGACATTTCTAAATGAAAAAATGTCATTTAAATCTGTAATGTATTGTCGGATCCCGGCAATATAGATAAAAAATCTTTGAAAAAACGGCGTGGGCCCCCCCCAGTCCATCACCAGGCCCTTCGGGTCTGGTATGAATATTAAGGGGAACCCACGCCAAAATTTGAAAAATAAAAATGGAGTGGGGGTCCCTCCCCAAAATTCACACCAGGCCCTTCAGGTCTGGTATGGATTATAAGGGGAATCCCACACCAAAGATGGCATGGGGTTCCCCCCAAAATCCATACCAGACCCTTATCCGAGCATGCAACATGACAGGCTGCAGGAAAAGGGGTGGGACGCTAGAGCGCCCCCCCCCTCCTGAACCGTCCCCGTCTGGGGACAAGGGCCTCTTCCCCACAACCCTTGCCCAGTGGTTGCGGGGGTCTGCAGGCAGGGGGCTTATCGGAATCTGGAAGCCCCCATTAACAAGGGGGCCCCCAGATCCCACCCCCCCCTGTGAATGGGTATTGGGTACATTGTATCCCTTACCCATTCACCAAAAAATGTGTCAAAAAGTTAAAATGACAGCAGACAGTTTTTGACAATTCCTTTATTCAAAAAAAAAAGTGTCCCGCAATGTAAATCCATCTTCAATCACAGCTCCGACCAAAAAAAAAAAAAAAAAAAGAAAAACTCCGCCTCCATGGGAGGCGACCCGCCGACTGCAGCCTTTTTGCGATGACAGCTGTTATATAGCTAAGGGCGGAGCCACCCGGTGATGTAACCGGGTGCCCCGCCCCATTCTGATTTCAGATTCCGATAAGCCCCCCGCCTGCAGACCCCCACAACCACCGGGCAAGGGTTTTGGGGAAGAGACCCCAAGCCCCCTCCCAGTGTTGAGGGCATGTGGCCTGGTACGATTCAGGAGGGGGGCGCTCTCTCGCCCCCCCTTTTCTGCGGCCTGCCAGGTTGCATGCTCGGATAAGGGTCTGGTATGGATGTCGGGGGGACCCCCACGCCATTTTTTTTTTATTTTGGTGCAGGGTTCCCCTTAGAATCCATACCGGGCCTGAAGGGCCTGGTAATGAACTGGAAGGGGGGGGGGGGGTGACTCATGCCGGTTTTTTTTCCAATGATTTTTATGTATATTGCCGGGATCCGACAATACATTACAGCCGCGAGCATATTTAAATTACATTTTTTCCTTTAGAAATTTCATTTTGCTGCTCTAATTTATTACACTACGTACGCCCACTATGTAAGCAGCCTTAAATAGTGTGGGGCGTTGACTCAGCCCCCTGAGCCATGATTGGCCAAAGGCACCCTGCCTTTGGCCAATCATGGCTCTCACAGCAGAGTGCGCTGTGATTGGCCAAAGCGTGCAGGTCAGGTGCATGCTTTGGCCAATCAGCAGACATCAATGCACTGCAATCTCGCAGTGCATTAACAGTCTCGCAGTTCATTATGGGGTGTTCCGCGGGTACTCGAATTTCGGGCTCATCCCTAGTCTTATGTAATAATCAAATTTTCTGAGATACTGAATTTTGGATTTTCGCTAGCTGTAAGCCATATTCATCAAAATTTTAAGAAAGAAATGTTCAAGAAATATATCACTCTGTGTGTAATGCATCTATATAAAAAATATATGAGCATCTGTGGGGCATCCTCAAAGGGAAGGTGGAGGAGCGTAAGGTCTCCTAACATCTACCAGCTCCGTGATGTCATCATGGAGGAGTGGAAGAGGACTCCAGTGGCAACCTGTGAAGCTCTGGTGAACTCCATGCCCAAGAGGGTTAAGGCAGTGCTGGAAAATAATGGTAGCCACACAAAATATTGACACTTTGGGCCCAATTTGGACATTTTCACTTAGGGGTGTACTCACTTTTGTTGCCAGCGGTTTAGACATTAATGGCTGTGTGTTGAGTTATTTTGAGGGGACAGCAAATTTACACTGTTATACAAGCTGTACACTCACTACTTTACATTGTAGCAAAGTGTCATTTCTTCAGTGTTGTCACATGAAAAGATATAATAAATTATTTACAAAAATTTGAGGGGTGTACTCACTTTTGTGAGATACTGTATATAATAATGGATAGATTGAGGGCAGGTATGCCTGGAGGGAGCCCACCCCCTCCTTAAAGACACAGGGGCGCACTAGACACCAGGCAAATAGCACAATGGCAGAGACAATGTCCAGCGTGCCCCTTCAAAAAATAAATTTTTCTTTGTTGTTGTTTAACATGTGTTGCCCTTACATGTGCTTTTGCTGTTAAGGCCAGTTATAGGTTGGGGCAGTTGCTATTTGTACCGTTGGTTATTTGGTGAGGGGGCGCACTGGACGCCTTCACTGCCATTGTGCTATTTGCTGGGTGTCAGGTGCACCCGTGTGCCTTTAAGGAGGGGTGGGCCCCCTCTAGGTATACTTGCCCTCAATCTATCCATTATTATATATGTACTCCTAGTATGGAGGTTCTCCAAATCTATAGAGTTAGGACTGCAGATAATACTGGGGTGCCGTGACATGGCCTCTGCAGCTTACACATGTATTTGTAAATGTGTGCAGTTTTGTTACAGGCTGGCTGGTAAATTGAGCTGGGAATTTTCCATTGTTGTTTTGTCCCAGCTCTCTGCCTCCTCATTGGCTCAGAAACAGCAGCGGGAGCCATTGGCGTTCTCTGCTGTCAATCACAGCCAATGAGGAGGGGGTGGGGCAGAGCCTTGCTCTGTGGGTCTTCTGTACGAGTCAGAAGTGCAGGCGGGGGACCCAAGAAGAGGAGGATCAGGGCTGCTCTGTGCAAAACCATTACAGCAGGTAAGTTTTGTTTTTTTTGTTTTTTAATTCTGAGCCTTTATTATTACTTTAAGCCATAATGTACTAGTATGCACCACATTCTAGCACATTATGACAGTCTCCAAACGGAGCCCTCCAGCTCAGCACTGTCACAGCTTCCCCGGCAATTCTATCTTTGGCCGGTGTTCTTTTCAGTTTTTGTGTCTTTGGCCGGGAGTGGACACAGACAGCAATTACAACTTGACAGGAGTCAATAGTTTAAGCAAACTTGGCCCAGACAAACTATTTACGGGGACATTAAACATGGAGTTAAACTTTAAGGTGATTACCTGTGCTGTATATCTTTAAAAACAATAAAAAAGTCTATATGTTGCCTTTAATTACAATTTATAATATAAACTGCGCTATAGGAAATTCAGCCTAGAGAAGAGAATGTCGTTGCTCGTGCTGTGACGCAGGGGAAGGAGATATTTCATCCATGTGTGAAATTTACTTTGGCTCCCAAAGGAGGTCTGCTGAATTCCCTGAGGATGGTAATGAGTGGCACAGCCTGTGGCATGACCAATAATACAATCCATAAATCTTGTGACATGATGGATTTACTACAGAGAATAAAAATGGAAATGAATAGTGAGGACAGCGGGGACAATTGGAAGGAGGTTGAAGAAATGAGGTATAATGGGACAGAGAGGGATGAGGGTGGTAACGAGATTTATGGACCCTCATATATGACATGTTCTTTACCATATAAACATGTAAGGCTGGGGCGTAACCGCTAGGGCTGCAGAGGGTCAACTTTCCCTAGAAGTATGAGAACGTGGGGCTTTTGTTTTAAATTGTCTCCCCTCTTTATATACTACATGACCTTCTGTATGGAATAAAGCAGTTTGCATTCTTTCCTCTCTGAACATAACAAGTACTTCTAGAAGGCCTACTATGGATATGTCCTTTATAGAGATACAGAGAAGGTGTGTCTGTTAGGCCCCTTTTATATAGAATATGCACTAAAGCTGCAGGAGCCTTAAAATTTGCAGTGGAAGGAAATACAAAAATGAGAAATGCAGTCTGTATCCAGGTTCACATGCAGTTAAAGCAACTCGTTTGCCTCATTATTAAAAACCCTGCAAAAGAAGACCATTTATACTTCACCATTTCTGCCACTCATTCATGTGCACCCATCAGCAAAATCTCCACTCTCAATATAGTTTTGAGTTTTCTGAAAGTCTATCCCCCCTCCCCCCCCCCCCACCACCACCACCACCATATTCTGTGGTTCTTGTAGTGAAGTAGAGTCTGGCGCAGTGTTTTTCAACTCCAGTCCTCAAGGCGCCCCAACAGGTCATGTTTTCAGGCTTCCCATTATTTTGCACAGGTGATTTGATCTGTTTCACTGCCTTATTAATTACCACAGCTGTTTCATCTGAGGGAAATCCTGAAAACATGACCCGTTGGGGCGCCTTGAGGACTGGAGTTGAGAAATACAGGTCTGGCGGATGGCACCATAGCAGGTAGCAGAGTACTTGGGCGTCTGGAACTCCGGAAAGTGTGTTGAAGGTTAGAATTCTGCTGGAGGATTTGTTTTCCAAGCGAGCAAAGACTGAATAAAGAGGTGGCAGAACAGATGCAGTGCCTTGAAAAAGTATTCACACCCCTTGAAATGTTCCACATTTTGTCATGTTACAACCAAAAACGTAAATGTATTTTATTGGGATTTTATGTGATAGACCAACACAAAGTGGCACATAATTGTGAAGTGGAAGGAAAATGATAAATGGTTTTCAATTTTTTTTTTTTACAAAACAAATATGTGAAAAGTGTGGCGTGCATTTATATTCAGCCCCCTTTACTCTGATACCTCTAACTAAAATCTAGTGAAACCAATTGCCTTCAGAAGTCGCCTAATTAGTAAATAGAGTCCACCTGTGTATAATTTAATCTCAGTATAAATACAGCTGTTCTGTGAAGCCCTTAGAGGTTTGTTAGAGAACCTTAGTGGACAAACAGCATCATGAAGGCCAAGGAACACACTAGACAGGTCAGGAATAAAGTTGCGGAGAAGTTTAAAGCAGAGTTAGGTTTAAAAAAAAATCCCAAGCTTTGAACATCTCACAGATCACTGTTTAATGACAGGCACTGGTAGGCTGCATCTGACAGGCACAGGTAGGCTGCATCTGACAGGCACTGGCAAGGCTGCACTTGATAGGCACTGTTAGGCTGCATCTGACAGGCACAGGTAGGCTGCTTCTGACAGGCACTGACAAGGCTGCATCTGACAGTCACTGGCAAGGCTGCACCTGATAGGCGCTGGTAGGCTGCATCAGATAGGCACTGGTGAGGCTGCATCTGACAGGCACTGGTGAAGCTGCATCTGACAGGCATGTTGAGGCTGCATCTGATAGGCACTGATGAGGCTGCATCTGACAGGCACAGGTAGGCTGCTTCTGATAGGCACTGGCGAGGCTGCATCTGACAGGCACTGGCAAGGCTGCATTTGACAGGCACTGGTGAGGCTGCATCTGACCGGCACAGGTAGGCTGCTTCTGACAGGCACTGACAAGGCTGCATCTGACAGGAACTGGCAAGGCTGCACCTGATAGGCGCTGGTAGGCTGCATCTGATAGGCACTGGTGAGGCTGCATCTGACAGGCACAGGTAGGTGGCTTCTGATAGGCACTAGTAGGCTGCATCTGACAGTCACTGGCGAGGCTGCATCTGACAGTCACTGGCGAGGCTGCATCTGACAGTCACTGGCGAGGCTGCATCTGACAGGCACTGGCGAGGCTGCATCTGACAGGCACTGGTGAGGCTGCATCTGACAGGCACTGGTGAGGCTGCATCTGACAGGCACTGGTGAAGCTGCATCTGACAGGCATGTTGAGGCTGCATCTGACAGGCACAGGTAGGCTGCATCTGACAGGCACTGGCAAGGATGCATCTGACTGGTAGGCTGCATCTGACTGGTAGGCTGCATCTGACAGGCACTGGCAAGGCTGCATCTGACTGGTAGGATGCATCTGACAGGCACTGGTGAGGCTGCATTTGATGGACACTGGTGAGGCTGCATTTATCTCCTGTATCATATCTGCTAGAGGTACATGGAAATTTTGCTAATACTATTAGCAGTGTGTTTAAGTTTAAGTAAGAGATTGCAAACATGATACAAGTGATGGTTAGAGACTGAGGACATGATGCAAGAGATGGTTAGAGACTGAGGACATGATGCAAGAGATGGTTAGACTGCAGACTGCATTTTTCTTAGCCATCATTGGCACCTTTAGTGCAAGAAAGGTCAACAATAAATTCATATTCATTTAAATTAATATTAATTAAAAAGTCGATTATAATACAATTTTATATATAAAAATATAAATATTTTTTTAAAACCTGTCATTTTCGGTTTCAGTTTTCGGCAAAATGCATCCTGCATTTTTGGTTTCAGCACCAAAATTTCCATTCGGTGCACCCCTAGTGGTGGCAGTGATATGTTGTGGGGATGCTTTTCTTCAGCAGATACAGGGAAGCTGGTTAGAGCTTATAGGAAGACGGATGGAGCCAAATGCAAGGCAATCTTAGACGTTAGATACTTCAAAGACTTCAGACTGGGGCGGAGGTTCACCTTCCAGCAGGACAACGACCCTAAACATACAGCCAGCACTACACTGGAATGGTTTAGATCAAAGCATATTCATGTGTTAGAATGGCTCAGTCAAAGCGGGTAGAGACATCCCCAAAAAGACTTGCAGCTGTAATTGCAGTGAAAGGCGGTTCTACAAAGTATTGACTCAGGGGGCGCTATAGAAATGCACACCACACTTTTCACATATTTATTTGTAAAAAAAATTGCAAACCATTTATCATTTTCCTTCCACTTCACAATTATGTGCCACTTTGTATTTGTTTTTTACATAAAATCAAAATAAAATACATTTACGTTTTTGGTTGCAACATGACAAAATGTGGGAAAGTTTAACGGTATGAATACTTTTTCAAGGCACTGTAAGAATAAACTTCTTTTAGAACGTATGTGTCAAACACAATGCCCGCCTGCTGAATCTGGCCCACCACCAGGTCATTTCATTTGGCCCTTGCACCCAGGGCTATTTTGCAGCCAAAACGTGGCTGTCATGTACCTGGAAATGGAGCCTGACGTGGAGAGGAAGGCGATCTCTTACACCTCCAGCTTGGTACCCCTGGTCAGGTAAACAGGAGGCCAGAAACCTGAAGTGGTACAAGTGCCTGGTAGTTCAGATGATAACTGCAGATGAGAGGTCTGTGAGTACTTGGATCCAGACTGGATCGTGACGCAGGGCAACAGGCACAGCAGGCTGGTGAACAGGCACTAATGGGCTGGCAGGTCACAGGCAGCAGGCACTTGCAGGTGGCAGACTGCAGGTACTCGACAGACAGCAGAAATAAGGTTGGCCACCACAGGCTGGACACAGAGCAGGGTCAGGCAAGCTGGGTCGGTCACTAGCAGGCACGTCAGGAACAGAGCAGCAGGCAGCAGAGTAGTCGGGTTCAGGCTGGAGTTGGCAATGGTAAACAGACAGACAGAGGGATCCAGGCAGAGAAGTGGTCAAAGAGTAAGACAGGGGTCGGTTCAGGCAGAGTACAAGTGTGGTCAGACGGATCAGAATGGCAACTAGAGATCAAACACAGGAACAGGTTGCAGGTAGCAGAATGCTGTAGACCATAAGACAAGGTCCTGTGGTTTTGGCTAACAGGAATTATTCGTCTGTTGCTTTGGCTAACAGGACTTTTCCGTCTGTGCATAACTATGCACCTGGGCTTATTACTTCTTTACTGACAGTGGAAGGACGGAGTTCCGCCTCCTCTGGCTCTCGCCCTTCACTCCTCTCTCACCAATGTCACTTGTAAACACAGAAGCTTTCCATGTTTACAAGGACAGCTTTCCTCACAGATGCCTGCCCTGCACTCATGGCGGGGAGATGTAGTGTGGCATAGGGCATCACATGGTAAGTTGCACTGTGATCCCTATCTATGCCAAGGTGCAAAGATGCCAACTAATGAACTCCCTGCAAGTGGAGAGAGCGGAAGGGGGTACTAGAGACAGGCTGGGTAAGTGAGATGCGAGGATGCTTTTTGGGGGGGAGAGGGATGAGGACTGTGGAGGCAGAAGTGTGTAGAGGTGGGAAAAGGGTGAGAGTGGTGCAGGGGTCAGAGCTAAGGAGGGGTGGTAGTGAAATGTGGACAGCCTGTGAAAGAGAGCTGAATTCTGCACACCCTAAACCCTACACTTTGTATGTTGTGCACTCCTCAACCCTGCACTCTGTACACAGCACACCCCTGAACTCTGCATTCTGTGCATGGGGCATCCCTGAAACTGCACTCTGTATGTAGCACACCCCTGAACTCTGCACTCCGTGCATAAGGCACCACTAAAACTGCACTCTGTACATCCCTGAACTTTGCACATAATGCACTCCTGGTGGGGGAGTGCTGCGATCTCATTGAAGGGGCAGTGTAATAACGCTGGAGGGATCTGTGATGGGGGGCTCTATGATTTGGGGATCTTTGATGAGGGCAGTCTGTGATGGGGGATCTATGATGGGGGGCTTTGTGATTGGGGGTTCTCTGTAATGGGGGGATCTGTGATGGGGGGAGTCTGTAATGGGGGGGGATCTGTAATGGGGGGGATCTGTGATGGGGGGATCTGTGATGAGTGAAGTCGGTGAAGGGGGGCTCTGTGATGAGGGAAGTCGGTGATGGGGGAATCTGTGATAGGGGCTCTGTGATGAGGGAGTCTGTCTTGGGGGGAGTCTGTGATGAGGGGAGTCTGTAAAGGGGGAGTCTGTGATGGGGGGAGTCTGTGATGGGGGGAGTCTGTGATGGGGGGAGTCTGTGATGGGTCAGATCTGTGATGGGTCAGATCTCTGATGAGGAAAGTCGGTGATGGGGGGCTCTGTGATGAGGGAAGTCAGTGATGGGGGAAGTCTGTGATGGGGGAGTCTGTGATGGGGGTTCTGTCTTGGGGGGAGTCTGTGATGGGGGCTCTGTAATGGGGGAGTCTGACTTGGGGGGAGTCTGTGATGAGGGGAGTCTGTAAAGGGGGAGTCTGTAAAGGGGGAGTCTGTAAAGGGGGAGTCTGTGATGGGGGGAGTCTGTGATGGGGGGAGTCTGTGATGGGGGGAGTCTGTGATGGGTCAGATCTGTGATGAGGGAAGTCGGTGATGGGGGGCTCTGTGATGAGGGAAGTCAGTGATGGGGGAGTCTGTGATGGGGGCTCTGTCTTGGGGGGAGTCTGTGATGGGGGCTCTGTAATTGGGGAGTCTGACTTGGGGGGAGTCTGTGATGAGGGGAGTCTGTGATGGAGGCTCTGTAATGGGGGAGTCTGACTTGGGGGGAGTCTGTGATGAGGGGAGTCTGATGGGGGATCTGTGATTAGGGGAATCTGTGATGGAGGGGAGTCTGTGATGGGGTATTTGTGATGAAGAGGAGTCTGTGATGGGGGGTGATGGGGGATCTGTGATGGAGAGGAGTCTGTGATGGGGGGGGGCACTGTGATGGAGAGGAGTCTGTGATGGGGGGGCACTGTGATGGAGAGGAGTCTGTGATGGGGGGATCTGTGATGGAGAGGAGTCTGTGATGGGGGACTCTGTGATGGAGAGGTGTCTGTGATGGGGGGCTCTGTGATGGAGAGGAATCTGTGATGGAGAGAAGTCTGTGATTGGGGGGAGGGTCTGTGATGGGGGGATTCTGTGAAATACTAAGTTTATGTTGAATAAAATTGTTCTTTATTTTAAATATTGTATTTTTTTTTCCTGTTTTTTTTTTTTTGCACTACAAATAAGATGCGTGCATAGGAATTTGTTCACTTTTTTTCAAACTATAGTCCGGCCCCCCAACAGTCTGAGTGACTGTGAACTGGACCTCTGTTTAAAAAGTTTGAGGACCCCTGATCTAAACCATTCCATTGTAGCTCTGGCTGTATGTTTAGGGTCTTTGTCCTGCTGGAAGGTGAACCTCCGGCCCAGTTTCAAGTCTTTTGTAGACTCTAATGCCGCGTACACACGGTCGGAATTTCTGACGGGGCATGTTCGATGTGAGCTTGTTGTCGGAAAGTCCAACTGTGTGTATGCTCCATAGAACATTTGCTGTCGGACTTTCCGCCAATAAATGTTTGAGAGCAGGTTCTCAAATTTTCCTACAACAAAACTTGTCGGAAATTCCGAGCGTGTGTACACAAGTCGGACACACAAAAGTCCACGCATGCTCGGAATCAAGCAGAAGAGCCACACTGGCTATTGAACTTTTCTCGGCTCGTCGTCGTCGGCTCGTCGTCTACGTCACCACGTTCTTGACGTTCGGAATTTCCGACAACATTTGTGTGACTGTGTGTATGCAAGACAAGTTTGAGCCAACGTCCTTCGGAAAAAAATCCACAGTTTTGTTGTCGGAATGTCCGATCGGGTGTACGGGGCATTACAGTTTTTCTTCTAAGATTGCCCTGTATTTGGTTTCATCCATCTTCCCATCAACTCTGACCAGCTTCCCTGTCCCTGCTGAAGAAAAGCATCTCCACAACAGTGTGGATGGTGTGTTCAGAGTGATGTGCAGTGTTAGTTTCCCCCCCACACATAGCGTTTTGCTTTTAGGCCAAAAAGTTCAATTTTAGTCTCATCTGATCAGAGCACCTTCTTCCACATGTTTGCTGTGTCCTCCACATGGCTTCTCGCAAACAGGACTTCTTATGGCTTTCTTTCAACAATGGCTTTCTTCTCACCACTCTTCCATAAAGGCCGGATTTGTGGAGAGCACGACTAATAGTTGTCCTGTGGACAGATTCTCCCACCTGAGCTGTGGATCTCTGCAGCTCCTCCAGAGTTACCATGGGCCTCTTGGCTCTTCTCTGATGAATGCTCTCCTTGCCCGGCCTGTCAGTTTAGGTGGACGGCCATGTCTTGGTAGGTTTGCAGTTGTGCCATACTCTTTCCATTTTCGGATGATGGATTGAACAGTACTCCGTGAGATGTTCCAAGCTTGGGATATTTTTTTATAATATAACCCTGCTTTAAACTTCTCCACAACTTTATCCCTGACTGGTCTGGCCTATATGAAGAGAAAATGAATACTCCTGCGCTCAAGAGATTGCTGTGTGGTTGATTGGAAAAGTGGGTCTTTACTAACCAAGCCACCACATTAGCTGGGCTGCTACTCTCAACAAGTCAGGGGAATCCATAAAAAACTCTAAACGGAAAAAGGAACAGAGGGCGCACCAGCCTTGCACATTACCTTCACGACACTTTAATGTATTAAAGGTTAAAAATGCATAGTCACAAATGAGTGATAAAATCAAGCAAATTATATAAATTTCATCATTTGCATCATGCAGCAGGATCTGCTGGCCAGTAACAATGGTGGGATGTAGAGGCCAAAGAAAACTGACACGTTTTGAGGGGTGTCCCCCTCTTCTTCAGCTTAGGACTAAAATGGCATTTTAGTTTTAGTCCCATTTTAGTCTTCTGCAATTGTTTTAGTTTTAGTCGTATTTAGTCGACTAAATCTCCAGTACATTTTAGTCGACTAAAATCTCCAGTACATTTCAGTAATTGCAATTTAGTTTTATTCATAGTCTTTTGACTAAAATAGCATTTTAGTTTTAGTCCTAATTTAGTCATCTCAATTGTTTTAGTTTTAGTCGTATTTTAGTCGACTAAAATAGTATTCATTTAGTCGACTAAACTGTTTTTAGTCATTTTAGTCGACTAAAATGTTTTAGTCGACTAAATTAACACTGGCCCTCTGTTCCTTTTTCCTTTTAGAGTGTTCCTTGGCCTTCATGATGCTGTTTGTTCACTAAGGTTCTCTAACAAACCTCTGAGGGCTTCACAAAACCGCTGTATTTATACTGAGATTAAATTACATACAAGTGGAATCTATTTACTAATTAGGTGACTTCTGAAGGCAATTGGTTCCACTAGATTTTAGTTAGGAATATCAGAGTAAAGGGGGCTGAATACAAATGCACACCACACTTTTCACATTTATTTGTAAACAATTTTGAAAAACATTTATCATTTTCCTTCCACTTCACAATTATGTGCCATTTTGTGTTGATCTATCACATAAAATCCCAATAAAATATATTTACGTTTTGGTTGTAACATGACAATATGTGGAAAATTTCAAGGCGTATGAATACTTTTTCCAGGCACTGTAGATAGATTGATTTGCCTAAGGGTCTGAATGCCACCCTCATCGTTTTTTACATGGGACAGGAAGGGGTAGATTTGCGCCTATGCCTGCATCTTCCTTTTGACGTAAAGTTCTCTTGTTATGTTTTTTTTAGGTGTCCTGTGCCAGTCCCCAACGCACCATCTCAACTGCGAGACAGACTGCTACCTTTCCTGCCCACCAGGCACTTACTATTCCTCCGGCAGCTGTTGGGAGTGTCAGCCAGGATTTTAGTAAGTGTGGGGAATTCATGAGTTACTCCCTCATAATATCTGTTTGATATATTCTGCTGACCTTTTTTCGCTTTGCTGCAAAATCCTCTCACTTATTCCACTCCAACCTGTTAATAATTCAGAGTACCTGGTGTGATTTTCTTGGCAATAAAAGAGAATGCTGCATCATATTGTATTTGCTTGTTGCTTATAGAATTATTCACATTGCAGTCTATTGCTGGATACATGGTGTCTGCCGGTGCCATAAGTCTCTTGTTGGAAAGTGCCGATGCGCTTTCTTTTCTTGTTGTGAATTAATCACCACTCTGCACCTTACAGCAAACCCAGCTATCTTCAGTGCTTCTTATTTGTTCCTGTTGTTTTCAGAGTTTGGATGTAATTGTCGATGGCAATGATTTTTTCATGTCTTGTGATATTACAGAATACTTGCCTTTTCTGTGTTTTTTTTCCATGCTGATAATTTTTCTTTAAAAAGGAAAAAGTGAAATTATGTGCAGCGCTCAAAACATGGAAATACATATCTATTAGACTTGTGCACAATGGAAAATTTTGTTTAGTTTCGGTTCGTTGTCATTCGTAAAATAATTTTGTTCTGTTATATTATTATTATTATTATTATACGCAATTTATATAGTGCCAACAGTTTACGCAGCGCTTTACAATGTATAGGGGGACAACACAATTACAGTACAGTTCAATACAGAAGGGACAGGAGGGCCCGGCTAGTAGAGCTTACATTTTAAAGGGAGGGGGTGGAGGTACAAAAGGTATTAGCTGCAGAGAATGATTTGATGGGGGTGGCTCAGGGATAGTTGTTATGTGTTGTTATGTGGGTGTAGGATAGGCTTCCCTGGATAAATGAATTTTCAGGGATCTCCTAAAGGTGGACAGGTTATGAGCTGATCAGACATCCTGGGGCAGGGAGTTCCAGAGGATGGGAGAGGCTCTGGAGAAGTCCTGAAGACAAGCATGAGAGGAGGTAACAAGAGAGCTAGAGAGCGGGAGATCTTGGGAGGAGCGGAGGGGACGATTTGGGCAATATCTGCAGATGAGGTTGGTGATGTAGCTGGGGGCGATGTTGTGGATGGCCTTGTATGTTGTGGTTAGCATTTTGAATTTTACACGGTGGGTAGGGGAAGCCAGTGAAGAGATTGGCAGAAAGGGGCAGCAGTCACGGATCGATTAGTGAGGTGTATTAGTCTAGCAGTATTCATAATAGACTGAAGGGGGGATAGCCTGCTTAAAGTGGAGTTCCACCCAAAAGTGGAACTTCCACTCATCAGATTCCTCCCCCCCTCCGGTGACACAGTTGGCACCTTTCAGGGGGGAGGGGGGTACAGATACCTGTATATTACAGGTATCTTTAACCACTTCCTGCATAGATACCCGCAGAATCTGCGGTTATTTACGCCACTTCCTGCTCCCTCCCCGCTGCCTGCTGGGAAACACACGGGTCCCAGAGGCAGCAGGGACCATCCGTATTGCGCTGCGCGACTCGCGCATGCGCAGTAGGGAACCGGGAAGTGAAGCCGCACGGCTTCACTTCCTGATTCCCTTACCGAAGATGGAGGCAGCAGCACCCGAGGACGGAGAGACGGTTCAGCCTCGGGTGCCGACATCGCGGGCGCCCTGGACAGGTAAGTGTCCATGTTTTAAAAGTCAGCAGCTGCAGTATTTGTAGCTGCTGACTTTAAAAAAAAAAAAATTTCGGCGGCGCTCCGCTTTAAGGGTAGGCCATTAAGGAGAGAGTTGCAGTAGTCAAGGCGGGAAATAATCAAGGAGTGAATAAGTTGTTTTGTGGTGTCATTAGTCAGGAAGGGTCGAATTCTAGAGATGTTGTGTAGGTTAAGGTGGCAGGATTTAGCCAGTGATTGGATGTAGGGGCTGAAGGAAAGGTCAGAGTGAAGGATTACACCCAGGACCCTGGCATGTGTGGAGGGACCAATGGTTGTGTTGTTGATATTAATGGTGAAGTCACAGGGGGGGACCGGGAAGGAGGAAATATAAGAAGCTCAGTTTTAGAAAGATTAAGTTTGAGGAAGTGGTGTGACATCCATACCGTTATGTCATTCAGTAAGTTTGTGATCCGTGAGGAGAACGAGGGGGTGAGTTGAGGAGTGGAGAGATAGATCTGGGGGTCATCGGCATAGAGGTGGTATTGGAAGCCATGGGAGGTTATCAACTGGCCCAGGGAAGAGGTATAGAGTGAGAATAGGAGAGGCCCAAGGACGGAGCCTTGGGGTACCCCAACAGAAACAGAAAGGGGAGCGGAGGAGATGGAGTTGTAAGTGACACTGAAAGTGCGCTGAGATAGGTAGAAGGAGAACCAGGATAATGCAGAATCACGGAGGCCAAGGGAGTGTAATTTGCTGAGGAGGAGCAGGTGGTCAACTGTGTCAAAGGCAGCAGAGAGGTCTATTCTTTATGTTCGTTATGTTCTATAAATTCGTTATGTTACGTTAATTCGTTTTCGGATAATTCGTTATTATTGTCGATATTCGTTTTACTGAATCTCGAATCATGTCGAATTTGTTCGTTATATCCACTATAATTCCTTTCATATTCGTTCCAATTCTATATTTATGTATGTATATTGATTCGTGATAATGATTCGTAGTTTGGAAAGTTGTTTGTTTATTGGATCTATTAACACACACGATGACAATATCTCTTCTCCTCTGCTCAAATACAATACAACATCCTTCTCACTCAGTTCTCAGGAATGCACTTTGCCAGTAATTCAACCTCAAGCACAAAATTAATCAGCTGATTGGACTGTAAGATTTACTTTGAGTTGACCTTTTGTTTCATTGGATCTTTATCGAATTAACGAAGGATGTCGAATTCATTCGTTATATTCACTATAGTTTCTTTCGTATTAGTTGAAATTCGTAAATTTTTTTATTCGAACATTTGGATGCATCCGAATGTCCGTAAGATGCAAAATTCGGCTGAATTTCGATTTGTTACGAAATGGTTACAAGGGTCTAATATCTATACAAACTAATGTACACTGTGCAATGACCACAAAAACTAATAATAATGAAAATGAGATGTGAAATTCACACCCAAACTAAAGTCCATGTACCATCATACAAAAGTTGTTTGAAAACAAAAACATAGCAGTCTTTAAATAAGCGGTGAAAAGAAATTGTGTAACTAGAAGTGTGATTCCATGTGACATCAATGTTGAGGTGAGGACACAGACAATAGAACCACCACCGGTTAGTGAGGAGGCTTACCGGAGTGAGAGGACTCAAATGGGCATATGCTCAGTGAGTCAACAAGGCTTGTGGTGGAGCCACCAAAATATGGGACCTCCACGTCTGAGTTCCAGATCAAGTTGTAAGGCAATCCAAGTGGTCAAGTGATGTCACCAAGAAGCGGTCTTCAGAAGCAGCCAACTTGTCAGACCAAATCCTCTCAAGTGTTCAAAATAGCATGACCAAAAAAGAAAATACTCCACGTAGCGTGAATCCGTATAAACGTAAAGTTTATCAAAGGAAAATTGGAAACACTCACATTTAGAAAGTGGGTCAAGCGCTTAAAATTGAAGTTTGTGGGTAACGCAATGACATCAGAAGGGCTCGTCCCGGCATGTTTCGTCTAAAGAGACATCACCTGGGGTCTGATAATTTTTCTTTAATGTTGCCACATGTGTGGGTACAATACCTGATTATTGGGAACAAGTGATATCAGGGAGGCATGAAACACACCACATCACCTACATTGTATAGTGATAAAAATGATCACATTATTATATTACTGTAAACACGGTGTGTTTAGGGTACCTGTTCGCATACCTTCAAACTTTTTAAGATGGGAACGAGGGACACCTATTAACAAAAGTATGTAGGCTTAGGGCATGCCCCCTGCCATGCCCCTTAACCATTTTAGCTCCGGAAGGTTTACCGCCCTTCATGACTAGGCCATTTTTGCAATACATCACTGCGTTATTTTAACTGACAATTGGGCGGTCGTGCGACTTTGCACCCAAATAAAATTGATGTCCTTTTTTTTCCACAAATAGAGCTTTCTTTTGGTGGTATTTGATCACCTGCGGTTTTTATTTTTTGCGCTATAAACAAAGAGAGAGCGACAATTTTGAAAAAAAAAAAAAAAAAATTTCTTTCTGCTATAAAGCACATCCAATACAAAAAAATGTAAAAAATCGAATTTCTTTGTCAATTTAAGCCAATATGTATTCTGCTACATGTTTTTGGTAAAAAAAAATTCCAATAAGCGTATATTGATTGGTTTGCACAAAAATTATAGCGTCTACAAACGGACTTTATAGACTTTTTATTTTTTTTAAATATTTTTCACTAGTAATGGTGGTGATCAGCGATTTTTAGCATGACTGCGACATTGCGGCAGACACATATGACACTAAGTGACACTTTTGGGGACCAGTGACACCAATACAGTGATCAGTGCTAAAAAAAAAAGCACTGTCACTGTACTAATGGCACTGGTAGGGAAAAGGTTGACATCAGGAGCGATCAAAGGGTTAAATGTGTTCCCTGGGAGTGCTTTCTAACTGTATGAGGGATGGTTGCACTGTAAGAAGACTGAGATCAGTGTTCCTGATTAACAGAAACACAAGTTCAAAGTCTTTCTTACTAGCAGAACAGCTATTGGCCTTGTTTACATAGGCACACCGCCGTTCTGCCTCTCTCCGAACAATCGCTGGGTTCCTGGCGGTCATCGGGTCCACCGGACTAATGGGCTCCCACTGTGTCCAATCACAGCAGGAGCGGGTCTCCGACGCAGCGCGCACCCCAGATCAGGAAGAAGAAATCACGTACAGGTACATGATTTTGCGTAGCCGGGCTGCCCTGCTGCAGTAAATGTACGTGGGGTGGTCCGGAAGCGGTTAAAGGAGAATTATACAAAAAAAAATTGGTTAAACCCACAAGTGTTTTATTTTACCACTACTATTTCTTTATATTGGCTTTTGAGATTTACAAATGCAGCAATTTAGTAGTTGCAGGTTTAGCACTGGAAAACACTTATAGAAAGATGAAACGTGCATTTTATGTACAATTATATAGATCAAAGTGAATAAGCTCAAATCGCACCGCATGTGAATTGCACAGGAATGCTGTGCGGTTCCTGTGCGATCCACATCATTGGTTCATTGTGTGAACCAAGGCTTATAGATTACAGTCATTGCTTAGAGATGCTTAGAGATTTTAGAGGCACTAAGTGGATTAGTAACCAACTTTTCAAATTTAAAGTAAGGGTTAACATACCCTTTTAAAGTGTATTTTTACTTTTGTAGTCAAATTTGAGAAACCTCTACTATATGTGTATATGGTGGGGAAAATGAAACAAAGGGTCTATAATTTTTATCATAGGTGTATTTAAATGATAGAGACAGAAAAGCAACCAAAAATCCAGAAAAAACACACAATACAAATGTTATAAATTTAGTTGCAGTTCAGTGAGTAAAATAAGTATTTGATCCCCAAGCAAAACATGACTTAGTATTTGGTGGAGAAACCCTTGTTGACAAGCACAGATGTAAGACGTTTCTTGTAGTTAGTGGCCAGGTTTGCACACATCTCAGGAGGGACTTTGATCATCTCTTCTTTATAGATCTTCCTTAAATATTTAAGGATTCTTAGCTGTCGTTTGGCAACGCAAAATTTCAACTATCTCTATAAATTTTCTATAGGATTAAGGTCTGGAGACTGGCTAGGCCACTCCATGACCTTAATGTGCTTCTTCTTGTGCCCCTCCTTAGTAGCCTTGGTGGAATGTTTTGGGTCATTGTCATGCTGGAAGACCCATCGATGACCCATCTTCAGTGTTCTGGCTGAGGGAGGAAGGTTCTTATCCAAGATATTACAATACATGGCCTCGTCCATTGGCCTCTCAATGCGGTAAAGTTGGCCTGTACCTGTAGCATCGAAACAGCCCGAAAGCATCATGTTTCCACCTCCGTGCTTGACTGTAAGAATGGTGTTCTTAGGGTCTAAGTCAGGATTTTTCTTCCTTCAAACGCGGCGAATCAAGTTAATGCCAAGAAGCTCAATTTTGGTCTCATCTGACCACAGCACTTTCTCCCAATCCTCTGAATCATTTAGATGTTCATTGGTAAACTTCAGACGGACCTGTACATGTGCCTTCTTGAGGAGGGGAATCCTTGAGGGTGCTGCAGGATTTAAATTCATGGCGGCGTATTGTGTTACCAATGGTTTGTTTGGTGACTGTGATCCCAACTGCCTTGAGATCATTCACAAGCTCCTCCCGTGTTGTTTTGGGCTGATCCTTCACTTTCTCACGATCATCCTTACCTCGTGAGGCGAAATCCTGCATGGAGCTCCAGACCGAGGGCGATTGATGGTTATTTTGTATTTCTTCCATTTGCGAGTAATTACTACAACAGTTGTCTCCTTCTCACCAAGCTTCTTGTTGATGGTCTTGTAGCCCATTCCAGCCTTGTGCAGGTGTACACCCTTGTCCCTGACGTCCTTTGGTCTTGCCCATGATGGTGAGGTTTGAATAGAAGAAAAAGATTCTGTGAACAGGTGTCTTTTATACACATAACGAGTTGTCGTTAGGAGCTTCTTCTTAAAGGAGTTGTAAAGTCAGAAGGTTTTTTATCTTAATGCATCCTGTGTACAGCAGCCGCCCCAGCACCCCCTAATACTTACCTGAGCCCCATTTCTGTCCAGCGATGTCCATGAATGACTCTCTCCCTCCTGATTGGCTGAGACAGTAAGGAGGAGGAGGATCTGGGCTGCTCTGTGCAAATCCACTGCACACAGCAGGTAAGTATAACATGTTTGTTATTTTTATTAAAAAAAAGAGACTTTACAATTTAAACTGACAGGACTAATCTGTGTACCACGAGAGCACACCATGTATCCAGTCAGTGGGAGCCAGAATTATTTTTGGTTGGTAGGGGATCAAATACTTATTTTACTCATTGAACTGCAACTCAATTTATAACATTTATTGCATGCGTTTTTTCTGGATTATTGATTAACCCCTTAATGCCTATGCATTTTTCTGACACTTGTTGCTTACAAGTTAAAATCTGTATTTTTTGCTAGAACCCCCAAACATTATATATATATATATATATATATATATATATATATATATATATATTTATTTATTTTAGCAGAGACCTTAGAGAATAAAATGGTGATAGTTACAATATTTTATGTCACACTGTATTAAAAAAAAAAAAAAGGTTTTTTGTGTAATGTAAAAGATGATGTTTCGCAGAGTAAATAGATACCTAACATGTCATGCTTTAAAATTGCGCACACCCGTGGAATGGCGACAAACTATGGTATTTCAAAATCTACATAGGCGACATTTTAAACATTTCTACAGGTTACCAGTTTATTTTTACACTGTCCCTTTAAATTTTTTTAATCTTAAATCCCCCCCCCCTTTACCTGAGCCCGATCTCTATCCATCCAGCAGTGCTGCTTTCTCTCTGTCTCCTCACTGGACAGCAGTGAAAGTCATTGGCTCCTGTTACTGTCAATCAAATCCAGTGATGGGGGAGCAGGGGGCGAGGCCGAGCTGCACTGTGTGTGTGTCCATAGACGCACACAACCCGGGTCAACAGCAAGCCTGCACAGGTTCCCCCCACCAGCAAGCAGCTTGCTAGGAAAGGTACTCGAAGGCAGGAGGAGCCAGAAGTACCGACAGGGGACTGCAAAAGAGTAGGATCATGGTTGCTCTGTGCAAAACCATTACACAGAGCAGGTAAGTTTGACATGTTTTTTGTTTAGGAAACAAAAAAATTTTGACTTAAGTAATACTAAAGTCTCTTTTTTTTTCTTTAAAAAAAACAAACATGTCATACTTACCTGCTCTGTGTACTTGGTTTTGCACAGAGCAGCTCGGATCCTCCCCTGGGTCCCTGGCCAGAGCTCCTGGCCCCTCCCTCCTGTCGAGTGCCCCCACAGCAAGCAGCTTGCTGTGGGGGCACCCGAGCCGAGCCACAGCTCCGTTTCTCCAGTCAGACACGGAGCAGCTGTTCGGTCCCTCTCTCTCCTGATTGGCTAACTGACTTTGACAGTAGCCAATGGCACCGTTGCTGTGTCTCATCCAAATAGGTGGGAGCGTCCCGGACGGCCGAGGCAGTCGTGCACATCGCAAGATCGAGAGGGGGCTCAGGTAAGTGTTAGGGGGGCTGCTGCACACAGAAGGTTTTTTATCTTAATGCATAGAATGCTTTAAGATAAAAAAAACCTTCTGACTTTAGAATCACTTTAATAGAACTTTAATTGTAATGCAAACTAAAATCAACACTGTAAACCTTACTATAGCTGTTCCTATTCAATGCAGTTAGATGGAGGTTATGAGCACCATATCATCCTTGAAGATATTACACTTCCCTTTTGTTTCATACTTCACCTCCGCTTAATAGTTGTGTTTGACTTTTTCTGCTTCTCAGGGAACGTTCCCAGGAGATGCCGTAAATCTGACATATTTCCATGTTCCATTATTAAAATTCCTTTTGTATCATTCCTTTTGCTCGAGATCTCAGCGCAACTGCAGTGATTGGTGATTGATGGATATAATATATCTTGGAGGTCACTGGAACAGACAGGAAAAAAAAGATTAATCTCGTGATATTGATTATTTTAAATTATCTCAGAGGGCTGGATTATTCTTTTTCATAATTTTTATCTGTCCTACATTTTTTACATGCGCATAATGGAAGGTGCCTGAGGAAAGTAGTGGTGCCAACTAGAGCAGTTATACTGTTATCTAGTATCACAGTAATTATGTGTAAAATATCTGTGATGACAGGGGATCTCCATATATTGCAATATCAACATTCACATTAAATCTGCCAGCTACAATTATGGCAAAGCTTTAGAAGAGCTCAAAATACAAGTCTTCTGATTTCTAATAACTTTTATTGATGGAGCTGTGCTGGCTGACTTCAAGAGAACTCTAATTCTACAGGAAAAACTCTTAACAGGAATTTATCTTTTGGACAGTGTGTGGGCTGGAAACATTGAAAGATCTTCTTGTGGCCTGCTTCCCTCAGCTTCTAACTAGTGTCTCCAACACCCCCCCAATTCCCAAATACCCGTTTTTGTTAAAGCATATGTAACCCCCAACACACAAATATCATATTATCTTTACTATGTTTAAAGTATTTTTCAATATTAAAAATTCTTTAGCTTTCATTAAAATAACCCCTAGTATCCTACCATTAAGGCCCTAGTTTAGGCACTTTCTGTTTTAGGGTGGCATTGGCAACGCAATGTCCCTAGAAATGCAGAAAGGAGCACCAGGCCAAATATGGACAAAAGAGTCCAAGATCATTTTAAGACTGGGTTCACACTATTGCGAATTGGATGCGGGAAACCCATTCTCACAGGTCTTTTATGTTCCACATACATAGATTGTGGTTTGCTGATCTGGCCATATGAGCTTTATTGGGCAACAGTCTTCTTTTGTTTTGATTGACTTTAGAAAAATCTTGTATGATCACAAGGGAGAATTCAAATCACAATTTTACAGAAATACTGGGAAATAAGAGGATATATATATATATATATATATATATATATATATATATATATATATATATATATATAATATTTAACTTTCCTTCTGCTAGTTTGAGGTCATGTCCCTGTGTTCTTGATCTTGGTTTACTGCCCTCTTGAACCTTATTCACACTCTTGATATACAACATTCAGGGCTGCTGATAGGGGTGGACCACCAGTCCTCCTGTAGGGGGCCCCGAAACACAGAGGGCCCCCCGGACAGCTGGAGGATCAGTGGAGAACAATACTCTCCGTGTCTCTCACCCAGATTTCTTCCCCTCTCCCTCCCTTTAGCTGCTGGGTGAGAGACTGTCAGGGCTGGGCTCAGGCCTCCCTTCTCTGAGCTGGCCGCTCAGCTGTCAGCTAATTACCAGCTCCTTTCTCTCCACAGTGACTCAGCTGTTGATGGTCTGCTCGTCAGTCCTGCCTACTTAAAGCCGTCCAGCTCACTTCATCTCTGCCTTCGCCTTTGGTCACATCTCTGAGACTTTCTCCTGCTTTCCTGTTGAAGACTTGCTCGGCTGATGTCCCTTCTGGCTCCTGATCCTGCTTGCTGTACTACTACGTTGATCTCTGGCTCTCTGACATTGGCATTGGCTGACTACCCGATCTGGTTACTGAACTCTGGCTATGTATTGACTACACTTACTCTGTTTACCCTTTTATTATTATTAAACAAGTGTGATTAACTGTACTTCTGTCTCGGTCTGATTCATGGTTTCTGCCATGAATTCAGAAGATGCAGTCAGTCCACTTGTTGGTAATATTTTTTCCAGATTGGATGACAAGGATCACCACATGGATCAGTTTGCCTTGGCGTTACAAATGCTCCTGAGTCGCACGGCTAACCTGGAATCTTACACTACGGCTGCTTCAGTACAACCTGTGTTGCAGGCCGTCCCTGCTGCTGCTCCAGTCTCTATGCAGGCACCCGCCTAGAGTATTACCTCTATAAGAGGCATGTCTGGTTCCGCTCCGCTTCCCCAGTGATTTGGGGGCGATCCAGTTTAATGCAGAGGGTTTCTCAATCAGGTTGAGATATACTTTGAGATGCTGCCCCAGGCGTTTCCCACGGACAGAAGCAAAGTAGGTTTTGTGATATCTTTACTTTCTGAGAGAGCCTTGGCCTGGGAAAACCCTCTATGGGAGACGCAAAAACCCGTGGTCCTGCGTTACCCAGAATTTGTGGTTTCCTTCAAAAGGGCATTTGACGTTCCCGCACGCTCCGCTTCTGCTGCCAAGAGCCTCATGTCCATCAAACAGAGTACGAGAACTGTTGCCGATTACGCCATTGAATTCCGTACTCTGGCAGCAGAGTTTGCTTGGAACAATGAGGCCCTCGTGGCTGCATTCTCTCATGGTCTCTCAGATAACATCAAGGATGAGATAGCAGCCCGAGATTTGATCACATTTGAAATCCTCATTGACTCCAGACTCAGAGAAAGACTCTCTTTTAAGGAGCGCTGGCCCAAGCCTCTTGTACATTTGCCTCCGAGCTTTGCAGTCCCATCCTTGCCTCCCTCACCTCCCATGCCTCCTGGTACCGAGTTGGTCTGTGAAGATGAACCCATGCATTAGGGCTTCACGCGTCTCTCTGCGGATGAGAGAGCCCTTAGGAGAAGGGAGAGATTGTACCCTTATTGTGGCCAGGCTGGTCACTTTTTGAAGTCTTGTTCTACCCGTCCAGGAAACGCCCAAACTTGAGGTTCTGTCACGGACAGACCTTAGGTGGCATTGTTTCATCTCCAGCTTCCCAGAAAGATAAGCCCCTGGTTTCGGTTACCCTGTCTTGGGCTGAGTCAGCC
Source organism: Lithobates septentrionalis (assembly GCA_037952835.1). Classification (NCBI taxonomy): domain Eukaryota; kingdom Metazoa; phylum Chordata; class Amphibia; order Anura; family Ranidae; genus Lithobates; species Lithobates septentrionalis. The sequence continues at coordinate 1,899,344 of JBBDGP010002838.1, forward strand.
GTCGAGATACAGGCTCTAATCAAATCTGGGGCTGCAGGCCTGTTTATTGATGCTGCCTTTGTATCCGCTGCAGCTGCGTGACACTCCACTTGCCATTGAGGCTCTTGACGGGAGACCTCTACAGCCTGTCCATGTGACTCATGAGACTGTTCTGTTGTCCACGGCCGTAGGGGTCCTTCACCATGAGATAATCCAATTCCAAGTTATTTCCTCACCTAAGTTTCCGCTGTTTATCAGTTATCCTTGGTTACAGAGGCACAACCCTTTTGATTGGCTCCGTGCTGAGGTTCTGTCCTGGTCACCACAGTGCAGTGAGAAATGCTTCCAGAAGGTAGCCAAGGTCCTGTGCACCTCTTCACTCTCCTCCCTGCTGGAGGAGTACCGCGATTTTAGCGATGTCTTTGACAAAGGTCAAGCCGGTACTTTGCCTCCACACCAGTCGTATGATTATGCAATTGACCTTCAACCTGGTGCCATACCCCCTCGTGGCCGGGTTTACCCTTTGTCGGTCTTGGAGGATAAGGCCATGGAGGAGTATCTTGCAGACACACTTCCTCGTCTCCTGCTGGTTTCTTTTTTGTGAAGAAGAAGAGTGGTGAACTGAGACCTTTTATTGATTATAGAGGTCTCAGTCGTTTCACGATTAAGAATGCCTATCTCATTCTGTTGATTATGGAGTTATTTGACCGCCTCAAGGGAACAACAGTTTTCACGAAGCTTGATTTGAGAGGGGCATACAATCTCGTCAGGATTAAGGAGGACGATGAGTGGAAAACTGCGTTTAATACCAGATCAGGTCATTATTAGTATCTCGTAATGCCTTTTGGCCTTTGTAATGCTCTGGCAGTTTTCCAGGAGTTCATTAACAATGTCCTCCAAGATTTGTTGCAGCTATGTGTGGTGGTTTATCTCGACGATATCCTCATATTTTCCAGGTCCCTGGAGAGCCACCACACAGATGTCTGTCGTGTGCTTCAGAGACTACGAGAGAACAATCTCTATTGTAAATTGGAAAAGTGCGAATTCAATTGTGAACAGGTGAAATTCCACTGCTGTTTTTTCGATGGACCCAGAGAAACTTTCAGCGGTCCTACAGTGGCCTCGACCCGTGGGTTTACGTCCTCTGCAGCGTTTTCTTGGCTTTGCCAACTATTATCGGAAGTTTATTCGTAACTTCTCGTCTCTGGTCAAACCCCTGACTGATATGACCAGGAAAGACGGCAACCTACAGAGTTGGTCTCCGGAGTCCATTAAGTCCTTTGAGAGTCTCAAGGTTGCCTTTGTTTCTGCTCCTGTGTTGGCACATCCTGATCCTACGTTGTCTTTTATCCTAGAAGTTGATGCTTCCGAGACTGGAGTTGGCACCCTTCTGTCTCAACGTCCTAACTCTGAGTGCGCTATGCATCTGTGTGGCTACTTTTCCAAGAAATTGTCACCGGCAGAGTGCAATTACGAGATTGGCGACAGAGAGCTGTTGGCGATCATTTTAGCCCTGAAAGAATGGAGACATCTCCTTGAAGGTACCACTGTGCCGGTTCTCATTCTTACTGACCATAAAAATCTCACATTCTTGTCTGAGGCTAAGCACCTCTCTCCCAGAAGGGCACGATCGGCTCTTTTCTTGTCGAGTTTTAATTACATTGTCTCATTCTTACCCGGTTCTAAGAATGTAAGGGCTGACGCCTTGTCACAACAATTTTCCTCCACTTCCAAGATGGAGTCGGTTCCGGTTCCGGTTCCTGTCATTCCTCCTGATCGTATTCTGGCTACGGTTTCCACCAGTCTTACTTCTACTTTGGGTGACAAATTTCTTGCTGCTCAGGTCGATGCTCCTCCTGAGCAACCTTGTGACCTCTGCTTTGTTCCCGAGAGTCTTTGTACTGCTGTGCTCCAGACTTATCATTCTCCCAAGGCTGCTGGCCACCCTGGGAAGAATAAACTCTCTTGGGCCATTTCCCAACAATCTGGTGGCCTAGTCTACGTGCTGATGTAACCGCCTTCGTAGCTGCCTGTTCCGCGTGTGCTCAGAGTAAGACTCTACGACACCTTCCAGTGGGCCTCCTACAACCCATACCCAATGGAGAGAGGCCCTGGACCCACCTGTCTATGGATTTCATTGTGGAGTTACCCAACTCCCAGGGCAACACAGTTATCCTTATGTGGTTGACCGGTTCTCGAAAATGTTGCATTGTATTCCACTCAAGAAGTTGCCTACTTCTAAGGAACTGGCTTCTATTTTTGCTCGGGAGATCTTCCGCTTACATGGGCTACACAAGGTGATTGTCTCAGACAAGGATAGTCAGTTTGTGTCCCGGTTCTGCGAGCCTTTTGTGCACAGTTGGGTATTCAGCTTGCTTTCTCCTCTGCATATCACCCCCGGTCTAATGGGGCCGCAGAACGAGACAATCAGTCCTTGGAGCAATTCCTACGTTGCTATATTTCTGACCATCATAACAACTGGTTAGACCTCTTACCGTGGGTGGAGTTTGCTCACAATCGTGCCTTGAATTCAGCTTCCCGTCTGTCCCTGTTTATGGCGAACTATGGTTTCCAACCTTCCGTGTTGCCTGCCTTGTTTGTTCCGCAGAGTATTCCTGCATTAGAGGAGCATCTCCGTGGTCTTAGTTCCACTTGGGCACAAGTCCAGGAGGCTTTGCGACATGCTAATGATAGGTACAGACTCCATGCTGACCGCAGATGCCTTCCTGTACCTTTCTACCAGGTTGGGGACAGAGCCTGGCTGTCGTCTCGCAACCTCCGACTTCGTGTTCCTTCTTTGAAGGATAGTAGAACTCTTCAGAGACACAATTATATACAACACGTATATACACTTCTCCTCTACCTCCAGGACAATCTTGCTTGTAGAACAACAACTCCCAGGACCAGCTGGCACTGTATGGATGGTCTGACAAGAGCAATCAGACCAGTAGCAAATGCCCTTTGCAGGCAGGGACTGCGGGCCCCTTTGGTAGTGCAGCAAAGGTCTTAGTGCCAAGCTGTCCTCCTCCTGTGGCTACTGATCCCAGCACTACCTCTTCAGGCACTGCCAGCCCACCTGGCTGCAGCTGCCCCTTTCACTAACCCTCCTGGCTAAGACTCCACAGTCCTCCCAGACTGACTCTGCCTCCATCTCAGACTGCTTTTACCCAGTCCTCTCAGGCATGTTTCTCAGTTCTCTTGACTGTAACACTCACCAGATCACCTGACTGTTTTCCTCCCTGGAGATTTGCCCGGCAGTGTTCTCCTGCTGTCCTCCACTTGCTCCCGTGCCTCTGGTCAGGACACTTCTGTGTGTCGTGAAGAAGGTCCCTTCCTCACCAAAGCCCAGGCCTGAGGTTCCCCCCCTCAGTTTGAGGGGCTACCCTCAAGGGCCACCGACAGCCTACACTCCATCTCCAGCTTCCATCCGAACCCAACCTCCACTGCCACAGCTGGGCTGACCCTGAGTATTTGAGGGGGCCTGCCCCCTGCCAACCCATCTGCTGGGGGTTAGTCAGGGCCCTTAGAAAACTGTAGGCAGATCCTCCTTACCTCCACTCCCATTATTCTAGAATCTTCTACCCATTTCTAAAAGTAGGGGGAGGTCTCAGAGATGCTGTCTGTGAGTCACCCAGCCCTCCCTGAGTCACTCAAACCCTGACCCAGAAAAACACTCAATTTACCTACTCTAGGCACACTAGAGGGTGCTACATAAGCTTAAATATACTCCAAGTAGATTCACTGAGGTGCAATTCAGGGTCCTAGTTTTAGTTTTCACTGCCCAGGACAATGCAATCATCTAAGCAGATGCTAAGCAGAAACACGGATCTCTGTTTTCCTTTAGTCACAGCATTGCCCCCACAGTTAGAAAGCACCCCCTAGGGACACGCTTAACCCTTTGTTCGCCCCTGATGTTAACCCCTTCCCAGCCAGTGTCATTTATACAGTGACAGTGGATTTTTTTAACACTGATCACTGTATTGGTGTCACTGGTCCCCAAAAAGTGTCTCAGATTTGTCCGCCGCAATGTTGAAGTCCCGCTAAAAATCGCTGATCGCCACCATTACTAGTAAAAACAATTTAAAAAACCCCAAAAAGATCATAAATCTATCCCATAGTTTGTAGATGCTATAACATTTGCACAAACCAATCAATGTACGCTTATTGGGATTTTTTTTACCAAAAATATGTAGCAGAATACATATTGGCCTAAACTGATGAAGAAATTTGATTTTTTGAATTTTTTTTATTGGATAGGTTTTATAGCAGAAAGTAAAAAATATTTTTTTTTCAAAATTTTTTATAGCTCAAATAATGAACACTGCAGAGGTGCTCAAATACCACCAAAAGAAAGTTCTATTTGTTGGAAATTTGTGTGTCAATTTTATTTGGGTACAGAGTCACACAACCGCGCAATTGTCAGTTAAAGTGGTTAAGCTTGCCGTTTTAAATTGTACCATGACAGACATTTTTTTCTTTCACAAAGGTGTAAAAACTTGATTGACTACATATCTATCTCAACACATTGTTTTTTTTTTTTTCCCAACACATTGTTATTCCGAATTTATCATTGAGCTTTTTTTTCTACAACGTATGCACTGTTGCAAAATATTCCATACGACTGTTCTAAACTTTTTAGCTTGCAATCGTGTTTGGGCAGTGCCCTTAGTCTTATAGCCTCATCAATTTTTATACCTTTTAATATCAGCATACGTATATGTCCTTACTTTCAACACTGCGGAAGATATATTGGCACTATATAAACCAATAATGATCATTTTTGCGGCAGTGAAGAAGGCCCCTTTTGTCTTCTCAGTGCAAGCCTTAATTTTCAGAAGAAATCGTGTTCCCTGGTGCATTTGCCAACTTGCAAGCCCTTGCATGTAGATCATCCTGTTTCTCATAAAGAAATTAAAACAATTTCCAAAAAAAGGGCTCCTTGGGAAATGTCTTTTTTTTTTCATTTATTTTTTTATTATTTGTTCTCATTTATTTTAGCTTGTATTTCTTATAAATAATATACAAGGCCAGATAAGACAAACCGAAGGGAGACGTTTTTTTTTTCTCCTCCTTTAATCCTCCCCAACAATTTTCATAAAAGCGGCACAATAATTCTAATGTTGTCATTTTGCAGTACGGGTCAATATTTCATCTCTGCTCCTGTACAATTGTAAACCAGCAGCCGCTTTTCTAAATATTGCCTGGTGGCTTGTAAACTCTTCCACATCTGATTTGTTGTAACTCTGCAATTACTTCTAGTATTTTGTGTATTTGACATTTATATGTTTGTTTCTAGTCATGTGCCTAGAGGAGAATAAGAAATAGCAGGTTTTGTTGGGTGTCATTTATTCAAAGATGTTGTTTGATTCTGATTTGTGTCCTTTTTTTTGTTTACGCATTTCGCTCAGCGAGTTTCCCATAGTGTGTGAATCCATGAAAATATTTTTGTGTCTTTTATATCTCAGCTGTCCAGGAGAATCTGCTGCTCCCAAAAAGTGTCCAACTGGCACAGTAAATGCCCACCCAGGCAAAAGCAACATACTGGATTGCCAGGTATGTATGGCATGAACATAATGGCAGTAGAACATTTTAGGTTTGTAAATGTAATGGGTTTCTGTGCAAAGGATACTTCGGTATTCCAGTTGTAGATTGTAGCGTCCGATAGGAAATGGGCGCAGATAGACCAAATAAAGAGTAAGAACAACCGCCGGTATATCTAATACCAGAAATGTTATGTTTGTTCCTTTTTTTTTTAACAGCTTCAGCCCCGGAAGATTTTACCCCCTTCCTGACCAGAGCACTTTTTGTGAATCGGCACTGCGCCGCTTTAACTGACAATGGCGTGGTCGTGCAACAAAACTGACGTCCTTTTTTCCCCACAAATAGAGCTTTCTTTTGGTGGTATTTGATCACCTCTGCGGTTTTTATTTTTTGCGCTATAAACAAAAAAAGAGCGACAATTTTGAAAAAATAAAAGCAATATTTTTTACTTTTTGCTAGAATAAATATCCCCAAAAAATATATGAAAAAACAATTTTTTTCCTCAGTTTAGGCCGATATGTATTCTTCTACATATTTTTGGTAAAAAAAATCGCAATAAGCGTATATTGATTGTTTTGCGCAAAAGTTATAGCGTCTACAAAATAGGGGATAGTTTTATGGCATTTTTATTATTCATTTATTTTATTAGTAATGGCGGCGATCAGCAATTTTTTTTATTGTGACTTCGACATTATGGCGGACACATCGGACACTTTTGACACTATTTTGGGACCATTGTCATTTATACAGCGATCAATGCTACAAAAATGCATTGATTACTGTGTAAATGACACTGGCAGGGAAGGGGTTAACACTAGGGGGCGATGAAAGGGTTAAGTGTGAACTAGGGAGTGATTCTAACTGTGTGGGGGGAGGGGCTACCACTGACATGACAGCTATCACTGCTCTCGATGACAGGGGGGCAGTGATCTCTGTCATGTCACAAGGCAGAACGGGGACATGCCTCGTTTACATAGGCACGTCCCCGTTCTGCGGACCTGTGACAAGATCTCCGGGAGACTGGCGACATCGGGTCCGCCGGTCCCGCGGGCACGGTCACGCTGTACGTGGCGCGCGCCCGCTAACCCCCGCCGATTAAAGGGGACTTACAGGTACACCCATTTGCCCACCACTGCCATTGTGCCGACGTATATCGGCGTGCAGCGGTCAGCAAGTGGTTAAGCTTTTACCAAATATTATAGCGATAGTAAACTCAAAAGCAAACATTTATTATATTGCAACCTACCAGTTCTTAGATGTGGTGGCTGCAATAGTTTTAATTTTTTTTAAGGCTTTCTTCTGTCTGTTTTCCCCTGGTGATCTGGCCAGTAAGCCTGTTGTTTTTCTAAAGAACAAGCTCTCTTGCAGATGGAGCAGTAAGGGCTCATGCACATGTTTTTACAGCTGCTGTTGGGGGCGTTTTGATGGGTTTTTTTTTAACTGCCTCTAAAAGCCTCTCCATGTTATCCTGTGTCCAAGCACACATAAACTGTCAGAGGCGTTTGGAAGCATAAACGTTTAGGGGCAGTAGAAAAAAAATGACAGCCTGTGCTTCCAGGAGCAGTAAAAACGAGCTGTAAAAACACCAATAAACGTGGCTAAATCCGTCTAACCGCGTCTAAACAGTGTGTTTAGCCACGTTTGACTTTTTTAGGCGTTTTTACATTATAGGGAGGGTTTTTAATGAAAAAAACGCTAATGCCAAAAAACACGGGAAAACGCGCAAAAATACGCAATAACGTTAATTTAAAAAAATGCGTGCAACGCAATTTTTAGCGTTGCTATAGCGCTGCCGTTTTTAAAACGCCCTGTGTGCATGAGCCCTTAGACAGATAAGACAAACTATTTACCACTGACAGAGTTCTTACAATGATCAGCTTTTATTTATTTATGTAAAACCTTTAGGCTCTTTTTTTGGTGCGATTTTGATTCAACTTTACATTAGACATGTGCAGAACGGAAAAAATATGTTTTGTTTAGTTTCAGGTAGATTCGTTATGTTACTAATTTCGTCTCGTTGATTCATTTTGGAATTCATTTAGCTTAGTTTATTCATTTTCTAACAAATTCCACATTTTCGGGACGACTCGGATTGGTCGAAAAGTGATCGACCAATCAGAACTCTCTGTGAAGAATAGCTGGTTAAGAGCGGGCCCCACTGACCGCTATATACATAATTGCCGGCAAATAAAAATGTAGAAAAAAAAAACAGAGTCCCCCCCCCATCTGAAGATCCTGGTATGGATTTTAAGTGGAACGCCACGCCAAAATAAAAAGCCTTTTCCCAAAATCCATCACCAGACCCTTATCCAAGCATGTAGCCTGGCTGGCCAGGAAAAAGGGAGCTTCCAGATTCCGATAAGTCACCCCCCCCCCGCACCCCCACAACTTATTAATATGGGGGCAAGGTGATTTTGGGGGGGTGCCCCCTGCCCCAAAGCACCCCCCCAATGTTGAGGGCATGTGACCTGGTATGGCTCAAGAGGGAGGGTGTTCACTCACTCCCCCCCCCCACGTTCCTGGCCTGCCAGGCTACATGCTCGGCTAAGGGCCTGGTATGCATTCGGGGGGACCCCCAAAGCTGTTTTTTTTCCTGAATTTTTATTTTCAGGCAATTCTGTTTACATTCAGCTGTCAGCGAGGTAGCCCGCTGACAGCTGATGAGTCACCAGCTTCCAGTGCTGCCAACCTACCAGATTGAAATTTACTGACACAACACCCTAAATTTACTGGCACAGCTAAGTTTTTACTGCCATTTCCAAAAGTTACAAAATTATAGTTTTAAGTGCAAATGAGAGTATTTAGGCTACAAGAAAATACAATATGCAGTTAGCAATATGATTTAAGGTAGATAATAAGGCAAAAAACATAATCCTTATTTTATTTTCGATATAGTAAGTAAGTAGCTCAGGGACAGGACTCAGGAGGGCAGGAAATTAGAATGGGCGCACACTCACATAAAATTGACTCTCACAGTGACACTGACAGCAGTGTGCAGCAGCACAGATGATGATGAGACCTCACTGACACAACACGTCCCCTCCTGAGTCACAGTGACAGTCTCTCTCCAAGACAAGCGCTCCCTCCAGTCCACTCCAGTCTAAACAGCACTCAGACCCGCGGTCCCAGCTTGCCTTGCTCCAATACCGCAGACCAGCACACGAGGCTCCGGCCGCTCTGCTTGGCTCCATTGCACCGTGACATCACACGACATGCTCAGGCACCGCCTCCGCCAGAGCCGCCCAATCACACTGTAGCAGGCACTGGGATTGTCTCAGCCAACTCCGGACCAAGCCGAGCGTCAGAGCCATATTTTTTACTGGCAACCTTTTACATTTACTGGCATTTACTGGCAGGAGAAAATTGCCTGGTTTTTTTACTGGCTGCCAGTAAAAATACTGACGGTTGGCAACACTTCCAGCTTTCTGGCCCGCTCCTTAACGACCAACTATTCTTCACACACATTTCTGATCTCTCAATCATTTTTCGACTAGTCTGAATTTGAAACGCTTCGAAAATTTGGAAATTTCGTTAGAAAATGAATAAACTAAATGGAAGTACATGAATTGCAATTTCAATTTGTTACTATCATCATTTGAAGATTCGGATGTATAACCAAAAATGTGTCTGAATTGCGACTTTAAGTCATTGTAATTTGAACAGGTACCATTGAAAAGAATGGTGTGCGATCTGTCATGTGACTTTTGATGTCCAAAGTTGCATGACAGATCACACAAGTGTAAATGGACTCTTATCCCCAAAAGGAACAAAACGGTTTGCTGTAACTGCTTATAAAGAGTTAGATGGAGTTCAGCTTCAATTTGTTAGTGTAGCTAAATCTGCTAGTACATCTAACACTCTACTCCCCCAAAACTGACAATTCTGCTGTCCAAATATGTCCCCCGTGCTCATTCATCCAGAGTGGGGGTACTCTGATACACGAGGTGTGTTACTGGCCAGATCACCAGGTGGAAAAAAAGCATACAATAATGCAGCCACCACATCTAATGATTGGAAAGCTGCAAAATGTTGCATTATTACCGCTTTAATTGTAAGTCAAGAGTGGTAATGCATAACCGCTGATCGAGGAAGGTGCAGTTGTTTCTGTGTCTAACTGCTGAATAATTAGTGTTGTCCCTTAACCAGCCATTAATCTTTTTCATTTTCTTGTTGCTCTATCAGAGTAGAACAGGATGGGGGAATCCAATTCAATTCTAGATTTGGAACACAGACTGGACTTTGAACATGAAGCGTCCTCTTATCTCATTATCTGTTTCTTACAGGAGTGTCCCACAGGATTTCTGAGCCTGGAGTCTGGGTGGGCCTGCAGGCCGTGTCCTCATGGATTCTCTTGTGACCCTGCCACTGGTTATTTGAGTCCCTGCAGCCCCGGTCATTATTCTCCGGAAGGGGAACTAAACTGTTTGCCATGCCCAGATGGATTTGTTTGTCCTGATGGTCGAGATTGGAAGGTAAGCATTTATATATCGGAAATACAATGGCTTACCCTTACACATCAATATAAATCAACAAAATAACTATTACATTATATGCCAAGCAGAAATATTTCCAGTTAGGAATGCATAGATCCCAACTGTCCCTGATTTCGAGGGGCTGTCCCTGATTTGGAGCAATGTCCCTCATTATTCCTCATTTGCCCCTCATTTTGGTCTGATCTATATATTTGTATATAAAATGCACTTTTTGTCTTTCAAAAAGCATTTCCCAGTGCTAAACCTTTAATCCAATTTCTAAATTGCTGCATTTGTAAGTTTAAAAAGACAATATAAAGTAATAGTAAAGGTAAAAAGAAAGCACTTGTGGGTTTACCTAATCATTTTTTGTAGAGTTCCCCTTTAAAGGGGCATGGCAGGGGGTGTGTCCTATGCCTACATACCTTTTGCTAATAGGTGTCCCTCATTACCATCTCAAAAAGTTGGGAGGTATGAGAAATGTACAAAAGATTTTTGTTATTGTTAGTAGCAATATATTATATTCCCTCTATTTGGTACAAAAATTAAAAGCAATCATTAAAATACCACAGCCGCCCATGGGAATATAAACAGAACGATAAATCAAGCCGTGATCATAAAGAATGAAAACTCCCATCAAAAAAATGTTTTATCCTTAGCTTAGGAAAGCGGACTTATTCCCAAAGATCTGAGTTCACGTTAAAGACTTTATAAAATGTCCAAATGCTCTACTTGGAGGAAAAACCCAAGATTATAGGCAAAATCTTCCTAACCTGGATGCAACTGATAAGGAGGTAATTTACTGAGGGCAATACGAAAAAAAAAACAGTCACTTCCAGCGCTAAGGGGTCTTCCGAAGTAGAGGGCAACAGGGAAATTGGTAAAATGGTGTCCCAAGACTGGGTGGATGTTGCCTTCCTCAAATGGGGTAATCTGATGGAAACTACAAGAAACTACGCCTTTGTCAGAAACCATAAAATCAGGCCGAGACAGACGTACAGTTAAATCACACTTGTTTAATAATAAAAGTAAAAAGAACAAACATAGTCAAAACATAGCTAAAGTTCAGTAACCAGAACAGATAGTCAGCCAAGCCAGAAGTCAGGGTTCAATGTAGTGGAACAGCAAGCAGGATCTGGAGCCAGAAGGGATGTCAGCAAAGCAAGTCTTGAACAGGATCCCAGGAGATAGTTTCTGTGATGTTGACCAAGGCAAAGGCAGAGATTCTCTGGACTGGACGGCTTAAGTAGCCAGGACTGACGAGCAGGATATCATCAACAGCTGAGTAACTGTGGAGAGATAGGAGCTGGCAATTTGCGGACAGCTGAGCAGCCAGCTCTGAGAAGGAAGGGCTGAGCCCAGAGCTGACAGCCTTCCATTTTGTTATCCTAATAGACCCACATAGGCAACTCCAAAGAAAACCGTCCCAACAAAGTAATTCACATAAACTGTTCAAAAGTGTCTAACAATGAAGATATTAACGCTGGTGGTAAATCAAAACAAAACCGTATGTCCAGAAGAGAGACCTAACTTTATTTAAATGTCAATGGTATCCACAGAGCTTCCATATATAGGAATCACTTTATCAATACTGAGTGTTCACCAATATATGAAACAATCAGTTATTAGGTGTAGGAACAGGATCGCTAAGGATCCAAAACACACTCATAAGTGCATATGCAGTATACTTTACAGATAAGTTCTATGTCACTTCTGTTGATAATTGAGAAATAACATTCATGTGTAGGCTTATACCAGTGTTTTAAAACCATTTTTTAGTCAAGGCACCCTTTAGAACTGTGCACAGTCCTGGGGCACACCAGTCTGAGGGCTCCTTCACACCAGGGGGTGCATTTGAGCACGCTTTTTGGCATGTTCATGCACGTCACATTTTTATTGAGCACAAACTTTCACACATTTGCTTAGATACATGGGGGTGTCCTTAAACAATAATGGCACCTGCCTGCAACTGCAAATGGCAGCACATTTTTGTGTTACCTCACTGCACCTGGTGTGAGGAAGCCCTAAAATGTAGTCTGTCAGCTTAGATTGTAACTCTCCTGCCTTCAAATCCTCCCTTCCAGCACCCCCCCAATTCCCCCTCCAGATCCCCCCTTCTAACACAACCCTCCCCCCCCCATTCCTTCTCCTACCACAAACTCCTTCCCCAAATCCCCCTTCTAGCACAAAGACCCCTGCTCCCACATCCCCACTCCTAGCACGAACCCTGCTCCAACCCCCCCATCCCCTCTCCTAGCACGACCCCCCAAATCCCCCCCTTAGCACAAACCCCCCCCCCTTAGCACAACCCCCCTCAAATCCCACTCCTAGCACAAATCTCCCATGAAATCCCAAGAAAAAATGATAAAAGGAACTAAAACACTCTGCTGTCAAATATAATTAGCGGACTAAAGGCAGAATTAAGCCCTGTCTTAGTAGATCTACAGACGATTGCTAACACCAAATAAATAATGGGTGTGTTCCTCTGAATTCAAAGAACATTGGCAAAAAAACCGAGAAAAAGGTGAATTCTTCAATGAAGAACATGCAGTAGTCAGATCATGAAAATATTATTTATTGAAAAAAACTCACTTTAAACACCAATCCAGAAAAAAATATCCTGAAAAAACAGGTACCATCACCAATTTAAAATTGACAACTGGGTCATACACAGACGCAGATGGCCACCTAACCAACCCAACCAATCACACCACATCTATAGATTCATGCATGATAATGTGATACATAGGACTACAATTAGATAAACTGATAGGCTAGAGTCCATAGATACCAGGGAAAAAAACAACAAGTTGCGTTGAAGATTCCTTGGATGGTGTTGGGTAACTGACGTGATCGGCCCAATGGGAGTCTTAGTGGAACGGGGAACCCAGGACAATTCACTGGGAGGGAGGAGGGGAGGGGGGGGGGGGGAGGAGAGAGCGGCCTTTCAGGTGGAAACCAGGAACAGAGGGACCAGGGGCTAGTTCAGCAGTGGCTGAGAGGATATGCAGGGGTACATGACTGTACAATGGAGGTCTCTCTGATTAGGTAGTGGTTCACAACACTGGAGGCCAAGTCTGGTGAGAGGACGGAAGATGAAGGTAAATACGAGGCTGGGGAATGGTGAAGTAAGAGCCTGGGACAAACTGAATGGCTTACTGGGTGGACCGGGTAGCATGTGGTGGACACCAAATGATCATAAAGAATAACCGTCCCCGGCTGGGGATATGAACAGGTAAGGTCTCACCCGGAGCTGGCTGCGGTCCACATCAGGAGCAGAAAGTAGAGCTCTCACCGACTCCCAGTTGCACAAAGTTCCGTCCCTTAGGAGAGCATCCTCAGTAGGTATCCGGTAGCGGTGTCTTAGGAATGGCAGTAGATAGAGAGGTGAATGCAGCAAACAACGCCGACTCTCCTCGCACAGTAAACTCCCCTCGTGCTGTTCCCGCGGGCTGATTCAGACAGCCAATACGTTCCTGGGCCAATGATGTCAGGGCTGGTAGGTGGAACTGCAAGTCTGAAGGAGCGCTATGGACAGTGTGATGGCGTCTAGCTGACGCGTTTCATCCGTAACATGGATTTCATCAGAGCATGCGCAGTAGCTAAGTTCATCGTCTTATAAAGCATCAAGGCGGAACCACGTACGGGCTTCACGTCTTGTTGTCCTAGCTACGGCGTTGATCACTGACAGCCACACACGTAAACAAATAATTAAAAGCACATACGTAATAGGGGCGGGTCCGTGAGTACGTGCAAACAGGAAGGAAGGTTGAAAGGAAAGGTGACAACATAAGTAAAAACACCAGAGGAGAAATTAAAAGGAAGAGAGTCAGAACAATAATAACAAGACAAAACAAAACAAAGGCGCTAGCGTAGAACAGAAAAGAGGGGAGAGAGAGGGAAAGTAAAACAAACTATAATTGGATGGACTATCAATGAGACGTACGATTAGAAAGTAGATAAAGGAGACCAAGGGGGAAGCCGTTAATGCTAGGGTTACTGAATTAATGACAGACCAGGTAGATTTCGACAGGACAGACCAGCAATAAGAAGGAGAAAATGAACGAGGTAATAAATGAGCTACTGTGTAAGGAACACAGCAAGGTTACACTCGTTATTCAACCCCTGTGGATACATACTGTTAATATTGTATATCCACATTTTCTCCTTCTGGTACAGTATCCTGTCGAAATCACCCCTTCTTTGTGGAAGGTTAAGTCTATAAATGCCTTTGAAAGAAAGCCCATCGGGCTTCCCTCCATGGCATTGAAGAAAATGTAGAGGGATGGGTCGTTCATCATCCTTAGCAAGGATGCTCTGAACATGTTCACCCATTCTGACCTTCAACTGTCTCTTTGTTTTACCTACATAGTGTTTCCCACATGGGCAGGTAAGCATGTAGATAACCCTGGTGGTATTACAATTGATGAAGTTATCTATTGTAAAGTGCTTTTTGCCCTCAGAGTCGGTAAACGTGTCAGTACGTTCAACATACTTGCAAACCGAACAATGGCCACATTTGAACATACCTTTCATGGGAGGTAATTGAGTAAGCCAGTTAGGAGTGGGTGATCTTGTGTATTCGGAATGTATAAGGCTATCTTTTAAATTTTTAGAACGGCGGGCCGTCAGAAGTGGTCTAGTGCCCACTATTTTGCCCAGGGTGGGAGACTCGGACAGGATATACCAATGTTGGTTGAGTATGGACCTCACTTGGTCCCAGTGGGCGCCATATTTGGTGATAATCCTGAGGGGCGCCTGTGAGTCTTTGGAGAACACAGGGTCCTTCTTCTTAAGGAGTATTGGCCGTTCTGTCTGAGTCGCCCTCCTTCTGGCCTCCCTGATGCAGGAATGAGAGTAGCCCCTCTCTCTGAATCTTTTATAAAGCTCCCTTGATTCAGCAGCAAAGTCCTCTTGATTAGAGCAATTTCTACGAGCTCTAAGAAATTGGCCCACTGGTATTGCTTTAATAAGGGATTTGGGATGATCACTTGAAGCCAGAAGAAGTGTATTTGCTGCTGTGGGCTTTCTAAAGGTCTTGGTTTTAATCAGACCATTGTTGACTTGTATTGTTAGATCAAGAAACGAGAGAGTGTGGGGACTGGAGGAAAAGGTAAGCCTAATGTTTCGATCGTTGGAATTCAGCTCATCCATGAATAAATGCAGTTCATGTTCGGAGCCACCCCAAATCATGAGGACATCATCAATGTACCTCAGCCACATGTGACAGTGGCCGAGGTACATTGACGAGGGATAAACTAGCTCTTCCTCCCACATACCCAGATGAATTCGCTCTGCTGTCCATCTCTTGGACAGCAGAACGAATTCATAGGTGAAACTCTCACCTTTCTACTTGAGCATAACTGCTTCCAATTCCTGGGAACCTTCTACCAGCAAATAAGGGGGACCTCCATGGGAGCTCCGTGGGCACCCTCGTATGCCTGTTTACACCTGGGTATGTGGGAGGAAGAGCTAGTTTATCCCTCGTCAATGTACCTCGGCCACTGTCACATGTGGCTGAGGTACATTGATGATGTCCTCATGATTTGGGGTGGCTCCGAACATGAACTGCATTTATTCATGGATGAGCTGAATTCCAACGATCGAAACATTAGGCTTACCTTTTCCTCCAGTCCCCACACTCTCTCGTTTCTTGATCTAACAATACAAGTCAACAATGGTCTGATTAAAACCAAGACCTTTAGAAAGCCCACAGCAGCAAATACACTTCTTCTGGCTTCAAGTGATCATCCCAAATCCCTTATTAAAGCAATACCAGTGGGCCAATTTCTTAGAGCTCGTAGAAATTGCTCTAATCAAGAGGACTTTGCTGCTGAATCAAGGGAGCTTTATAAAAGATTCAGAGAGAGGGGCTACTCTCATTCCTGCATCAGGGAGGCCAGAAGGAGGGCGACTCAGACAGAACGGCCAATACTCCTTAAGAAGAAGGACCCTGTGTTCTCCAAAGACTCACAGGCGCCCCTCAGGATTATCACCAAATATGGCGCCCACTGGGACCAAGTGAGGTCCATACTCAACCAACATTGGTATATCCTGTCCGAGTCTCCCACCCTGGGCAAAATACAAAATAGTGGGCACTAGACCACTTCTGACGGCCCGCCGTTCTAAAAATTTAAAAGATAGCCTTATACATTCCGAATACACAAGATCACCCACTCCTAACTGGCTTACTCAATTACCTCCCATGAAAGGTATGTTCAAATGTGGCCATTGTTCGGTTTGCAAGTATGTTGAACGTACTGACACGTTTACCGACTCTGAGGGCAAAAAGCACTTTACAATAGATAACTTCATCAATTGTAATACCACCAGGGTTATCTACATGCTTACCTGCCCATGTGGGAAACACTATGTAGGTAAAACAAAGAGACAGTTGAAGGTCAGAATGGGTGAACATGTTCAGAGCATCCTTGCTAAGGATGATGAACGACCCATCCCTCTACATTTTCTTCAATGCCATGGAGGGAAGCCCGATGGGCTTTCTTTCAAAGGCATTTATAGACTTAACCTTCCACAAAGAAGGGGTGATTTCGACAGGATACTGTACCAGAAGGAGAAAATGTGGATATACAATATTAACAGTATGTATCCACAGGGGTTGAATAACGAGTGTAACCTTGCTGTGTTCCTTACACAGTAGCTCATTTATTACCTCGTTCATTTTCTCCTTCTTATTGCTGGTCTGTCCTGTCGAAATCTACCTGGTCTGTCATTAATTCAGTAACCCTAGCATTAACGGCTTCCCCCTTGGTCTCCTTTATCTACTTTCTAATCGTACGTCTCATTGATAGTCCATCCAATTATAGTTTGTTTTACTTTCCCTCTCTCTCCCCTCTTTTCTGTTCTACGCTAGCGCCTTTGTTTTGTTTTGTCTTGTTATTATTGTTCTGACTCTCTTCCTTTTAATTTCTCCTCTGGGGTTTTTACTTATGTTGTCACCTTTCCTTTCAACCTTCCTTCCTGTTTGCACGTACTCACGGACCCGCCCCTATTACGTATGTGCTTTTAATTATTTGTTTACGTGTGTGGCTGTCAGTGATCAACGCCGTAGCTAGGACAACAAGACGTGAAGCCCGTACGTGGTTCCGCCTTGATGCTTTATAAGACGATGAACTTAGCTACTGCGCATGCTCTGATGAAATCCATGTTACGGATGAAACGCGTCAGCATGACGCCATCACGCTGTCCATAGCGCTCCTTCAGACTTGCAGTTCCACCTACCAGCCCTGACATCATTGGCCCAGGAACGTATTGGCTGTCTGAATCAGCCCGCGGGAACAGCACGAGGGGAGTTTACTGTGCGAGGAGAGTCGGCGTTGTTTGCTGCATTCACCTCTCTATCTACTGCCATTCCTAAGACACCGCTACCGGATACCTACTGAGGATGCTCTCCTAAGGGACGGAACTTTGTGCAACTGGGAGTCGGTGAGAGCTCTACTTTCTGCTCCTGATGTGGACCGCAGCCAGCTCCGGGTGAGACCTTACCTGTTCATATCCCCAGCCGGGGACGGTTATTCTTTATGATCATTTGGTGTCCACCACATGCTACCCGGTCCACCCAGTAAGCCATTCAGTTTGTCCCAGGCTCTTACTTCACCATTCCCCAGCCTCGTATTTACCTTCATCTTCCGTCCTCTCACCAGACTTGGCCTCCAGTGTTGTGAACCACTACCTAATCAGAGAGACCTCCATTGTACAGTCATGTACCCCTGCATATCCTCTCAGCCACTGCTGAACTAGCCCCTGGTCCCTCTGTTCCTGGTTTCCACCTGAAAGGCCGCTCTCTCCTCCCCCCCCCTCCCCTCCTCCCTCCCAGTGAATTGTCCTGGGTTCCCCGTTCCACTAAGACTCCCATTGGGCCGATCACGTCAGTTACCCAACACCATCCAAGGAATCTTCAACGCAACTTGTTGTTTTTTTCCCTGGTATCTATGGACTCTAGCCTATCAGTTTATCTAATTGTAGTCCTATGTATCACATTATCATGCATGAATCTATAGATGTGGTGTGATTGGTTGGGTTGGTTAGGTGGCCATCTGCGTCTGTGTATGACCCAGTTGTCAATTTTAAATTGGTGATGGTACCTGTTTTTTCAGGATATTTTTTTCTGGATTGGTGTTTAAAGTGAGTTTTTTTCAATAAATATTTTCATGATCTGACTACTGCATGTTCCTCATTGAAGAATTCACCTTTTTCTCTGTTTTTTTTTTTTCTCCCATGAAATCCCCCTCCTAGCACACACCCCCGCTGCTCCCAAATCCCCACTTCAAGCACAAACCCCACTCCACCACTCCCTCATCCCCTCTCCCAGCACAATCCCCTCATCCCCCCCCCCAAATCCCCACTCTCAGCATAAGTTCCCCCCCTCCACTCCCTCCTTCCTCCGCTCCCACCTGATATTTCTGCTGCCTGTACAGGAGCAGTGTGCGGAGGAGACCGGGGCAGTAGTTGAATCTTGCACATTGGGATGAGAGTGCTTTTTTGTGTTAACTTTCATGCACTGCGACTCTGCAAGGAGAGAGCGAACACAGCCCACACGCCTCTTTCCTCCTCCCTGCAGCTATGTGAACAGTTATGTGAACTATTGCCGGCAAAGCAGAAAGCTGTAGTGCCGCCCGACATGTCCTTAACAACCGATGACAATATTGGTTGGTAGGACGCCGGTGGGTGGCCTGCGCAGATTTCTACTTTGCTAACAATAGTTCACATAACTGTTCACATAATTGTTCACATAACTGTTCACATAGTTCACATAGATGTTCGTATGGCTGCAGGGAGGAGGAGAGAGGGGTGTGGGCTGTGCTCACATTCTGAGGAATCTTTGCAGCACCCCGGTTGAAAAACCCTGGCTTATGCACCACCCAAATGTCTGTGAGAAATTGTGTGCTAGCCGCCATCTTATTGAACCCAAATTGAGGAGGTATGCAGGAGTTTTCGCAGGGAATTGCTCTTGGGACAGGATCCCAGGTGAGGGTAACTTCAATAATCCTCTTTGAATATATGGAAGATAGAACTTTAAGCAATGAAAAATCACATAAGAAGATCTATAAAAGTCAAACATCATGTGTGGCTGGTGTGAGCACCGCATGGAATACAACGCGTTTCGTCACCGCATAGATTTTCTCTGGCAGTGCAGTGAAAACCGATCCCATACAGGGGAATATATGGACCAAAATTGTGCCCAAACATTCTGGGGATGCCAAAGACATCACTTCCAGTTCTGGAAAGAAATAGAGGCTGGAAGTGATATTGTACCAAAAACAAAATCAAACATTTTTTTGTAAAGAGCTTTACACAGCAATGGATTATGTATTTTAGTTATGCATAACTGTGGGATAGCACTATTTTCTCACTTCCCAGTTCCTCAAGTGTTGTTTAAATTTTGCAAGGTTTTTGTATGGGAAGTTCTGTGGATCCTAGTATATACAGGTCATTTTACATAGAGATTGAAAAAAGACACAAGTCCATCAAGTCCAACCTGTGTGTGATTATATGTCAGTATTACATTGTATATCCCTGTATGTTGCGGTCATTCAGGTGCTTATCTAATAGTTTCTTGAAGCTATCAATGCCCCCCCGCTGAGACCACCGCCTGTGGAAGGGAATTTCAAGGGGCCACCACCAATATGAGGACTTTAAAGCCACTTCTTTTAAATAATAATTTTAAGACTCAGAATTAATCAACACAATCTTTGGTTTAGTCAGTACAAACTGACTTATTTCACTTTTTGCAAATATAAATCTATACATTGCAGTAATTTCCTGTAAATACGGGTAATTTATTATATACTCAAGACTAAATAAACCTGCAAAGGAAGTCCATTTGACACTTTTTGAATGGCAGAAGCTCAGCACAAATTTGGTTTTTCAGAGTATTGTGCCCATTACAATTATTGAACATTGCTATGAATTGGCATATGTTGAGTTTTTTTTCCCCCCCCCCTAACAAAAATCTAGTATGATGCATTGTGGGGCCTCGCCAGCTCACACTTTGCTTGTTCTTGCAGTAAATGCTTCTAAATTCAATCACAATTCTACAAATGAAACAAGTGAACTTCAAACATTACAAAACAGGGGGGGGGGGGGATTATTAAAGCCACTGCACCCCTTTTTCTGGTGTTAATCCTTCTTGGCAATGTATTGTGACAAAGTCATGAAGCATGTGTGAGACTTTTGGTTCTGACAGCGACTTAAAATCAAATACCGACACTTCGTATCTGATGAAAGTGTAGCTAATTAAGAATAACTCTCTTTTGGGGTACAGAGAGAGAAAGTGGCGCACACAGAGTTATCAAAAGTGCCTCATGTCCATTTTAAACGTGGCGCATCATGCACCAAATTCAAGTACAAATCCTAGACAGGTATATGAATTTGGTGCATTCTGCACCACTTTTAGAATGCATGAGAGATACTTTCGCCAAATCTGTCTGCGCCATTGTTGATGAATTCCAGTGAGTGTGTTATCAGTAGGAACTGTGAAATCGGATGAAACACTTTCCGCCCGTGCTATAGCCGAATGATGGCTACAGCGTGGGCTTCCAGTGTTGGGAGGGCGTCAATAGAGGGTCAAGAACAGGGTAAAGAGCCAATCACAGCAGGCCCTTTACTACGTGATAAGCTGTCAGACAATGACAGCTGATCAGGAAGTAAACAGAAGCCGGTTATCATCTTTTTTTCACCTCCCGATCAGTGTGAGGAGAAAAGAATAAAGCCAGTAACTGGCTTCTGTTACAGGAACATCGGTCCCGATCAGTGCCCACGAGTGCCATCTATCAGTGCCCACGAGTGCCACCTTTCCGTGCCAATTAGTGCCCACCAGTGGCACCTTTCAGTGCCATCAGTGCTGCCAATCAGTGCCCATCAGTACCTCCTCATCAATGTCACCTACCAGTGCCAGCTATCAGTGCCTATCAGTGCCCATCATTGCCACCTATCAGTGCTCATCGGTGCCGCCTATCAGTGCCCATCAATGTCACCTATCAGTGCCTCCTCATCAGTGCACACCAATGCTGCTTCATTAGTGCCTATCAGTGTAGCCTCATCAGTGCCTATCAGTGTAGCCTCATCAGTGACCATCAGTGTAGCCTTATCAGTGCCCATCAGTGCTGCCTCATCATTGCCACCTCATCAGTGCCCATCGGTGCAGCCTCATCAGCGCACATCAGTGAAGGAGAAAAAATTACCCGTTTGCTAAATTTTATAAAAAACTATGAAAGAAATAAAAAAATTTAAAAATTTTCGGTCTTTTTTTGTTTCTCTAGCAAAAAATAAAAAACCCAGTGGTGATTAAATACCACCAAAAGAAAGCTCTATTTGTGTGAAAAAAATTGTAAAAATTTGTTTGGGTACAGTGTTGCAAGACTGCGCAATTGTCATTCAAAGTGCAACAACACTGAAAGCTGAAAATTGACCTAGGCAGGAAGGGGGTTTAAGCGCCCTGTAGGCAAGTGGTTAAATTTATAGAGGAATGCTCAATGCCAATGTGCCAACATCTCAAAGGAATCGATAACCTGTCAGGGCTGGGCTCCTGCTACTTAACGAGCAGCTCTTTTCTTTCAGTGCTCAGAAGTTGCTCAGCTGTTGGTTAATTACCAGCCACTCGTTACCACAGTGACTCATCTCGTTACCATTAACCTACCTCATTAGTCCAATCTACAGCCAGCCCCTTTTTGCTATTTAAGAAGCTTAGCTCATTTTCTTCTTGCCCTTGCGTGGTCTATGATCTCTAAGTGCATTCCTTCCTGTGCTCCGGTGTATAACTTGGCCTGGCTGACTTCCCTTCTCATTCCTTTTCCTGATTTTTGCTCCTGACTACACTGATTTCTGGTTTCCTGACCCGGCTCGTCTGATTACCCGCTCTTGCATCCTAACCCTGGCTTCTGTTTCCCGAACTGTGTTATTTCTGCCATTTCATTAAAGGTGTGATTTTAACTGCACTTTCTGTCTCCATCTGGTTTATAGTTCCTGACACAACCTCCACAACAATGCATATAGCACAGACTTTTAAAGGCACATTGTGACAGTGCAAGGCCATGCCACCGTGAAAATGTAGGAGAAAAGGACACAGGATTTGTATTGAGGGTAAATGCAAAGTTCCAGACTATCATTTCTGAGCAGGGAATGCTGCTGTGGTTTTGTTTTTCTCTGGATTCTGTAGTCCCAGATCGGGGCCTGGAGCTCGAAGGTTTCAAAGTGTATTGGGTGGGAATGGACCTTCAATCCTGTGTCTGCATTTTACCAGGTGCCCCCCATCCATGCGTCCTGCTCCCTAATCTACATGCAGGGCGCGACGCATGGATTCCAATTGGGGGGTGTTGTGTGACACCCAGTTGTGTGACAATAACGAATATTCACTATTCTCACACTGATCCTCCTCCCAGCCAATCAGGAAGGCGATCCTATTGGATGCCTAGGAGAAGGAGGGAGGAGACGCACGGCGGAAGTCACCATGATGCAGAGGAGGAGGAGATGCCCGCCCATCACCCGTAGGAGCGATGCCCACCCAGGACCTAGATGGGGTAAGTGGATGACTGACCGCAGGACCCCCCGGGGGGGGGGTGGTGCGGGTGACCCGAGCAGGGGGGTGGTTGTTTGCCCCCCCCCAAAAAAAAAACACCAGCCGCCACTGGTGAGTACACAGGTGTTGCAGGTTCATTATTTATCATTTACTCAAGTCTGAGAATAGCTCAGGGTTTCCAGGAGATAGCACCCTGTTTGGAGACAGAAGGTTTCACTTAAGGGTCAGAGGAGCCTCAACCAGGCGTCAAGAGACAGGAGTTCTCACCTAGGGGTCAGAGGAGCCCCAGCCAGTTCCAGGAGACAGGAGGTGTCATTTCAGGAGTCAGGTGGGCTCCCATCAGGGTGTCAGGATAACCCCTATCCAGAGGTCAGGAGTGGGCCGTGCAGTAAGACGCTGCGACTAAAGTCTAAGAGAGCCACGTGAACCAGGAGAGCTGGACAATACAGTCAGAAGGGCTGGTAAGAAGAGAAGAGGTGCTGCTGACAAGGGAGCCAGGTGGCTCCACATTTTCAGTTGCCTGTTCATGTTTAAGTGGAAAATCCACTGCGTTGGCAACTGATGTTATGTGAACTTTCCATTCTGTTTAATAAAAGTGGGCTGCCATGCCTCAAAATACAGTTTGGACTGTCACAACAAATTGGAAAAGCACTATCACACGAGTATAATCTCCCCAATACCACAATATGTACAATGAATGTGGTAACAGTATGGAAAAAAAATAAGGTTAAAAATTACACTTTCTTTATTGATCAATAATAAAAACATGCATCATGGCCAGTTCAGCATTGAAAATCCACACAATATACTACTATTATTTCTTCTAAATCACATAGATTATAAATGTCTCTCGCTAAGAGGTGATGGGATTCACATGCAATGACCCTTTCCTCGTGAATCCTGTCATGTCTTTGTGAGAGCTATTTATAAGCTATGTGATATGGAAAAGATTATAGTGGTATATAGTATGGATTTTCAATGCTGAACTTGCCATGATGCATGTTTTTATTATTATTGAATAAAAGCAATGTGATTTTAACCTTAACCTTATTTTTTCATATTGTTACCACATTCATTGTACATGTGACTTTAAATGTCTCTGCTATATACACTCTACATACACGCAATCCTCTTATAGTCTAGGCCATCTTTATGTAGAGCAACAATTCTTTTTTTCAGATCCTCAGAAAGTTCTTTGCCATGAGGTGCCATGTTGAACTTCCAGTGACCAGTATGAGAGAGTGAGAGCGATAACACCAAAATTAACACACCTGCACCCCATTCACGCCTGAGACCTTGTAACACTAACGAGTCACATGATACCGGGGAGGAAAAATGGCTAGTTCGGCCCTATTTGGACATTTTCACTTAGGGGTGTACTCACTTTTGTTGCCAGCAGTTTAGACATTAATGGCTGTGTGTTGAGTTATTTTGAGGGGACAGAAAATTTACACTGTTCTACAAGCTGTACACTCACTACTTTACATTGTAGCAAAGTGTCATTTCTTCAGTGTTGTCACATGAAAAGATGTAATAAAATATTTACAAAAATGTGAGGGGTGTACTCACTTTTGTGAGATACTGTACATGTCTGTGGTGGTTGTTAAAATCGGATTTAATATCTGGGCAAGAATTAGGTTTTTTTTTTTTTATTTGTGCTTTTTTTTTTTTTATTTGTGCTTTTTTTTTTTTTTATTTGTGCTTTTTTTTTTATTTGTGCTTTTTTTTTTATCAAACTCCTGTGTAGTCAAATAATGTTTTGATTGACTTTTGCCAACTTTGCCATTTCGCACAGTAGACAAATTGCTCTTGACAATGATTCTTATACCCAAAAGATGAGTCGTATAAAAATACTTGGGAATAAAATCTGCAGTGCATTCAGAGAGAGAAGTACTGCGTGTTTTTAGAGATTTATAATGACCAGGATTGATGATGTTAGAATGACTCTGCATTATCTCATGGTAGGCTTTAACAATGCTTTATTGGTGGTATACTCATAATGACAATGATTGTAACTACATTTCTGCAAAAAATGCATAGTTTGCTGAATTTTAGGTAGCCCTTAAATTTGCATTGAACGTTCTTTTTCTCCAGTTGTGCCCACCAGGTCAAGAGCCTGACCAGAACAATTCACGTTGCATTGACTGTCCTCCAGGCTTCTTCTCCACATGGACTTCACCAAGATGTCTGCCATGTCTCCCAGGTATCTTTTGCAGAATATACAAGCAGTGAGGCTTTTTATTACCTTCTAGTAGTGACCTTATTATATGTCGCAATGATCAATGGTGGCCTTTAGGAGTATGTCCGAAGTAGGGAATTCAGGTGTACCACAGCCAGGAAAGAGCCCTGTGCCAAACAAGCATTTGGTTACTCCTTTTAAATCATTTTTGTTGCTCTCCTTAAGTGTCAATTATTTGGATGGAAAACATTCCAGCCTCTGCCCAGAAATATCTGCTTGGATATAACTGCCAACTTTTTACCTGTACACTACATCTCAGTGACATTAAAAGAACATTTGTGCAATCACTTAATACGACAATGTTTATATACAGTGGGTAAAGTAATTAATTGATCCCCTGCAGATCCCCTTTGTAAGTTTGCAAATGGAAGAAATACAAAATAACCATCAATCACCCTCGGTCTGGAGCTCCATGCAAGATTTAGCCTCATGGGGTGAGGATGATTATGAGAAAAAAGAGGGATCAGCCTAGAAGTACACGGGAGGAGCTTGTGAATGATCTCAAGGCAGTTGGGACCACAATCACCAAACAAACCATTGGTAACACAATACGCCGCCATTGATTGAAATTCTGCAGCACCTGCAAGGTCCCCTTCCTCAAGAAGACACATGTACAGGCCCATCTGAAGTTTGCCAATGAACATCTAAATAATTCAAAGAAGGATTGGGAGAAAGTACTGTGGTCAGATGAGTCCAAAATTGATCTCTTTAGCATTACCCCGACTCGCCGTGTTTGGAGGAAGAAAAATGCTGACTATGACCCTCAGAACACCATCCCTACAGTCAAGCCCGGAGGTGGAAACATGATGCTTTGGGGCTGTTTCTCTGCTAAAGGTACAGGCTGACTTTGCCGCATTGAGGGGTCAATGGACGGGGCCATGTATTGTAAAATCTTCAATGAGAACCTTCTTCCCTCAGCCAGAACACTGAAGATGGGTCATGGATGGGTCTTCCAGCATGACGATGACCCAAAACATACCGCCAAGTCAACAAAGGGGTGGCTCAAGAAGAAGCACATTGAGGTCATGGAGTGGCCTAGTCAGTCTCCAGACCTTAATCAATCCTATAGAAAATTTATGGAGGGAGTTGAAACTTCGAGTTGCCAAGCGACTGCCAAGATTCCTTAAGGATTTAGAGAAGATCTGTAAAGAAGAGTGGACCAAAATCCCTCCTGAAATGTGTGTAAACCTGATAACCAACTACAAGAAACATCTTACCTCTGTTCTTGCCAACAAGAGTTTCTCCACCAAGTACTAAGTCGTGTTTTGCTTGGGGATCAAATACCTATTTTACTTATTGAACTGCAACTCACTTTATAACATTTGTATCGTGTTTTTACTGGATTTTTGGTTGATATTCTCTATCATTTACAATAGACCTGTGATAAAAAATGATAGACCCTTCATTTCTTTGTAAGTCGGAAAACTTACAAAATCTGCAGGGGATCAAATTATTTTCCCCACTGTAATTGGACTGTGCCACAGCTGGTAACCACCTAGATTACAAATTGCTTCCTCTACAGTGAAGTACAGATGACTGGTAGTAAGTTGGACAGCCTTCCTCCTTACTACTAACTTAGACTATCCATGCCCCCAATAGGTGTTCTTGCCCTTTTGGATCTTTAAGTAGCAGAACAGACTTTATAACAGGGGTGTCCAGGATGCGGCCCAGAATGGCTATGAAAGCGGCCCAATACAAACTATATCCCACTCTTCACAATCACGCCTTATTCATGTCATCGGTTTTCAGCAGCACCTATATTTGTGAGCAACTGGTTTCCAAGATGAAGCACATGAAGGGCAAAATTAGAACCAAAATATCTGATAAGCACCTTGAGAATTGCTACTACATACATTGAACCAGATATTGATGTGCTCTTTATCAAAAACAGTGTCAAATATTACAAAAAAATTAAGTTTTATTCCTCAGATGGTTCTATATCAGTGATTTTTAACTTGTGATCTGCCCGACTTTTTCTGCTCATCATCTATCCTTATTGTTAGTGTATTTTATGCGTGGCCCAAAACAATTTCTCTTCTTCCAATGTGACCCAGCAAGGTCAAAAGGTTGGACACCCCTGCTTTATAGCAAGTAAGTCTGTTCTGGCATTCTGAATGTCCACCAACTAGCTTACAGCAAAACATGGTGGATGAAGTGGTGGCAAACTTGTGGCACTGAGTATATCCTAATGCACCCTTTCTCTAGGGTTCCTCCAGAGATTGCTAGGGTTTCTTTCAACAGTGAGCAGTAAAATAAAGCAAACCTTCTACTGACCACCAATGTAGGTATTCCATCTCTACTGATGCCCACCAATATAAAGGGGCACCTATCCTACTGACCACCAAGTCTAGGGAAACTTTTTTCTGATTTCCAATGCAGGGAGATGGTTTTATACTGACTACCAACATAAGGTGCATTTTTTATACTGATCGCCAATGTATAGGGCACTTTTCCATTGACTATCCATGTGAAGGGGCATTTAAGTGGCTACTAATGCAAGAGGGTATATTTTGCACTGACCACCAAAGTAAAGGGACACTACAATTTTCACTGTCTTCATATTTTCTCTGCCCATTATTATTTGTTTTGTTTAATGATTGTTGTGTAAAGGTTGTTTTATAGGAGGGGGAGTGTTAGGCCATGTTTAGATTTGCAGTTGGGGGGTGGCAAAAATGCATGGTTAAGCTACTTTTTTGCCACCCACCAAACACCTCCCCCATAAGCTGCAATAGTCAGCGGGCGGGGATGCTTTGCTTTCCAACCCGACAAAAGCTACACATTCAAGTCAACAGGGAAGCAGCCGGCTTGTAGGTAAAAGTGAAATTAAAACAGGCAGTGAGGATGCATCATATTAATTCCTCACCACCTATCAGTAGTCTATGGAGCGCCATTCAAACACGGATCGGGACTTCAGAGGCGAGGGAGATTTAGACGCATGTCTTAATTTACCCTTAAACAATTATCCTCACTGAGCTTTAAAGGATAAGTTTACCTTTCGTAACATGTTACTCCCATATTCAGGGTCTATTATGTTACGAATGAACCGTCCCCCGCACCTCCTTGGTCTCCGCTGTGACAGCTAGCGGGGTTCTTCTCCCACCCTGCTACCTGTCACAATTTAAAAAAAACATAGCAGAGCTAGGCTCTGCCCCCCCAGCCGAACCACCGATTGACAGGGCTCTGTGCATGGAAAACGACAAGACCTGGCAGCCTTTGCGGCTGTCGGCTTGTAGTTTTCATGCATGCTTCCCGTAAGATTGTATCTGCTTTCCGGTAAGGGATGTACAGGCACACACATAAACTGACAGATATGCCGGAGACTTGCATGGCAGCAGCGATTTGAGCTGTAGGTAAAGTCATTTTTAGCAGGAGTTTCCTGAGACTCACAAATAAGGGTTCCTCCGGGGGTTAAAAGGTTGAAAAACACTGGGCTAGTGTAACTATCTGGATTTTTTGATCCTGTAACCTCTCGGCACAGCAGGACTCAGGCTAGGAGAGGGAGGCACAACATTTTAAAGCTAGTTCGTTAACACGCACCTACCTGTTGATAGGACAGTGGCCTTTTCTTGTCGGCACATGTGCATGCAGCAAAGCCTGATTGGCCCCTAGTGGACCCTCCCTCTCCCAGTGAGAATTCTGCTGTGCGGGGAAGTACAGGAGGCTGATTTAAAGTCAAATTCAGGTACTTCAGTGGCATTAAAGAGAAAAAAAAAACAGATTTAATGACTTTTAACAGAGACATAACCGCAATAAGTGGTGTTTTTTTTAATATCTGTGTGGAGTCCAGCTTTAGGTAATTTGTTCCAGAGGAGTGTGTCGGCTTTTTTCCAAATTTGTTTTCTCCCCATGCTAAAGGAATATAATGAGAAAATCAAGCGCTTGCTGAACCTGGCAAAGAGATAACGAAGTTGGTAATTAGGCCCTCTCATTAATAATGGAGCATACCTTCAGAGAAACACAAACTGACAGGAAAGAGAGAACAATGTAAAGAATTGAAAGCTTCTCATTAAAACCTTTTCTTGGGACAACGCTAGTTAACTCTTTACCCACTGCAGTGCGATCCTCTAGCTTTTGTCTTGCTGGACGGGGTTCATGAGAACACACTAGAGGAGCAAAGATTCTCATAGCCAATCAGACGTCAGCAATTGTTTTTAACCGGTGACAAGACAATGCTGCCATAGAGCCTAAACGGTTGCCTTGAACACCACACATGTATATCCATGTTATGTGGTAATTAGAATCATTGCTAGTGGAATGGAAGCAATTAGGGTTGTACTTATTGGGAGACATTCATTAAGAAAATTACCATACTGACACTATTAAACTCAAAATTAGGTTGCTTCTCGTTTAGGAAAGTCTATATGACAGTTTTACTGCGTATTTGGTACCCCTGTACCCTGAATCTTGGAAAGCCAGCTGAGACAGGTTTGCACAGCTCTGACTTAGCACTGAAAAGGAGTCAGATTTTTACTGCAAACAGGCATTAAAGATGAAATTATCTGTATTGTATAATTACATTGGTCCAGCTTTTATTAGGGTAGATATGCATATCTCATACCCAAGGGGCCACTGGGAAAGCTGACAATCACTGTAATAAATTGTGGATCTTCTGGGTCCTGTGCTGAGTTGCTTCCCCTGTGCGAACTGACCACAGGGGGTGACCATTCACAGAATGCCTTGAATTTTTGTCATTCTCTGATTGGATGTGACATCACCACCCCTCCTCTTCATCTCATCCAATCAGAGAACACTTTGTATTCATTGAAAAAAATCCAAGGCATTTAGTGAATAGCCCCAGTGCCAAGAGAGCGGCCACTTGTGGTCAGTGTACAGAGGACAAGCCACTCAGCACAGAACTTGGAAGATCACAACAATCACTGTAGTAGTTCTTACTACTGTAATGATTGTCGGCTACCACAACGGGCCCTTGGATATGAGACATGCTTATTTACGTTGCTTAGTGTAAGTA
This sequence comes from Lithobates septentrionalis, assembly GCA_037952835.1. Classification (NCBI taxonomy): domain Eukaryota; kingdom Metazoa; phylum Chordata; class Amphibia; order Anura; family Ranidae; genus Lithobates; species Lithobates septentrionalis. The sequence goes on from JBBDGP010002838.1 coordinate 1,929,082, forward strand.
TGTAATTAAGATTATACCTGGAGTTCAACTTTAAGACATGCTCGGGGTCAGGTTTTTCTTAAAGCTATACCTGGACTTCAGCTTTAAAAAGTGATCAAGATCAAGTTCTTCTTAAAGGTGTACATGGAGTTCGGCTTTGTAAACTGATCAGGTTCTTCTTAAAGCTGTACTCGGAGTTCAGCTTTAAGAAGTGGTCAGGTTGTTCTTATAGCTGTTCTTGGAGTTCAATTTTAAGAGGTGGTCAGGCTCTTCTAAAAGGTGTACCTGGAATTCAGCTTTAAGAAGTGGTCAGGGTCAGGTTCTTCTTAAAGCTTGGAGTTCAGCTTTAAGAAGTGCCACACCGGCTTGTGTAGTCCTTTGAAAGATTTTCATTTGCAAATGCCAACGTATTTCGGGGGCTCAGCTCTGCCCCTTCATCAGGGATAACAAAACTATTAGGAGAGAGAAAATGGGTAGTCCACAAACCACCAAGGTAATATAAAAGCAATGTTTTATTTGTACAAGAGTTAAAAACTGAAAACATGTAAACAAATGACATATATATGACAAGAAGTTCGACCATAGCTTGCTACAGTATATTATGTTTGATTCCAAACGCACTAACATCTTTTACATGTTTTGCCAAAGTGTCTTCTTCAGGAAGTATTTAAGTGCTGATAACATAACTAAATAGAGGAATGACCTGAAACGTACCATTAGAAGCATAGGACTCCTGTGCAATTCGCTCCGCAGCTGTCCCAGAGCTGTGTGAACCAGCTCCGTTGAGAGCCGGTCACAGTCTTCTGACATGCGAATTGCAATAGTATGAACCCAGCCTTAAAAAAATTACTTTCTTAGTCGATGCTTGACCCTTTTATACAATGCCTCCATTCCTGTAAGTTTGTAAATCCTATTGCCATATTTATACTTCCTCCACTCACCTATTTGGATAAGAACCGCCGCTAACTCCACCTGAAGAGGCTTCCCAGGCTTCGACAAAATGGCCGCTGGATGTCCAGCTTTTATGCTCCTTCTGCCCACCAGCCTGTGATGTCACAGTGGAGCGCAGACAACCTAAGGGAGGAGAGAAGCCAGGCATGTGTGGTTCCCCGCTGTCCTCCCCTTGCTGGAACACACGTGTTGGCGGCGCCTGTCCCTGTCCCCATGGGTCCCATTCATACTGTATATTTCCAGTACGGCAAACCCTAACACTCCATGGCTCTTGGTAGATCAAAAGGAGATTGTACAATAAGATGGTAATGTGTATGGCCAACTTTATAGTAAATCTGTCTCATTGCTCCTTGTTATAATTGCCTTTCTGTGCGGCAGAATTGATAAATGCCCCCCGTTGTGTTTTTGCACAGGAAGTTATTGTCCATTTGCTGGTAAAATCCAAACAGTCATTGCACCCACTGGGTTTCTGAAGGACGGCAGTGGACAGATTAGTTCTTGTATATGCGACAATTGTCCACCAACTCTGGGCATAGAAGATCTTCTTCGATCAGTTACCTGCCACCCTGGTTATTACGTGTCTGCAGATCGTTCAGAGTGTAAGCTCTGCCCTCCAGGTAATTATTCTTACAGATTTCACATACCACAACATAATTTTACTGCAAATCTAATGATCTCCGCTGCCTGTAAACTGCAGAAAGAAAACAATGGAAGAGAAAGAATGATTGAGGATTGGGGGAAGAAGAGGGGGGGGGGGCTTGGATACGCTTCATCATTATGAATATGTCCACCCCCAGCACAGATAACTTTTATGAAGCTGCATGCCTCTGTACGCTATGATATTTCTCGGGCTCTTTATGTCACAGCATAATTGAAAGTAAAAACCCTATTGTGTGTGATCAGAGCGTATTACCTCTTCAAGAGAAGAGCTGCATAATTATAGTGCCAATGTTGGTAGCCTGAAATCGACTAACTACCGGTTCTGCTACCTGCCAATTAACTGTCCGCTATTCGCTGCTGCACAAAGCCCAGTTATTAATGAGCATGTTGCCCTGCTGTAAGTGTGCAGTACGCTTATTTTTTTTTCAATAAAAAGCCTCTATAATATACTTTCATTCAGCACGTATTTAAATTATTGTTGTAATGATTACATGTACGTTTTTAATGTTTGCTGTTCCCTATTTCCATCATTGTATTGAATTATAGCATAGTCGTTTCCCGTTCTATTGACTATCTGCACTTCACTGCTATTACACTCCAATCCAATAGAGATATGTTGTTTTTAGGCAGCCAGTCCTGGCCAATCCTAACAAACAAGTACACAACCTCCTGCGCTTGAGAGTGGACCCCAGAGATAATAGTTGCTTCTATTTGTAACCTGGCTTTTAGCCAAATAGCACTGATAACTTTCCATAAATTTGTGTCAGTGTTGAATTGTAAGTGTTAACTTGCTGCACATTTTCAACTGGTAAGTTGTACACTTGCAGAGCACTTGAAGCACGAGTTGTAGTTGACACGTCCAATTATTAGCAAATTTGTCTTTAGCAAGAGCAAAGTTGCAGTGGTGAGTCTACAGCAAGAGCTCTGCAAGTCTTGAAAATTCAGTCACAGTGACCCCCTATGGTGGGAAGACTATTGCACAACATAATTGAACCAGAACTTGCAGCAGACTTACAGAATGTTTGCAAAGAAAGTTGATCTGGAGTCATGCAATTGTGCAACAAACGTGTGAAGCCTGGCAAGTCTAGCAATAGCTTAGCAAGTCATTTTCAAACTTGCAGCACAATTGTTTGCTCTCTTGGGCTGCTGCCCTCTCAAGACCGGGGGTAAGTCTGCATATATTGCAAACGTCAGCCTATGACGAAACGCGTCTGGGAGGGACGTGCTGACGTCACCACGTTGCCATATTGAGGACGGGAGTTTGTTTGTATGCCGGCCGGCGTTGTGCTTTTATTTTCGCTACACTGTAAGTGTTACTTTTTTATAAATAAAACAGTCTATACGTATAACACTATCGTCACCATTCTTTACTACATGTTCACTGCAGAGCCTGAGATATGGATGGTTTGATGGATCCACGCAGCTCCATGCCAGGAAGCTGGTTCTGTGGTTATATCAGTCTGCCTATATAGAGTCTGCTATCTGGTAAGCAGGGCTTTCATGTGGTTTGCTGCACTTTGGTTATTCCTTTCCATTTACCCTCCGGTGGATAGTTATATGCCCATTTCTATTCAATTTCTGGTAAGCGGCTTTAGATACCTCCTTTTTCCTTTCATCATCTGGTGGTTAATCACATGCCTCTTTGGTTTCTAACATATGGTAAGCGGCTTTTTTGGAAGGTTTTTGCACTGGTTCTCCATATAGGAGATTTTCACTCTAATGCATGTTTTTTATGTCACTCACCTTAAAATTCCATTTGTGCCTATAGGCACTGGATGGTTTATGATCTTATATGATTTTATCACTGGTGGAGTGTCACATATATAAAAATATCCTTTTTTCTTTATTATCACGTAATTTGTGTCAGTATTACGCTATGTTATTATAAATTTTTTTGGGTATAACCTTCGTGGATCCAATTCGGTCTGCAAGTGCGATTCGTCCAGGATATACCGGGATTGGTTCCCCAAAGGCCCAGGCTGGGTTAATAGCCACCTGTTTAATTTGGCTTGCTATCTGGTAAGCATTTCATCTAACAGGAATTTGCGTTACCTGAACCTCTACTATCAGCTATTGAATATTGAAAAACATTTTTTCACATTTTCTGTTGTTGGACATTTAATCACAAGGACTATTTTGATATATTATATATTTTTCATTTTTCTTTTTTTGATTTAACATTTTTTGATCTAACATTTTTTAAATGCGCGGCTTTTTATATATTCCTTAAGTCTGCATATATACTAAAATCACAAAAACAATTCCTTTTGTTAAAAAAAAAAAATAAAAAATCATGAAACAAAACAGAATGTGCACCGGTCTAGTGCATTATCCTCAAACGTGGTAAGTAATATACAGTACTCATAATCCGACAGGTACATCAAAGCTTGTTATAACACAAACATCTTCACATCTCATATTGGAACAATAGAAATCCAACAGGCTAAGGTATCTCGAGGGACTTCTCTCTTCCTCAGAGCCAAACTCACTCTGAGGAAGAGGGAAGTCCCTTAAAACGTGTTACTGTTGGCTTATTATTGTCCCGCTATGAGATGTGATGTATCAAGGACTTGAAGATGTTGTATTATAACAAGCTTTGATGTACCTGTCGGATTGTGAGTATTGTATATTACTTACCACTTTAACAATAAGTCCTGTTTTGAGAATAATGCACTAGGCTGGTGCGCCCTCTGTTTTGTTTTATGATTTTAGTCAGGCCTGACCGGTAGACTCGAAAATGAGAAAGAGAAACCGTAAGGGCCGGTTCACACCAGATAAGGCACAACCATAATGCAGCACTACTTGGCAGAAAGCACAGCCTGCATGAGTAATGAGCATCTATGGCCAATTGGTGTACTGTATCCAGAAACATAAGCATTGAACCATTAGGGCACATTGGTAAGATTACTTATATTAAAGCTGAAATGCAGGCTATGCAAATATGGCTTAAAGTGATATTAAATTAAATGTTTTTGTTATTAAATATAAAGGAGATAACACTTACCTGAGCTACACAATAATGCATAGAATTGTCACTTTCCTCTTCTAGCAGTCCTCGCCGGTGCTGTAGGCTCCTCCTTTCTTGGGTTGCCTCCTGTAGAAAGCTGGGTGCTAAGGAGTAGGGATGAGCTTCGTGTTCGAGTCGAACCCATGTTCGACTCGAACATCGGCTGTTCGACCGTCCGTCGAATTGCGAACGATATGGGCCGTTCGCGCCAAATTCGTGTGGCGCGTCACGGCCCATAATTCACTGCGGCATCGCAGTGCATTGCTGGCTGATGATTGGCCAAGCATGCACTATGACCCGCATGCTTGGCCAATCACAGCGCCGTCAGTAGAGAGAGCTGTAATTGGCCAAAGCCAGGGTGGCTTTGGCCAATTATGGCTCAGGGGATTTAGTACACACCCCACACTATATAAGGCCGCCTGCACGGCGGCCCTGTGTAGTGTGTGTTCCGGTGTGCTGAGAGATAGAGAGAGAGAGAGACAGTGTCATTTGATTTGAGTTAGATAGATTAGGCAGAACAGTCAGTCAGTTAGCTGCACTTACAGTGTATTGTGTATATATATGCATCCCAGGTGTTGCATATATATATATACACTGTATTCAGTTTAGCTAGATCCGTTCCTGTTATCTTCTATTTAGACTATTTAGTGCAGTGTGTCCTGCTCACAGTGTTCAGCTAGATCCGTTCCTGCTATTTACATTCAGTGCAGTGCGTCCTGCTCACAGTGTTCAGCTAGATCCGTTCCTGCTATTTACATTCAGTGCAGTGCGTCCTGCTCACAGTGTTCAGCTAGATCCGTTCCTGCTATTTACATTCAGTGCAGTGCGTCCTGCTCACAGTGTTCAGCTAGATCCGTTCCTGCTATTTACATTCAGTGCAGTGCGTCCTGCTCACAGTGTTCAGCTAGATCCGTTCCTGGTATTTACATTTAGTGCAGTGCGTCCTGCTCACAGTGTTCAGCTAGATCCGTTCCTGCTATTTACATTCAGTGCAGTGCGTCCTGCTCACAGTGTTCAGCTAGATCCGTTCCTGCTATATACATTTAGTGCAGTACGTCCTGCTCACAGTGTTCAGCTAGATCCGTTCCTGCTATTTACATTCAGTGCAGTGCGTCCTGCTCACAGTGTTCAGCTAGATCCGTTCCTGCTATTTACATTCAGTGCAGTGCGTCCTGCTCACAGTGTTCAGCTAGATCCGTTCCTGCTATTTACATTCAGTGCAGTGCGTCCTGCTCACAGTGTTCAGCTAGATCCGTTCCTGCTATTTACATTCAGTGCAGTGCGTCCTGCTCACAGTGTTCAGCTAGATCCGTTCCTGGTATTTACATTTAGTGCAGTGCGTCCTGCTCACAGTGTTCAGCTAGATCCGTTCCTGCTATTTACATTCAGTGCAGTGCGTCCTGCTCACAGTGTTCAGCTAGATCCGTTCCTGCTATATACATTTAGTGCAGTACGTCCTGCTCACAGTGTTCAGCTAGATCCGTTCCTGCTATTTACATTCAGTGCAGTGCGTCCTGCTCACAGTGTTCAGCTAGATCCGTTCCTGCTATTTACATTCAGTGCAGTGCGTCCTGCTCACAGTGTTCAGCTAGATCCGTTCCTGCTATTTACATTCAGTGCAGTGCGTCCTGCTCACAGTGTTCAGCTAGATCCGTTCCTGCTATATACATTTAGTGCAGTACGTCCTGCTCACAGTGTTCAGCTAGATCCGTTCCTGCTATTTACATTCAGTGCAGTGCGTCCTGCTCACAGTGTTCAGCTAGATCCGTTCCTGCTATTTACATTCAGTGCAGTGCGTCCTGCTCACAGTGTTCAGCTAGATCCGTTCCTGCTATTTACATTCAGTGCAGTGCGTCCTGCTCACAGTGTTCAGCTAGATCCGTTCCTGCTATTTACATTCAGTGCAGTGCGTCCTGCTCACAGTGTTCAGCTAGATCCGTTCCTGGTATTTACATTTAGTGCAGTGCGTCCTGCTCACAGTGTTCAGCTAGATCCGTTCCTGTTATCTTCCTACTGACAGGCAGGCTTGTCTGGTTACAGTATATAAAGCTACCTGAAGAAAATTACAGGTGTTCTTTTTGATCCTATTAGTACCACGGTCAGGCAGCTAGACTATTTACATTTAGTACAGTGTGTCCTGCTCACAGTGTTCAGCTAGATCCGTTCCTGTTATCTTCCTACTGACAGGCAGGCTTGTCTGGTTACAGTATATAAAGCTACCTGAAGAAAATTACAGGTGTTCTTTTTGATCCTATTAGTACCACGGTCAGGCAGCTAGACTATTTACATTTAGTACAGTGTGTCCTGCTCACAGTGTTCAGCTAGATCCGTTCCTGTTATCTTCCTACTGACAGGCAGGCTTGTCTGGTTACAGTATATAAAGCTACCTTAAGAAAATTACAGGTGTTCTTTTTGATCCTATTAGTACCACGGTCAGGCAGCTAGACTATTTACATTTAGTACAGTGCGTCCTGCTCACAGTGTTCAGCTAGATCCGTTCCTGCTATATACATTTAGTGCAGTACGTCCTGCTCACAGTGTTCAGCTAGATCCGTTCCTGTTATCTTCCTACTGACAGGCAGGCTTGTCTGGTTACAGTATATAAAGCTACCTGAAGAAAATTACAGGTGTTCTATCCCAGCTTAGTGCAGCTACAGGCCATTAGTATGTCTGGAAGGCCAAGAAGGAGAGGCAGACAGTCACAAGCCAATAAGAGAGGGCAAGCAGGCTCTGTGTCTAGTGCTGGTCGTGGAGACGGTGCATCCTCATCAGCACGTGGCCATGGGACACGCTTGGCCTTTTTTTCGGCAGCTGGCCGTGTTGAGCCGCAACATGCGGAAGACTTGGTCGAGTGGATGACCAAGCCGTCCTCATCCTCCTCATCCTCTCTCACCCATGCCCAGGGTGCTTTGTCTGGCAAAGCAGCGGCCTCTTCCCTCAGCTCAATGTCATCAGTGACTCCTTCCCTAGCTCCACCATGTCCTCATGAGGATTCCCTCGAACTGTTTGACCACAGTGTTGGGTACATGCTCCAGGAGGATGCCCAGCGTTTGGAAGGCTCTGATGATGATACTGAGCTCAATGAAGGCAGTAACATGAGCACGGACAGAGGGGGTGCCCAAGAAGGACAGCAATCTGGCAGTCATGCTCCCCCTGCTGCAGCATACTGCCAGGTTTGCTCCAGTGATGAGGAGGGAGGGGATGATGAGGTCACTGACTCAACGTGGGTGCCTGATAGGAGAGAGGAGGAGGAGGAGGAGGAGGAGGTGGCACATCACCAACTAGGCAGGATGCCCTCCAGGGGCCAGCCTAAGGGCAGCACATTGACTGCATCACACCCCAAAGCTCCACATGTGCAGGGCGCTGCAGTCTCTGCGTGTTATTCAAAAAGTTCTTTGGTGTGGGCCTTTTTTGAGACGAGTGCATCAGATCGCACCGCTGCTATTTGCAACATATGTCTCAAGCGTATCTCGCGTGGCCAAAACATCTCCCGCTTGGGTACCACATGCTTGACCAGACATATGTTGACCTGCCATGCAGTTCGTTGGCAAGCGTATCTGAAAGACCCACACCAAAGAACAAAGAGGATCTCTCCTTGCTCCTCATCAGCTGAGATTTCCAACCCCACTAGACCTTCAGTCCTCTCTGAGACCTGCAGTGAGAGGAATGAAGGTGTAGAATTAGGTGTGTCACAGCCAAGTACTTGTGGGCAATCTGCTTTTGGTACACCGACGTCAGATTGTACCAGGCAAATTTCCCTGCCCCAGCTGCTGCACCGCCGAAAGAAGTTTGCTCCCAGCCATCCACATGCCCAGCGGTTGAATGCTAGCTTGGCAAAATTGCTAGCACTTCAACTGCTGCCTTTTCAGTTGGTAGACTCTGCCCCCTTCCGTGAGTTTGTGGAATGTGCGGTTCCTCAGTGGCAGGTACCCAAACGCCACTTTTTCTCACGGAAGGCGATTCCGGCTCTCTACCGGCATGTGGAAGGCAATGTCCATGCCTCGCTGGACAGGGCGGTCAGCGGTAAGGTGCATATTACCGCTGACTCATGGTCCAGCAGGCATGGACAGGGACGTTACTTAAGTTTCACGGCGCATTGGGTGACTCTGCTGGCAGCTGGGAAGGATGCAGGACAAGGTGCAGTAGTGTTGGAGGTTGTTCCGCCACCACGCCTCCAAAATGCTGATTGTGACACACCTCTCTCCTCCACCCCCTCCTCTTCTTCTTCCTCCATGGCCTCTTCCTCGGAACCAGCGGTGCTCCGTAGGCGTTCAAGGGGCTACGCAAGTACGCAGGCCAAAAGATGCCATGCGGTGCTTGAGCTGGTGTGCTTGGGGGACAGGAGCCACACTGGGGCAGAGGTTCTGTCAGCTCTGCAGGGGCAGGTTCAGAGGTGGTTGACGCCACGCCAACTTAAGGCAGGAATGGTGGTTTGCGACAATGGCACCAACCTCCTCTCTGCCCTCCGACAGGGACAACTGACCCATGTGCCCTGTTTGGCTCACGTCCTTAACTTGGTGGTGCAGCGGTTCTTGGGCAGGTACCCGGGCTTACAGGATGTCCTGAGGCAGGCCAGGAAAGTCTCTGTGCATTTCCGCCGGTCATATAATGCCAGTGCTCGGCTGACGGACCTCCAAAAGGAGTTTAACCTGCCCAAGAACCGCCTAATCTGTGACATGCCCACCAGGTGGAACTCGACGTTGGCCATGCTGCAGCGGCTGCACACGCAGCAGAGGGCCATCAATGAGTACCTGTGCGACTATGGCACCAGGACAGGGTCAGGGGACCTTGGTTTTTTTTCCCCACGCCAGTGGGCCATGATCAGGGATGCATGCACTGTCCTGTCACCATTCGAGGAGGCCACGAGGATGGTGAGCACTGACAGTGCATGCATCAGTGACACTGTCCCCCTTGTCCACCTGTTGGAGCACACGCTGCGTGGAATAATGGACAGGGCACTTGAGGCAGAACAGAGGCAGGAAGAGGAGGACTTCCTTAGCTCTCAAGGCCCCCTTTATCCAGACAGTGTTCCTGCGTGCCCGCCGATCACACAGGAAGAGGACGAGGAGGAGGAGGAGGAGGAAGATTGTGTCAGTATGGAGGTGGAGCCTGGCACTCAGCATCAGCAGTCTTTAAGGGATCAGTCCCAAGGAACACATGGACTTGTACGTGGCTGGGAGGAGGTGGCTGCGGACGTTGTTGTCCTTAGTGACCCAGAGGACTCCGGACCGAATGCCTCAGCAAACCTACGCTGCATGGCCTCCCTGATCCTGCAAAGCCTGCGTAAGGATCCTCGTATTCGTGGTATCAAGGAGAAGGACCAATACTGGCTGACAACCCTCCTTGATCCACGTTACAAGGGTAAGGTTGCGGACCTTATCTTGCCATCGCAGAGGGAGCAGAGGATGAAACATCTTCGGGAGGCCTTGCAGAAAGGTCTGTGCAACGCGTTCCCAGAGACTGGGAGGTTACAAACTCCTGTTTCTGGACAACGTGTTGCTGAGGCTTCGGTCAGTCAAAGAAGGAGCGGTGGAGAAGGTGGCCGTCTGACCGATGCGTTCAGACAATTTTTTGGTCCGCAGCCCCAAGGTATGATCGGTTCCAGCAACCATCGCCAGCGTCTGTTTTACATGGTGCAGGAATACCTAGGGGCAAGATCAGACTTGGACACCTTTCCCACCGAAAATCCTCTGGGTTACTGGGTCTTGAGGATGGATCACTGGCCAGAGCTTGCACAGTATGCAATTGAGCTACTGGCCTGTCCTGCATCCAGCGTTCTTTCGGAACGTACATTCAGTGCTGCTGGAGGCGTGGTAACCGATCACAGGGTGCGTCTGTCCACTGACTCGGTCGATCGGCTGACCTTCATAAAAATGAATCAGTCTTGGATCACCACCAGCTACCAAGCACCTGATGCTGATGTAACTGAATAATTTTTTTCAGATCCCTTCAAAGACTGCCTATGCTGATGCTGAGTGATTATCCCTGAGTAATTATCCTCTTCCTCCTCAATCATCACGCTGATAGCTTGTAAGAACATTTTTGGTTCTGGGCGCCACCACCAGTGCCTAAGGCACAATTTTTCAGCCCCTGTATAACAGGGGCGTGTAATTACAATTTTTGATGTAATACTTTGCAGCACGGCTCGTTCCTGCATTCCAACTAGAGTGTCTGTGAGGGGTTGCAGTGTTGTGGCACCAGCACCAGTGCCTAAGGCCCAATTTTTCTGCCCCTGTCTAACAGGGGCGTGAAATTACAATTTTTGATGCAATACTTTGCAGCAGGGCTCGTTCCTGCATTCCAACTAGAGTGTCTGTGAGGGGTTGCAGTGTTGTGGCACCAGCACCAGTGCCTAAGGCCCAATTTTTCTGCCCCTGTCTAACAGGGGCGTGTAATTACAATTTTTGATGCAATACTTTGCAGCAGTGCTCGTTCCTGCGTTCCAACTAGAGTGTCTGTGAGGGGTTGCAGTGTTGTGGCACCAGCACCAGTGCCTAAGGCCCAATTTTTCTGCCCCTGTCTAACAGGGGCGTGTAATTACAATTTTTGATGCAATACTTTGCAGCAGGGCTCGTTCCTGCGTTCCAACTAGAGTGTCTGTGAGGGGTTGCAGTGTTGTGGCACCAGCACCAGTGCCTAAGGCCTAATTTTTCAGCTCCTGTTCAACAGGGGCATGTAATTACAATTCTTGATCTAATATTTCACAGCAGGGCCCTGTGAGGGCTTACAGTGTTTTGGCCACAGCAACACCTAAGGCCCAAATTTCTGCTGAGTATATAGGGCAGGACCCTACTTTCAAACATCTAACTTACAAACGACTCCTACTTGCAAACGGAAGGAGACAACAGGAAGTGAGATGAAATCTACCCATAGGAAGGGAAATTCTCTCATGTAAGAGTTAATATGGGAAAACAATTTCTCCTTTCCACTGATGCTTTCCAATCCTTGTTCCACAAAAAAACCCAAATTTTCAAAAAACATTTTTCATTGGGACAAAAAAGTGAGGTGAAATCTTCTGAAGAGGAGGAAAGACGCAAAACAAATGTCACAGGGGTGATAACCCTTCCCTATGTTTTCCAAAAAGCTTAGAAAAGATTTTTTGGCTGGAGCTAAACACATTAAAAATGTTCAAAATTACAAACAGATTCTACTTAACAACAAACCTACAGTCCCTGTCTTGTTTGCACCGCCTGTATACTGCTGTTCAGAGTATATAGGGACCTTTCCTTATTTTAATTTGGGTGCGGGGTTCCCCTTAATATCCATACAAGACCCAAAGGGCCTGGTAATGGACTGGGGGGGTACCCATGCCGTTTGTCTCACTGATTTTCATCCATATTGCCAGGACCCGACATGACATTAAACCCGCAAGCAGTTTTAAATGAGATTTTTTCCTTTAAAAATGACATTTGGTGCAGGGACTGTTCTAAACATGGGAAACACGCGTCACTTTACAGGCATACTATAGACACCCCCCAGGTACGATATTTAAAGGAATATTTCACTTTTTTTTTTTTACTTTAAGCATCATTAAAATCACTGCTCCCGAAAAAACGGCCGTTTTTAAAAGTTTTTTTTGCATTGATACATGTCCCCTGGGGTAGGACCCGGGTCCCCAAACCCTTTTTAGGACAATACCATGCAAATTAGCCTTTAAAATGAGCACTTTTGATTTTGAACGTTCGAGTCCCATAGACGTCAATGGGGTTCTAACGTTCGTGCGAACTTGCGGTCCGTTCGCGGGTTCTGGTGCGAACCGAACCGGGGGGTGTTCGGCTCATCCCTACTAAGGAGGCACCTGTGTGATCCCGTCAGGCCCTGTGCTGAGCTGTGTGCGTCCATAGACATGTCATGCTTCTGCTCCCTCCTTCCTAAAGTTGACTGCAGTAGGAGTCAAGGGGAGTGACACTGTTGGAGTGCTGGAGTAGTGACATGGAGCCAAATAAGTGTTTAAGGATGGGGAGATACGGGGCGAGGTTAGAACAGGTACTGGGGCATTTTTTACCTTAATGCAAAGAATGCATTAAATTATATGTAAGCCCGCACCTTGTAAAACAAACCCATTCCATTTAAGGCCTAATTCACACTTATGCAGGTTGCAGTTTGCATATTGCAGGTGCATGTTGTGTTTTTCAATACATGTTTTTGATCCATTGAAGTCTATGGAACCAAAAACCAGAAAAAAAGTCCCTGGCCCTTTCCATAAAATGCACAGATGTGAACTACATCCATAGGAAACCATGTTAAATGAACTGTAAACTGAAAACACGCTAAAAAATGCATAGGTGTGAACCAGGCCTCAAATAGAAATGAAAGGTAAAACATTTGTGTGTTTATGTTTATATAAATACCCTTTTCCCTCTTTTTTTTACAAGTGATCACATTCCCTCTGTTCTCACCTGCATAAATAGCTTAGAGAGCTGGGGGAGGAGAAACAGCAATGCACTGGTCTTCCCAATGAATAGCTGTTCGGGAAGGGGGGTGCATTTGTCAGCACAAGTCTGATCATTGGAGGACAGGCAGGCTGAGTTCACAGCACAGCTAGGGAACTGACCACCCTGTGCTCTCATGCCTTGTGTGGTCAGGTTTTAATAGGAAGCAGAAGGACTGGCAGGAACACCAGGGAAATAAAAATAAAGAGAGCAGGCACATATCAGGAATTAGGGATGAGCTTGATTTTTGGGTCAAACATAAGTTCGACTCGAGCATCGGGTGTTCGCCCGTTCGCCGAAGAGCAAACATTATGGGGTGTTCGCGGCAAATTCGAGCACCGCGGAATGCCCCATAATGCATTGCGAGATCGCAGTGCTTTGCTGTGTGATAATTGGCCAAAGCATGCACCTGACCTTCATGCTTTGGCCAATCACAGCGTGCTCTATTAAGAGAGCTATAATTGGCCAAAGGCAGGGTGCCTTTGGCCAATCATGGCTCAAGGTGACAAAGTCTATGCTCCACACTATATAAGGTTGCTTACACGGCGGGCCTGTGTAGAGTTGTTGGGGTGGACAGAGAGATAGCTTGCTTTAGATTAAGCAGGTTATTCAGTTAGTGGCAGTGTATTTGATATATATATATCTATATATATATATATATATATATAGATATATATACTCTGCATTTAGCATAGACTATATATTCAGTCAGTGCCGGCGGTGTATTAATATATATACAGTCTCATGTGTGTGTGTGTGTATATATATATATATATATATATATATATATATATATATATATACTCTGCATCCAGTGTAGCCTGTATCTACAGTGCATTCTGCGGTGTACGGTTTCTAATACACTTCAGGCGGTGTACACCGTATCTAATACAGTGTGTACCGTTTCTACTACACTTTTGGTGGTGTACACAGTATAAAATACAGTGCAGCCGTAGTACAGTATCTACTACTTTGCAGGCGGTGTAAACAGTATCTAATACAGTGTGTACAGTTTCTTCTACCCTTCTGGTGGTATACACAATACAGTGCAGCCATAGTACAGTATCTACTACTTTGCAGGCAGTGTATACAGCATCTAATACAGTGTGTACCATTTCTACTACACTGCTGGTGGTGTACACAGTATACCATACAGTGCAGCCATTGTACAGTTGCTAATATAGTGCAGGCGGTGTACACAGTATCTAATACAGTGTGTACAGTTTCTAATACACTTCAGGAGGTGTACACAGTATCGAATACAGTGTAGTGTGGTGTTGCAAAACAAAAAATACATCATGTCCGAAGCGGAGGGCCACCAAGGAGAGGCAGACGCTCACAGGCCACAAAAAGAGGGCAGGCAGCCTCTGTGTCTACAGTCAACAGTGCTGGTCGTGGACATGGTGCATCCTCTGCAGGTGGCCGTGGGGCACACAGCTGCTGCACACACAGCAGAGGGCCATCAATGAGTACCTGTGCGAGTATGGAACCAGAACAGGGTCAGGGGAGCTTCTTTTCGCCACGCCAGTGGCTACTGATCAGGAATTCATGCACTGTCCTGTCACCATTTGAGGAGGCCACAAGGATGGTGAGCAGCGATGATGCATGCATCAGTGACATTGTCTCTCTAATCTTCCTGTTGGAGCACATGCTTCGTGGAATCATAGACAGGGCATTTGAGGCAGAACAGCGGGAGGAACCTCTCTTTACCCCTCAAGGCCCCCTTTATCCAGATAGAATTCCTGCGGGCCTGCCAAACACAGGAAGAAGAGGAGGAGTACTGTGTCAGCATGGATGTAGAGGATAACACTCAACAGCAGTCTTCAGGGAATGGTTTTCAGTCCCCAGAAACCCAAGGAGTTGTACGTGGCTGAGAGGAGGTAGTTACGGATCATGTGATCCTTAGTGACCCAGAGGACTCAGAATCGAATGAGTCTGCAAACTTACGCTGCATAGCCTCCGAAAGGACCCTAGGATTCGCGGTATCAAGGAAAGGGATCAATAATGGCTGGCAACCCTTGTTGATCCACGTTACAAGGGTAAGGTTGCAGAGGATGAAACATCTTCAGGAGGCCTTGAAGAAAGGTTTGTGCAATGCATTTCCAGACCCCGGGAGGTAACAATTTCCTGGTGCTGGACAACGTGATGCTGAGGCTTCGTTCAGTCAGAGGAAGAGCGGTGAAGAAGGTAGCTGCTGACCGAGGCCTTTAAACAATTTTTCAGTCCTCAGCGCCAAGGTCTGATCAGTTCAAGCAACCATCGCCAGCGTCTGCATTACATGGTGCAGGCATAGATGGACCAGTGGCCAGAACTTGCTCAATATGCAATTGAGCTACTGGCCTGTGCTGCATCCAGCATGTTTCTGAACGCACATTCAGTGCTGCTGGAGGGTTTGTAAAGGATCAAAGAGTGCGCCTGTCCACAGATTCCGTTGATAGGCTCACATTCATAAAAATGAATCAGTCTTGGATCAGCAGCTATCAAGCACCTGATGCTGATGTTACTGATTGAATTTGCTATGGATGTGGGATCCCTTGAAGACTGCCTGTGCTGACTATGCTACTCCTCCTCAATTTTGATGATGCTAGCTTTCAACAATATTTTTGGTTTAGGGCACCATCACCACCACCCAAGGCCCAATTTTTCTGCTCCTGTTTAACAGGGGCATGCAATTACAATTTTTAATATAATATTTCAACACAGGGCCTGTTCCTGCGCCCAACAAGAGTATCTGTGAGGGGTTACAGTGTTGTGGCACCACCACTCAAGGACCAATTTTTCTGCCCCTGATTAACAGGGGCATGTAATTACAATCTTTTATATAATTTTGATATAAGATTTCACAGCAAGGCCCATTCCTGAGCCCACCAAGAGTAACTGTGAGGGCTTACAGTGTTCTGGTACCACCAACACCTAAGGCCCAATTTTCTGCAGAGTATATAGGGCAGGCAGCATAGTAGATATACTGCTGTTCAGAGTATATAGGGCCTGGGGACCCCCACGCCATTTTTTAAAAAAGATTGGGTGCGGGGTTACCCTTAATATCCATACCAGACCTGAAGGGCCTTGTATGGATTTTGGGGAATGACATCTATGCCATTTTTTTTTTGTGGTATTTTTGATATTTCTATCTATATTGCCGAGATCTGACAATACAATACAGCCGCGGGCAGTTTTAAATGACATTTTTTCCTTCAGAAATTTAATTTTGCTGTGGCACCGTTATAAATATGGGAAAGATGCGCTACTTTACAGGCATACCAAGGACACCCCCCAGGCACGACATTTCATTTTTATTGTTTCACTTTAGGCATTATTAAAATCACTGCTCCCAAAAAAAACTGCAGTTTTTAAAACTTTTTTTGCATTGATTGTCCCCTGGGGCAGGACCCGGGTCCGCAAACACTGTTTATGGCAATAACTTGCATATAAGCCTTTAAAATTAGCACTTTTGTTTTTTCATGTTCGTGTCCCATAGACTTTAATGGTGTTCGCGTGTTCGAACAAATGTTTTGCCTGTTAGCATATTCTGCTGCAAACTGAACCGGGGGTTGTTCGGCTCATCCCTAATCAGGAATGTGAAATTTTGGGGTATAAAAACATCTAGACTTTAATACTACTTTAAAGCTTAATTCCAGGTATGGCTATTTTTGTATAGTTACATTGGTTCAGCTTAGGCCTATGTAACTATGTATGTGGCATACCTGTGGGATCCCCGTGGAGGAGGAAATCACTATAGTAGGCATTGCTGCTACAGTGATTGCCGCAGACTTCTGGGTCCTATGTCAAATGGCTTCCCTGCTGCTTAGTTGGACACAGGATGTTGCTCGCTTGGCACAGGTACCATTCACAAAACACTTTGCATTTTTCTCAACAAATGCAAAACCTTTGCTGATTGGACAATGCAGAGAGGCGGGGAGGTGATGCCATGATATCCAACACATCCATTCAGAGAATGCTTTGCATTCATTGAGTAAAAGGCAAAGTGTTTTCTGAATGGCGTCTGTGCCGAGTGGGCAACCTTTGTGTTCAGTAAGCATCAGAGCAGCTGCTCAGCATGGGACCCAGAAGCCAATGGCAGTCGCTGTAGTAGCAGTGATTTCACAATTACACCATTGGAGAGGCTCATAATTGTATGTTCCTACACAAAAATGGTCACTGATGCTGTGTATAAGTAATGGTTCTGCCACGTTCTAGTAAAGTTAATTGTAAATGTGTGTATAACAACTCGCTATTGTCCCCTTAAGGTCATTTCTGCTCTGATGGTTCCTCCATGACATCTTGTCCGACTGGCACATTCTCAGACAAGGAAGGACTGTCTCAGCAAAGTGAATGCACTCTCTGCCCTGCAGGTCAGATTACTATCTTTGTATCATTTCTAGGTATCCATTTTGGTGGTGCTGATCTAATGTTAGTGCTTATGCCAACAGGATACTACTGTCTAGAAGGAAGATCACACCCACCAGGACCAGAGTCATTGTGCCCAGCTGGCTTTTACTGTCCTATAGGGACTCGGGGTTCTCATGCCTATCCATGTCCAGCTGGAACCTACAATGATCAACTGGGACAAGGGCACAGAGGCAGCTGCCAGGTCTGCTCAGAGGGGCTGTTCTGCCAAGAGGGTAAAGTGCTTTTCTACTTATTTTCATTGGTCTGCTTCTGTAATGACCCCAGAAGTTTAAAAAAAGTAGTAGTGGACTTAGAGCAGTATTAGGTCCAAAAACAAAAATGTAATATATAGCAGCTTTTTTTTTTAGTTTTTTTTCTTGTATTTTCACCTGGTGATCCTGCCAGTAAATCTGTTATTTTACGGTTTCCTTTAACAGGCCAAGCAGTCCATCTAAAGTGGCAGTTAAAGAGAAGTGACAAACCATTTACCACTGACAGGGGTGCTGACAATGCAATGGTCAGCTTTTATTCATTCATGTAAAACCTTTATCCCTAAAGGAAAAAAAAAAAAACTTCTCTAACTGCAACTCCAAAAAAAACAAACATTCCCCTCTGGGCGATCTTTGTACATTGCAGGGATTTTAACAAACTTTGTTGCAGATTCCTACCATTTGTTATTCTGAAGAAATAGCTGTTTGTCTGTGGATGTGGTTTTATATTTATCAATCAGCTGCTGGGCTTGCAGGGTTCTAATGAAGTGGGAGGGTCTGTGGGAGGGTCTGCCTCCCCTTTACACATGATTTCCCTTTGAGAGTATCTCACGAAGCAAGGGATGCCCAAAATCCGACTTGTGTCTTAGTGCAGACTTCTGGGAAAATCAGCCAATCATACAAACAAGAAATCACGTTTTCAGGGGGCGTTCTGTATACCATCTGTGTACAGAACCCTACCAGGTAGCCATATTGCATTGCATTGTACAGAAAATTACAGTGGCCACAGGTTGAAAAGGAAATGGAATTTCAAGCATTCAAGTACAATATGACTTGAGTCGCAATTGTATACGCTATATATATATATATATATATATATATATATATATATATATATATATATATATATATATATATATATATATATATATATATATATATAATATTTTTTTTTGCTAATTTATTTTCCCATGAATGTGGAGTAGTTACCCTTTAAAAGGTGTGAGTTGGAGTTCAACTTCATTTGTTAGTCAAGTCCATCTAAATCTGCTAGTGCATCTTATGCTACCTTTTCCACAGACTGACAATGCTGCTGTCCAAAGGTGTGCCCATTCCTCCTCCATCTAGAGTAGAGACAGGAAGTGTGTTAATGGCCAGATCAACAGGTGAAAGTAAAGGAAACTAACACCATAACATTTAAAGCAGAACTAAACCCATCGTTTTAACAGTTTACATTCAAGACATGCCGTAAATGATAATTGCCAGTTGAGTTGAAGCGTGTTGGAATCTGAGCTTGAACCTACCTGTGCTATACCACCAGGAAGCTGTCACTGTACACCACCAATCATAAGTTCCAGAGTCATGCCGAGGCAGCTACAGAGCGGGGAATGCCTTGGGTACTTATGATCGGCGGTGTACAGTGATACTATCTATATATCTGTCTATCTATCTATCTCAGGGCCGTCTGTTTGTACTTTTTTGGTCTCAGTTTGGTCCTAATGACTTTCTCTTGAAGCATTTTACTCTATTTTTGAATGTTGATTCTGTGACTTGTATTCCCCTTGTAGCTGTATTACTTGCAGTGTCCTTTCTTTTCATGCCACTTTGATGCTCTGATTGGCTTCTGGGCTTCCTTCAGGGTTTCAGTGCCATGCCACACACCTCTGTGCCAGAAAGGAACTTTTAATCTTCATTATGGGACTATAGATATTCTTCAGCATAGCAAAAATGCAATGCACTGCGTATTACTGACACTGTGAAAGTGTACAAGCAAATGCCCCGGTGAGGGGTGTATGGCAAGGAAGCTACAGCATGTCTTCAAATGACTGCTATGGTGGGAAATTTGACTGATTTAGTAAACTACTTTAGCTGAAATGCACATCAGTTTTTTTTTCTTCTTCTGCAATTTACACTTTTCCGCATTGTAAAGCTGTATATGCTCTCCATGAAGAGGGTAAACAATGAGTTCCTCTGTGTAACTTGCCATTTTATTCATCAATCTGTAGCAGATGTGGTTGATCCTCCCACGCCTGTTCAGTCATCAGTCAGACATAAGCAGCTGTATATTAGGCATAAGATGGAGATACTCTGGTTTTTCCAGTCCTTATTGGTGTAGCACCCTCCTGGTTAGGTTGATAGTAGGTTAGGTAAACTGAGTTCTTATGGGACTTCTATAGTCAGTGGAGCAGCTTGTGATTACTTTGGGCCACTCTGGGCTCTGCAGGCTGCAGGTTTGATTGCTTCCCCCCCTGTCGTCTGCCTGAGTCTAGAGAGACCTCCAAGTACCCGGGGACACTTTGGGGTTTATTTACTAAAGCTGAGAGTGCAAAGTAAGGCTCATTTATGCATAGAAAACAATCAGATTCTAACTTCAGCTTGTTCAATTAAGCTTTGGCAATAAAACTATCCGGAACCATGAATCAGACCGAGACAGAAGTATAGTTAAATCACACTTGTTTAATAATAATAATAAAAAGGTAAACAGAGTAAGCGTGGTCAAAATAAGCCAGAGTTCAGTAACCGGATCGGGTAGTCAGCCAGGCCAATGTCAGAGAGCCAGAGATGAACGTAGTAGTACAGCAAGCAGGATCAGGAGCCAGAAGGGATGTCAGCCTAGCAAGTCTTTAACAGGAACGCAGGAGAAAGTCTCTGTGATGTTGACAAAGGCGAAGGCAGATATCAAGTGAACTGGACGGCTTTAAGTAGGCAGGACTGATGAGCAGAATCAACAACAGCCGGGTAACTGTGGAGAGGTAGGAGCTGGCAATTGGCCGACAGCTGAGCGGCCAACTTAGAGAAGGAAGGGCTGAGCCCAGCCCTGACAAAAACCTGGAAGCTGATTGGTTTCTATGCAGGGGTGGGGTGAGCCTGATTTTCACTCTCCAGCTTTAGTAAATAAACAAGTGCCGGCTGGTGCTGTATATTTTTTTTGGGGGGGGAGGGGCGGCAAACAAGACATCCAGTTGCCACTCCAGAAAACAGGCTGTATCATATCCAGAATGACAGCAGCAACAAAAAGGGGCAGCCTTGGTAGGTACTCACACTGCTCCCCTGCTCTCTGCACTGGCTCCCTGCCCTCCGCACCGGCTCCTTCTCATCGGCTCCATCGCTTCCCTCCCGTTACAGGCGTTGCTTCTCCTCTGTGCCCTGAGCCCACCCTTTTTTTAAGCCAATTAGAGCCTTAGGCTGTAAACATGTGATTCAAAAACAAAAACCCCATTGGAATCCATGCGTCCGGCTCCCTGCATGTAGATTAGGGGGGCGGTGCCCCTGCACCCCTAATGCACGGGCTGCTACTGAAATAAACCCTTCTGAGTACAGACCAAAATGAAGGATCCTGGTGACCATACCTCACAACTTTTTGAGATGGGGAATGAGGGACACCTATTAGCATGTAGGCATATGCCCCACCCCTTATAGGAAAATTATACAAAACGAGAGATTTTTTTTACCACTACTATTCCTTTATACTGACTTCTGAAATGTACAAATGCAGCAGTTTAGAAAATGGAGGAAAGGTTTAGCACTGGGAAACACTTTTTAAAGATAAAAAGTGCATTTTATATACCAAATGGGAGCTATGTTAGAGACTGTTGCTGTTGTTAACCCCTGCACTAATACTAAGGCTTGCCTGGAACATTACTTATGGTGTCCCAGTGCTGTTCATTCTCTGTCCTATTGCTGGAGGGACTGTTCTAGGAAGTAGCTGCAAAAAGAAGAGTCTTCTCATTACTGTTAAGTGTTTGGAGTATACCTGCAAAAATGTGAAAAATGTAACCCACAGAATGTTTGAGCCAGAGGAGTGAATGTTACCATTTGCCTAGCTCAAGCTACACTTGTGGAAATGAACCTGGGACAAAATCAGTGGCCCTTGGGGGGTTGGCATTGGATTGGGATGGAGTGCACTTGGCTGGAACCCTGTAAGACAATAGAGAACACACTGCCGCTGTCTGTATACTCGGGGCAACTGAGGGAACCAAAATTAATAGCAAAAAGAGCTAGCTTGTTAAAGTCAAGAATTGCAGTCTCACAAAGCATTCCTGGATTTTGTTAAAATATATTATTAATAGTATTATATGTAGCACCCTCTACTTTAGGGGGGTGCTAGAAGTGGAATTAGTTTTTTGTCAGTGCAGGTAAATTTATTTGGGACCAGCTGTCCCCAAATAGGATTGGCAGGGGGCAGGCCTAGTTGATATATCCAGGGTCAGCCCAGCTGGGTAGGAGTTTTCGGGTGGAAGAAGCTGGAGATGGAGCACTAGGTTGTCGGGGCCTTTGAGGCACTCCCCAGTCGCGGGGGGGGGGAGGTGACCTTGGGCCTGAGGGGTTCGGGTGCAAGTCAGAGCCTCTCTGAGTAACAAAGAAGGATCTGGACAGGAGGCACAGAGAGGAACTGAGAAAGACAATGGGAGCTAGTGTTGCTGGGCAAGTCTTCAGGAGGGATCCACCGGAGTGTAGCCAGGGAGGGCTGGTGAGTGACAGGCACAGTTGGAAGAGCTGGGGAGGCATGCCAGAGCAGACTGGGAGTGTACAGTCTGAGATGGATGTAGAGCCACAGGGAGAGACTGTGATGTCATGGGCAGTGGAGTCGGGCAGCTGCAGCCAGGAGTGCTGGCAGGGCCTGAAGAGGACTGACTGGGAGCAGTAGTCCCCCAAAGGTCAGCTAGCACTTAAGACTTTTCCTATTTTGTTGCTACATTAAAGGGGCCTGTGGTCCCTGCCTGCAAATGGCAGTTGCTAAGACCTGACAGAGTCAGAGTTGGGCCTACCATGTGCTAGCTGTACCAGGAACCAAGTATTGTGCAGGAAAAAGAGAGGAACAGTCTACAAATAAGCGTTGTGCTGGAGGAGACTGGAACTCTAGAAGTATAAATAGAGGTTCCAACCAATCATCTTATTGATTCCATTATCGATTCTGGGCATCCCGTAATTTCCCTTACCCTATCCAAGTTCAAAATCCCTCAATAAAATACAAAAACAAACATATGGACTGTTCGTTGTCTCAAGAGTGACTGGGAAGTGAATGCCAGGCTGAGCAAGGTGGCAGGTGGACCACAATATCCAGCAGCCCCTACGGGGGTACTGCTACATATACATATGAAATCATTATAATTGAAGCAGTGTATTTTTCCTGATGAATGAATTGATATAGTCCCAATGCTTCCCTTTCAGTTTAGCAATCCAGAAGATCTTGGTGAATATTCATATTTGCAAATTTTTGGTACTATATCTGTATATATTGTGTCTTTTTTTAATCTATAACCTCTCTGTGCATTGCCTGTATATTTCTGCATTCATGTCTGTAACCTGGTCCCTCTGTGTCTTGGTGTCCTCCACAGGTTCATCTGTGTCTGGATTTCCATGTACAAGAGGCAAGTTCTGTCCTGCTGGAACCAGCCGAGAGCAAGACTGTCCTCCTGGAACCTTCACTCAGTACAGCGGGGCCACCAGTAAGAACATTTATTATTATTAATTTGTTGGATTATGTTTTTTTATTTTTTATTTTTTTTTGGTATGTATTAATTAGAACTCCAGGCAGACAGCTAAGGCTTTAACTTCCTATAAGTGAGTATTCTTACTTGGTACATCATTGGTATGGTAATTTTGGTTAGCTGATTGCATGATCCAGCCCCGATGTTAGGCAGCACAGCCACATTGACGTGGTTCCAAAGTCAAAATGTTTATTATCCTAAAGGATAACTAAACCTTTGTTTTTTTTTAAACTAACAAACATTACTTACATCCTCTGTGCAGTTGGTTTTGCACAGTGTGGCCCGATCCTCCTCGTCTGGGGTCCCTCGGCGGCGGCTGGTTCCTCCTCTTCTCGAGTGCCCCATTGGAGAAGTGTTCTCCCTCGGGGCACTCGTGGGGATGCACTCCTTTGTCCTGCTGCTGTGTCTATTGACACAGACAGCAGGACTCGGCCCCGCCCCCGGCTCCTGCGTCATTGGATTTGATTGACAGCACGTGAGCCAATGGCTGCTCTGCTATCAATCTATCCAATCAGGACCCGAGACACCCGCTGGAGCTGGTGTGCTCGTTCTCGGCACTGGAAAGACCGCGTTCAGGTAAGTAAAATAGGGGCTCTGGGGGAGGGGGGTGCCTTACTATAGAAGGTTTGCATAAAATGCATTAAGGTGAAAAACCACGAGAGTTTACAAGCACTTTAATGCATTCTGTGCATTAACCACTTGAGCTACAGAAGATTTTACCCCCTTCTTGATCAAGCCATATTTTGATATTTGCAATGCTGTACCCGAATAAAATTTATGTAATTTTTTCACACAAATAAAGCTTTCTTTTGGTGTTATTTGATCACCGCTGGGTTTTTTTTTAATATAAACGAAAAAAGACTAAAAAATTTGAGAAACAAACCAATATTTTTTTACTTTCTGCTATAAAATATGTCCGATAAAAAAAAAAAAATGTCTTCATAAATTTTGGTCAAAATGTATTCTGCTGCATGTCTTTGTTAAAAAAAAATCCCAATAAGTGTATATTAATGAATTTGTGTGAAAGTTAAAGTGTCTACAAACTATTGGATATATATATATATATATATATATAATTATATATATATATATATATATATATATATATATATATATATATATATATATATATATATATGTAGGAAGGCCAGTATGGTGGCCTGAATTTATGGGAGGAGCCCGGTGGGTATTTAAGCAGCCCGCTCACCTGTGGTGCTTGTCGGTTTCCTGTGCGCGATACACGTCACTAGGCCGACTATTCGATATACCAGCGTCCGCAAGTTCTTGCCTCGCAAATTTCCGTATTCGATACCGTACTCAATACTTTCGAAGTCCGCGTTTTTCGTTCGTAGTTTGTACCACGCGGCTGGCTTGGCTGTCGCAGGTAAGGTCCCGTCGGACTTTTCGTTTTCATATCAGGTCACTAAACCGTAATTTCAAAAATTTTTCGTTTCACTCGCTTTTTCATAAACTGCAATGTATATCGCATTTTTCGTTTCATGTCATGTCACTAAACCGTACTTTCAAATTTCGTTACTCGCACTTCACAATTGCAATGTATATCGCTCGTACTTTCGATATGTTTCGACAGCACCGCGACACAGACGTCGCTTCATTGCTAGCATGTCGGTGTTTGAAAATATGCATCGGTAAACAGCCATAGCAAGTCCCAATTTGCAAGTTATCGGATCAAGTCAGTTCGATACCAATCATTTCTCATTTCTGAAACATTCTAGAACTCATTTCTGACATTTCAAATCATTTCAAAACATTTCTCATTTCAGTCACCTACCGCGCTCCGATTCGAATCCAGTCGCATCAAAAAGATGCACCGATTCGTTCCGGTGTGCCCCAGTTATTTGGCCTCATTTCTATACATGCTCCAGAGTTACGTTATTGTCTGTCATTAGTACCTCTGTCATGCTTATCATTTCATTTCCACGTATCACGTTCCGACATGAATCCAGTCACATGCTAAATGCACCGATTCGTCTCGGCGTGCCCCAGGATTGGCCTCATTTCTATACATGCTCCAGAGTTACGTTTGTCAGTCATTCGTACCTCTGTCATGGTTATCATTTCGTTTCCACGTATCACGTTCCGGCATGAATCCAGTCGCATGGCAATGCACCGATTCGTCTCGGCGTGCCCCAGGATTGGCCTCATTTCTATACATGCTCCAGAGTTACGTTTTTCAGTCATTCATACCTCTGTCATGGTTATCATTTCATTTCCACGTATCACGTTCCGACATGAATCCAGTCGCATGGTAATGCACCGATTCGTCTCGGCGTGCCCCAGGACTGGCCTCATTTCTATACATGCTCCAGAGTTACGTTTATCAGTAATTCGTACCTTCTGTCATGGTTATCATTTCATTTCCACGTATCACGTTCCGACATGAATTCAGTCGCATGAAATGCACCGATTCATCTCGGCGTGCCCCAGGATTGGCCTCATTTCTATACATGCTCCAGAGTTACGTTATCAGTCATTTGTACCTCTGTCATGGTTATCATTTCATTTCCACGTATCACATTCCGACATGAAATCAGTCGCATGAAAA
The DNA here is from genome assembly GCA_037952835.1 of Lithobates septentrionalis. Lineage (NCBI taxonomy): Eukaryota > Metazoa > Chordata > Amphibia > Anura > Ranidae > Lithobates > Lithobates septentrionalis. Next base: position 1,954,767 of record JBBDGP010002838.1, read on the forward strand.
TGCACCGATTCGTCTCGGCGTGCCCAGGATTGGCCACATTTCTGACACATGCTCCAGAGTCCAGATCATAGCTAATCGCAGACATCGGGGGATTGATCCACATCTCTGTCATGCAATTTCTACCATTTCACTCCCACAACGCATCACCGTTTCGAAACCAGTCGCATCTGAGGTGCACCGATTCGTCACGGCATGCATCACTGGCTCCGATCGCATTTCATACCTATACCAGAGCTCGGTTAGTTGCCAGTCGCTAACACGGCACAACCAATTCGAGCCGCGGTCAAAACAATCATTTCTCTCATTTCATTTAATACTGCACTCCTATTCGAATCCAGATGCATCAAACAAGCACCGATTCGTCCCAGGAGCACCAATATTTTCAGTTGCCCCATTTCAATACATGCTCCAGAGCCCGGTTCACGGTCGAACAAATCGTGACACGACCAGGCCGCACCTCTGTCATGCAGTTCATTCATTTCACAATCAAAGCAAACATTTTGAATCATTTCATTGTCACAAGATTGCAAGCATCATACAAATCATTGCTTCAAGTTACTTAGCAATCCCTTCACGAATTGTCACCTTTTCATTTTCCTCAAAAAAAAAAAAAAAAAAAAAAAAAAAAAAAATCCATACCTATACCAGAGCTCGGTCGGTTGCCAGTCGCAAAACACGGCACAACCAATTCAAGCCTCGGTCAAGGTAAACATTTCTCTCATTTCATTTCATGCTGCGCTCCGATTCGAATCCAGATGCATCAAACAAGCACCGATTCGTCCCGGTGTGCACCAATGTTTCTTCTGTTGCCTCATTTCAGTACATGCTCCAGAACCCGGTTCACGGTCGCATCAGTCACGACACGACCAGGCCGGACCTTTGTCATGCAGTTCAGTCATTTCAAACATCAAGGCAAACATTTCGAGTCATTTCGTTCTCACAAAAAAAAAAAAAAAAAAATATATACGAGCTCAAAACAGGATATTCTCATCAGATCAAATCATGTCACAGGCCGGCAGCGAAGACTTCACGGCCCCTCTGTCGGCTTTCACACAGGCCTCATTTCACTACCTCACAGTACGTACGAATGTGGGAATATTCGTTCAGCAGCCATCAACGAACAAACCATAGATCGGCTCTTACAAACAGAACTAGACCGAGAGTACGTTATAGGCCTTTCACTCAGCCCCCTTTCAGCACTTGGAGAGTCAGCCCTATTTGGGGCTTGTCAAGGGCAAATTCACAAATAAATTACGTTTGGGGTACCACCTGTCTGCGCCTCATTCTTCCCACATCCCCAGTCTCAATTCCCTGATTCCCTCCGAAGAATTCTCCCTAAAATATTCCTCCGTAGACATGCCGATACAAGCAGTCATCAAAGCAGGTACAGGTGCCTGGCTTTCCAAAACCGACATCTCGGATGCCTTTAAGCTCCTGCCTATCCATCCATCCCTTTGGTGCTGGCATGGCATCAAGTGGAAGGAGGCATATTATTTGGCCACAAAACTGACGTTCGGTTCGAAGAGCAGCCCTTGGCTCTTCGACACATTCGCTGAGTCTCTTGCTTGGATACTGTTACACAAGGCTCAGTGACAAAAGTCATCCATTACCTGGACGACTTCCTACTAATAGAACCTCCCAGCAAGCCCCCAGGAGACCTCGACAAACTCAGAGCGATATTCGGAAAACCCAATCTTCCCATCACCAAGCACAAAGTAGAAGGCCTAGCACATAACATCACCTTTCTCGGGGCCAACTTAGACACCTGCGCGATGCAAGCCAGTCTCCCCCTCGACAAACTAACCCGCATTAAGGCGGTCCTTCACAAATTCACCCACACCAAGGGGTGTACCAAGAAGCAGTTGCAATCTCTCCTGGCAATGCTGAATTTCGCCATACGAATTATTCCACAAGGCCGCACCTTCGTGTCACGCCTGCTGAGATTCCTGCCAGAAACACAAGACCCCGATCAGATCTTAAATCTAGACTCCGCAGCAATAGCGGACCTATCTATGTGGGACGAATTCCGTCCTCCCGGAATGGCATATCCCTAATTATACCCATGGTTTCAGCCCTGTCACCCCAGGTGGTGACAGACGCTGCAGCCACCACAGGTTTCGCTGCAATTTTTGGCCATCATTGGTTTTCAGGACCCTGGCCTCAACAGATACTGTTGATACCCGGCTTTATCCAAAACATCTTCCCTCCTCGAACTCTATCCCATGGTGGCAGCTGCACAACTCTGGGGTCACCATTGGACAGGGCAAACCGTAGTCTTCACCACCGACAATCAGGCCACGGCAGACATCAACAAAGGCAGGTCCAATTCCCCAGCAGTCATGTCCTTCCTGCGCAGATTGGTACAACTGTTCTTACAGCATCAGTCTAACATACACTGTGCATTATTCCAGGCAGACACAATTAGCTGCTGACGCACTGTCACGTTCTAACTACACCTCCTTTTCAAACAGGTTCCCGGAGCCGATCCAGTGTCGGCCCCTATCCCTGCCTGGTCACAACTGACCCTGGACTAGTTTAACATTTACAAGGAGCAAACGCAGCTCATCAATCACTCACTCTCTCATAACACACTCAAAGCCTACCAGACAGCTTGAAAGGCGTTCAATAAATTTCTCACATCCTGCCGTAAAGGACCAATAGATGTCAAACAGGTACTCGCCTTCATTTCATACTGCCACAGTCAGCTGGCCTTATCTTACAATACCATTCGGCTATACCTAGCCGGCATACAACATTTCGTGACCCTGGAAGACCCCACAAAATCTTCACTGTTCTCATCACACGCTATACGAGCCATCCTAAGGGGCATCCAGAAGCAACAACCAGTGATCAGTACTAAGCGCTTACCCATTACGGGGCCCATCTTCAGGGATATGTCGACTATTCTGGCTACTTCGCCATTCGGTCTGCTGCCCAGCACGGTCCTACAAGCAGCCATATAGTTGGCTTACTACGGGTTCACCTATAACCACCCCACAGACCAAGTATTACGCAGACGGCACTTGCTTCGCCACCAAGACCATTTCATCCTTCACCTCGAGGTTTCTTAAACCCAGGAAACAGGCTCTGGAGCGGACATTTCACCTCTACAGAACCAATAACAGCTGGTGTCCAGTCACCGTACTTAACCGTCTCCTCTCACTCCTGCCTGAACAACCGGACACCAGTCCTCTTCTACCATTCCCAGTTAAACCCTTAAACGCATGTCACTTTGTAAAACACATAAGGATACTTCTCCGCGATCTTCACCTTAAACCCAGTCAGTACTCCGGACACCCCTTCCGCATCGGAGCAGCCTCCGCAGCAACCCGCCAGGGGGTTCCAGACCACATCATCAAAAGACTAGGCAGATGGAAATCAGCCTGCGTCGCCCGGTATATACCCAATCCTCAAGTAGAGATGGCACAGGCATTCTCCAAATTGGCTCAATGAATACCTGAAAACCAATTATATATTATACCCCTACCTGAATGTTTTTGCCCCCTTATTTTGGCATACCGGCCATTAGACCAAGGCACACTTTCAGGTCCATTTCATATGGTAAGTCCACACTTCCAGGTCTATTTCCGATGGTAAGTCTTATCTTTATTATAAGTGTTATCTATGTCCATACCGGACATAGGGCTCCGACCATAAGTAGGAAGGCCAGTATGGTGGCCTGAATTTATGGGAGGAGCCCGGTGGGTATTTAAGCAGCCCGCTCACCTGTGGTGCTTGTCGGTTTCCTGTGCGCGATACCCACCCTCCCATCCCCATTTCAAGGCATTCATTTCATTTCATTCATTTCATCTCATTTCTCTCTACAGAATAATCATTTCTTAAAACCAGGGTATGCCCCCTTATTTTGGCATACCGGCCATTAGACCAAGGCACACTTTCAGGTCCATTTCATATGGTAAGTCCACACTTCCAGGTCTATTTCCGATGGTAAGTCTTATCTTTATTATAAGTGTTATCTATGTCCATACCGGACATAGGGCTCCGACCATAAATATATATATATATATATATATATATATATATATATATATATATATATATATATATATATATATATATTTTTTTTTTATACTAGTACTGACGGTGATCAGTTACTTATAGTGGGACTGTGATAGTGTGGTGGACAATCTGACACTAACTGACACATTGTGGGAACTGACTAACTGTCACTGACATCACCAGTGACACTAATGCAGTGATCAGTGATAATACTATACACTGACACTGTACTAATGACACTGGCTCGGAAACGGTTAACATCTAGGGGCAATCAAGGGGTTAACTGTGAGCCTAACAAGTGTTAATGTGTGTGCTGCTTTTACGACACATCTATTAGTTTCTTTCCCCTGCTTTGTTGTGAAAATAAACAAAGTGATTGCTCTCTCTATAGGGAGCCCTGTGTTGTTTATCAACACAGGACTCTGTGCTGTGATTCAACACAGCCAATCATCAGGTCCCTGCCATGAATCATTGGCCGGGCTCTGTTGACAAACTCCCACTGTGTCAAATAACAGGAGAGTAGGTGGGCGTGGCGCACGTGCCCCGAAACCCGGAAACGGGCACCGACAGTTTTAGTAAATCAATCTATAACTGTATTTGCTGGTAGGTTAATTGGATCCTGTCTAAATTGGCCCTAGTATGTGTATGTATGAATGTGAGTTAGGGATATTAGATTGTAAGCTCCTTGAGGGTAGGGACTGATGTGAATGTACAATGTATATGTAAAGCGCTGCGTAAATTGACGGCACTATATAAGTACCTGAAATAATAATAATAATATTTCAAATACATTTTTTTTATGTAGCACATAACAAAATGAAATAGTCTTTTGTATCTGCTTGGAGCTCAGTGTTAATCATAAGGGAAGAAATCATTGTGAGGATTGTCTGTGCTACTTTATATTGTCTATTGTCTTCACCCGGTTGTGTCGATATGTTCTCCCACCCTGAGAAAACTAGGGTTCACTTCCAAGAAGGGGGCACTGGGGGTCACAGGCATCACCGTTCCCTCCAATCTTCTCGGTATGAGTAAATTTATTTGTAAGTCCTTTTCAATAAAACCCAAATACCCTTCACTGTGCAGTGTACCTGACCTCTGACAGTTTAATAACAAAAAAATCAATTCACCAAATAATGGAAAGAAGAGAGGAACATGATAGACAAGAGTTATATGGAATAAATGACTCCAGCTCCTCTTCTCTCTTTCTGATGTATACTTTTTTACACGTTTAAGAAACCTGAAAACATTACAGTAAAAAAAAAAACAATTGAAGATTACAAACAAGAAATATGTAAGATTTAAAGAAGCTACCCGCAGATATGTTAGCATTTTCTCCTTTAGCGGTATCTTGAATGTGAAAATAGAGCAACATCGCCATCTAGTGAGTGTGCAGTACCTTGTTTTCACATCATTATGTGGAGGATTGGGCTAGGCTCACACCTTTGTGTCTCCTTTTTTTATGGCTTTTCTTTGCGTGTTTTTATGTGCATTTTTCATACAATTTTCATGTGTGTTTTTTTTTTTATTTTGCACGGTCATTGAACTCTATAGGGGCCAAAAACGAACACCAATCTTTCAAAAATGCGCGGTTAGTATTTTCCCATTGCTCCCAATTGTCCCTGATTTCGAGGGACTGTCCCTGATTTGGAACAAATTCCCTCTGTCCCTCTTTTCTCCTCATTTGTCCCTCATTTTTGGTCTGATCTATATAGTTGTATATAAAATGCACTATTTATCTTTAAAAAAGTGTTTCCCCAGTGCTAAACCTTTCTGCTACAATCATTTTTTATTGAGTAAGACAAAGCCAGAATACAGGCTTGAAGAAAAGAAAGGAAAAATGGTCCCACACAGGGGAACAAGACATCACTTTTCACATAAATACAAACAAAATATATTTTTTTAAATGTAAAGGCAAACAGTAAAAGCATCCAGCGACAGAGCTGGAAGTTGGAATGAATAACTGGACTCGGAGGTCCAAGACATAGTAACACTAACAGACAAATCAAAATGAACAAACAAAAAAACAGGGGGGGGGGGTGGAGAGGGTGGGGGAGGGTGAAGTGGGAAGAGCGAAGGTAAGAGGGAGGACAGGGAGAAAGGAGATGTAGAATTAGGCCAGAAGGGAGAAGAAGAAACGGACAAGGTAAGAATGGAAAAGGAGGAGGTGTACATTTAGACAAGAGAAGAGCTTGGGCCTGAGGGTTGAGTGGTATATTGGAACGGTCCAGAATACCTAAGTTGGCTGGGGGCAAGGCGGGGAGAGCATAAGACAACCATGGGTTCCTCACTTTGAGGAACTTAGCATGGGAGTCATGAAGTACACTGGTCATCTTTTCATGTAACATGAAGAGTGGTCAAAATGCTCTTCACCTCTGCAATACCAACTGAGTGCTTCTGCCAAGCTATAGCAATAGTGCATTTTGCTGCAATGATGAGGTAGATGGCCAGCTTTTGTTGGTAGGAGAAGAGGCCCGGGAAGGGAGCAATGGAGTAAAGCATGCCGGGCTTCTTTGTGGAAAGGTACATGAAAAAGGGTTGACAGGAGGCCATAGACCCTAGACCAGAATCCCACCAGTCGTGGGCAGGACCACCAAATGTGAATCTCATCTCTGCGTTGGCCACATCCCCGGAAGCATCTATCATTGTACGGTGGGTTCGCGTGAGCTATGCGGCCCAGAACCCAGTGCCAGCGGAGGAGGACCTTGTAGGCTGCCTCTATGGTGACCGTATTAAAAGAACATTTGACGATGGATGACCAGGCCTTGCTCCAATCCTCTAATTCTATTGAGGTTGCCAAGTCTCGCTCCCATCTGGAAACATACGGGTGGGAGCATGATGAGTCCCCCCTGGTTAAAGAGGAATAAATAGAGGAGATAGTGCCCCCGGTTCCAGGTGAATTAGGGCAGATACGTTCAAAGGTCGTCATCTGGAATGGGAAGGAGGAGTTACAACGTAGAGTTGAAATCCAGTGTCGAAGTTGTAGATAACCTGTGCTAAACCTTTCATTCAATTTCTAAAATGTTGCATTTGTAAATTTCAAAAGCCAGTATAAAGGAATAGTAGTAGGGAAAAAAAGCACTTGTGAATTTAACTAATCTTTATTTTGTAAAATCCTCATTGTAATGAGGCGTGACAGGGGGTGTGTCCTATGGCTACATACATTTGCTATTAGGTGTCTCTCGCTCCCTTCTCAAAAAGTTGGGAGGTATGTTTTCCCCAATGGTTAATTAATGTAATAAAAACGTGCTCCAAAATATGGCGTATGTCAGCAAACATATAATCACAATCAAAATAAAAAAACATCAAATACCACCAAAGTGATGTGATTAGTGTCACTACAATATAAAAAAGGTATACATTGTAAATATATTATAGTGTGACAGTTCATAAAGGCCAACTAAAATCCAGGTACAGTGAAGTGATTATCCACCAGAATGTGAAGACAAAGCGATGTCCTTTCCACCAACAGTGCACTCACCAGACTCTATTCACCCCTATTACATAGTTACATAGCAGGTAAGATTGAATAAAGACAATAGTCAATCCAGTTCAACCTGTGTAGGTGTGTGTGTGTGTAGAAAATCATTCCCCATATCCCCGTATATTGTTTTCGCTAAGATGTACATCGAAGGGTCATTTAAAACTATCCATACTTCCTGCGGACACCACTGATTGTGGATGAGAGTTTTACATCCTTACCACATCCACATCCTTACCGCCCTGACAGTAAAAAAGCAACTACGCAGCTGAAGGTTAACCCACCTTTCTTCCAGTCTCATCATGTGGCCTTGTGTCTTACACTCCCTGGGACTGAAAAGTTTCATACTTAGGCCCCTTTCACACATGCGGACCTTATGTCCGTATTTCATCCATCCGTTTTCGGATGAAATACGGACATACATGCATCCCTATGGGATAGCGGGTGTCAGCGGATGTACATCCACTAACACCCAATGTCATCTGGCCCCGCTCTCGTCCGATTCTGCAGACGGAAGAAAATCCTATTTTTCTATCCATCTACAAAGCGGATCGGAGGAACACGGACAGGCGGTCCGTGTTCCTCCGATCCCCCATAGGGGAGAGCGGAGATCTAACAGGGCGGTCCCTGCACAGTGTGCGGGTCCCGCCCTGTCATCCGCCGGCTCAGCTGGGGAAAACGGAGCGATCCCCGATGAGCAGCGGATGTTCACGGGGCGGATCATCACGGATCCATCCCGTGTGAAAGGGGCCTAACGCTGAGATATTTGAATATTGCTATGATACTATCATATCTTCTCTCAAGTGTCTCTTCTCCAGGGAGAATAAATTTAGCACTTGAAGTTGTTCCTCATAATTGAGGTCCTCTAGTCCCCATATTAATTTAGTTGCTCTTCTCTGGACTCTTTACAGCTCCAGCACATACAGGGAGTCAAAGCCAGCCATGGGGTATATCCTGAAAATTCACAGACCAGTCACCATACAAAACCAAATCCAGATATTTCCTATCACCCAGATATCCTGATATGGAGATCCTTAGATGATGTATAACACAGCGCTCCAGCGCCCTAGTTAAAGCTCAGCATGGATTAGCAGGTGGGGGAAGAGAGCTCTAGAGAAATAGACAAAGTCCGGCATTTAAAACATTAGGAACGCCGGTTTGTGTTCCACCAACTACTGGAAATGACGTATCTCAGAGGTACCTTTCCACATAGGGACACAGGCAGCAATTTAAACTTGGCAGAGGGTTACGATTTTGCCTAGAGATATAATTTAATAGCAGAGGAGGCCCATGCATTATGGGCGCATGGGCACCGCCCCCCAATATCTCCGCCGCCCTCCCTATCCATGTGCCCAGCCCCTTTCAGGACGCCAGGCACATGAATTCCTATGGCGGGGGTGGTCGGGGTGTGTTTTTGAAGCACCTGATTAGAGCCAGAGGCTCTAATAGGCTTCAAAATAGGGTGGGATCGGGGCGCAGAGATTGTGTCCCGATCCCACCCAATTGTGTGACCATAGCAAATACATTTTTGCTATTTTCACACTACCATTACTCCCCGCCAATCAGGAGGCAGGTCAGTGAGACCTGTTTCCCGATTGGCCAAAGCGATCCTTTTGGATGCCTAGCGCTGTGGAAGAGGAGACACGCTGGAGCCAGACCCACCACTGCACGGGGAACATAGGAGGAGAGGAGGACACAGCAGGAGAGGAGGACACAGCAGGAGAGGAGGATACAGCCTGCTGCATAGTAAGTGCTGGGGAGGGGGTGCTGGCTGACAGTGCCGCGAGCCCCTGGTGCGGGATGCATCAGTGACGCGCCGCCTGGAGGGGGGGTAGTGCTGGTTGCTTGCCACCCCCCAGAAGAAAAGCCCACCAGCCGTCACTGTTTAATAGCATCTTTAAAGGAGAAGTATAGCCAAAGCTCGTTTGGCTGTACTTCTTCTATGGATCACAATTCATTTTGCACTCCTGTGACCCGTTTTCAGCAGAGAATGGACTGAAGTCCCCACGGATATCAGTCCAGGCACCGCGTCATCCCGACAATGAAGTCTAAATCCACCAGGTGCCTGGACTGACACCTGTCTCAGCCTTTCAGCGAGCCGCTGAGAGACTGAGCCGGATGCGCCCACCCCCTCCGAAGCCCAGCGCTCCAATGAGTGAGGAGAGGCAGAGCTGAGACTGAGAGTCAGCAGCTCTCTGCTCGGGGAGCTTTCAGAACCAAGCGATCTGCAATGTTCGATCGCTCCGTTCTCAGTGCAGGAGGTGCCCGGGGGCAGATGCCGCATCCACCAAGGTAAGTATTAATCTAAAAAAAAAAAAAAAGCCCAAACCCATACTTCTCTTTTAAGTAAATTGTTTTGCTAGTTGTATTTCTTCATTTCTTTAAATCAAAGCTTTTTGATTAATCTGTTTCCTTGGCACTAATAGCAAGACATCTGTGAAAAATATTGCAGTGTTACTATAGCACTAGCAGAGAAAAGGCAGGTTAGCGGTATTAGTACTGTAGAGCGGTTTTCATGTCACGCTATACCATGTCCTCTGTGACCCTAGAAGATAGCTGGCAGCAGTGCTTGTTCTTACGTTCTAAAAGCATAAGATACTGTACTATTTAGTAGTGTAAAAAGCTGCAGCTTATATTATTCTACAGCCGGTAACTCATCCCCCCAGGACAGAGAGACTGGCACTTTTATGAAAGCAGCCCTATGTGCTATTTGGAGTTCCCTTTGGCTGTAACCAGCTGCCATGTCCACTGTGAGCAAATCAAAGCGTTCCTACTGGCCAGACATAACTGAACATCGAGTCCACACTGCGCCCCCCGAAGATCAGACACGGACTATAAAGAAGAGCGATCCTTCCAATCTAAACCGAAAAGGCTTCTCTACAGGACAAGTCACACACACTGGACTATCGCTTTGCCTCTGTTTAACCACTTGAGCCCCGGACCTTTATGCTGCCTAAGGACCAGAGGTCTTTTTCCAATTTGGCACTGCGTCGCTTTAACTGCTAATTGCGCGGTCATGCAATGCTGTACCCAAACGAAATTTGCGTCCTTTTCTTCCCACAAATAGAGCTTTCTTTTGATGGTATTTGATCACCTCTGCCGTTTTTATTTTTTGCGCTATAAACGGAAAAAGACCGAAAATTTTGAAAAAAAATGATATTTTCTACTTTTTGTTATAAAAAAAATCCAATAAACTCAATTTTAGTCATACATTTAGGCCAAAATGTATTCGGCCACATGTCTTTGGTAAAAAAAAAGTTAATAAGCGTATATTTATTGGTTTGCGCAAAAGTTATAGCGTCTACAAACTAGGGTACATTTTCTGGAATTTACACAGCTTTTAGTTTATGACTGCCTATGTCATTTCATGAGGTGCTAAAATGGCAGGGCAGTACAAAACCCCCCCAAATGACCCCATTTTGGAAAGTAGACACCCCAAGGAAATTGCTGAGAGGCATGTTGAACCCATTGAATATTTATTTTTTTTGTCCCAAGTGATTGAATAATGACAAAAAAAAAAAAAAAAAAAAATATTTACAAAAAGTTGTCACTAAATGATATATTGCTCACACAGGCCATGGGCCTATGTGGAATTGCACCCCAAAATACATTCAGCTGCTTCTCCTGAGTATGGGGATACCACATGTGTGGGACTTTTTGGGAGCCTAGCCACGTACGGGGCCCCGAAAACCAATCACCGCCTTCAGGATTTCTAAGGGCATAAATTTTTGATTTCATTCCTCACTACCTATCACAGTTTTGAAGGCCATAAAATGCCCAGATGGCACAAAACCCCCCCAAATGACCCCATTTTGGAAAGTAGACACTCCAAGCTATTTGCTGAGAGGCATGTTGAGTCCATGGAATACTTTCTTTTTTGACACAAGTTGCGGGAAAGTGACAATTTTTTTTTTTTTTGCACAAAGTTGTCACTAAATGATATATTTCTCACACAGGCCATGGGCATATGTGGAATTGCACCCCAAAATACATTTAGCTGCTTCTCCTGAGTATGGGGATACCACATGTGTGGGACTTTTTGGGAGCCTAGCCGCATACGGGGCCCCGAAAACCAAGCACCGCCTTCAGGATTTCTAAGGGCATAATGTTGTGATTTGACTCCTCACTACCTATCACAGTTTTGAAGGCCATAAAATGCCAAGATGGCACAAAACCCCCCCAAATGACCCCATTTTGGAAAGTAGACACCCCAAACTATTTGCTGAGAGGCATGTTGAGTCCATGGAATATTTTATATTTTGACACAAGTTGCGGGAAAGTAACACTTTTTTTTTTTTTTTTTTTTTTTTTGCACAAAGTTGTCACTAAATGATATATTGCTCAAACATGCCATGGGCATATGTGGAATTACACCCCAAAATACATTCTGCTGCTTCTCCTGAGTATGGGGATACCACATGTTTAGGACTTTTTGGGAGCCTAGCCGCGTACGGGGCCCCGAAAACCAATCACCGCCTTCAGGATTTCTAAGGGCATAAATTTTTGATTTCATTCCTCACTACCTATCACAGTTTTGAAGGCCATAAAATGCCCAGATGGCACAAAACCCCCCCAAATGACCCCATTTTGGAAAGTAGACACTCCAAGCTATTTGCTGAGAGGCATGTTGAGTCCATGGAATACTTTCTTTTTTGACACAAGTTGCGGGAAAGTGACAATTTTTTTTTTTTTTGCACAAAGTTGTCACTAAATGATATATTTCTCACACAGGCCATGGGCATATGTGGAATTGCACCCCAAAATACATTTAGCTGCTTCTCCTGAGTATGGGGATACCACATGTGTGGGACTTTTTGGGAGCCTAGCCGCATACGGGGCCCCGAAAACCAAGCACCGCCTTCAGGATTTCTAAGGGCATAATGTTGTGATTTGACTCCTCACTACCTATCACAGTTTTGAAGGCCATAAAATGCCAAGATGGCACAAAACCCCCCCAAATGACCCCATTTTGGAAAGTAGACACCCCAAGGTAATTGCTGAGAGGCATGTTGAGTCCATGGAATATTTTATTTTTTGACACAAGTTGCGGGAAAGTGACAATTTTATTTATTTATTTTTTTTTTTTGCACAAAGTTGTCACTAAATGATATATTGCTCAAACATGCCATGGGCATATGTGGAATTACACCCCAAAATATATTCTGCTGCTTCTCCTGAGTATGGGGATACCACATGTGTGGGACTTTTTGGGAGCCTAGCCTCATACGGGGCCCCGAAAACCAAGCACCGGCTTCAGGATTTCTAAGGGCGTTAAGTTGTGATTCCACTCCTCACTACCTATCACAGTTTTGAAGGCCATAAAATGCCAAGATGGCAAAAACCCCCCCCAAATGACCCCATTTTGGAAAGTAGACACCCCAAGCTATTTGCTGAGAGGCATGGTGAGTATTTTGCAGCTCTCATTTGTTTTTGAAAATGAAGAAAGGCAAGAAAAATGTATTTTTTTTTTCTTTTTTCAATTTTCGAAAGTTTGTGACAAAAAGTGAGGTCTGCAAAATACTCACTATACCTCTCAGCAAATAGCTTGGGGTGTCTATTTTCCAAAATGGGGTCATTTGGGGGGGGGTTGTGCCATCTGGGCATTCCATGGCCTCCGAAACTGTGCTAGGCAGTGAAGAGTGAAATCAAAAATTTACGCCCTTAGAAAGCCTGAAGGCGGGGCTTGGTTTTCGGGGTCCCGTGCGCGGCTAGGCTCCCAAAAAGTCCCACACATGTGGTATCCCCATACTCAGGAGAAGCAACAGAATGTATTTTGGGGTATAATTTCACATATTCCCATGGCATGTTTGAGCAATATATCATTTAGTGACATCTTTGTGCAAAAAAAAAAAAAAAAAAAAAAAGATTTGTCTCTTTCCCGCAACTTGTGTCACAATATAAAATATTCCATGGACTCGACATGCCTCTCAGCAAATAGCTTGGGGTGTCTACTTTCCAAAATGGGGTCATTTGGGGGGGGTTTGAACTGTCCTGGCATTTTATGCACAACATTTAGAAGCTTATGTCACACATCACCCACTCTTCTAACCACTTGAAGACAAAGCCCTTTCTGACACTTTTTGATTACATGAAAAAAATAATTTTTTTTTGCAAGAAAATTACTTTGAACCCCCAAACATTATATATTTTTTTTAAAGCAAATGCCCTACAGATTAAAATGGTGGGTGTTTCATTTTTTTTTTTCACACAGTATTTGCGCAGCGATTTTTCAAACGCATTTTTTGGGGAAAAAACACACTTTTTTAAATTTTAATGCACTAAAACACACTATATTGCCCAAATGTTTGATGAAATAAAAAAGATGATCTTAGGCCGAGTACATGGATACCAAACATGACATGCTTTAAAATTGCGCACAAACGCGCAGCGGCGACAAAATAAATACATTTTTAAAAGCCTTTAAAAGCCTTTACAGGTTACCACTTTAGATTTACAGAGGAGGTCTACTGCTAAAATTACTGCCCTCGTTCTGTCCTTCGCGGTGATACCTCACATGCATGGTGCAATTGCTGTTTACATTTGACGCCAGACCGACGCTTGCGTTCGCCTTTGCGCGAGAGCAGGGGGGGACAGGGGTGCTTTTTTTTTTTTTTTTTTTTTTCTTTATTATTTTTTTGCTTTTTTATCTTATTTTTAAACTGTTCCTTTCATTTTTATTTTTTTTTAATTAATTTTATTGTTATCTCAGGGAATGTAAATATCCCCTATGATAGCAATAGGTAGTGACAGGTACTCTTTTTTTTAAAAATTGGGCTCTATTAGACCCTAGATCTCTCCTCTGCCCTCAAAGCATCTGACCACACCAAGATCGGTGTGATAAAATGCTTTCCCAATTTCCCATTGGCGCTGTTTACATTCGGCGAAATCTAAGTCATGAAATGCTCGTAGCTTCCGGTTTCTTAGGCCATAGAGATGTTTGGAGCCATTCTGGTCTCTGATCAGCTCTATGGTCAGCTGGCTGAATCACCGGCTGCATTTTCAGGTTCCCTGTTGGGACAGGAAAGCCAGAGAAAAACATGGAAAACGGTGGGGGAGGGGGGGCATTCCCTCCCACTGCTTGCAAAAGCAGTCTAGAGGCTAATTAGCCGCTAGGATTGCTTTTACATGAAAGCCGACCGCTGGCTGAAAAGAATGATACCAAGATGATACCTAAACCTGCAGGCATCATTCTGGTATAACCACTCAAAGTCCAGCAACATACCAGTACGTTGCTGGTCCTTGTTAGGCATATATTGTAAACTTTTTTTTCATGCAGCCTGTGGGCTGAACGAAAAAAAGATATTGATCGGTGGGTATGCCCACCATTAGAATACCTCCCTTCATCCACCCACTTCTAATGATGGGCATACATGCACCATTTATATATGCCGAAGCATGGGGGCATCCTCCCGCAAAAGGCAGGAGCAAATTGCTCCTCCACCCACTGCTGCCCCCACGCTTCGGCATATATGCTGAAGTATGTAACTGTGGTGGTGAAATCACCTCCGACAGCGTTGGAGTCACGGCTTTATATATCGTGGGAGCAAACGCTGTTGCTGTCAAGATAAATAAATCCGCGCTGCAACTGAATGGCGTACCTGCTAAGCAAATGATGGTTAACAATAAAACAAAGCAACATTACAGTATAACAGTAAGACTTACCATACCTGCAAAGCAAATACAAAAAAAAAATAGTAAAAAATAAAACATTTAACGCAACCTGTGCCTAAAATATATATATGCCGAAGCATGGGGGCATCCTCCCGCAAAAGGCAGGAGCAAATCGCTCCTCCACCCACTTCTGCCCCCATGCTTCGGCATATATGCTGAAGTATGTAACTGTGGTGGTGAAATCACCTCCGACAGCGTTGGAGTCACGGCTTTATATATCGTGGGAGCAAACGCTGTTGCTGTCAAGATAAATAAATCCGCGCTGCAACTGAATGGCGTACCTGAAAACAATAAAATGGTTACCAACAAAACACAGTAAACGGTAAAGTATGCAAAATCTGAAAAGGAAACATGGTAAAACATAATAACAATAAAACATTGCAGAATAGAATAGAGTAAAAAAGAGAAGAACAATAGAGAGAGAATAGAGAGAGAGAGAACAATAAAACAACAACTATTTTTGGTTTTTTTATTTTATATTTTTTTTTGTGTTTTTATTTTTTTTAATTTTTTTTTATTTTATTTTTTTACACTTTTTTTTAGTAACTTTTAACTTTTGTAACTTTTGTTCCAGGTTTGGGTCTCTCAAAATGCAATGGCATCTTGGGAGACCCTGTGTTAGTGTGCCTAGTCTGTGCAGTGCTGAACCCTACGCTAATACTCAACTAATGTATGGTAGCGTTCAAAGCATTCACCCATGCAAAGACCAGGATTGCCAGGACAGAGGGGACAATAAGTCCGGGTGTCACGCCTAAATCCGCGCTTGCTGCAGACACGACATCTTTTTTGGGGGGCTCGTTGGGTAGGGGTACTCGGGATGGCATAAAGAAAATGCCGCTCATGCAGCCGGCTTACTGCATTTGGTTGGGGAAGGTGAGGTAGAGCACCGTCTGGAAACAGAAGGGCTCTGACGATCTCTTCCTGGAATTTAAGGAAGGATCCAGTCTGTCCTGAAGCTCTGTATAGCACATGAGCATTCAGCAAAGCCAATTGAAATAAGTATACAGACACTTTTTTGTACCAGCGTCTGGCCTTACGGGCAACTAAGTACGGCGCCAACAACTGGTCGTTGAGGTCCACCCCTCCCATATTAAGGTTGTATTCGTGGACACAGAGGGGTTTCTCCACAACACCAGTCGCCGTAGAAATTTGGGTCGTCGTGTCTGCATGAAGGGAGGTGAGAACGAAAACATTCTTCTTATCCCTCCACTTCATAGCGAGCAAATTATTATACTTCAAGCAGGCTCTCTCCCCCAGCCTAAGACGGGAATCTACAAGCCGCTGGGGAAAGCCCCGGCGATTAGGTCGCACGGTGCCACATGCTCCAATCTGCTGATCAAACAAGTGACTAAAAAGTGGCACGCTCGTATAATAATTGTCCACGTACAAGTGGTACCCCTTTCCGAATAAGGGTGACACCAAGTCCCACACTATCTTGCCAGCGCTTCCTATGTAGTCAGGGCAGTTTGTCGGCTCTACGTGACTATCTCTTCCCTCGTAAACCATAAATCTACATGTATAGCCTGTGGCCCTGTCACAGAGCTTATACATCTTGACCCCGTATCTGGCACGCTTGCTGGGAAGGTACTGTTTGAATGACAAGCGGCCAGAAAACTTAATAAGGGACTCATCAACGCAGACAACTTGATGGGGGGTAAACAAGTCTGCAAAACGTTGGTTGAAGTGGTTTACGAGGGGCCGAATTTTGTAGAGCCGATCGTATGCAGGGTCTCCACGAGGACGACAGAGTTCATTGTCGTTGAAGTGCATGAACCTCAAAATCTGCTCGTATCGTGCCCTGGCCATGGAAGCAGAGAACAAGGGTGAATGGTAAATTGGGTCAGTGGACCAATATGACCGCAACTTACTCTTTTTATTCAACCCCATGAGGAGGGAAAGGCCCAGAAAGGTCTTAAATTCGGAGACCGTAATTGGTCTCCAATCTCTGGCAAGGGAGGACTGGGGATTAGCGGCGATGTGTTGACCAGCGTACAAATTGCTTTGGTCCACAATAGATCTATAGAGATCTTCGGTGAAAAACAGTGAATAAAAATCCAGTGGCATAAAGTCAACTGTTTCCACCTGAATTCCGGGTTGGCCAGTGAAAGGGGGAAGTACGGGTGCTGCAGAAGTGGAAGGTTCCCAATTCGGATTGGCCAATGCAGCAGGAAGGGCACTATGGGCACGACGGGCCTGTCTTTGTCTTCTTGGTGGCAGCGGGACACTACTACTGCTTGCCACCTCGCCAGCTTGAACTGCACTTATGGGACTCGCCACGTCACCACGTGATACTGCAGTGCTGGATGTACGACCAGGGTGTACTAGGCCGCTGGTGCTTGCCAGTTCACCAGAAGGAATAGCGGCGCTAGTACTGCTCTGCTCCATACGAGAGTCCTGCGGTTCTTGCACTTCAAGGACAGCATAAGTTCGGGGTCTGGTACGCCTGACCCTAGCAGGGACCACAACTCTGTCGTCAGAGCTATCTGTCATGGAGCCGCTGTCCTCTACAGGTTCGTATTCTGAGCCTGAACTTGACAGATGAGTGACTTCCTCTTCACTATCTGTCATACTCAGAATCCTGTAGGCCTCTTCACTAGTGTACCTTCTATTTGCCATTTTGGGCTCTAAATTTAGGGGTACACTAGTGAGACTCACAGGCAAAAAAGCTCCTGACTGTTGGCGACTGTATCAAAACGCTACCAAAAAACTGTTAGCGATCGCAGGGATCAGGCCTGACTCTGCGACCGCTGCAGTTATGTGTGCTTAGTGTTTTGTAAGTGACAGTTATCGATCGATACTGCACTTGGGTGGGCTGGGCAGGGCTGGGCCGAGGAGCAAAACGCAGGTGCTAGCAGGTATCTGGGCTGATCCCGCTAACACTGCGTTTCAGGGAACCCTAAACTGCTGGGGAGTATAGATCTGATCGGATCAGATATCGATCCGCTCAGATACTATAGCACTAAGGGAGGTGTATGCTGCGTGCACGGGTTTTAGCTGTACTGGCGCTAGCCTGACGCTGCCTGGGGCGACGCAGACCTTATCTGATCCTAAAAACTTAACTTCTATCACCGCCGGGCAATTAGGGGGTTAAACCTTTATAGGGTAATAAACGGCGGGTGCCCTAAAACTATAATAAACTGTAATAAACTGTAATAAACTACAAAAAACAAACTAGCTAACCAGCGTCACCCGTAACACTTATACGGTGATCGCTGGTGAAAGGGTTAACTAGGGGGCAATCAGGGGGTTAAAACCTTTAGCAGGTAGTATATGGGGGTCCCTGTCGCTATAAAACACTGACAGCGAACCTATATACTTACCTCCCTAACTAGCGTCACCTGTGTCACTAATACAGCGATCAGAAAAACGATCGCTTAGCGACACTGGTGACGGGGGGTAATCAAGGGGTTAACTTTTATTAGGGGGGGTTAGGGGGGTACCCTGGACCTAAGGGGGGGTACCCTAGACCTAAAGGGGGCTAACCTAACTGCCCTAAAACTTTTAACTGACACAAACTGACACCAATGCAAAAAAAAAAAAAAATGCTATTGGTGTCAGAGTGACAGGGGGTACAGGGGGGTGATCAGGGGGTGATCGGGGGGTGATCGGGGGTGACAAGTGTGCCTGGCGTGTTCTACTGAATGTGTAGTGTTGTGCAGACTTACTTGATGTCTTCTCTCCTCGGCGCGGCGACGAAAAGACCGGCTCGAGGAGAGATGACATCACTTCCTTTCCCTCTGTTTACATTACAGAGGGAAAGGAAGCATTTTCATTCGCCGGGAGCGATCGGGAGGGGGTGGCCAACAATGGATGGCCTCCCCCTGACCTTTCATCGCCCGGGAAGAAATGGCGACCGCCTCGGGCACCGGGGGGGGGACCGATCGGACCCCCCACCCGCGGAAAGCAAATCACGTACACTGTACGTGATTTTGCCTGTCCGTGCCACCTTGCCGACGTACATCGGCGTGAGGCGGTCGTCAAGTGGTTAATGTTTTGTTTTTTATCTTTCTTATATATTAGGGAAGGGAAGAACCGTTTTATAGAAACAATTTTGCATGCTTGGAAGCTGTTGTCAGTTATGCAGTTACAGAATACAGTGGAACCTTGGTTTACAAGTAACACGGTTAACGAGCGTTTTGAAAGACGAGCAACATTTTTTTTTAAGTTCTGACTCGGTTTGTGAGTGCTGTCTCGCAAAACGAGCAGAATTCAAGCTAATGGGTGGTGCAGTACTGCATTTGGCCACAGGTGCGGGGGGCGCCGGAGACACTCGGAGCCTTTCGGGGCCGTTCGGAAATACTAGGAATGACTCGGAAACACTTGGAAATACTCCTTTCCTGAGTCGGAAACACTTGGAAATACTCCGTTCCAGAGTGTTTCCGAGGCTTTCTGAGCTGTCCCCGAGTATTTCGGAGGCTCTCCGGTGCCCCCCCACCTCTGGCCACATGCGGTATTGCATGTAATGGAAGTCAATGCGGTACAAATTATCTTCATTTCCATTGACTTCTATGGGGAAACTCGCTTTGATATGCGAGTGATTTGGATTACAAGCATTCTCCTGGAACGGATTAGGCTCATAATCCAAGGTTCCACTGTACTTTATTAATGCCAAAGGGAAATTGGAAAATTGTTATGACACAGACATACTTAAAGCGTAGTTCCACCCATAAAATTTACTTTGCAGTATTCAGCAGCAATAAACCTAAGCGACAACATTTGGATTTTTTTTTTTTACTGGCTGTTGCTAAGGGGTGCCTTGTAATCTGCCTCTTCCTCTCCCTGGCGCCTGATGTCATTTCCCTCGGCGCCCGTGCTCGCTAGTGCTCCTGGGAGATGTGTGTCATCATTTCCCAGGAGTCAGTGGACAGCGCCGAGTCCTGGAATAGCGTTACTTTAAAACCGGAAGTGACGCGGGAAAAGGCGGATTTCGTTACATCTCTGTTTAGTTTATCTTCGTTGCCATCACAACGGGGCAAGCACTTCCGACAATGACACCCGTTGTGATGGCAACGTCAGAAGTGTACAGTGCTGCGAGCCATACATACTGTGCATGCGCGATAACGGGCGAGGCATGCTGTTCGCTCAGCTGCACCGTGTTCCGGAAGATAGTGCTTGTGGGCATCACATGCCCAGAAGCAATATGGAAAATTACAGCAAAAGAAGAAGTTATCTTACGATGTGAAATCGACAATCGAGCAGCGATACATCCCTAAAACGTGAGTGCTATAAATAAGAGTATTAAACAAACGATATTCATGCAAAAAAAAAAATGTAAACAGTTGGAACTCCGTTTTTAACAAAGACAACACAAGATCACAACAATAGACTGAACAAGATGCAAAAACACAACATAATTACCAATAACAGGCATTAACACCAAATAACAAAATTAAAACTACACTACAAATAAAACATCCATACAAATAACCACTTGCCGACCGCCCGCCGTCGTTAGACAGCAGCAGTATGGCACTCCTGCGTGAATCGCCATAGCTGTACAGGGGGGGGCGCTTTAAGGAGTATAGGGGGCGCACGCCCACCGCGTGACGTAGGAGCCAGTGCGTGTGGCCGCAATGGCCGCCGGCTGCCCGCGATTGCTCCTCAGAAAGACAGAACAGAGATCTGTCAATGTAAACAGACAGATCTCCTTTCTGTCAGGGGAGTAGAGACAGATCGTGTGCTCCTAGTACTTAGGAGCAGCGATCGGTCTCCTCCCCTCATTAACCCCCCCCCCACACACAGTTGGAAACACACTGAGGGGACACAGTTAACCCCTTGATCGCCCCCTAGTGTTAACCCCTTCCCTGCCAGTGACATTTATTATTATTATCAATATTATTATACACGATTTATTTAGCGCCAACAGTTTACGCAGCGCTTTACAATGTAGAGGGGGGGACAGCACAATTACAGTACAGTTCAATACAGAAGGGACAGGAGGGCCCGGCTCATAGAGCTTACATTCTAAAGGGAGGGGGTGGTGGTACAAAAGGTAATAGATGCAGGGAATGATTTGATGGGGGTGACTCGGGGACAGTTGTAAGGTGGGTGTGGGACATTTATACAGTAATCAGTGGCTATTTTTAGCTCTGATCGCTGTATAAATGTCAATGGTCCCAAAATAGTGTCAAAAGTGTCTGATGTGTCCGCCGCAATGTCGCAGTCTAGATAAAAATCGCATATCACCACCATTACTAGTGAAAAAAAATGAGTAATAAAAATGCCATAAATCTATTCCCTATTTTGTAGACGCTATAACTTATTCGCAAACCAATCAATATACGCTTATTGCGATTTTTTTTTTACCAAAAAATATGTAGAAGAATACATATCGGCCTAAACTGAGGAAGAAATTCGTGTTTTTTTTTATATATTTTTGGGTGATATTTATTATAACAAAAAGTTAAAAAATAATGGGGTTTTTTTTTTCAAAATTCTTGGTCTTTTTTTGTTTATAGCGCAAAAAAAATAAAAACCGCAGATGCAATCAAATACCACCAAAAGAAACCTCTATTTGTGGAGCAAAAAAAAGACGTCAATTTTGTTTGGGTTTACAGCGCAAATGTCAGTTAAAGTGACGCAATGCCGTATCGCAAAAAAATGGCCTGGTCAGGAAGTGGGTAAATCCTTCTGGGGCTGAAGTGGTTAAAATAAAACATAGAATAAATAACACAGATTAAAATAAATATTGTAATTTATTCTAGAATATCTATTAATTAATTTTTCATTGCATTCTTATATTCTCTGTGAAGGAATTGAAGAGTGTGTTCTATGCCCTGCTGGATTTTACTGTCTACCTAATACCAGCTACCCGGTTCCATGTCCGCCAGGCACCTTTAACCCCCTGGAGGGTCAGGATGAGGCCTGGGACTGCACCCCGTGTTCAGCAGGACAAGCCTGTACTCATTCAGGGTTAACCCAGCCTGACACAGACTGCTCTCCCGGGTATGTATTAGCCATGATTTATATTGTGTGGCACAGTGGTGTAGTGGGTAGCACTCTTGCCCAGCAGTAAAAAGGGTCACTGGTTCAAATCCCAACCACGACACTACCTGCCTGGAGTTTGCATGTTCTCCCTGTGCCTGCGTGGGTTTCCTCCGGGTACTCCGGTTTCCTCCCACACTCCAAAGACATGCTGGTAGGTTAATTGTCTTCAGTCTAAATTGGCCCTAGTATATGAATGTGAGTTAGGAACCTTAGATTGTAAGCTCCTTGAGGGCAGGGACTGATGTAGCGCTGCGTAAATTGACGGCACTATATAA
Organism: Lithobates septentrionalis; assembly: GCA_037952835.1. NCBI lineage: Eukaryota > Metazoa > Chordata > Amphibia > Anura > Ranidae > Lithobates > Lithobates septentrionalis. Next base: position 1,977,198 of record JBBDGP010002838.1, read on the forward strand.
GTACCTTAAATAATTAATAATAATATTGTCATCTCAATCTGATAGCCAGTGCTGTTGGCTGCTTCAAAAAAAGACCAGTTTACCCAGCCCCCCCCCCCCGGGACAAAAAGCTTGTCAGAGAACATGAAAGTGATAGATCTTGGGTTGTGAAGCCCTTTCTTTCAAATGTGTAGCATCCACTTACCACCTGGAGGCAGTTAGGGACCCCCGAGTGGTTGGGGTTTCACCTTAGAGTTGGATTCTCGACTTTTAGTGGGGGGTGATAAATTGGGCGCCAGAAAGGGTTTACAAATTTTTATTAGTTCTTAAAAATCCTTGGGAGAAAGGGATTAGGACATAGGATACCCAAAAAAATAGCCAATCTGCCAATAGGCCAATCTTATTTACAGCTATGCAGAAAAACGACCTTTAAGTCAGTAACTGTAAGCAGCTGCAGGGTTACAAAACAAACACAAAAATATCCTCCTGCAAAACGATGTTATAATATGCTAGTATGCATAGCATACTAGCACACTGTGTGAAAGTTACCGTATATACTCGAGTATAACCCAACCCGAATATAAGCCGAGGCACCTAATTTTACCACAAAAAACTAGGAAAACTTATTGACTCGAGTATAAGCCTAGGGTGAGAAATGCGCAGCTACTGTAAGTGGAAAAGAGGGCAAACAATGCCCATTTGCAGCCCCACTGTGCCCATTTGCAGCCCCACTGTGCCCATTTGCAGCCATAGATCCCCCGAACTTCAAACTCTGTAGTTAAGGGTTCCCTGATGCCCCCTAGCTGCAGCCAAAATTTGGGGTCTCTGGACCCAAAGGGTCCCAAAATGACATTGCTGCAGATGAACACAGTTGACTGACTTTGGGGCCCCGTATCTCGGGACCACTTGGTGCTAGGACCCCAAATTTGTCAAGCACTTTTCTGCAGCAGAGAATGACTGTAAATAAGCAGAGAACTGGGTTTGCACACCAAATTTGGGGTTCCTAGCACCAAGTGGCCCCGAGATACGGGGCCCCAAAGTCGGTTCGGAAAATGTCATTCTCTGCTGCAGAAAAGTGCTTGACTCGAGTATAAACCGAGGGGGGCATTTTCAGCACAAAAAAATGTGCTGAAAAACTCGGCTTATACTCGAGTATATACGGTACCTTAAAACGAAGCCTTTCAGTGGCACACTGTCACCACTGACAGGGCTTCCATCTTCACCCGGTCTTCCTTCTGGGTTCACAGGTCCTTTGAATGGAGGAGCCGCGATGACATCCCTCCTGCACATGTGCGTGGGAGTCGCTGTTCATGGGTCCAGGCTCTGGAGGAACGGCACGGGTATGCCCCTCCTTCAGAGCACATTTGCCGGGGACGTCACCTCCGACTTTACAAGTAAATATCTCCTAAACGGTGCACGTTATTTACTGTACTGATAGGTAAGCCTTATTATAGGCCTTATTATAGACTTACCTATAGGTAAAACTCTACACTAATCCCACTTTAAGGCATTAACCTTGCTCCTCAGAACACTCTCCTGCAGATGAAGTTCCTCTCTGATGCTTCTATCCAGATTGCCTTCACTTCTCCTGGGTAATTCCTACAGAGGTAAATATTCATAACCCAGGATTTTGGATTATCTTACACTATTGCTAGGGGCATTCCCCAACAGCAGGCAGGAACTGTCCTCTATATCCCATTATGCAGTTGGCATACAGTTCTAAAGCAAACTATGAATAGGTTTGCAAATTGTATAAAGAGTGACGGGAGGAGGCATGCCACAATTGCAACATATTTTCTCCAAACTGCAGCCTGGGGGGGGCCAGGTGTGGCCCTTTGCTTGCTTTTTTTTTTGTTGGTCTGCTGTTTTATTCACTGACACCAGTGGCAGCACTCCGATGAGCTCAACTCTCTGCTCTATCCTCTTGTCAACATGTGCCTTGTTGTCAATAAGCGCTGCGTTACAACAAATTGGCTCCTGGTGCTGCTTCTCTCTTACCCAATTGAGCTCTGCTGTACAGTAAGAGGCTGATACCAAATCACATTTGGGCTCTTACTAGGGTTGCCACCAGTTCGGGTTTGGAATCATGCGTCCGGGTTTCAGACTGCCTGAAACCTGGACACATGATTCAGACTGGACTATGGCTTCCTAGAAGGGTTGCTGGCTGCAGTTGTCTAAGCTGAGAGTGTCTGTTACACGCTCTTTCACACTGCCCAAAGCCAACACCAACGATCCCCCCCCCCCCCGAACACACTGACAGGAGAGGAGAGAGGGCTCGATCTGCACCTCTTCCCCCACCCCTCTGTGTCTGCCCACACTCCAATCTCCGGCGCTGTGCCTCAGAATATGAAAGTAGGGGACCAGAAATTTGAAGTCCAGCAGCCTCAGATACATCTGGATCAGAGGTACTGACTGTCAATAGGTGAGTGAGCTCACCATCCATCCCCGTCTGTGATTTGAATTTTCCTCCCTTCTCTCTCCTGCCTCCGAGTAAATCAGGGTTCTCAGAGCACCCCTTACATCAGAGTTCCCCTTTACACCAGAGGTTACAGTGTTCCCCCTTACATCAGAGTCCTCTCCATACATCAGAGTTCCCAGAGAATCCCTTATGTTAGAGTCCCCATAATTCTCCCTTACATCGGAGTCTGCAGAGTCCCCCCTTACAGTGAAAGGGAACTCTGCGACTTCAGGATGTAAAAGGGGAACTCTGTGGACTCTGATGTAAGGGGGGACTCTTGCTATTAACTTCATATGATTATAAATGTTATTTAATAGCTATATATATATATATATATATATATATATATATATATACCATATTTATCGGCTTATAACACGCACTTTTTTCCCCTTAAAATCAGGGTAAAATCGTGTGTGCGTGTTATATGCCGATCCCCCGCCGATTGTGAGCCTTTTGGCGGCTCTCGGCAGCTTTTGGCGGCTTTCGGCTTTTCTCGGCGGCTTTTGGCCATTCTCGGCAGCACTCGGCGGCTTTCGGCCATTCTCGAGGGACTTCGAGAGCCGCCGAAAGCCGCCGAGAATGTCTGAATGCCGCCGAGAACGGTCAAAAGCCGCCGAGAGCGGTGGCGCCATTTTCAAACGACAGATTTCTGCAAACGAAGGGCAAGGCTACAGATGGACACTGACAAGGCTGCAATGGGGGACAAGATTACAGGTGGACACTGACGAGGTTGCAATGGGGGACAAGATTACAGATGGACACTGACAAGGCTGCAATGGGGGACAAGATTACAGATGGACACTGACAAGGCTGCAATGGGGGACAAGATTACAGGTGGACACTGACAAGGCTGCAATGGGGGACAAGATTACAGATGGACACTGACAAGGCTGCAATGGGGGACAAGATTACAGATGGACACTGACAAGGCTGCAATGGGGGACAAGATTACAGGTGGACACTGACAAGGCTGCAATGGGGGACAAGATTACAGATGGACACTGACAAGGCTGCAATGCGGGTCAAGATTACAGATGGACACTGACAAGGCTGCAATGGGGGACAAGATTACAGATGGACACTGACAAGGCTGCAATGGGGGACAAGATTACAGATGGACACTGACAAGGCTGCAATGGGGGACAAGATTACAGATGGACACTGACAAGGCTGCAGTGGGGGACAAGATTACAGATGGACACTGACAAGGCTGCAATGCGGGTCAAGATTACAGATGGACACTGACAAGGCTGCAATGCGGGTCAAGATTACAGATGGACACTGACAAGGCTGCAATGGGGGACAAGATTACAGATGGACACTGACAAGGCTGCAATGGGGGACAAGATTACAGATGGACACTGACAAGGCTGCAATGGGGGACAAGATTACAGATGGACACTGACAAGGCTGCAATGGGGGACAAGATTACAGATGGACACTGACAAGGCTGCAATGGGGGACAAGATTACAGATGGACACTGACGAGGCTGCAATGGGGGACAAGATTACAGATGGACACTGACAAGGCTGCAATGGGGGACAAGATTACAGATGGACACTGACAAGGCTGCAATGGGGGACAAGATTACAGATGGACACTGACGAGGCTGCAATGGGGGACAAGATTACAGATGGACACTGACAAGGCTGCAATGGGGGACAAGATTACAGATGGACACTGACGAGGCTGCAATGGGGGACAAGGCTGCAATGTGGGACAAGGCTACAGATGGACACTGATGAGGCTGCAATGGGGGACAAGGCTGCAATGTGGGACAAGGCTACAGATTGACACTGATGAGGCTGCATTGATGGGCATTTAAATGTAAGTTTTTTTCCTTAAACTTCCCTCCTAAAAGTTTTTTTCCTGAAAATTCCATCCTAAACTTGGGGTGCGTGTTAATACGCTGGCACGTGTTATACGCCGATAAATACGGTATATATACTATAAAAAAAATTGCTATGTGGGCTGCTAAAGTGTTTGGATTTGACCTGAAGAAAAGGTGACAACCCTAGCTCTTACACTGTTTACATTTAAAATAATAATGAATACAGAGCTGCATTATTTTTTGTCTTTTATATACATTATTGGAATACAGCTTTAACTAAACATAGATGCTATTTACTGCTGATTTATTCATCCCTGCTGAATGTTCCTTTGTGTTATGACAGAGCTGCTAAACACAACATCCTCACAATGTGAAGGTTTGAAAAGTAAAATGTGTTGGGAAGGAGCAGTGAGGGATCCTTACATGGATCATTGCACTTGGGACAGTCATGTATTAAAGCTGATCTACTACAGTGTGTATCTTTATGGGTTTTCTTGCTGTGATAGGTATGTGTGCCCGGTGGGATCTCGATCACCTACATCCTCTGATAACGCCTGTCCGGCCGGGACATTTAGTGACGGACATAGTCTTTTCCACAAGTCCCAGTGTGAGGTCTGTTTAGCTGGATTCTTCTGCCCGACAGGTACAGTACACATGGGAAAAAGAGAATGTAATCAGCCCTTGTTGGGGCCTTCAGTCTATGGGGTGAAGAAAAAATAATAAACATTTAAATTCCCCATTTACAATTTTATGCGTTTTTTCAGCTCTAGCCAGGGTTGCCAACCGCCAGCAAATTTACCGACAGATTGTAAAAATCTGTGATTTTTTTACAACTGCCTGTAAATATTAGAGACCAATAATTTCATGCTGTGTTGACTTTTTAAGTGTAAATCAAGCAAATTACTTTGTTATAGGTATTGTTAGTGTTTCCATATCATGTTTATACTGTTGTTCAAATATTCACTGTGTTAGTTTTCCTTGTCAAATGATTTTATCGAGTTCACAAAAAGACATAACAAATATGTAAATTGAACATATTATGATAAAGGGAATGAGGCTCATTATTACACATGTTGATAACAGTACAGAGGACATAAAAGATAACTAGATACAACCTGGGGTGATGGTGAAGAGTTGTATGGGAACACAATCGATTCTAAAATTTCCGATTATACCAACAGGAGTTCGCCCTGTGTTAGTTTTCAGTAGGAGTTATGTAATTTCTCAGGTTGCCAGAAAAAAAAAAAAAAAAGTACTCCGCCAGTAAATTCTCCATGTTTTGTCAGTAAAAAATGCTGCGGAACCCTGGTTCTAGCATATTCTAGCAACGACATTTCGCGGAAAATACAATATGGAGCAGTAATGTGGTCCAGTTAAATGGTACCATATATCAATGTACACTAATTATTGATACATTGTTCTTGCTGGTGGTGGTTCTGTGTAAACCAGATAAGGTCACAGCCAAGAAGGAACTGAAATCTACCACAGAGCTTTTTTAATTAAATCTTCAATTGTTTCTTTTAGATGCAGCATTTTGATGTATTAACTTTTGTGTTGTGTATTTAGGTTCAGGGGGAAGGCAACGGCCTCCGGTTCCCTGTCCTCGTGGTCATTATTGCCCTCCAGGAACCAAGCATGGTTCTCAGTACAAATGCCCTCCTGGCACATGGAGTGACAGGCCCGGCTTGGCATCTGATAGAGATTGTTACCCGTGTCCTGCTGGCTGGTTCTGTCTGATGGGAGCAGAGAACCCCTCTGGAAAATGCAGTGCGGGACATTTCTGTCCAGAAGGTGTGTAAATATATATGTAGATAAATATAATTTGATGTTGGGTAGGTGAGTTTGTACTAAATCTACTATCACTAATAAATGCACCAGGGACGTTGCTAGGTCTACAAAATATCTGGGGCTAGAGCCCATAGCAGCAAAGTAAAGAGAGTCATGCGCTTGGGTGAGCATATACATGTACATAAAATATATGTGTGTGTGTGTATATATAGAACATTAAATATTATTACATAAGGGTCCCCAAAGCCCCCCTCATTACATTGGGGTCACCAGAGAGCTTGTCACGTCACCTGCCACCAGATGCGGATTGCTCTTCGATTATCAGCAATAATTCTAGAGCCATTTTTCATGGTTAACTCTAAAGTGATGACCTGTAGGGGCTTTTAAAGTGGATGTAAACCCTCACATATACCAAGTGAAGTGAACAGCCTCAGATGATACACAGAGATGAAACAAATCTCCCTACATAAGTTTTACTTGTATATCTGCTGTCTTCATCTTTATATACTGTTTAGAAAGTGCACATGGTGTTATGAGATTTTCTCTTCCTGGTTAGCACTGCAGTGAAGCCTGGGCATACAGCCAAGACAACTGATTGGAGGAAAGGCACACGCCCCCTCTCCTCATAGGTGGAGACTCTCAGCTCTGTTTGTTGAATCGTTCAGGGCTCTGCTAATCTATTTATTGCATCCTCCCCAACACAAACTCCGGCTGCTTTTATCATATGTGACGGAGAACTTGTCAGGAGTTATCAGGCTGATAACAGAAGAACGGAGCAGGAGAAAGCTACGGGACATAGTGCTTTGAAGAGAGATAAGAAAACACTGCAGATATATGTGCCCAGCTCAAATTTCATGAATCAGGTTTACATCCACTTTAAAACATCAAGTATGGAATAAATAGGGTATCGAAGTTCATTATCCTTTTGCAGGTGCACGCAATATTAAAGTTTGACATGTTGCTATCTATTTACTTGGCGTAACCTCGTATTTTTTATTTTACTAAACACTGGATAATTTTTTTGTATTTGTGTGCACTAAAATGAACTTTAGTGTATTTTTTTAAACTGAAAATGTGCACTTGGCAAACCAATACATAAATATTGTGTGCCATAAAAAATTGGAACTAGCACTATTTTATTCTCCAGGGTGTTTGCTTTCAGAAAATATATAATGTTTGAGGGGTTTAGCTAATCTTCGGGACTAAAATGATTTTTTGTGTGCAATGATTTTTTATGTGCAAAAAAATACAAAAACGGCCCTGACAGCGAAAAGGGTAAATATATTTCTGAATAGCCATAAAGTCTGTAGGTCGGACCCAGCAGTTCCTCCAATAACAGGATACGCCGATACAATAGCAGTAACCCAGCATAAGGAGAGAATGCAGTGGTGACCGCTCTTTATTACAGAGCTCAGTAGCTCAAACTGAAGTTTAGATCACAAAAGTGATTGAATCAAAATGGTGACTCCTCCCCATCCCTCAGTGCAGCTCCATCTGAGGATAATCAGAGACAGTGTACTTGAAAGTGAGCATCCTATAGATTACAATTAAATTGACCCTAAGCCAGGGGTAGGCAACCTCGGCCCTCCAGCTGTGGTGAAACGACAAATCCCATGAGACATTGCAAGACCCTGACAATCACATGATGGGATTAGTAGTTTCACCACAGCTGGAGTGTCGAGGTTGCCTACCCCTGCCATAAACCATTAGAGTTTTCCTTTAGTAGGAAAAAACGTCCTTATGTAGACTAGACATGTGCAATTCGTTTAGTTCCGAATTCACTTTTTAACAAATTTCGACAAATTCATTAATTCCGAAATGTCCGAAGTTTTCAATTCAAAAGAATGAAAATCTGAAAATTTGAAAACTCGAAAATCTGAAATAACTAACTAATAATAACTATTACATTTTAGGTATTGGAATTTCCTTTTCGAATTTCGAATTTCCGAATTTTCAAATTTCAATTTCGAATTTCCGAATTTTCACATTTCCAAATTTCGAATTTTCGAATTCCGAATTTCTGGAGTTTGATAATTCAGAAATTAAAAAATTTGAAAATCCGAAAACTTGAAAATCTGAAAAAAAGAAAGAAAATCAGTAAAATTCAAAATAACAACTAACTAAAAATAACTCACTATTAAATTATAGGTATGAATTTATCCGAAGTTACGAATTATCTGAAAAAACGAATGCAGTATCTAAAAGAATGGAACGTAATTATCTAATAATAATAAAAAACAATAATAATAATAAAACCTTTTTATTATTATTATTTATTATTAATTTGTTCCATTCCATTTGTTTAGATGCGGCATTCGTTATTTTGGATAATTCGTAACTTCGGATAAATTCGTATTTGTTCCGTTCACAAACAGCCAAATTTGAAAGGAAATTCCAATATCTACAATTTAATAGTGAGCTATTTTTAGTTGTTATTTCGAATTTTACTGATTTTCCTTCTTTTTTTCAGATTTTCAAATTTTCGAATTTTTGAATTTCTGAATTATCAAACTCCGGAAATTCGGAGTTCGAAAATTCGAAATTTGGAAATGTGAAAATTCGGAAATTCGAAATTGAAATTTGAAAATTTGGAAATTGGAAAATGAGGAAATTTGAAAATGAGGAAATTGAAAAATTGGAAAATTCGAAAATTTGAAAATTCGGAAATCTGAAAATTCGAAATTTGAAAATTCGGAAATCTGAAAATTCGGAAATTCGGAAATTTGAAGATTTGAAAATTCGGAAATCCGAAAATTCGGAAGTCCGAATTTTTGAATTTCCGAATTTCTGAAAAAAGCAAAAAAACGAATGAAACGAAAATGAACAAATTTTTTGTCACTGCACATGTCTAATGTAGACCTAGTATAGCACCTTTGATAGCAGGGAGGCTGCCTCAGCAAAGGACAAGTTAAACTGTAGAGTCTTTGGTGTTGCGCAGAGGCCCAAAGCAACAATGGGGGCTTCAGGGGAATTCCAAATTATCCCCATGGGGCCAGGCAGTCAAAATCAAAGTGACCCTTGTACATTGCACCAATTGGAATTGAATTAAAGGGAAGCTATTTTTGTAGACCAGAGCAACTAATCAGTTCTCCTTTTCTATTGCTGGTGAAGTATAAGAAAATGAAAGATTTGCATTCCTGTAAATAAAAACAGTTCTTTCTTCAGACACTTGTTAGCGCCCATTTACACATCTGTGGTTTTTTTTTTTATTGTCCCCCGTATGAAAGATGCATTTTCTGTAAGCCAAGATCAAATAGTATGCTGCTACCTAATCTGATCGTCATAGAATATTGGTGAAACTAGGTATGGGCTGCTTTAACCACTTCAGCCCCGGAAGATTTTACCCCCTTCCTGACCAGAGCACTTTTTACAATTTGGCACTGCGTCACTTTAACTGGTAATTGCGCGGTCATGCAATGCTGTACCCAAACTAAATTTGCGTCCTTTCCCCACAAATAGAGCTTTCTTTTGGTGGTATTTGATCACCTCTGCGGTTTTTATTTCTTGGGCTATAAACAAAAAAAGACAGAGAATTTTGAAAAAGAAAACATTTTTTTTTTTTTTACTTTTTGCTATAATACATAATCCAAGAAAAAAAAAGTATTCATCAGTTCAGGCTGCTATATTTTCTGCTACATATTTTTGGTAATAAAAATCGCAATAGGCGTATATTGATTGGTTTGCGCAAAAGTTATCACTTCTACAAACTACGGGATAGATTTAGGGACTTTTTTTAAATTATTATTATTTTTACTGGTGATGGCGGCGATCTGCAATTTTTAGCAGGACTGCGACATTGCGGCAGACAAATCTGACCCCCAAATTACACTTTTTGGGGCCCAGTGACATTATTACATTGATCAGTGCTAAAACAATGCACTGATCAATGTAAAAATGACACTGGTAGGGAAGGGGTTAACACTAGGGGGTGATCAAGCGGTTTAAGTGTGTTCCACCAGAGTGTTCTAACTGTAGGGGGGATGGGCTTACTGAAACATAACAGAGATCACTGTTCCCGATGACACTGGCAGGGAAGGGGTTAACCACTAGGGGGCAATGAAGGGGTTAAGTGTGTCCTAGGGAGTGATTCTAACTGGGGGGGGGGCTACTATTCACGTGACAGGGAGCAGTGATCTCTGTCATGTCACTAGGCAGAACTGGGAAATACCTTGTTTACATAGGCAGTTCCCTGTTCCGGCTCTCCTCGCCACGATCGCGGGCCGCCGGCAGACATCGAATCCGTGGGACCTGCGGGCATGCTCCCGCCATGGGCGTGTGCCCGCTATCCTGCTTTTGCGGACTAACGTACAGGTACGTCAGATTGTGCAGGAGGGGCATTCTGCTGACGTATATCGGCGTGTGGTTAATATGTTTAATGCATTGTTTTTTCACTTGTAGTTTTTATTATAATAGAAGTCGTCCTTTTCTTGTCTTTCTCTTTCTTAAAGGCTCCCAGCTTGGATCTCAGTTTCCATGCCCATCAGGGACCTATAACCTGAAGCTGGGCAGTGTACGAGTAGGAGAGTGCAGTGCTTGCCCTGTGGGATCCTACTGCCCAGCAGGTACATCAAAGCCATCTCTATGCCCTCTGTGAGTATGATATTCACTTACAAACCACTTGGAGTCATTGTTGCATGCTGGGAGGATTTGGCCAAGTTTCTATAACTATAGCTGGCTGTTCATAGTCCTATTAATAAAGCAAGATTAACGCAAAGCAAAAAGCTGAGCAATAAATGTATTCAGTGCCTTGAAAAAGTATTCATACCTCTTGAAATGTGTTTTATACGAATTTTATGTGATAGACCAACACAAAGTGGCACATAATTGTGAAGTACAAGGAAAATGATAAATGGCATGCATTTGTATTCGGCCCACTTTACTCTGATATCCCTACATAAAATCTAGTGGAACCAATTGCCTTCAGAAGTCACCTAATTAGTAAATAGAGTGCACTTGTATGTAATTTAATCTCAGTATAAATACAGCTGTTCTGTGGATCCTTCAGAGGTTTGTTAGAGAACCTTAGTGAACAAACAGCATCATGAAGGCCAAGGAACACACCAGACAGGTCAGGGATAAAGATGTGGAGAAGTTTAAAGCAAGGTTAGGTCATTAAAAAATATCCCAAGCTTTGAACATCTCACGGAGTACTGTTCAATCAATCATCCGAAAATGGAAAGAGTATGGCACAACTGCAAACCTACCAAGACATGGCCGTCCACCTAAACTGACAGGCCGGGCAAGGAGAGCATTCATCAGAGAAGCAGCCAAGAGGTCCATGGTAACTCTGGAGGAGCTGCAGAGATCCACAGCTCAGGTGGGAGAATCTGTCCACAGGACAACTATTAGTCGTGTTCTCCACAAATCTGGCCTTTATGGAAGAGTGACAAGAAGAAAGGCATTGTTGTAAGAAAGCTGTAAAAAGTCCCGTTTGCAATTTGCGACAAGCCATGTGGGGGACACAGCAAACATGTGGAAGAAGATGCTCTGGTCAGATGAGACCAAATTTTAACTTTTTGTCCAAAAAGCCAAATGCTATGCGTGGCAGAAAACTAACACTGAACATCACCCTGAACACACCATCCCCACAGTGAAACATGGTGGTGGCAGCATCATGTTGTGGGGATGCTTTTCTTCAGCAGGGACAGGGAAGCTGGTCAGAGTTGATGGGAAGATGGATGGAGCCAAATACAAGGCAATCTTAGAGGAAAACCTTAGAGTCTGCAAAAGACTGGGGCAGGGGTTCACCCTCCATCAGGATACAGCCAGTGCTACAATGGAATGGTTTAGATCAAAGCATATTCATGTGTTAGAATGGCCCAGTCAAAGTCCAGACCTAAATCCAATTGAGAATCTGTGGCAAGACATGAAAATTGCTGTTCCCAGACGCTCTCCATCCAATCTGACAGAGCTGGAGCTATTTTGCAAAGAAGAATGGGCAAAAATGTCCCTCTCTAGATGTGCAAAGCGGGTAGAGACATCCCCAAAAAGACTTGCAGCTGTAATTGCAGTAAAAGGGGGTTCTACAAAGTATTGACTTAGGGGGGCGCCATACAAATGCACGCCACACTTTTCACATATTTAATTGTAAAAGTGTTGAAAACCATTTATCGTTTTCCTTCCACTTTACAATTATGTGCCACTTTGTGTTGGTCTATCACAATAAATTCCCAAAAAATAAATTTACGTTTTTGGTTTGTAGCAAGGTCCCAGCCCTCTTTCGGTCTAATGAGAACCTCCAGGGCCAGAGATAGCTGACATCCTTCTGTAAATGGTGGGATGTGAGGCATAGTGGTTGCAGGGTGGTCAAAGTTATTGGGCGCCAGACACTTCTTGAATGCAAAAGAGAGTTTTATTTCTGTTAACAAACTTTTTGGGGAAAAAGAGTTAGGGCCAGGACTCCCTTAGGTAGTTGCAAGTTCAACTGACAAACTCTCAGACTTCAATAGGAGGACAGCCATGCAGGGAAAGGCACCCAGCAAGACGCCACATCTGCATGTGCAGGATTGTTGTCTCCTATGGCAACAGCCTTTACAGTTCCTAACATAACATAACAGTTCCTTTCACTTCTACTACAATCACACCTTGTAGTTCTTCAGCCCACTGAGCTCCCAGTCTCTCACTAGATCCGCCGATTCACTACCACTGAATCCCTTGAGCTCCTCCAATCTTCACAGTGGTATCTTCCTCAAGCGTTACCCCCACCTCTCTGCTGTGTCCAGGGGCGGATCCAGAGTCTAGTCTCGGGAGGGGCACTGCCAGAAAATATATTTTTTGGGGTACATCTATCGGGGAAATGGCTGGTGTTGGCGCTTCATTTATCACGGCACCATGGTTGTTATGGTGTCAGGATGATTGAAGCGCGTTATTACTATAATTACATTGTTATCAAAAATAAATAGTTTAACTCACCATAATGCAGAATCAGTGGGAGCCCCGAGTGTGTCACTTGCCACGTCACCTGTCACCAGATGCAGATTGTCACTTGCCACGTCGCCTGCCACATGTTGTGGATTGTCACTTGCCACGTCGCCTGTCACCAGATGCAGATTGTCACTTGCCACGTCGCCTGCCACGTTGCGGATTGTCACTTGCCATGTCACTTGCCACCTCGCCTGCCACGTTGCGGATTGTCACTTGCCATGTCACTTGCCACCTCGCCTGCCACGTTGCGGATTGTCACTTGCCACGTCGCCTGCCACATGTTGCGGATTGTCACTTGCCACGTCGCCTGTCACCAGATGCAGATTGTCACTTGCCACGTCGCCTGCCACGTTGCGGATTGTCACTTGCCACGTCGCCTGCCACATGTTGCAGATTGTCACTTGCCACGTCGCCTGTCACCAGATGAAGATTGTCACTTGCCACGTCGCCTGCCACATGTTGCGGATTGTCACTTGCCACGTCGCCTGTCACTTGCCACCTGCTAAGGTGGTCTCTTGTGTCCCAGAGACAGGCAGCAGAGAGGTGATGTAATCTCTCTGCTGCCGCAGCTGCCTGCATGTAGGTGGGGAAGTTGAACTGCAGGGATGCAGGGCGGGCGCCGGGCGGTGAGAGATGATGTCATCTCTCTGTTCCGCCGCCCGCCGGCTCCCTGATTGGCCAGCAAGCAGCAGCCCGCCCACAAACACATTGAGCGGCACATGTCAGTCAGCGGCGGCTCTCTCTCACCTATGGAGCCGCCCGGCGGCTCCCTCACTCACGGAGCCGCCCGGCTCCTCCTTCACTCACGGAGCCGCTCAGCGGCTCTCTCAGTCACAGAGCCGCCCGGCTCCTCCTTCACTCACGCAGCCGCCCGGCTCCTCCTTCACTCACGGAGCCGCCCGGCTCCTCCTTCACTCACGGAGCCGCCCGGCTCCTCCTTCACTCACGGAGCCGCCCGGCTCCTCCTTCACTCACGGAGCCGCCCGGCTCCTCCTTCACTCACGGAGCCGCCCGGCGGCTCTCTCACTCACGGAGCCGCCCGGTGGCGGGCTCTCTCTCACACCCTGCTCTCACAGTCACCCGCATTTCTCGGAGGGGGCAATTGCCCCGCTGCCCCCCCTGGATCCACCCCTGGCCGGGTCCCTAGCTTGGCACTCAAGATACCTCTCAAGCTTCACCCCACTGGCCTGTTTGGTCCGTGGCTTGACACACAAGGCTGCTCTGCAAGCGTCACCTCCACTGGCTGGGTCCCTGGCTTGATACCTGCTGAAGTTTGGAAGAAATAGAACGCTGGATAGCCGCACTCCAAAAAAATTCTCCTTTATTAAAAAATGGATATCAAAGCATCACAGAGCAATACAGACAAACTGCACAGCTGCTGACGAGTTTCACACCAGATATGGTGCTTAGTCATAGCTCAGGTGAATCTTAGGTGATTACTTTGGAGCGGTGCACTCCCATGACCCACTGAAGTTTCCTGATTCTTCACTGTCCCTGGTTGATGAGAATGCTGCTCCGGTATTTGCTTCAGTTACTCACTGTGGTCCCTGGTGATAAGGTGGACGGTCCCTTAGTGGCGACAGCTTCCCTTCTACCTCCGACCACGACAGGTTCTCCGGTCGGCAGAACTGTCACTTTTGGTTGACCTGCATCCCTGGGCTTGCTTTCTTGCTTCTGGATAGGCCCTCAGACAGCCTAGAAGCCAGATGTGCCCGGGATAGGCCCAATCTCCGGCCTAGCAGCCCAGGCAATACAACAAATGTCCACCCAGACAGCCATCCAGGTGGCACAGACCACTGATCACCTGACTCCACCCAGATATATAGGCTCTCCCAGCAGGCCAAGGGATTCAAGAAAACACCTGCCCATTGGCTGAGACAGCCCATATACCCATAAGCTGACCTTGCATTCTCATATCTAGTACTACCAAGTACCCGACCACCTAGTGGTAGAAGAGAAAAGTGCAACAGGGCAAAACTTAGGGAGAAATCAATAGATCTCTATCAATCAACCAGGGTAACTATTCCTGACAAGTACATTTTTTTTAAGGCGCAACCCTGCCTAAACTCCAGGGTGCTACAGGTTGTAAAATGACAAAATGTGGAAAATGACAAGCGGTATGAAAACTTTCAAGGCACTGTATATACCTAAACAGTTTTTTGGTTTTGGGCGCACTGTTTGTAAGGCAAAACAGCTTGTGGCCTTGCAGTAGGAAATAGACAACAGCCTATCTATTACACAAAGTAAGATTTCATCCAGCTGCTTATCCTCCTCCACCAGCATTTAGAAATGCATCTCTACCTGCATGGAGTAGATTTGATAATTGTAACATTCAATGCAGAACTGCTGTGGCTCATTAGAAACAGCACACAAGCTGACATTATTCAAGCTTACTATTACAATGTCAAACCTCCCAACTTTTTGAGATGGGAATGAGGGACACCTATCAGCAAAAGTATGCAGGCATAAGACACACCCTCTACCACCAGGAGAATTGTACAAAAAAAAACAAGATTGGGTAAACCCACAAGTGCTTTTTTACCACTACTATTCCTTTATATTGGCTTTTGGAATTTTACAAATGCAGCAATTTAGAAATTGGATGAAAGGTTTATCAAAAAACACTTTTTGATAGATAAAAAGTGCATTTTAAATACATAGTTACATAGTTACATAGTAGGTGAGGTTGAAAAAAGACACAAGTCCATCAAGTCCAACCTATGTGTGTGATTATGTGTCAGTATTACATTACATATCCCTGTATATTGCGGTCATTCAGGTGATTATCTAATAGTTTCTTGAAGCTAACAATGCTCCCCGCTGAGACCACCGCCTGTGGAAGGGAATTCCACATCCTTGCCGCTCTTACAGTAAAGAACCCTCTACGTAGTTTAAGGTTAAACCTCTTTTCTTCTAATTGTAATGAGTGGCCACGAGTCTTATTAAACTCTCTTCTGCGAAAAAGTTTTATCCCTATTGTGGGGTCACCTGTACAGTATTTGTAAATTGAAATCATATCCCCTCTCAAGCGTCTCTTCTCCAGAGAGAATAAGTTCAGTGCTCGCAACCTTTCCTCATAACTAAGATTCTCCAGACCCTTTATTAGCTTTGTTGTCCTTCTTTGTACTCGCTCCATTTCCAGTACATCCTTCCTGAGGACTGGTGCCCAGAACTGGACAGCATACTCTAGGTGCGGCCGGACCAGAGTCTTGTAGAGCGGGAGAATTATCGTTTTATCTCTGCAGTTGATCCCCCTTTTAATGCATGCCAATATTCTGTTTGCTTTATTAGCAGCAGCTTGGCATTGCATGCCATTGCTGAGCCCATCATCTACTAGGACCCCCAGGTCCTTTTCCATCCTAGATTCCCCCAGAGGTTCTCCCCCCAGTGTATAGATTGCATTCAGATTTTTGCCACCCAAATGCATTATTTTACATTTTTCTACATTGAACCTCATTTGCCATGTAGTCGCCCACCCCATTAATTTGTTCAGGTCTTTTTGCAAGATTTCCACATCCTGTGGAGAAGTTATTGCCCTGCTTAGCTTAGTATACAAATTTATAGATCAGACCAAAATGAGGGACAAATGAGGAGGAATGAGGGACAGAGGGACATTGCTCCAAATCAGGGACAGTCCCTCGAAATCAGGGACAGTTGGGAGCTATGCAATATATCCCGGACAGAGTTCTACTTTCTATGAATATCTGTATCTCCTTATATATCAGAAATCTTCCCAATATGCAAAAAGATAGCTCTAGAATATGCAAAAAAAAAAATATATATATATATATATGCTTGACCGTGCAACCATCTGGAGTAGAGTAAACCAATGCACTGGCTAAAGTGTCTCCACACTCCAAGGAAGATACATGCAGCAAAATTAATCTGGCAACCAGGTGTCATCCACTAATATGAATCCTTTACTAACTTACATGGTGGGTATACAGCTGTATACCCACCATGTAGTCAATATAGAATTCATATTAGTGGATGACACCTGGTTGCCAGATTCATTTTGCTGCATAAAAGGTGGCTTTATAGCTGTCGCCCAGCCAGTGTCCTGTGTTGCTGGTGACAGGCCATCTTTAATGGCTGCACAGGATGATCATCATGACAGTTTTATTACCAGCATTGCTCAAAATCACGTAGTAGTTTACATTAAGTTTGCTTGATTTGTAAATACTTTGTATCCAATATCAGAATAGTTTTAAGGCTCATGTAGATGAGTGTTCCTGTCAAGCATAGCAGTTTTTCTCATTTGAATGCGGTGCTGCTCAAATTGTATGCATTTAAATGACAAGCTACAGATACATTTGACCTGCTTTGCCTGCAGCTCAAATGCATCTCAATAGGACGTTCTGTGTCCAATGAACGCCAATACAAAGCAGGAGAAAAGCAACCTCTAAGCTATCATCTAAACCAATGTTTCTCAACTCCAGTCAAGTGCCCCCAACAGGTCATGTTTTTAGGCTTTCCATTATTTTGCACAGGTGATTTGATCAGTTTCACTGCCTTAGTAATTACCACAGCCGTTTCACCTGAGGGAAATCCTGAAAACATGACCTGTTGGGGAGTACTTGAGGACTGGAGTTGAGAAACATTGATTTAAACTACTCCATTAAAGTTGATGGGATGCCCGCAAGGCCATCACAATGTCATGGAAGAAGGTTACTCCTCCTTCCCTTGCTTTTTCGAAGCACCTGGTCAGTGTCAACTTGCCTGTATATAAAGACACCTATGTTAATCGGGGCTGCCCCAAAAAGTATGACAAAGTTTGGTCCAAATGGTTGGCTGATCCAACTACATCCTCTATGCTTGATAAATCATAATATCTTTGTCTTATCTGTGATGTATGTGTTCAGTTAACACGGGAGACAGTCTCCTTCTGCTACCATCTTTGATATTCAAGGGAAGAGCCATCATAAGGAACAGAGCCAAACTCAGATATAACACGGTCACCTAAATCTCAGTGTTTGCTAATAGTTATTAGAACTCTTGCGTGGGTGACTGTGTCATTTACTGTGACCATTTTGTTTGTTTTTTGTGATGTTGAATGTTTGTACACTTGATATCTCAATAAAAAAAGATATTTAAAAAAAAAAAGTTGATGGGAATCTGCATTTCAAACACAAGAAACCATAGCTGAGCCTACACAAGCCACTAGAATATTTTAAAAGTTCTGGCTTTTAAAAAGTTTTTTAAATATTTAAATTCTACCCAAGAGCAAAATCATATGGTAGAATCTTTCAGATGTTCCAAAAAAAGACTGCCCAACAACTAACTTGGAGTACCATTTTAATTTTTTGTGGAGCAACTTTCAATCAAACAAGACAATATGGATAGTATGTTAATTAAAGGGCAGGAACACAGTCTGCATGGCATTGTATGTTCTCCCCATATGCTCTGTGTAACCTACCCTGTTTCCCCGAAAATAAGACCTAGTGTGATTGTCGGTGATGCCTGCAATATAAGCCCTACCCCCATAATAAGCCCTAGATAAAGTCCTTGTAGGTCTTATTTTCAGGGTAGGGCTTATTTTCGGGGAAACAGGGTAGGGCTTATTTGGGGGGGGGGGGGGGTAGGGCTTATATTGCAGCCATCACCGACAATCACGCTAGGTCTTATTTTCGGGGAAACCGGGTATGAAACAGTGTGGTGCTATATAATTGAATGGACTATATAAGGAAAATATAAAGAAAAAAACTGCGCTTAGAAAGAAAAAGGAAGCAAAAGAAAAGAAAAAACAGCTGCGGTTATAAGTGTAGCCCACCAAATCAAATTAAAAACAAGAAAACCGCGCTATAGATGATAAAAGAGTCCAAATTGAAGTCCCATATAACGTAAATGAATAGTCCCAATGGTAGTCCAGACAGGATCAAGAAGTGGTAAAATTCTTCCAAAGGAAACGGTAATAATGGACACAATCAGCGGAACACCTCAACATATATTGCGCTTACCAGAAGTAAGACTTTAAGGGCGAGTGGCTTAAACCCAGCCTGGGCCTTTAGATGTACACTCCAGGTGAAGCAGGAAGGGCGCCCTCCTCCCGTGTATCCACAGATAAAATGCAAAAAAATATAACAAAAATATAGCGTAATATTGTTTTAAAAAATACGCCACACCAGAAAGGAAAAAGTGACACTAAAATTCTTAAATCACGTGTGATCATATAAAATCCTACGCTGAATAGCTAGGACAATAGGGTGGGTGTCATGCAATCATGCAAACACAAGTGAAAAAAATTTAAAGGTGAGATAAGTGGTAAAGATGTAAACTGCGACGACTTCCAAAATCTGCTTACCAGATATAATTGGACAGTCGGCATATATAAAGCACTCCAAACAATAAGTAAAAGGTTGTGAAAAGAACTCCCATTCAGTGTTGGGACAGCTAGTGGTGCGAGCTGCTTACCAGAGGGCTGACCCTCATATGCAGATTAGTGGAAACACAGGAACCACCACCAAAGAGTAGATAGTAAGCAGACCTTCGGGATTGTCCCCTTACCAGACACATGAGCAAAAAAGGCAGTTGAATTACGATCCCAGCCACACTTCCGACCGGAATGGTGTACCCCGTCTTGCCCTCTCTGTCCAGACTCGGCTCATCTTCTGCTCCACTGTGATGTTAGACCAGTCGCCCCCAGGTTGCTTCTTCATTAGCCCTTGGCATTGGATGTGAGGATGCCAAGGGACAGTTTAATGCCAAAGAATGTGGGAGCTCTATCTTTTTCAAGCAGCTTGGTCCACCTGTAGCTCTTTCCAGTTGGTTCCTTTTCCCTCTGTCTTTTTTCTTTAGATCCAGTTTTAGTTATAGGGGCCGCACCATAACTCCTGAGTCAGTCCAGGGATCCAGTGCTGTCATCACCCAGACTGATTCTTCGCCAGTCTTCCAGAAGACTGGCGAAGAATCAGTCTGGGTGATGACAGCACTGGATCCCTGGACTGACTCAGGAGTTATGGTGCGGCCCCTATAACTAAAACTGGATCTAAAGAAAAAAGACAGAGGGAAAAGGAACCAACTGGAAAGAGCTACAGGTGGACCAAGCTGCTTGAAAAAGATAGAGCTCCCACGTTCTTTGGCATTAAACTGTCCCTTGGCATCCTCACATCCAATGCCAAGGGCTAATGAAGAAGCAACCTGGGGGCGACTGGTCTAACATCACAGTGGAGCAGAAGATGAGCCGAGTCTGGACAGAGAGGGCAAGACGGGGTACACCATTCCGGTCGGAAGTGTGGCTGGGATCGTAATTCAACTGCCTTTTTTGCTCATGTGTCTGGTAAGGGGACAATCCCGAAGGTCTGCTTACTATCTACTCTTTGGTGGTGGTTCCTGTGTTTCCACTAATCTGCATATGAGGGTCAGCCCTCTGGTAAGCAGCTCGCACCACTAGCTGTCCCAACACTGAATGGGAGTTCTTTTCACAACCTTTTACTTATTGTTTGGAGTGCTTTATATATGCCGACTGTCCAATTATATCTGGTAAGCAGATTTTGGAAGTCGTCGCAGTTTACATCTTTACCACTTATCTCACCTTTAAATTTTTTTCACTTGTGTTTGCATGATTGCATGACACCCACCCTATTGTCCTAGCTATTCAGCGTAGGATTTTATATGATCACATGTGATTTAAGAATTTTAGTGTCACTTTTTCCTTTCTGGTGTGGCGTATTTTTTAAAACAATATTACGCTATATTTTTGTTATTTTTTTTGCATTTTATCTGTGGATACACGGGAGGAGGGCGCCCTTCCTGCTTCACCTGGAGTGTACATCTAAAGGCCCAGGCTGGGTTTAAGCCACTCGCCCTTAAAGTCTTACTTCTGGTAAGCGCAATATATGTTGAGGTGTTCCGCTGATTGTGTCCATTATTACCGTTTCCTTTGGAAGAATTTTACCACTTCTTGATCCTGTCTGGACTACCATTGGGACTATTCATTTACGTTATATGGGACTTCAATTTGGACTCTTTTATCATCTATAGCGCGGTTTTCTTGTTTTTAATTTTATATAAGTAAAATAACATGAAGGGTGCTTTGGGTCAGTTATATTAAAGGTTTATGTTTTTGTATATTATTTATCCCAGGGGTTCTTACCGTGCTGAACAAGGTGCCCGAGAGGTGGGTGAATGTGACTTGTGCCCAGCAGGCAGCTCCTGTCCAAATATTGGCATGGGTGCCCCAGTGCCATGTAGAGCTGGTTCTTTCTCTGTGAGTATCTCTGCTCCTATTTAATATCATTCTGTCTGGACCTGCTGCTGGTAGGTTTACTATCTTCAGAGTGAAGTGCCTTCTTTATGATGTGTTCATATTCACTGCAGTTATTCTAGAGCTGTGATATTCTCAAAGAGGTTGTTCTGTTAAGTTCCTTTTTTATACTTCCTATTGTAGGATGCTGGTTCATCTGTTTGTGAGCCCTGTCCAGCAGGACACTACTGCCATGAGGACAGGACCAGCAGAGAGCGCATGATGCAGCATGTGTGTCCTGTCGGTAGAGTTTGTCCCAAAGGAATGGCTGTCTTTCCCGATGAGGAGATCAGTATTTGTCCCCAGGGATACTACTGTCTAGAAGGGAGCAGTGTAAGAAACCTCAGAGCTGAATGATGAAAACATGTGCAATCTGTGTGATCAGAGTGGTTATCCTACTGTATTTTTCTGCAGGAAGCCAAACCATGTCCAAATGGCACATACGGACATCAGCCAGGCCTGGGGGGACTGGAAGAATGCCTGCAATGTCCAGAGGGAAAATATTGTTATCAGGAAGGACCACAAGGAATCCCAGATCCGGTAAGTACCACTTTGTATAATAAGCACAAACTGTCTTTATATATTGTCTTATAGTATGACTAGTAGGTTTTGAGATTCGTGTATGATGCCTTTAGTGGGTAGAAGAGTAAGGGTTGAACAGACTGTCCATATGGGTGGTACAACTATGGTAATATGCAGAATAATTGTTATGCACAATTAGAAATAGCTGTATTACATTCTTTCTAGACTGGGCTCTGCCTCCAGGGATATCACTGTCCACCCGGAACAGGCTTCCCAATGTCATTTCCCTGCCAGCCTGGATCATACTGGAACATGACTAAGATGGGCCTAGAGATTCCAATCTGTCTATTGTGCCCTGCAGGCTTCTTCTGTGACTTGCCATCCTTATTGGTGCCCAAACTGTGCCCAGCTGTGAGTATGCTGCTTACTGGAAATCGGATAATGTGTAAAGGGAATGTCACACTGAGCTGTGTTTACTGGCTATCCACAACTTCTGTACATAATACACTACGTTGCCAAAAGTATTGGGACATCCCTCCAAATCATTGGATTCAGGTGTATAAAAGCAAGCACCTAGGCACGCAGACTGAT
The DNA here is from genome assembly GCA_037952835.1 of Lithobates septentrionalis. Taxonomy (NCBI): domain Eukaryota; kingdom Metazoa; phylum Chordata; class Amphibia; order Anura; family Ranidae; genus Lithobates; species Lithobates septentrionalis. The sequence continues at coordinate 1,999,537 of JBBDGP010002838.1, forward strand.
AATAGAGTGATATTGCGCTATTCCATAAGTGTAAATAAACAAATCATAAAATTGAAGAAAAATCACACAACAGTGATAGTGAATGAATATGCAAATAACGTGTTCACGATAAAGTTGAAAATAACGTGTTCAAGTAATGAATGAAGTAGTTCTTTGATAATAGTAATCCCAAAGCGTCTCTCTGCTTCCACCATCACCTCAGTGCTCACAGAACTCTCACCTCAAGGGTACATAACACGAGCCTTGGAACAGCCTCCAATATAGGTAAGATGGTGAATTACTTCCAGGGATTCCTCAGCTTATTCTCATTAGGTATTGCAGCAATTCTCCACAAGGTTATTTGGATATTTATTCTCATAGTAGCGCAGAGGATCACTTATTATTTGTTTGATTGATGCAGACTGCTTCTACAAATATTTGTGAAAAAATGGGTCACTCTCAGGAGCTCAGTGAATTCAACCGTGGTACCGTGATAGGTTCATCCTGTGCAATAAGTTCATTCGTGAAATTTTCTTGCTACTAAATATTCCACGGTCAACTGTTAATGGTATTATAACAAAGTGGATGCAACTGGGAACAACTGCAACTCAGTCATGAAGTGGTAGGCCACGTAAAATGATAGAGCGGGGTCAGCACATGCTGAAGCACACAATGTGCAGAAGTCACCAACTGTCTGCAGAGTCAATAGCTACAGACCTCCTAACTTCGTGTGGCCTTCAGATTAGCACAACAACAGTGTGTAGAGAGCTTCATGAATTGGGTTTCCATGGCCGAGCAGCTGCATCCAAGCCTTACATCACCAAGTGCAATATAAAGCGTCGAATGCAGTGGTGTAAAGCACGCAACCACTGGACACAAGCAGTGGAGACGTGTTCTCTGGAGTGACGAATCACACTTCTCTGTCTGGCAATCCGATGGACGTGTTTGGGTTTGGTGGTTACCAGGTGAACGGTACTTGCCTGACTGCATTGTGCCAAGTGTAAAGTTTGGTGGAGGGGGGATTATGGTGTGTGGTTGTTTTTCAGGGGTTGAGCTTGGCCCTTAGTTCCAGTGAAGGGAACTCTTAAGGCATCAGCATACAAAGACATTTTGGAAAATGTCATGCTCCCAACTTTGTGGGAACCGTTTGGGGATGGCCCCTTCCTGTTCCAACATGACTGCGCACCAGTTAGTTTGGAGTGGAGGAACTTGACAGTCCTGACCTCAGCCCAATAGAACACCTTTGGGATGAATTAAAGCGGAGGCCAGGCCTTCGCCACCAACATAAGTGCCTGATCTCACAAATGCGCTTCTGGAGGAATGGTCAAACATTCCCACAGAAACTCTTTTAAACAACCTTGTGGACAGCCTTCTCAGAAGAGTTGAAGCTGTTATAGCTGCAAAGGGTGGGTCAACTCAATATTGGACCCTGATTTGTTTTATTTTGTACTATGCTTTTATACTTTTCTTTGTACCCCTTTTTCTCCAGCTTTGGGTGAACAGGGTACAACAAATCTATCTCAGTCTTGTACCATCTATTTAGAGAGTTCTCAACCTGTATACCCTATAAGTGGTCATATGTGCATCTTGTTAATATCTCTCTTATTGTAACTAACACTCTGTAAACATGTTCAACTCATAGTGACACTCGCCCTGTGACTTTTCTTATTACTCTGTATTGTTTCTTCTTTCAATAAATTCTAGTAAAAATAAAAAAATAAATATTGAACCCTACGGATTAAGACTGGGATGCCATTAAAGTTCATGTGCGTGTAAAGGTAGGCATCCCAATACTTTTGGTAATATAGTGTATATTTTTTATTGCTTGTACCCTCCTCCTCCATCTGAGACTGTGTATGTGTTCTGTCATTTGATGCATAACCTGCTGATCTGTTATTGTCTATTTTCTGTAGTAGGTGTTCATTTGTCTGACACTCACATATACCCATTTGTCATCAGGGTTTCCACTGTCCCCCTGGCAGTTCTCATCCAGAACCATGCCCAGAAGGCACATATAGTCCTCTTGAAGGCTTGTCTAGTGAAACCGAGTGTCGGCCTTGTGAACCTGGGCAATTCTGTGCCGGATTGGGACTCTCAGCCAGCACCGGCCAATGCCAGGAAGGATTCTACTGCCCTGAAAAGTCCATGAGCTCGGTAGTGAAACCTTCTAAAAATGTTGAAAAAAAAAAACTTTTGTAATGCTTAAAAAAATGTCATTGGCTATCCTTGAATCCTTCTAAAGTAGTGATGTTTATGAGAACTGCAAGCAATCTGAATCTGATTTACTGCACATGTAATTGTATACTAAATGTTTATTTGTATTGCATGTTAAGTGTGAGCTGTTTTTGGGCTCTTTTCTAACCATTTCCCACTCTCTGTTGATGTAAAGTGTCCTTCAGGAGGTGTATGTCCTCCTGGTACTTACTGCCCTGCTGGTTCTGGGTGGCCAACACCATGTCCTCCAGGCACATACAGTAACCGGACTGGTCTAGTGCAACTGAGTCAGTGCCTTACATGTCCAGCTGGGTATGTAAATGTCCATTAAAGGTAAGAACGGCTCAGCTTATAGTTTAGGCATAGAGTAACCCATGTCTCCTCTTTTGCAGGATGTTTTGTGATGGACAGATAGGATCCAGTCCCACCGGACATTGCCGAGCTGGCTACTACTGCACAGAGGGCTCTAGGTCACCGGTGCAGAATGAGGTGCCAAAAGGCTACTTTTCTTTAGAGGGATCTTTCCGGCCACAGCCTTGTCTTCCAGGAACCTTCCAGCCAGTAAGCGGAGAGCTTTACATCTGCATAAATAGTTCCCTGTAACTAGAACACTACATATAGAATGAACCAGGGCTGGGGCCAGGCGTGGGCAGGAGGGACTCCTTCCCCTGGTGCAATAAACTGCTCCAGTAAAGGACGTTTGCTATCTGAGGGAGGGGGCGCTGCATAGTTCCTGGCCCTGTAGCATTTTAAGTCTGGAAATTTCAGGGAGAGGGGGGAATTGTATTGGGGACACAATGGGGGAGGGTCTGTATTTGTGGTAGGAGGGGAGATTTGACAGGCGGTTACGAGGCAATTTGTGGTAGGAAGGGGGATTTGAGAAGGGGATAGAATTTGTGCTAGGAGGAGTGATTTATGCTACGTGGGGGGAGGGGATTTTTGCTGAGTCAGCATGCTTACACGTTTCGGAGGTGGGCTCACTTTTTCATATCTCCCTGAGCTCTGGATATCCTTGTCCCAGCACTAGAATGAACGCACTCTGACCAGTGGTGTATCCACATGAGGCAGTCCCACTATCAATATTACTCTAGGACCTATTGCTCTCCAATATCTGCCTTAAAGACAACCTCACTACTGAGGTCTGGGCCATTTTAAAGCTGTAAATATACCATAAAAGCAGTTTCTATTGTGATTTGACTGGCATTTTTAGTCTGCTGATCTATTCTAAAATGCTGTTTCTATATAGATAAATCATTATAACATCTGGCAGTACTAGGATCCTTGTGCTCTGGGTACCCATAACAGATGTCTGCTACAACATAATTATTGTTAAGCTTTGTGATATTTCAATTGAATAAGTTAGCATACCTAAAACATTTTCTAATATCATATCGCTCACAGCACTCTTCTAAAAAGAGGCTGGAAATCGTATGACCATGTCAATCCATAGATCGTTCATGCTGCTTAGTCAGTGCGTTTACCTACTGTATATCAGATAAATTGTACACTGGAGGAGGACCTTGGTGTTTGCGCTGCAGTGAAGTCCAGGGTTTAAAACCTGATGGATATTTTGTTTTCTGGCCAGACAGAGTTATAAATCAAAGCTATGCAGTCTCTGGAATGATATTCCATTTAGGGTTCCAAAATCAATATTAGTGGCTCCAAGATTATTAGGTGCTACTTTTCCCAAAGCATTCATTAGGGCTGTGTGTCTTAGTTCACCGGAAATGAAGGTCCCAATACATCAAAAAAAACTCTTATCTCTGTTCTTTTTAAAACCCCCTTAATTTATAGCTTCCTGGTCAGTCGTCCTGCAGCCCGTGTCCTCCAGGAAACTTCTGCAATTCAAGCAGTTTATCTGACGTCTCCACCTGTCCTCAGGGCCATTACTGCCCCCTTGGAAGCATTGTGGCAATACCATGCCCAGTGGTAAGATTGACAAATTGCCTTTGTTAATTCAAAAATAAGCTTGATTTGATCTTTTGTGTTGTGAACCTCATGCTGTGTTATTTTATTTAGGCAACATTTTCCAATGTAGTTGGCAATGTAGCTATCGAGTCTTGTGAACTATGCACCTTGGGCATGTTCTGCAGTCGTCTGGGGTTGTCCCACCCTGAAGGATTTTGTGATTCAGGGTATTATTGTACATGGGGATCCAACACTCCTGTAAGTGATTCCTTTTATTAAGACTTTCAACACAATTCTGCTATACCTGCTTCTTACAAGTGAATAATTGAGTACATTTTTGGTCACAGTTTGGGGAGATTTGTCCTGCGGGTTACTTCTGCCATAAAGGGATGAAAGAACCTTGTCCTTCTGGCACATGGAACAGTCGAGGAGAATCATCAAATAGTTCCTGGTGTTTACCATGCCCTCCGGGTTTGTATTGTGATTCTCCTGGCCTAGTGGAGCCAGCTGGAATTTGTCATCAAGGTAAGATAAAATAAACCTCTACTGAGAAAAAAAGTTCTTATGGAAAATAAGTCATTGTATGTTCTATTGTGCAGGGTATTTCTGTATTTTTGGCTCCACAAATCCAAGACCTCAAGATGAAGTCACAGGAAACATCTGTCCTGCTAACCATTTCTGCCCTGCAGGGTCAACTGAGCCCACACCATGTCCAGAGGGCACTTACAGCAATTCTACAGGTAGGGAAGCTTTCAGTGTATACATATGATGCTTTCCATTAGACTTTCACTTTCATATTCTGTGCATTGCATTACATCTTCAGGATTTCTTACATGGTTTATCCCACACATGTCTGCTGAAAAGCATAGGCTTCAAGACACAGCCACGTTAATCAGTAACTTTTCCCAAGAACGACCCTTAGATAGGTTAGGTTGGATAGGGCAAGACCACAGTCTTATCTGAGCTCTCCAACATAAACACCTAACCAGTGCCACTCACAGTTCTACTGTAAGCACGCTTGAACATTAACTTGACCTATTCTGAAAGGTCTGTCTTTACCATTAATGCCAGACAAACATTAAACTGATCGAACTCCCACACAAGGGCATAGCCCATTAAAGGGACATTTAATGCTGGCAAGGTGAAACCGTAGAGAAAGCCGTCACAATCAACCTCAAACAAAGGAGGCGGGTAACTCTTCAGAAGCTGCAGTTCCTCAGGTTAGTGAAGATTTTACTTCAGAATAGACCTTTTATAGAGTTCAGGTCCTGCCCCTCACCCCGTGCCTGAATAGCCAATCACCTTATAGCCGCTTTACCTGATTGCTTTGCATGCCCATGCCCAATCACTGAGCCATGCTCTATGTGTCCTGTTTACCGTTATCATTGAATGTGAAAGTAAAAGAGAACCCCACATTTTGGGTTGACATCAGAATGGTAATAGAGGTGAAATCTTCCAATGGTGACATCTGGTAAAATCCTGGGATTCCCTCAATGTCGAGGGATTTCCTCTCACTTCTTGTTTTGGTTTTTAAACAGGAAGTAAAGGGAAATCTCCCCAATGGGATATAGATGGGGGAAAAACTGACATGGGTTATAACATTCCAGAAATAATAGAAAAAATGTTGCCTTTTGTGACACTTTTTATGGTCTTGTTCCCCATAAGTTCTGCACCAGGGAAGCATTGGGTTCCATACCTTGCAAGGGCTAACAGTTCTAAAAAAGTAAACAAGTTGGAAAATGTCTCCATATGTTGAGCTGTTTCTGTACTACTATACCAAGAGTTCCACATGTAGAATTTGTCAGAGACGTACAAATTTGTGAGGTTCATGGCTCTGCACTGTTCCCTTTCAGGAAATGAGAAATGACCTCTCTGTTTTTTTAAATGGTGATTCTGCACATAAAAGGAGAACATTTAAATTGGACCGTTAAAGGTTCTGAACCAGCCGCCTTTCTCCTTCGAGACTTGAACTTCATATCAAAGAAGATATTAGGAAATAATTATGTGTACATTATTCTGCATGTGGTATATACCTGTGTCACTTGAGGTGTACAGGACTGTACTGCGATGTAATGAATATCTATAAATAAAGGAGAACCTGCTGCGCCAACCAAACAAACAAATAAAAGTAAATATGGAAAATGATGAAATAAAATAAAATAAAACAATAAGCAGCCAACACCACCAATTAGACTAATTGTGGAAATTAATATAAAAACAAAAAGTGTAGCGCTATAATGTGTCAGTCGGCAACACTAGAGTGTGTTGAGTAACATACACAGTGTATATCAAAAGTTAGGTCCTGCTAGACCTCATATGAAAGAACAATGAACCAGTGGGAAATCTAATATTCAAAAGAAAACCACTAGTACCATGTCCTATGTGATAAAACAGTGTGAATTAGATGTGCATCAAAAAGGTTAAGCCCAAACCCTCAGAACAAAACACAAGCATGTAAGGGTAGGGGTAAGTGGTAAGTCCCTGAGGTGAGGACAGTTCATTTAATCAAGCGGAGACATCCTGGAGCATAGACATATAGCTCATAATATCATCTATTCTTATTCTTGATGGACTCTTCCAATGATCAGCCAGGTACAAGAGTAACATAAAATGCCCTTACCGGACGCGGTGGACTCACAGGCCGTTTGGCGGTGAGTCATACGAGCTTGAACCGTGAAGCACGGTAGGGTTACAGCTGTTCCTGGTCCACAACCGAAGGATCCTGAGAAGAACTCCAGTCACGAACAATCTCCCCGATTCGTCCTCCAGCACTCACTTGGGTCTCAGGCAGTTTGAGACAGGGAAAATAGGAGAAAGAAGGCTCCACATAGTGTAAATTCCGGTTTATCAGGAGATTTATTGTATAAAAAGTTCCAACGAAAAATTCCAAATAAAAGCAAAGTTCATACAGACGTAAAAAGATGTGTTTAGCGCAGTAGACAGATGGTTTAAGGTAGCGTCCTACACCCAGGACGCTACCTTAAACCATCTGTCTACTGTGCTAAACACATCTTTTTACGTCTGTATGAACTTTGCTTTTATTTGGAATTTTTCGTTGGAACTTTTTATACAATAAATCTCCTGATAAACTGGAATTTACACTATGTGGAGCCTTCTTTCTCCTATTTTCCCTGTCTCAAACTGCCTGAGACCCAAGTGAGTGCTGGAGGACGAATCGGGGAGATTGTTCGTGACTGGAGTTCTTCTCAGGATCCTTCGGTTGTGGACCAGGAACAGCTGTAACCCTACCGTGCTTCACGGTTCAAGCTCGTATGACTCACCGCCAAACGGCCTGTGAGTCCACCGCGTCTGGTAAGGGCATTTTATGTTACTCTTGTACCTGGCTGATCATTGGAAGAGTCCATCAAGAATAAGAATAGATGATATTATGAGCTATATGTCTATGCTCCAGGATGTCTCCGCTTGATTAAATGAACTGTCCTCACCTCAGGGACTTACCACTTACCCCTACCCTTACATGCTTGTGTTTTGTTCTGAGGGTTTGGGCTTAACCTTTTTGATGCACATCTAATTCACACTGTTTTATCACATAGGACATAGTACTAGTGGTTTTCTTTTGAATATTAGATTTCCCACTGGTTCATTGTTCTTTCATATGAGGTCTAGCAGGACCTAACTTTTGATATACACTGTGTATGTTACTCAACACACTCTAGTGTTGCCGACTGACACATTATAGCGCTACACTTTTTGTTTTTATAATGAATATCTATACCAGCGGACTCCAAACTTTCTAAACAAAGGGCCAGTTTACTATCCTTCAGACTTTAGAGGAGCCGGACTGTGGCCAGTGAGAGTAGAAAATGTCCTGGCATCTGTATCAATGCCCCATTGTTGGTGTTAGTAAGAGAAATAGTACTCCATTATTGGTGTCAGTGAGAGGAATAGTCATTGGTGTCGGTGGCAAGAATTATGCCCCATTGTTAATGTCAGTGGGAGAAATAGTGCCCCAAGGGCTGGATAAAGGCAAGCAAAGAACCACAGTTTGGAGATCACTGATTTTACTCCTGAAATGCAGCTTAGTAGGAGGACATAACAGAAATCTGACAATTCATATTTTTTTTATAAGAATGCACAGAATACATTAAATGCTCAGTGGATCCAGAGAGACTTTAGAGAATTTATTTTGTTGTCTGTTCTACAGGGTATAATCTCAGTTGTTGTTGATAATCAGGATGTATTCATTTGACATTCTGTATGTTTTGCATCACTCATCTGGTAATGATGAGGAAATAAAGAAATTTAAAAAACAGTGCCTAAAGTGTCTGTATTTCTCTGTTACATATTAATGCAATAATGAACATTGTTTCTTGCTCTTTCAGGCCAGTCTGTGTGTAAAACATGTCCCACCGGTCATACCTGTGTTGATGGGGACATAGTCCAATGCCCAGCCGGATATTACTGCCCCGAGGAAATAGATGCTAGCCCAGTTCCCTGTCCTCCTGGAACATTCAATCCCATGCCAGGTGTCACAAAAGCCGAAGGGTGCCTGCTATGTCTGCCAGGTAATATTCTTATTGCTGGTAAATTATATTGTTTATTCTGCCTGCTGCATCCTGAACCTATGCTGATACAGTATTTTGTGTTACGCAATACTGTGCCATCCACTTCTTCTAGGTAACAACACTGTACATTACAGAAATGTACTGAAAAAGATGAATACATGTATTTTCATAGTTGCCCCTAGGGTCAGAAAATAAATCATACTGGGGTAGTTACACTTTGCACTGTATAGTATATGCATTGTACTTCCCAGCCAGTATGTGATGATGCCAGTGGTGGCTGGTGCTCAATATTTGGGGGGGGGGGGGGCGGCAAACAAACATCCCCCCCTCACTCGCACCAAAGCCACCATAACCCCCCTCCACCCCGCGGAAGACGGACAGGAAGGCGGCCTTAACTTTGGAGATGACAAGAATCATCGAGGACGAGGGGTAGGGCTGCTCCTCCTCGCTCCAGCCGAGGCTTCTCCTCCCGGTCAAACAGACGTTGCTTCCCCTTCCTGGCCAAACAGGAAGTGGGTCCTGAGACCTGATTGGCCGGGAGTCCTAAGAGTCCTAAGGCTCCCTGGCCAATCAGGTCTCAAGACCCGTCTCCTGATTGGCCGGGAGGAGATTTAGGAAGACAATAGCTAATATTAATGTGCTATTGTCACACTGCGCCCCGAGTCCACCCTTTTTTGAAGTCAAATAGAGCCTCTGCCTCTAATCATGTGCTTACAAAAAAAAACCCAATTGAAATCCATGCGCCCGGCGCCCTGCATGTAGACGCCCGAATGCATGGATAAGGGGGGCGGCACCCTTGCGCTCTGCATTACAGGCTGCCACTGGTTGATGCTATAGTCTATGTAGAATATGCATTTCACTGAACTTCACTGAACGGTATATGTAATTCTTGAACTTTAGGGATGTTCTGCAGAGACTGGGCCTCCTCAGCTGTATCTGGACCTTGTCAGGCTGGATTCTTCTGTACAGCAGGTAAAAAGGGACTACAGAGATTTTTATTCTTGTTACATGTCTGCTGGATGTGTCATTTTGGTAACACTTTTGCTGCATTTATGTGCAGACATTGTTAATGTAGCACATACTCCCGCAAGAGCTGCTGATTTGGTCCCAGGTTCTTTTCCCACTGGTGTAGCGGAAGCCAGGCAAACGGCAAGATTCACTCTTCTGGCTCAGTAAACAGTCTAGGGGTTGCCTTTTTTAAGTTTACTGCAGATTAACTTGGATAGGGCTTGGGGAAGCCATGGGATACTCCGGAACTGGAAAACCATAGGTAATGTTCCAAGCCAGACAAGCCTTAATGTTGGTGCACCAGGGGTTAATAGCAGCAACAGTCACTAGGACCTCCTTCTCAGGTCTGCACTCAGTGTCCCTGGGTACTTGGATGCCTCCCTCCAGACAAAGGCAGACAGTTCACTCTGTGAAGCTTTTAGCCTGGATCATTAGTGAAACCCCTCTCTATTTAAAAAAAAAATTGCAGCAGGATAGCGCCCCCCAGCTGTGCACAGCAGGGACCTCAATTAGACTAGAGAAATCTTCAGGTGAACTGCCTAGGAGGGCAACAGTCCTCCTGGCTGGGAACCTCTCTCCCCAGGGAAGAACCCTGCTCTCTGAGGCTCCAGACTATTTATTCACTCCCTCAGTGACCACCTAAGCACTCTCCCCAGGGATTGGCTGGTGCCACATAAATATTCAAGCTGCTTATTTGACTCTACCACCCACTATATTCTTGGAGTCTCCAGAAGACAGGCTGAAGCAGTCAAGCCTGCAGAGCCCAGAGCAGCCCAAAGCAATTTCATGCTGAATACAGAAGAGCCACAAAAACTAAATTTGCTTAAACCTTACTAGCAGCCTATCTGGGAGGGTACTACATGTACACAAGGTATACTGCCTCATTCATCAGGAAATCTGACTGTGGTCATTTTCTTTCAATCTTTTTTTAATGTGCCAATACCTGTATAAACATGTTTTTAAGCAAATGGATTAGCCTAATCTTGCTCTACCAACCAAAATAAGTCAACATGTCCATGGACAATATGGAACATTGTATTCTTAGCATGATCTACAATGAGATGTGATGTGGTGTTTGTAGGCTATCTGTGCTCGAAAAACTAGCACTGGTTTAATGTGTAAATCCAGCCAATAATCCAGCCAATATATATATATATTTTTCAGTTTTAGGTAGTGAAGATTGTAACCTTGTTCTGTCTCTATCCCAAACAAGAGAAGCAAGACCCCCCCCCCCCCAAAAAAAAATCCCAAACTGGGACATAGACATGAAAAAAATACACTAGTGGATCGGGCAAGGGTGAAGCTTTTTTATTGGTCTATGGACAGATTACTCTACCTTCTATCCCAAAGACAACCAGGTCCAGGGGTGGAGGGAAGTCTCCACAACAAGGACATAAACAGCAATAAAAACCTGATAGAGGTTTTAACCCTTTCCAGCTCTATACAAAACAGCGCAAGGTTTTGGTTAGAGTTCCACTTCAAAGAAAGTAGCCTGTCATTTTGGAAGCTGTGAGACTTATCCCCAGAGATGTTTTGTGAGCCCAGTACAAAATGTAGACGTTGAGTCAATTTCACCATGTAATATTCTTCCTAGGTTCACCTGTCAGTAACCCTTCCGGTAGCAGCAATGAAAGTTTTGGAGGTCCTTGTCCAATTGGTCACTTTTGTCCTCCAGGCACCAGCTTGCCTATTCCATGTCCGTATGGCACTTTCTCAGACCGGTCAGTATTCAACATGAAAATGACTTTAATGTAATTATGACTGTTATGCTGTACAAATAATCTTTCTATATTTAGATTGAACCTGAGTGCCGAATCCCAGTGTACACCCAGTTCCCCTGGCTATTACTGCGACTCAGTCGGAAGGTCAGCACCTACTGGACTTTGCCTGCCAGGGTACTACTGTACTCTTGGAGTCTCCTCCCCCGCACCCACTGGAGGAGGTAAGATATATCGACCTTTAACTGATCATATTTTTGTGTTTAGTAAAGAATATTAACCCCTTGTCTACCAAGGAACGTTTATAAATATCCTCAAGATGTTATAGCAAGTTTCAGCACCCATGGTGGTTCCCAGGCTCTACTATTCCTCCTAGGAGCCCGGGGCAGTGATGCAGATCTCTTTTACAACTAACAAACCCCTGATGCAACAAGAATTTTGTTACTTACAATTTAAAAGCTGTCATTTCCCAACTACTGTAGCCAGCGAAGGAGCTAGTCGAGCATAGTCAAGCAGATTAGCTGCTTGATTAGCTTGCAGTGGAGACATTGGGGTTCTAAGAGACAGCTGATGTCTCTATTAGGAGGACCCATTACCTGCCCATGCTATCACATAGGGGGTGTGTTAGCTCTCTTGTGATAGCAATAACGTTATATTAAAACAATATATTCTAACAAAATAAATAAAAATAATATAAAAATAGCACCCCCGTCACTCTCATACACACCCAGATGCAAATGTACAGGATTTTTTTGTTTGTATTCATAAATTAAGGACTCACAGGTGAGGTATCACTGCAGACGTCAGACTAAGAGCAGTAACTATAGGGCCATAATTCATTGTTAACGCTAAACAAATAACCTGTAAAGGTGTTTAAAGCGTCACCTATTGACATTTTTGGGTACGATAGTTTTTTGCCTTTCTATGGACGTGCACAATTTTAAGACATGTTTGGCATCTATTTACTCGACTCAACCCCATCTGTTATATTTTACCAAAAAATTTGTATTCTAATGTCTTAACACTAAAATTTATATTAGTTTTATTTTTCCCGGAGAATATGCATTTGATAAACAGTTGTTCAAATGTTGTGCGACATAAAAAATTACAACTAAAACCATTTTATTTTCCAGGGTCTCTGCCTTTAGAAAATACATAACTGTTTGTCGGTTTAATGTCATTTCTGGCATAAAATGGAGATTTGTAACATGTCTTCAATGAGGAAGCGAATGTGGCCTAGCCAGTACACACCCAAAGGGGAGGCTTCCCAAAGTGAGGGAGACGTAGTCAGTGCTGGGACAAGGTCATCTAGGTACCCAGGGCAAAGATGCCAAATGGCAAACATCCCCTCCCCAAAAAAATGTACGGGCATGTATTGTGTGTCAGCAAAAATCCCCCCCCCCCAAAAAAAAAATGTGAGCACTAATCTTCACACTAACACCATAAATTCCCCTTGCAAGCTAAAATTCTCCCCAAACAAAAATTTCCCCTCTTCCAGTAAAAAATCCCACCTCCCAGCTCAAATCTTCTCCCTCCCAAAATCCCCCTTACTAGCACAAATCCCTCCTCCCAGCTCAAATCTTCTCCCTCCCCAAATACCCTTTTCTAGCACAAATCCCCTACGCTTCAAATTTCCCCGCTGGACATTAATCCTCTATCCCCAAATCCCTTCTCCTAGCACTAATCCCCCCCCCAATTTCCCCTCCTAGCAAATCCCCCAATCATCTCCACTAGCACAACTCTTCCCTGCCAAAGCCCCCTTCCCAACAGAAATCCATCCTCCTAAGTACAAATCACCCCTCCTAGCACAACACCTAAAATCCCCACCACGCCTCCTGCCCACACCTTGCCCCTGCCCTGGAGGTAGCCCCTACACTGTCCCTACTCCTCCAGAACCTTTCTCTATCTTTAATAACTATCCCTGCCAGACGGGGGAACCTGTCCTTACACTAGCCACTCACATAGAGTGCTAAACCTGGGAGCCGGAGTCTTTATTTGACTCTGCCTGGCCCAATATGGCCGCTGAAGTCACAGAGGGGCTAGCACCCAATCGGACAATCTCCTTGTGACCGCAGGAAGTCATAGAGGCACCAATTTCCTCACAACTTCCTTCCCCTTTCTGCGTTGCCGCTTCGGTCGAGCGCCACCTGCAGTGGGGAGTACAGACTGCATCTGCCTTTGTGTACATTAGATGTGTCCTCCAAGATAAGGCTGGCAGGGTGTTGGCCCTTCTGGTAGCTTCTGCTGTCTGGTGATGTCCTTGGCATCTTGTCTTGAGGTCTGGATAAAACTCCACTCACAAACATTACTGCGTTTTCAGACTTGTTCGGTAAGCTCTCTATCCAAGGTTTGTTACATACATTGCCTTAAAAAGGAGACATTCCTAAAATGACTGACAGTATTACAAAATAGCGGGTGACCAGGTGAATTCAGCAAAGATCATCCAAAATTTTTCTACGCACCTTTTTAGAATTATTAAAATGATTTGAGATAAATGGCATCATTTATGAAATGATACTATTTTGGAAAAAAACGATTTTGTGCTTCCTCAACATCAACTAATTAATTTCTCCATTTCATCCTTCCACATTGCAACAGATGAATCTTCATGGGTTCTGTGGGGCAGTACAAGATGTCTGGTGCAGTTCTCTCTCTGTAAACTCTCTAATAATATAGTCTCTTAATGAATTAGAATTGATTATGCATCTTCTTTTTTTTGAAAAGGTTAGCTGGGATGTTGGGTAGATGTACAAAGGACGCTCATGTTTTCCATTATCTTTGCTGTGTCTCATTCAGCTTACACAGGAGAAGGTGGAGGCTGCCCACGTGGTCATTACTGCCCTGCAGGAAGTTTCCATCCATACGCCTGTCCAGCAGGGACCTATAACAACCTCACGCATCAACAAGATTGCTTACCATGCCCCGCCGGCTATTACTGTGCAGAGAACACCAGTGATTATAGTGGATTTCAGTGCCCAGCTGGGTTCTACTGCCCTAGAGGTAATAAAGACAGTATCCATTTACATTCATTTGCTGGAGGCAGACAATAAGATTATATCTGAGAAGAATATTCATTAAATGGATATTAAATAGAAGCAATGGTCTGTTTTTTAATGTGTTTTTTTAAAGAGCTGAAGGGTTTAAAAAGTGCAGCCTGTTTTGCAGTATGCTTAGTAGTGACGCATTGTTTTTCTGGCCTCCTTGAATTTATACTTTAACTACTCTCGACCATCCGCCGCAGTTGTACTGCAGCTAGGTGCCAGGAGAGCGCTAATCGCTGTTTTTGTACATCGGCCCGTGCATGTGATCTAGCGGGCGTGCACGCTGCGGGAGCTCGCCCGCGGATCTGGTGGACTCGGCAACCCGCGATCGCTGTGCAGAGAGGCAGAAATAGGATCTGCCATGGTAAACAAGGCGATTCCCCGTTCTGACAGGAGACACGTCAGAGATCTTCTGTTCCCAGAAGCATGTCCCTGGAAGCCCATCCCTCCTTCTGTTAGAACACACTGAGGGAACACAGTTAACCCCTTGATCGCCCCCCCAGTTACATAGTAGGTGAGGTTGAAAAAAGACACAAGTCCATCAAGTCCAACCTATGTGTGATTATATGTCAGTATTACATTGTATATCCCTGTATGTTGCAGTCATTCAGGTGCTTATCTAATAGTTTTTTGAAACTATCGATGCTCCCCGCTGAGAACACCTCCTGTGGAAGGGAATTCCACATCCTTGCCGCTCTTACAGTAATGAACCCTCTACGCAGTTTAAGGTTAAACCTCTTTTCTTCTAATTTTAATGAGTGGCCAGGTGTATTTATAAATTGAAATCACCCAGTGCATTTTTTTTTAGCACTGATCAATGTAATAATGTCACTGGTCCCCAAAAAGTGTTATAAAATCGCAGATCGCCGCCTTTACCAGTAAAAACAATTAAGAAAATATAAAAGTCTCTAAATCTATCCCATATTTTGTAGACACGATAACTTTTGCGCAAACCAATCAATATACGCTTATTGCGATTTTTTTTTTTTTACCAAATACATAGAAGAATATATATCGGCCTTAACTGATGAATACATTTGTTTTTTAAATATATTTTTTTGATATGTATTATAGCAGAAAGTAAAAAAATTATTATTATTTTTTTTTAATTGTCGGTCTTTTTTGTTTGTAGCGGTGTGTGTTGCCACTAGTGACTAACATCCACCATATCACCCTGCTGCCAGACCTCCATATATCGCTTCTGAGACAATGAACAGTCATTTGCTTTGTTTTGTTTTTGTTTATTGGGGGGATATAACTTGGTTGGGGGAAAAGATATGTAACAATAACTCTCGGTGGAGCTGCTGGTTTAAAGCGGGCTGTTACCTTCACTCTCGCTACCTCTGTTTCACCAGCACTGGGTCTAGGGTTCCGTTGAGTTTACCTCTGGACGATGTAGGCACCAAACACTTGAATATGTTTTCCAATGCTTTAATGAACAAGTAATAAAGGAAGTAGCAGGAAAGAGGCAGAAGGAAAGCTGCAGGGAAGCTCAAATACCTTTTCTTAGTATTCTTTAGAACATTATTTGGAATTGAACACTTGTAGTTGGATGCACTCCCCTTGTGGGATTCAATCTTTGCCCGCCTGGATAAGCCTCTCTCACTCGCCTAGCAGCCAGTGCGTAACACGAACAAAAGTCTCTGCCACAGACTTGTTTGGAACAAAACCCGTATGATCCTCTGCCACAGGATGTATTGGTTTGCGATGAATGTCAGACACAGTACTTGAAACTTTAAGCCAACCCGGCAGTACTATGCAGTAAGATTACTTCAGGATACGTCCTCCAACTGAGTCACCAGGCCCCTCTCCAGACCAGCACTCTGCATGATCCCTCCATGACGTGTCCTCCCCTTGGATCTCCTCAGTTGTCCAGCTTCTTCACTCAGGATAGACAGCCCAGGACCATTCCTCTGTCGCTGTGGTAGGCCCCAGACAGGCCTCTGGGCCCACCCACACGCCGCAGCGACGTGGTACTCTTAACGCATACCTGTTGGCCAGGAGGGCCAGCAGGTGGCTGAAAAACGAACCCCTAAACATGGCGTCTGTCCCATAAATACCCTCTCCCAGAATGCAACTCGGAGGTCCACCTCCACCGAGTTGTCTTCGGGACAGAGGAGCACTCATACGCTTCAACACGTTGCCTTTCCAACACCAACCCATGGCGACAACGACACCCACTGGCGCAGTGTGGAACTACATGCAACTCAGCCAAGCTGGAACAGAGGCAAATCTAACTTCACCTAACAAGTGATCCACTAGATTTACCTATCAGCGGTAGATTAAAAATCTACCAGCACTACAGATATATGGGATGCCCATAGATTGAATTACTTTGCCATCATATTTATAAATTAGAACTTTGTTTGAGCCTTGAAGAAATGATGCACATGTATAACATCTATAGTCTTTTCCCTGCATCACCATGCAGATTATTGCTCCTCCTCTGCGTAACTCCTGCAGACAATTGCTCCTAGGAATCCTTCCCTCCTGCACAAGCTTATTCTGTAGCACATTATGTTTCTTGACACATCCTATATAAAAAAGAACCCACTCTGAATAGCCTCTAATGCTGACTCTGATTAGTTGCTGCTACTAGGCTACGAGGTCTGCAGTACCTCTCCCCGGAGGCCTAGTAGTTTACTAGCATGTTCTGAACGGTGGACTACTGTTCCCAGCTAGTCCAGCCTGCAAATCCTGCGCCCTCGGGCCGCATCAATTTGACACCATTCCCCACAGTTTTTCCTCTGTTCCAAGACTCCTCATCAATGACCGTGTAAGGATGAAGTTCACTCCCAGACTTCCTGGCATGTCTCCACATCCAGCTCTCCACTGTGGTACACTCACTGACCTTTCTCTGGGCTGAGTCCATGATGGAGAACTTAACTGGACTGTACGTTCCGACAGCTTCTCCTGCCCCTCTGCTCCAGGAGCTCCTAATCAATGACCGTGTAAAGATCAGGACTTCACCCATGACCGTGTAAGGGTGAAGTTCCCTCACAGTTCTTCCGTGATCGGCGCACCCCCCCCCCAGATGGGGGTGCCCTCCTGCTGCTGTTTAGTACTTTATTCTCCACTTCTCCCAGCCGACAACTCCTCCTAGTGGCCTTTTACCTCAGCTTATATGGGAGGCCTGCCCCCTGCCAATTCCAGCTGGGGATTGGTCAGGGCTCCTCACATGAGCTGCCTGCCACTCCAGTTCCAGGCCCTGCCCCTTTTCCAGAACATTCTTTCCTGAAAGCAGGGGAGGCGCCCAAGCACTGAAGCACAGATGGACACACCCACTGCTACATTAACCACTCCCTGCCCCCAAGTCAAAACAAACAGGCCTAGCCTGAAGCATAGGCCTGCCTAAATTTACCTGTACTGACAGTTCCTCACCAAAAAATCCTCATTCTAGCACCTACCAATGGTAGAGAGTTTTTGCCTTTTTTATGGATGTGCACAATTTTAAGACATGTTTGGCATCTATTTACTCGACTCAACCCCATCTGTTATATTTTACCAAAAAATTAGTATTCTATTGTGCTTACACTAAAATTTATAGTAGAGGGTGCTACATGTTTATAGCGCAAAAAATAAAAACCGCAGAGGTGATTAAATACCACCAAAAGAAAGCTTTATTTGTGGGAAAAAAGGACATCAATTTTGTTTGGGTACAGCATTGCACGACCGCGCAATTGTCAGTTAAAGCGACGCAGTGACGTATCGCAAAAAATGGCCTGGTCATTAAGGGGGGAAATCTTCCGGTCCTTAAGTGGTTAAAGTGGAATTCTAGGCAAAATCTAAATCTACTCCAACCCCCATTCTAAGACTTTTTTTAATCTACCCTGTAAAGAAAGGAGGTCTATACTTGCCTATTCCGAAACCGCTCTAGTCTAGGCACATAATCTCTTCAGTGCCGGCTTCAGGGGAGAGGAGAGATCTCCAACAACAGCTACAGAGACAATGACATCGCCTATAGGCTTACTATGTAGGCTGTCCCTCCCCTCCCCTGAAGCCAATGCTGGGACCTGATCATGTGACCTGACCAGAGCGACTTCAGAATAGGCAAGTATAGACATCTTTTCTTTTACAGGGTAGATAGAATAGTCTTAGAATGGGAGTGGGAGTAGATTTAGGCTTGGTTAGATTTTGCCCGGAATTCCACTTTAAGGCTTATTCCTCCCATATAAGTAAAAATTGTTGGATATAATCCATTGTGTCAGTAATCAGGCCAACAGATTCTGCTCCTGGGTCTCCCCTTTTGCTATAAAGGGTGCCATATTCTGTTTTGAAGTGCAACTATGGACAAAATAAATTACATAGAAATGCAGTCTGCCACCATCACTAACATAAAAGTCTGCCTGTAAGAGTTATTGCCTGTCGATCCTGCCAATAGATTTATTTTGACTTTCGTTCATCGACGGACACAGCACCTCCTTAATCTTGACCATTGGGTTATATCGCCTCTGCAGGAGTAGGACTAGAATCCACTGAGTCCTTCCAGAGGTCAGACTCACTTTTTTTGGTTACACAAGGACCAAGGAAAGGGCTGGCCGCTTCTTCGGCTACCATCTCCAGATGGATCAGGCAGACTGTGTCTCAGGCCTATTCTATTAAGGGTCGGGTTCCTCCTTTCCCTGTCACGGTGCATTCTACTCGGGCGCTTAGTACTTCTTGGGCCTTCCGTCATCAAGCGTCAATATTACAGGTTTGCAAGGAAGCCACTTGGTCGTCAGTGCATATCTTCACTAAATTCTATAAAGTAGATATTTTGTCATCTGCGGATGCTTCTTTTGGCCGCAAGGTTTTGCAGGCTGCTGTTTAAGAGGGAGGGTTCCCTCATAAGGAGTGTTTTTTCTTTTAACATTTTTTATTTTAGATGGGACTCCTGTGACCCGGTTAAGGCTCCTGTATCCTGGTTAGGGCTCTTGTGGTTAGCCTTGGGTTATTTTGCCCACCCCTCATTTTTCTTTGGCACTGCTTTTGGATGTCCCAATGGTCAAGATTAAGGAGGCTCTGTGTCCGTCGATGAACGAAAGAGAAAATGGGATTTTTGTACTCACCGTAAAATCCATTTCTCTGAGTTCATCGACGGACACAGCACACCCCTTTATGGAGTTTTTGATACTTCTATTACTGCTTGCTACTGAACTGAGTACCTAGAGCAGGGAGGGGGTTATATACTGACTCAGGACAGCCCATGGGCGTAGCCAGGTGTTTTTTGTTCTGCCTAGTCCTACTCCTGCAGGGGCGATATAACCCAATGGTCAAGATTAAGGAGGTGCTATGTCCGTCCATGAACTCAGACAAATGGATTTTACGGTGAGTACAAAAATCCCATTATTTTTCTACTTTCTCCTTTAACAGGATGATAACACTACATTGAAATTGCACAGCAGTGTTGTCAACCTGTGGACAGGGGATTCCTAGATGTACATGTTTTAGCTAGAGTAAGCAAAAAACAAATCAAAGCCCAACTCCAACTAACGCATTTTGACTGTTACTGAAACACTTTTCTTTGAATTTTGGGATTTTTGTTTTAAACCATAAAAAAAAAAAAAACATCTGCTGCCATTTTTCTGCACCCCAGTTCTTATGTTTTCATGCCGAGATAATTTGCTTAGCCTGATTTTCACATCGGAGGTATGGCTATTTGGCCGCAATTCTTCCATGAAGACCATTTCTGGCCAGACTTCCCCAGACAGTAGATGGGTGTACCTGGGTCCCACTGTTTTTCACCAGTTCTGTGCTGATGGCACTGCTGGAGATCTTCCAATGTGAAAATGAAGTAAGCATGATGTGTCTTTCATCTGCTGCATTAAGTTTCCTTGGCTGACCACTGTGTCTACAGTCCTCAACTATGCCTGTTTCTTTGTGCTTCTTCAAAAGACCTTAAACAGCACATTTTGAAACATCAGTCTGCTTTGAAATCTTTTCCTGGGAGAGACCTTGATGGTGCAGTATAATTACCTTGTGTCTTGTTAATGTGCTTAGTCTTGCCATGGTGTATAACCTGTGACATGAAACTGTCTTCCACAACCTCACCTTTTTCAGTTAATGACTGTGTTTCAACCTACATATGAAATTGATGATCATTAGCACCCGCTTGGTATAAATGGTTAATCATACACCTGATCTGAATTGATGCTGGTTTGAAGCCAAAGGGTAGTTTTACCAAATATTGATTTGATTTAGGTTTTATTTTGTTCGCTCACTTTGCATTCTGTAAATTATTTAAAAATAAACAATTAAGATATATATTTTTGAAAGCATTCTTACGTTACAGTATTTCTTCACACCTATATTAGTCCTATAGGTCAATGTTGTTATAGGATCTTGTGGACCTCTGGTGACACTAAGCACTACGAGAAGCTGGAAAGCACAATAAAAGCTATAATAGTAATCGTTTTTTTATTGCTGTTATTATCATCATCTTTTATCTAGCACAATTATATGTTGTAGGACTTTACAGTAGGATATAAAAGACATTAATTTTTAAAAACCGAGAGCATAACAAGAAACAAAAGGAACAATGTCCTGATTATCTAATGGCAGAGTTGAAGATCTTTCAAAGAACATATAAATTCTTGAAGTTCTGCCTTGTGTAACTTGCTTTGGGTGGCTGGGGAATAATGTAAACCTGGTAGGGTTGCCAAGAGAAGTTGTAAAGTGCTAGATGTGGCTGTGATATGGTGTAAAGTGATCAGGGTGTTTGAGAGATGGTGTAAAACTGTCAAGTGGCTGAGGGACAGTATAAAGTTCTCAAGGTGGCTGGGGGATCGTGTAAAGTGATTAGGGTGGTTGAGGGACATTATAAAGTGCTTAGAGTGGCTGATGGATGGTGTTAAGTGCTCAGGGTGCCTGAGGAATGCAGATATCAGAAAATGATCTTGAGAAATAAGTCAGTAAATTAGGGACATGGAGGTGCCTAATGCCTAGTACACATGGGCTGAATGTCGGAAGACATCAGTCGGTTCAATAAAAAACAGCCGATATTGGGCCTGTGTGTTTGTCAGCTGGTCGGGCCGGCTTCTGTCAGACGAACATGCTGGAAAACCAGCAGCCGCCTGGCTCCCGATCAGAGCGCTGACCACAGTGTTCTGGCAGGGGGGCCGCCCCCCTGTCAGAATACAACAGCTCAGCTGGGGAGATTGCTGTACTAATGTCAGACTGTTAGTACAGCGGCTTCGACCTGAGCTGTCAGGTTTTTTTCATTCAACCCGCCCAGTTGAACGGAAAAAAAAAATATTAGTGTGTACCAGGCTTAAGACTTTTGCACAGTACTGTAGCACAGTGGCTAGAAACTATGTAAACAGCTTGGTTGGGCACTCAGCAGAAATGTAAGAGGTATAGAGAGATGAGTCTGTTGCCTTCAAAAATAACAATTAGTGGTGTTTATTTTATAAGCAGCAGACCGAATTATTGTATAGTTTTCCTGGGTATCTATGTTAGAACAAGGCAGTTTTTATTATAAAAAAAATAACAGTTTTTTTATGTCAGAGTCAAGACCCAGAAATTGCACTGACATACTGCACAACATGTAAGCATTTTGACTAGACCGCAATGGAAGGGGGAGTGATCAGGCAGGTCTTATCATGAAATAAAAATTGCAGTGTACTTTTTCTGAGGCTGAAAGCTAGAAAAACTTTACAGCTTTACCAAGGCATAGAGCGGGCAAATTACATTTGAAAATAAATTTTAATACATACAGTGATACCTTGGTTCACGAACGCTTCTGTTCAAGAACAACTGGGTTCGCGAACAGAGCCGCGGCCATCTTCCCTGCTCTGACACGTTCATATTGAGAAGAACAGTGCAAGATAAGAGTCTTAGGAGAACCTGTCCACTCAGATAGGGGTTTCTGCCCCCCGACTACCCTGACGGTGGGCTTACTTAATTGGAAATCATGGAAAAACAGTTCATATTTATCATGCCCTCAGATGATCTTTTCCTGAATGCAAAGTGCTGTTTTCTGGCCCCTAGATTAGTCATTTAAATTGGGGTTTGGGATTGTTTCAAACAAGTATTGAGGAGGAGCTATATTTTTTTTTTTTTCTTTTTAGATGTACACATGAAAGAGGTCAGCTTAATGTAAAAGACCATATGTAATATCAGTTTAAAATCCCTTTTTTTGTACATACATTTCATAATTTTACTGTATATATAAACAAAAAGTCCAGAACGGATTTACCTGATTTACATTGAACCCTATGGGAAAATTTGCCTCGGTTCACAACCAATTTCACAAATTAAGTTTATAAGGTAGACAAAACAATTTATAGATTTTCTGCTAGATTGATAGAGAAGTACTCTTACAGCTGCTAAGGAGATTACTGGAGAACCCCAGAAGAAAAAACACAGAGAAGGTAGCTGTAAAAACAGCTGACAAAGATACCAGAGCCCATGACAGGCTGGAGGCAAAATCTGTGGCAGCCAGTAGGTGACAACCCCAAAAGCTGGTATCAGGCAGGATGGAAGGCCAGAGGTGTGATCTGCAGGCAAGCTTAGGGCAGTAATGGGTAGGTAGCAGGAACATGGTCAGGAAGCAGGCCAAGGTCAGCAACGAGTAGACAGATGAGCCAATGGACAGAATCAAGCCGAGTCACAGCAGGAGATCAGAGCAGAAAAGAATCCAGAGACAAGTCAGTTTTGCAACAGAAAATCAAGCGTAAGAGCAAATTCAGGACACAGGATACAGCTGAAGAACACGCTTTCAGCATGAAATGCGTTAACTATCCTGTCCGCCCTGCGTATAGCATGATGTTTTTACTATGGGATTATTTCAGTAAGGTGTCCGGATTTTTTATACACAAGTGTCTGCAGTCATTCACTTTCCTCTTGAAGCTTATTTGGTTGTGAGCCGGATCAGCACCTTCTGCATGGATTTGGGGCTAGCTGACAAGCAGACCAATATGGAGCGGTATATATTTTTTTATCGGTGCCTAGGTTTCTTGTTATCAAGCTATGTCCCTAAATGAACAATAAAGAAAATATGATTTTTGTACTCAACGTAAAATCTTTTTTTTGTAGTTTATTGAAGGACACCGCTCCCTCCTCCCATTTGAACTTTTGTTCTTTCTGGACTTCTTATTACAGCTGAGCAGGATTAAAACAAAAGGGGTTATAGCCTCTGGAGACTGGCCTCCAGAATTTTTATGTGCCTAGAAGAAATGAACATGGACATTCTCCAAAACTCATCTCTAGTCAAACTGAGAACTAACAATCTTTTTTTACTCTAGTGAGCTGCAAGCCAGGTCATTCCTGCTTCACAGCCCGCCTCTGTGTTGGGATGGGAGAGGCCTGCAGTTCATTGGAGTTAAAAAGAGCACAAATTCGGAGGGCAGATAGAGATGGGTTCAGATAACAGGCAAACTTATCTCTGTTGCCTAGAGCCCAATTCTGCTGTAGGCAGTGGTATGTTCTTAAACAGGAACTACACTAATTTTCTTAAAAAGTTAGAGGCTATGTTCACCTTTTGTAAAAAAAATAAAAATAAATGCACATAATTATGCCGGTACTAAAAACGAGCATTTATGCAGCCTCCTGGGAAATGTGACATGTCCCAGGAGGTTTCGGGCAGACCACACTTCCATAATTCTCACCTAGGCAACAAATGCAGACTTGGAAGCAAGTACCTGTCAGAAAAACCTGCTTCCAGAAAAAATGCCATTAATAGTGTTACAGTAGTTGGGAGTAGGAGGATCGGCAGAGCTTACTTTTAGTGTGATAGTCAGTGGGAAGAATGCTCCTTACATTGATGGTCTTTGAGAAGAGTTTTTCCCCTTACAGGTAGCTCTACTATTTTAAGGTGTCAGTGAGAACTTATCTGAGAGGCAGAAATTAGAACCCCTAGCAACCTCTAGAGCAGGGGTCTCCAAACTATCGCCCTCCAGTTCAGGAACTAAACTCCCATCATGCCTAGCAGTGGCGGCCAGTGGAATTTTTTTGGGGGGGAGCTGCAAACTGTATCCCCCCCTGTCAGTAGCACTTACCTCATCACCGGCGGCTTCCCCTGCTCGGCGGCGGCCTCCCGTTCCCCTGCTCTCTGTGGGTCCTCATGGTGGTGGCGGCTCCTTCCGTTTCCTCCCTCCTCCTCTGTGGCCAATCGGGAGTCTTCTCTTTTCGGCCAATCTGAAAACGGGTCTCACACCCGCTTCTGATTGGCTGGATTGAGGATCAGTGTTTCAACAGCAAATGTTCATTCACTATTATAACACACCTGGGTGGGCTCCAAGCGCATTCTCTGCGACCTAAGCCCACCCTATTTTGAAGCCTATTAGAGCCTCTGGCTCAAAACCCCCGCCGCTGTAATTCATGCACCCGGTAACCTGAAAGGGGCCAGGCACA
This sequence comes from Lithobates septentrionalis, assembly GCA_037952835.1. Classification (NCBI taxonomy): domain Eukaryota; kingdom Metazoa; phylum Chordata; class Amphibia; order Anura; family Ranidae; genus Lithobates; species Lithobates septentrionalis. The sequence goes on from JBBDGP010002838.1 coordinate 2,024,263, forward strand.
TGAATAGGGGGTGGCCGTGGATAGATTCATGCTATGCATGAATCTATTTATTATACATATAGGGGGTGGCGTGGAGAGAGGGGACAGCACCCGGATGACACAAATGGACGGGCCGCCACTGATGCCTAGCAATGTCTGTTTTACAACGCCTCATGGGACGTGTAATTCCGCAACAGCTGGAGGGCCGTAGTTTGAAGATCCCTGCTCTAGAGAAACCCTAGAGTTCCATGGAACCCTGCTTGAGAAACCCTGTAATAAGCTGTGTCAATGGGCTTTGAGAAAAAAGCTTTGTGAGTACAAAAATCATATTGATATTTATCATAGACAGCACATCCTCTGTGCCTAATTATTACTGAATGTGCCTGGAGTTCCTTTAAATAACTCAACAGGCACATAAGTGGGTGAAACAATATAGTCCTCCTTGGGTTTGGGGGTAATCCATTGCAGGTTTGTACAATTGTAAGAAAAGTACATCTATATGGGTTGGCGTTTGCTGCAATTACAGGGGAGAGTTATCAGCAGGAAGCATAAAAGGATCTCTGTAAAGTATTTTTTTCAAAAGTCCGATTTAAATGCTTATATTTAAGAGCATTCTTTCTCCACATGCATTGCTCCCCTAGCATAACTTTGATTGCTAAATATTTTATTTAAATGTTCTTCTGTAATAAAATAAATGAAAAAAAGGATATAACAATAAAACCAAGCAACTACCAGGAACATTAGAGGCTTAAATATTTAATACTCCTATTGAGTAATAATCGCAATGAGTAATAATGAGAAGACTTTAAATAAGACAGAAAATAAGCACATACAGACCAAAGATGGAAGACCGCTGGGAGTGCAGAGTTTCCTGCTGTCTTATAGTGAGGAAGGTGGTCACAAAGCAGAGGATGAAGCCCCCCTCGGATTCTGGCGTGTGAACCGCCTCTTATGCAGCTGTACATAAAATAAAGGCCTCCATTGCCACAAAGCACAGGTTAGCTTGGAGAAGCAATAAATCTCCTAAGCAGCACGTTGTTGGCTGTGTGCAGTGCAGATATACATTCTCTGATGATGTGTTTTTGTTTCAGGAACAAAGCATGGAGCTCAGTTTCCCTGTCCCCGTGGCTACTACAACCCCGACCCGAGAACACACAGCCTGGACAGCTGTTTGCCATGTACCCCTGGACATTACTGCGGTTTGGAAGGTCTTGGTACTATGTCTGGCAAATGTGATCCTGGTGAGTGAAATGTGAAGTAAACCTGTCCTGAAAGAAATACAGGAGCTGCCATTGCGAACCAAAATACAGTGGAACCTTGGATTACGAGCATAATCCGTTCCAGGAGAATGCTTGTAATCCAAAGCACTCGCATATCAAAGCGAGTTTCCCCATAGAATTCAATGGAAACTAAGATAATTCATTCCGCATTGACTTTTATTACATGCAATACCGCATGTAGCCAGAGGTGGGGGGGCACCAGCGAGCCTCGAAATACTCGGGGACAACTCAGCTGACCTCGGAAAGCCTCGGAAGCACTTGGGAACTGACTATTTCCGAGTGTCTCCGAGTACTTCCGAGTCATTCTGAGTTTTTCCGAACGGCTCCGAACCATTCCGAGAGTCCCCGGCGCCCCCCGCACCTCTGGCCAAAAGCGATACTGCACCGCCCATTAGCTTGAATTCTGCTTGTTTTGCGAGACAACACTTGCAAACCAAGTCAGAATTTAAAAAAAAAGTTTCTTGTTTTTCAAAACGCTCGTTAACCGCGTTACTCGTAAACCAAGGTTCCACTGTGACTGATTTCTTGCCCATCAATGAGTGCAGTATAGGGATGAGCCATATGTCCAAGAAAGAAAGTCTCCTGGACTTAGGTGTAGTGCTCAAGGGAAGAAAGTGTGTCTAGTCCTTATTGTCAAAGCCTAGGGTCTAAGCTGCCCTCTCAGGACCATGGGTATCCAAATATACTGAAAAACAACGAAAACAAGAGAAGGGCGCACCGACCTAGTGGAATTCCATTATAAACATTTATTAAAAGATAAAAAGTGAAATACATAATACTCACAAACGCATGATGTATACACGCATATCAAAGCAAAATGAAGACAAGTCGCCTCCAGGACCGCTAAAGGGGTTCCAATAGAGCAAGCAGACGAGATGGCGTCTGTGATGGCTTTGCTGATGCATTCTGAGGGAGAACCCCCTTCCTCAGAGCCACAGGGGGCTCTGAGACTCCTTTCACACTGGGGCAGCGGCCGTGTTACCGCTAAAGCACCGCTCATTTTAGCAGTGTTTTAGCGATGTTTAAGCGGCGCTTTTCGGTCTCTAGCGGGAAGCACTTTTAACCCCAAAGAAGGTGTTAAAAACTCCAGTTTTGAGGCGCTTTCAAATCGTTTTCAGGCGCTTTGAAAGCGCTGCCCATTCAATGCAATAGGCAGGGGGTTTTGGGAGCGCTAAACACAGCACTCCCAAAGATGCTGCTTGCAGGACTTTTTGGAATGTTCCGCAAGCGCACCGCCCCAGTGTGAAAAGTCACACTTGAATGAATGGGAGGCAGTTTTCAGGCGCTTAGCATAGGCTATTTCCAGCGCTTAAGCGCCTGAAAACCGCCTCAGTGTGAAAGGGGTCTGAGGAAGAGGGTTCTCCCTCGAAAAGTGTCAGCCAAACCATTACGGATGCCATCTGGTCTCCTTGCACTATTGGAACCCCTTTAGCGGTCCTGGGGGCGACTTGTCTTCATTTTGCTTTGCATGTATACATCATGCGTTTGTGAGTATTATGTGCGTCACTTTTTATCTTTTAATAAATGTTTATAATGGAATTGCACTAGGTCGATGAGCCATATGTACCTGAGTTCAGTTCGAGCTTTGCAGAACGTGACTCGAACCCCAATAAAGTCAATAGCTGAATGTTAAAGTGATTCTAAAGGCACAGTTGTTTTTAAGTAAGATAAAAAGATGTCATACGTACCTGCTCTGTGCAACAGTATTGCACAGAGCTGTCCCTTACCTCCTCTTCTGGAGTTCCCCATCTGCGATGTCTGCAACTCTTTTCTTGCATGTTTCCCCATAGAAAGCCATGTGCAATGGGCGCACACATGCGAGCACGCTCCCAGGCCAGGTTGAGTGCGCCCATAGACACACACAGCGTGGCTCGGCCTCTCACTCCCTGCTCACAGGATTTGACTGACAGCAGCAGGAGCCAATGACTTCTGATACTGCCTGTGTCACCTGTGAGACCAGGAAGAGGGGAGAGAAGAGATGCAGCCAGGCACAGCGCTAAAACGTGACAGGACTCAGGTAAGTATTTAGGGAGAGGGGGGACACAACAAGTGGTATAATGTTTTTTACCTCAATGCAGCTAGGCACTGCTCTGGAACCATGCACCAAAGGGAAGCAGAGATTTTAATAATGCTGTAGGGTCAACATTAAAAATACAAAGTACTTTTAAATAACATGCTTTGTGGATGTCCTTAAACCTGCTCATGAAGTGGCACATCTAAAAAAAGTAAATAACTTACTAAAGCAGAACTGACATTTACAAAGAAATAAAATGCAGTTTAGCGCCACATTTATAGCAATCTGAACACAGTTGCAATACTATCTATGGGACCATACATACCACTACATAAAGATCAGTAATGCAGAGATGAGTTCAAAGCAGTGTTCATTTTGACCATCAAATTTCGATTTAGTTTTAGCCCTAGTCTTTTGACTAAAATGCCATTTTAGTCTTAGTCGTATTTTAGTCATCTGAATTGTTTTGTCGACTAAAATCTTCAGTACATTTTAATCAACTGAAATTGAATGGGTTTAGTTAAAGTGTAATGCATTATTTCATTGGCGGTTGGCGGCAAACAACCACCCATCTGGGTAGCCAGCATGCACCTATTCCCAGAAAAGAGTCCCAACGGGCTTCAGATGCCCACAAGCAAGATGGCCACACTGTGAATCAGGAGATGACAGTAAGTAAACAATGCTGCACAAATAACAACAAGGGGACTCTTTTGAGGACTGGCAATTTGTAAAGCTCGAGCGGTGCTTATCACAAGGTCATTTTATTTATTTTTTTAAAAAAGTTCGGAACTCTGCTTTAAGCATTTGTCTAGAATTGACAAACTCATTATATAATCCAGGAGTAAAAACCAAATAACATGTTATCACCGTATTTGCCGGCGTATAACACGCACTTTTCCCCTTAAAATCAAGGGAAAATTGTGGGTGCGTGTTATACACCGATCCCTGCTGTCTCTGAGGGAAGAGGAGCGAGCGACGCTGAATTACATAGAGCCGCCGCGATCACCTGTGTACCCGGCGCTCCATCACGCAAAGCTCTAAACTTAATTGAAAAATCTGAAGTTAGAAGCTGATTGGTTGCCACGCACAGCTGCGCCAGATGTTGCATTCTCCAGTTTTAATAAATCAACCACTATGTGACAGAATAAAGTCAACCTGACCATCAGCATGCATTTATAGAAGAACGCATCATAGCGGCATCCTTGTTTCTCTCCTGCCAGGTTTACAGTAAATAACGACATGTTGATGTTTGGCAAAAGTTTTCATAGCACTGTAGATCCAGCCAAAGGTTTTATAGGCCCCATTTTCTCTCTCTCTCCCTTGTTTAGGTTGGTTTTGCGTTTTTGCGGCTTGGACCCCTCAGCCATTTGATCTGGACAATTACACCAGCGCTAACTGCTTGTGTCCTGCCACGGCCACAGGGGGGAAGTGTCTGCCTGGTTTCTACTGTCCTGGAGGAGCCACTGAGCCCATTTCCTGTTCTCCAGGATCATACTGCGAGGAGCCTGGTAGGTGGATAAAACTTTTTATAAAACTCATTAAAGATAAATTCCAGGTTTAACAGAGCATGGTGAGATAAGTGTAAAGATGTGCATTACTCTTAGTGCCAGTTCACACTACAGCAACTTGGGATTCGACTTATCAGACCTCAAGTTGCCCCAAGTCGCTGGACATAAGAAATTCCATTGAAGTGAATGAGAGCCGTCTCAATGTACACTACTGAAGTTGCTCCGACTTCCGAAAAGCTTCCTGTACTACTTCAAGGTGACTTCTAGGCAACTTGTACCCATAGATTTCAATGGAAGTCGCCTCCAAGTCGCATCTCCATCTATATTGAAGCGACTTTACAGGAAAAAGAAAATGATTTACCCAGGCAACCCCCTCCCTCCCACAGGGCTGATTATTCTGTGATTAGCCACAGCCAAAGTCGCCTGTCCTGGAGGCAAATTTAAGTCACTTTGTAAGTGGCGCAAAGTCGCGCTGCAGTCGCCTCCAAATCGCCTTGCAAAGTCACGCTGTATGTCGGGTTGCCCTTGTGTGAACCGAGCCTTACCCTCATTCTTGAATGAGCTTATGGTTTCTACATTTGTCAGCTGGCACGTTTCTGCCCTTCTCTGATAATTAGCTGACACTGGGAAAAAAAAACAAAAAAAACTAAACATCATCTTTAACCACTTGCCGACAAGCTCACGCAGATATACTGTGGCAGATCAGCTCTCCTGCATGAACCAACGAAGAAAGATAGTGGGCACGCACGTGCCCGCGGGTCTCGCCGGCTCGTTGTCCGCCGGCGACCCGCAATCGCGGTGAGGAGAGGCAGAACGGGGAACTGCCTATGTAAACAAGGTGATTCCCCATTCTGCCAGATGACATGACGGAGATCTACTGTTTCTAGTGATCTCTGTCATGTTCCAGTAAGCCCATCCCCCCTACAGTTAGAATCATAGGCGTGCGCACAGGGTGTGCCAGGTGTGCCCAGGCACTCCCTAATCACCCCATGTGGCCCCAGAAACCCCTACTGCGGGGCTGCCATCTTCCCTACTCTCCCAATGGCTGCTGCTGCAGGCACACACAGATGATGTCTCAGGATGAATGGGGGAAGTGGCAATGTCATTTACCGGCTCCTTACCTTTCTGAATGAACACAGTGATTGGTACCAGGTGTTTGAGCTTTGGGGTGCACACCCTAATACAATAGGCTGCGCACACCTATGGTTGGAACATGCTGAGGGAACACACTTGATCGCCCCCTAGTGTTAACCCCTTCCCTGCCAGTGACATTATACATTGATCAGTGCATTTTTATAGCACTGATCAATGTAATGTCACTGGTCCCCAAAAATTGTCATTTGGGGTCAGATTTGTCCGCCGCAATGTCGCAGTCCCGCTAAAAATCGCCGCCATTACCAGTGAAACAATAAAAAAAAATCCATAAATATATCCCATAGTTTGTAGACGCGATAACTTTTGCGCAAACCAATCAATATACACCTATTGCAATTTGTTTTGCCAAAAATATGTAGAAGAATATATATCGGCCTAAACTGATGAATACATCTTTTTGGGGATATGTATTATAGCAGAAAGTAAAAAAAAGATATATCTTTTTAAATTGTCGCTCTTTTTTTGTTTATAGAGAAAATATTGCTTTTTTTTCCAAAATTCTCTGTCTTTTTTTTGTTTATAGCGCAAAAAATAAAAACCGCAGAGGTGGTCAAATACCACCAAAAAAAAGCTCTATTTGTGGGTAAAAAAGGGACATAAATTTTGTTTGGTTACAACGTCGCACGACCGCGCAATTGTCAGTTAAAGCGACGCAGTGCCGTATTGCATAAAATGGCCTGGTTATTAAGGGGGCAAATCCTTCCAGGGCTGAAGTGGTTAATCAAACGGTAACCCCCGTAAAGGATCTACATGGGTTCTCAATTTCTCACTAATAATAGTTGCCTGCAAAATGGTTTTCTTTGGAGAGTCATTTATACCTAGATACTGGCAGGGCCAGCAAGTCATAAAACCTTTGTGTTATCCCATTTTTGTTGGATGAACGGTAAGATTCTAAAGAATATATAAAGTTGGAGCTCTGCTTCCACTTGTACTTTCATTCTTTAGTCAAGATCGGTAAAAATGTGTTCTGTCTCTATGCTTGGGAGTTCCTCCAATGAAAAAATCCTTAGGAACATTGGCGCATGTAACACCCCCCCCAGCAGTAGGTGGCGTAACCCCAGTGAAGAAAAAAAAAGCATGTGTTTCCAAACGAAAAGCATCTCACTCTCCCAGCTATTAGTTTTTGTTTTTGTAGTATCTTGATGCCTTGCTCTGCTCTGTCCCTTGTCTAAGGTCTTGCGTTTCCATCTGGTGAATGTGCCGCTGGCTATTTCTGTATAAGTGGAGCTACAACTCCAAAGCCTACAGACTCCATTCAGGGCAATGTCTGCCCACCTGGCACCTTTTGCCGTAAGTAAAATAAATGCCATTCATATTTTGCTTCTCCTTGACCAGCCATTGTCTACTTGTTAATCTTTTGCCTTTGTTTTTAGCAAATGGGTCTCTTCATCCACAGTTGTGCCCAGCTGGTACATTCTCTGCAGACTACGGCTTAGGCAATGTGTCTCGATGTAAACTCTGCCCTCCAGGGTATTACTGTCAGAGTCCTGGCATCACGTCACCTACAGGACAGTGCTCAGAAGGTGAGAAACATGAGGCCGTAAATAGTCGTGTGAATTAGAAAGTGTTCTATGCATTCATTCTGAATTTCTTTTACATCGTTTTCTTCTCTTATTATACATTCATCTTTATATTAATTACTAACCTCCCAGCATTTTGAGATAGGAATGAGGGACACCTACTAACAAACGTATGTAGGCATAGGACACACCCCCTGCCACACCCCCTTAAAGGAGAATTAAAAAAAATTGTTCAATAAATCCACAAGGGCTTTTTCTTACCACTACTATTCCTTTATATTGGCTTTTAAAATTTACAAATGTAGCAATTTAGAAATTGGATGAAATGGTTTAGCACTGGGAAAACACTTTTTTAAAGATAAAAAGTGCATTTTATACACAACTATATTGATCAGACCAAAATGAGGGACAAATGAGGAGGAAAGAGGGACAATGCTCCAAATCAGGGACAGTTGGGAGCTATGATTAATTATCCTCAAGGTTCTAAATTTGTATATCCTGCCCCTGCTTTTTTTAGCTGATGATTTATTAAAATAAGAAACAGGTTCTACTTACCTGCTCTGTGCAACAATATTGCACAATATCACCTCTTCTTTGGTGGTCCCCCCCCGCCGGCGCTGTCCTCTCCTGCTCCCTTGGAGTGCTCCCATAACAATCTGTGTGCTATAGGTGCACCCGTGTAGGTGCGCTCCCAAGCCAGGCTGTGTGGATCCATAAACACACACAGCATGACTCGGCCACACCTGTAGACAGGTGCAGTCTACTTTCTCCACTGCAGGTGGCGATCCTTCGCAGCAGTACCACAGCTAGAGAGGAATTCAAGAGGAACACAGTTCCTCTGTGGTTTCCTGAGTCACTGGGGAAACATGTGACTCCGGGAGCCATCTTGGCTCAGACGGGGCCTACTTAACCACTTGCTTACAGGGCACTTAAACCCCCCTCCTATCCAGACCAATTTTTAGCTTTCAGCGCTAACGCATTTTGAATGACAATTGCGCGGTCATACAACGCTGTACCCAAATGAAATTTTTATCATTTTTTTCCCACAAATAGAGCTTTCTTTTGGTGGTATTTGATCACCTCTGCGGTTTTTACTTTTTGTTAAAAAAATGTAAAAACCTGAATTTTTTAAAAAAAAAAAAAAATTTTTTTTTATATTTTGTTATAAAAAATTTTTAACGGGTAATTTTTCTCCTTCATTGATGTACGTTGATGAGGCGGCAGTGATGGGTACTGATAGGTGGCAGTGATGGGCACTGATGGGTGGCAGTGATGGGCAGCACTGACAGGTGGCACTGATTGGCACTACAGGTGGGCATTGGTAGGTGGCACTTGTGGGCATTGATAGTTGGCACTTGTTGGCATTGATAGGTGGCACTGTGGGTACTGTTAGGTGGCACTGTGGGCACTCTTAGGTGGCACTGTGGGCACTGTTAGGTGGCACTGTGGGCACTGTTAGGTGGCACTTTTGGGTGGCACTGATGAGGAATGTGTTGTGCTTCCACTTCGGGACCGATGTCCCTGACATCTGAGCCGGTGATCGGTTTTTTTCTCTACTCGCGCTGTCAGCGCGAGTAAAAAAAAAAAAGATTACCGATCTTCCTGTTTACATCATGTGATCAGCTGTCATTGGCTGACCGCTGATCACATGGTAAGGGGCCGGGACCGGCCCCTTACTCAGAGCGGTGATCAGCCGAGTCTCAGTGACTCGGTGATCACAGCGCGCAGGGCGCTCGCAGGGCGCGCGCAGGGAGCGTGCACAGGGGAGGCCGTCATATGACGGCCTCCCGGGAATGCAGGTCCGCGCTGTGGCCGTCATTCGGCCATAGCGCGGATGTCTAGTGGTTAAAAGAGAAGTTTGGGTTTTCCTTTTATTTAGGAACCATACTTACCTAGGTGGATGCAGCATCAGTCCAATACTGTCCCCCGGCGCCTCTAACACTGAGAACCAAGTGAGCTAACACCACCGATCACTCGGTTCTCAGAGCTCCCTGTCAGTCATCAGCTCTCTGCTTTGCCCCAGCGCTCACTGGAGTGCTGGGCTGTGAAGGGAGTGGGAGCAGCCGGCTCAGGCTCTCAGTGGCTCCCTGGGAGGCTGAGCTGGGTGCCGGTCCAGGCATGTGGGCGGATCCCGACCATATGGTTGCAATCCTTCCTGAGCCTGCACCGTCTCTGTGACATCAGCCGACAGCACACTTCAGCCTGCAGACTGCTGAAAACGGGTCACAGGACTGCAGAATGAACTGCACTCCTGTGGTCCACAAGAGAAATACAGCCAAACAAGCTTTAGCTGTACTTCTCCATTAAGGCCTTGGCACACATTTTGTGAGTGGGCAGAGTAGGGAAAAGCACCCTGTTTTTTAGAGGCTGTACTAGTGATAGGGAAAGGTTCCTGATGAGAAGGGAAAGAGTAGGGTAACGTCCCTTCTGGACACCTTCCCAAATAGGCACTGGATGGCCAGGCCACATTCGGCCCCAACTCAACAGACGCTGTCAGTCCAGGCTGGAACCTGCTAATGTCACGTTGCTGGAAACTGTGCGTGCACCCGGCTGGGTAGCCTTTCCACTGGGTTTGTCTTTGTCTTTCGAACCTGCCTATGTGAATTATTGCCTCCGCACCACGCTGCACCACCGCTATGCGCCCCTCATTCTCTCTTCATAGGGTCTGACTGACAGCACCAGGGACTTATGGCTCCTGCTGCTGCCTGCCTTGGTCTCCTGTGAGACCGAGAAGTCAGTGGAGCTGTGCTACAGCAGGGACATCGCTGGATCATGAGAGGAGGCAGGTAAGTGTTTAGGGGTGGGAAGGATGGGTGGGGGCAGCAAAAGCTAGTGGCATGTTTATTACCTTTAAAATCGTTTTGTCTTAAGAACGACTTTAACCGCTTGCCGACCAGCCGCCGTCATTTTACTGAGGCAGGTTGGCACGATCCCGCGAGCCGACATGGCTATATGTCGGCTTGCGGGACCGGGATAGCAGGAGCGGGCATGCGCCCGCTGCACTGCGGGGATGCCGATGCTCGTGGCTGACGGTCGCAATGCCCGCCGGCCATGAGCGATCGCGGGCACGAGAGGCAGAACAGGGACGTGTGTGTGTAAACACACAAATCCCTGTTCTGTTCTGTGAGGAGAGACAGATCGTGTGTTCCTAATAGCTAGGAACCAAGATCTGTCATTTCCTCTAGGTCAGTCCCCTCCACCTCAGTTAGAAACACACCCAGGGAACACCCAGGGAACACAGTTAACCTCTTGATTGCCCCCTAGTTTTAACCCCTTCCCTGCCAGTGACATTTTTACAGTAATCAGTGCATTTTTATAGCCCTGATCGCTGTATTATTGCCAATGGTCCCAAAAATGTGTCAAAAGTGTCCGACGTGTCCGCCATAATGTCGCAGTCCCAATAACAATTGCAGATCGCCGCCATTACTAATAAAAAAATAATAACAATAAAAATGCTATAAATCTATCCCCTATTTTGTAGACGCTATAAATTTTGCGCAAACCAATCAATATACGCTTATTGCGATATTTTTTTTTTTAACCAAAAATATGTAGAAGAATACATATCAGCCTAAATTGAGAAAAAATTTGCTTTTTAAAAAAAAAAAAAAAAAAATGGGGATATTTATTATAGCAAAAAGTACAAAATATTGTGTTTTTTTTTTAAATTGTCGCTCTTTTTTTGTTTATAGTGCAAAAAACCCCCAAAAAACGCAGAGGCGATGAAATACCATCAAAAGAAAGCTTTATTTGTGGGAAATTTGTTTGGGTGCAACGTCGCACGACCACGCAATTGTCAGTTAAAGCGACGCAGTGCCGAATCGCAAAAAATGGCCCGGTCATTCAGCAGCCAAATCTTCCGGGACTGAAGTGGTTAATATTGTTATTTATTAGATTGTATTATTACACATTGACACCTTTTGTGTTTTTATTGTGTACATTGATGTTCCTTGACATGACAACAGGAATTTCTCCATTGTTCGTTAAACTACACAGAACTGTAGATTCAAGATCTGCAGGTATACTGCCTCCTTTAAAAGGATTAGATGCTATGCTAACCACTTGACGACCGCTCACTGTATATGTTACGTCATTTTTTTGAAGATGGATATCTCGGTAACGGCAGCAGCTGCTGCCACAACCGAGGTATCCATCTTTACAGTGAGCGATTCTGTACACGATAACGGTGGTCTCTGCGGCAGGTTCGCCGCGAGATCACCGTTATCGGCGGCGGGAGAGGTGCCACCCCCCCTCCCGCCGCTCTCCCGCGCCCTCCGCCACTTACCGGAGCCGTCGGTAGCGGCGGAGGAGATCGGGACTTGTCACCGCTGAGGTACTGAGACAAGTGAGGCCAAGATGGCCCCCACCCGTCTCTATACCATGTGACGGCCGGAGCGACGTCATTATGACGGCTCCGCTCACTTCTCTTAAAGGCACAATTTTCTGTGTCATTTTTTTAAACGACTTTTTTTTTTTTTTTTTTAGTGTTAATGTGAGATCTGAGGACTTTTTGACCCCAGATCTCATATTTAAGAGGACCTGTCATGTTTTTTTCTATTACAAGGGATGTTTACATTCCTTGTAATAGGAATAAAAGTGATCCAAATTTTTTTTTTTAAAAAACAGTGAAAAAATAAATAAAATAAAGTAAAATAAATAATAAAAAAAAAAAACATTTTTTTAAAGCGCCCTGTCCCGACGAGCTCGCGCGCAGAAGCGAACGCATACGTGAGTAGCGCCCGCATATGAAAACGGTGGTCAAACCACACATGTGAGGTATCACCGCGACCGGTAGAGCGAGAGCAATAATTCTAGCCCTAGACCTCCTCTGTAACGCAAAACATGCAACCTGTAGAATTTTTTAAACGTCGCCTATGGAGATTTTTAAGGGTAAAAGTTTGACGCTATTCCACGAGCGGGCGCAATTTTGAAGCGTGACATGTTGGGTATCAATTTACTTGGCGTAACATTATATTTCACAATATAAAAAAAATTGGGCTAACTTTACTGTTGTCTTATTTTTTTATTCGAAAAAGTGAATTTTTTCCAAAAAAAGTGCGCTTATAAGACCGCTGCGCAAATACGGTGCAAAAAAAAGTATTGCAATGACCGCCATTTTATTCTCTAGGGTGTTAGAAAAAAAACCATATATAATGTTTGGGGGTTCTAAGTAATTTTCTAGCAAAAAAAACCTGTTTTAAACATGTAAACACCTAAAATCCAAAACGAGGCTGGTCCTTAAGTGGCTAAACAATAAGGGGACAGCTACCTCTAGTGGCTACACGACCATAGCTGCTCTACAACTCCTTGTACTAGGAGGGTGAGTGCTTCTTGTGGCTTCGGTCACCACTCACCAGGCTTCAGTTTTCAAGGTTTGCAAAGCTGCCGCCTGACCTTTTTATCCACATTTTTACTAAGCTTTATTAGGTGGATGTGGCTGCATTGGTGGATGCTAGCTTTGCCCTTCAGGCTACTGTAGGATCTCTCATGGGCTGCAAGAATTTTCCCTTTGTTTTTTGGTTGGCTGTCCTTGCCCGCCTCTCAGTTTTTGCGAATGCTTTTTAATGCCTCACAGTCACAGGTCATGCATCTACAGTGTTTTTCCTTTTACCACCTAAAGACCGCCCACCGCATATATACTGCGGCAGGGCGGCTCTATTGTGCGAAATCACGTACCTATACGTCAATTTGTGCAATAGATACTGTGGGCGCATGGGACCACTGAGGGGGAGCCAATCCGCGATGTCCGCCGGCCACCCGCGAATGTTCCCCAGAGAGGCAGAACGGTGATCTGCTTATGCAAACAAGGCAGATTGCTGTTCTGACAGGGGAGGACACAGAAATCTTCTGTTCCTGCTAAACAGGAACACGGATCTCTGCGTTCACCCAGTCAGTCCATTACCCACACAGTTAGCAAGCACCCCCTAGGGACACCCTTTGAGTGCCCCTGGTGTTAATCCCTTCCCTGCCAGTGTCATTAGTACAGTGTCAGTGCATATTTTTAGCGCTGATCACTGTAATAATGTCGCTGGTTCCCAAAAAAGTGTCAAAAGTGTCAGGTGTCCGATTTGTCCGCCGCAATGTCGCAGTCCCGCTAAAATGCACTGATCACCGCCATTACAAATAAAAATAAAATAAAAATGCCATCAAAATATCCCATATTTTGTAGACACTATAACTTTTGCGCAAACCAATCAATATACGCTTATTGGTATTTTTTTCTACCAAAAATATGTAGCAGAATACATATTGGCCTAAATTGATGAAGAAATTCGATTTTGATATTTTTACTTTTTTTATTAATTGGGTGTGTTTTATAGCGGAAAGTTAAAAAAATATATATATTTTTTTTTCAAAATTGTCGCTCTTTTTTTTTTTTTTTATAGCGCAAAAAATAAGCTTGAGAGGTCCTGCAAAGAAGAATGGGATTAACTTCCCAAAAATAGGTGTGGCAAGCTTGTAGCATCATACTCAAAAAGACTTGAGGCTGTAATTGGTGGCAAAGGTGCTTCAGCAAAGTATTGAGCAAAGGCCGTGAATACTTATGTACACGGGATTTTTTCCGTATTTTTTTCCCCTTTCGTCTTTCAGGACAGCCACCATGAGAGATAGTCTCCTCCTCTTCCTCTTAGGAAACACTGCGCCAGCCCATAAATTCTCACTTCCCCCTGCCAGACCTCAGTATTAGTGTTTCCTCCGGTGGGGAGACACTGTGCAAGGAACCAGGCTTTTCAGTCAGGGGACTGGGGCTGTTATTTTTTTTTTTTTGAGCCTGTAAATGGGAGCAGGGGCTTCCTATGGGCATGGGGGGGACTTACCCCTCGTTCGGTGGCCACCACTTCCTAGCTGAGCGCAGCTTCAGGCTGTGGGGGTTCCCTATCGCGGTCACAGGGCTGCAGCAGGCTGGCGTCCGCCCTTCCTGTATACTTTACAGGCCGCTCTCTTTTTGGAACTAGGCGGGCCGGACGACGGGCGACGTCATTTCCGGCGGAAGGGCGGGGGCTTGCCTTTGACCCGCGGCTTCCGGTTCCGGGTCGCAGGGCTGATAGGGAAGCCAGGCACAGGCTGGAGACGAGTCTGGGACGCGCACAGGCAGCGTTGGACTCGGTAGTAGCAACCACCTGCAAGTCATGTCGGAAGCGGATGCTCAACCAATGGACACTACCTCCAGCCTTCCTAAGGTAAGAGTGCCTTGGGGAAAAGTACTCCTTACCTAGGATTGTCCCTCCATGTATGGTTCCTGTCATGGGGGGGCAGATCCCCTGGGTGGTCAGGGGAGGGAGGCTCAGATCCCCATAGATTAAGGAGGGTCTAGTGCACTCCCAGGGTTGTATCCTTGTTTTTTAAAAAAAGAAAAAAAAAAAAAGTGACAAAATTTTTGTTTTTTTCTTTCTTGTATTTCAGAAAGCTACAGAAAAATCTAAGTCTACCCATAGCTCTAAGAGGAGGTGTGCCTCTTGCAGGGACACATTAGGGGAGGCATGGACAAAGGTCTTGTGTAGGGAGTGCATAGACTCCCTTGTTAAGGAGAGGGACTCTGAACAGGAGTCAGGACTTGCAGCCTCAGTAAAGGAGCTCTCGTCCACCTTTTCTTCATTTAAGGCCTTATTTGAAAGGTTTCAACCTCCCATTAGTCCAGCTCCCCAGGATACAACCCCGCCTCAGGCGCAGGGCTCTGCTCCTGCCCAACCTGCAACTTCAGTTAGGGCAGAGGAAGCTCCAGGGCCTTCCGGAGTGGAACTAAGACAGCCAGACAGTTCCTCCTCCGATTCCCAGGATGGTTCAGAGGGGGAGGACCAGGACGGGGAGTCCAAGAGATCCTCCAGATATAAATTATCCCTAGAGGAGGTAGAGGACCTCTTAGGGGCTATTTATACAACCCTCGGTATTCAGGAGGACAGGAAACCCCTGACCCTTCATGACCAGATGTACAGAGGCTTGGGGGAACAAAAGAGAAAGGTTTTTCCAGTTCATGAAGTACTGGTTGAAACTATCAAAAAGGAGTGGCAGGATCCCGAAAGGAAACCCTTTTTTTCTAGATCCTTAAAAAGGAGATTTCCGTTTTCAGATGATCCTACATCTATCTGGAATAAAAATCCCAAGTTAGATGCTGCTTTCTCCCAGGTTTCCAGACACACTGACCTGGCATTTGAGGACATGGGGGCCCTGGTGGATGTCATGGATAAGAGAATAGACTCTCTCCTTAAAAAGACGTGGGATTCAACAATTGGTAACTTGAAACCTGAGTTGGCTGTCACAGTAGTGGCTCGCAATCTGGAGCACTGGCTCTCTAAGATTCAAGAGCATATTGAGGCTGGAACGGCAAAAGAAACCATTCTGACTTCTTTCCCTACGATTCTGCGGGGTATCGCCTACATAGCTGATGCCTCGGCAGAGTCAGTACGTATGACGGCCAGATCAGCGGCTTTGGCCAATTCGGCCAGGAGAGCCCTCTGGCTAAAAACCTGGCCGGGCGATAGCGCCTCTAAAGTCAAATTGTGCGGCATACCGTTAACGGGAGACCTTCTCTTCGGCCCAGGCTTAGAGACTGTCTTAGACCGCACAGCAGACAGGAAGAAATCCTTCCCGGTTAAGCGGAAAACCCCTGCACCTACAAAGAAGGGGTTTCGTCCGCAAAAGCGTAAAGAGACTCCAAAGCCGGAAGGGCAAAGGAAGCTCTGGGGTCAGAAAGGCAAGGGCAGAGGAGGGGCGATTTTTCGCCCTCCTGAACAGCCCCGTAAAAGTCAATGACTCCCCAACCATGGTGGGGGGAAGATTGGGGGCCTTCCTCCCACAGTGGGAAGCAATATCCCCCAATCGCTTTATCCTAGGGATTATAAGAAAGGGGTACCATATCGATTTCACAAATCTTCCTCCTCGGAGATTTTTGGTCACGCACCTACCCAGGTGTACGGCAAAAGCCGAGGCTCTGTTGGAAGCATTAAGAGATCTGGTAGATCAGAATGTGGTTCTAAGAGTTCCAAAAGCCGAGGAGGGAGAGGGGTTTTATTCACACATCTTCGTAGTGAAGAAACCCACAGGGAAATTCAGACTAATTCTGAATCTAAAGCCCCTGAACAAGTCAGTGACATACAGGAGATTCCGTATGGAAACAATTTTCACGGTGAGAACACTGTTGCCCCGCAACTGCTTTATGGTATCCCTGGACCTAAAGGACGCGTATCTACACGTTCCCATAGCAGAAGCCTCACAGAGGTTTCTCCGGCTAGCGGTAGATCTAGGTGGAACAAAGGTACATCTACAGTTTCAGGCGCTGCCTTTCGGGCTATCCTCCTCGCCCCGCATCTTCACCAAGGTCTTGGCGGAGGTGATGGCCTTTCTTCGGCTCCAGGGAGTATCAGTGATAGCATACCTGGACGACCTGCTCCTGTTTGCAGCGTGTCCACTGCAGTTAGTCAGGGATCTAGAACTTACAAAAAGAGTTCTTACAGGTCTAGGGTGGCTAATGAACTTGGAGAAATCCAGTTTGATTCCCTCCCAGCGCATTACCTACTTGGGGTACCAGTTGGACTCAACACTACTGAGAGTGTTTCTTCCAACAGAAAAAATACTAAAGCTGGACAGGGCAGTGGCTGGTCTCCAGTGCAGCAGTCGGGTCTCCATAAGAGTTCTGATGTCGGCCCTGGGTCTTTTGACCGCGACCCTCCCAGCAGTGCAATGGGCAGGTCTGCACTTTCGTCCCTTACAGTCCTTTGTCCTAAGGGTGTGGGATCACAGCCAGAGAAATCTGGATGCCTTGGTTCAGGTCCCATCCCAAGTAAAGAGATCCCTCTGGTGGTGGAGGAGGGTCTCAAACTTGTCGCAGGGTCGTCTGTGGTTCATCCCAGTCTCTCAGGTGGTAACCACAGACGCAAGCGGCAGAGGTTGGGGGGCGCATCTGGGTTCCCTTGTAGCACAGGACACCTGGGAGGGAGACGAACTCAGAAGGTCGTCCAATTGGAAGGAGCTGAAGGCAATCGGGCTAGCACTCAGGTTCTTCAAAAAGGAGCTACAGGGCCACCATGTTCAGGTGCAGTCGGACAACTCGTCCGCCGTAGCCTATGTGAACAAGCAGGGAGGCACAAGGAGCGGAGTACTGTTGGCATTGGCATCAGACATTCTGAGCTGGGCCGAGATTCACACTCTCTCACTTTCAGCAGTCTACCTGAGAGGAGAAAAGAATGTGAAAGCAGACTTTCTCAGCCGAACCAAGCTGAGAGAGGGCGACTGGATCCTCAACCAGGAGGTTTTCAGTCTCATCTCAGAGAAGTGGGGTCCTCCAGAGGTAGATCTGTTCGCGTCAAGAAGCAACGCGAAAGCCCCTTGTTTTTTCTCCCTAAACAGAGGGGAGGGAGCGCGAGGGGTCGACGCATTGATCCAGGACTGGCATTTCAGAATCTGCTATGCCTTCCCGCCCCCAGCGTTATTACCAGCAGTTCTCAGGAAGTTTCAGATGGAAAACACGTCCCTGATTCTGGTAGCACCACATTGGCCAAAGAGGGCTTGGTTCTCAGTACTCAAGCAGCTAGCGGTCGAACCTCCCTTATTCCTGCCACCTCGAGAGGATCTCCTCTCACAGGGCCCAGTCCTCTGTCCACAGGTTCACCAATGGCAGTTAGCGGCCTGGCTACTGAGGAGGGTATGCTGAGAGCTAGGGGTTTTTCTGAGAAATTAATCTCCACCCTCCTCAATAGCAGGAAGAAGGAAACACGCCAGATATATAAAAAAATCTGGGTACGTTTCAATAAATGGTGTGCAGAAGGCTCCTTTGCGGTACATAGTCCCACAGCTGTGTTGGAATTCCTTCAGTGCGGGGCAGACAGGGGTTTATCCATAAGTACCCTTAAGGGTCAGGTGTCAGCACTCAGTGCTTATTTAGAGAAACATCTGGCCACCAACCCCTGGGTGGTCAGATTCTTTAAGGCTCTGTCTAGACAAAGACCGGTTCAAGGTCCTCCCTTTCCCAAGTGGGACCTATCGTTAGTTTTGCAGGGCCTGACGGGAATCCCCTTTGAACCTTTAGAGGAATGTCTACTAAAGGATCTTACGTTAAAAACTGTTTTTTTGGTAGCAGTGACAACTGCCAGGAGAGTCAGCGAGATTGAGGCCTTATCTGTTAGACCTCCCTTTTGTGTTATTTTTCCAGATCGGATCATCTTTAAGACCGATCCAGCATTTTTACCTAAGGTTGCTTCTGGTTTCCACAGAAGTCAGGAGGTAATTTTACCCTCATTTTGTCCCAACCCCTCGGGGGAAAGGGAATTAAAATTTCATTCTTTGGATGTAAGGAGATGTATCCTTAGATACCTAGAGCTGACCAAGATGTTTAGAAAGTCAGACTCTTTATTTGTTTTGTTTTCTGGGGCCAGAAAGGGATGCAAAGCGTCTCGACGCACTATTGCCAGATGGCTCAGAGTAGCCATTGGCCAGGCCTATACATTGGCAGGGAAAGAAATCCCAATGGGTATAAGAGCACACTCTACTAGAGCTATGGCAGCTTCGCAGGCAGAAAGGGCTGGAGCAACGCCAGAGCAAATATGCAGGGCTGCAACATGGTCCAGCTACTCCACTTTTGTAAAGCACTACAGAGTGGACCTGGTGTCGGCTAGTGAGCAAGCCTTTGGGCGAAAGGTATTGCAAGCTGTAGTCCCACCCTAAACTGGTAAGTGCTCGTTTATCCTCTCATGGTGGCTGTCCTGAAAGACGAAAGGGGAAAATTAGAGTTACGTACCGGTAACGTCTTTTCCAGTAGTCTTTCAGGACAGCCCTAGTTACCCACCCGAAATTTTTGGGGGGTCTTACAAAAGACCAGAACGCAGCATGATAATGATATGGAATAGTATGTTATTAATGTGTTCTTGTGTCTCCCCAGCTGACCGGAGGTAATCTCGGAATATACTGAGGTCTGGCAGGGGGAAGTGAGAATTTATGGGCTGGCGCAGTGTTTCCTAAGAGGAAGAGGAGGAGACTATCTCTCATGGTGGCTGTCCTGAAAGACTACTGGAAAAGACGTTACCGGTACGTAACTCTAATTTTTTTTTTTTTTAAATTTGCAAAGATTTCAAACTTCTTTCATGTTGCCATTATGGGGTATTGTTTATAGAATTTTGAGGAAAATAATTAATTTAATCTATTTTGGACTAAGGCTGTAACATAATAAAATATGGAAAAAGTGAAGCACTGTGAATACTTTCCGGATGCGCTATATATATATGTACTCTTTTATGGCTTTCTATAGGTACTCTTTTTTTTGGTTGGCTTCTTGCCACAGTTAAATGGGCATTTGTTGTAGGGAGGCCTTTTTTCATGCCACTTTACTTTTCTGCTGCAACTGACCTGTACAGTAGATATGGGAGTAAAGCATTAGAAAATGGCAGTATACCTATAGGTCAATCTACAGTGCCGTGTCCTTCAATGAATATCAATGTAAGGCTTTTACAGCGAGTATGAAAAAAATAGTTTTTTTGCACATTTTAATTTGAGCTGCTAGGGGACAGCTCTGCAGCCCTATAGTTATATTCTAGAACAGTGGTCACTAAATGGTGGACCTCAGTCTGGACCCAGACCTGTCCTAGCAACCGATGATGTCATGTGTGTACCCTGTCCCCCTGCGGTAAGCTTTTCTGCCCAGCTACTGCCCCCTGGACCCTGCTTCTTCTCCAGGGTCTGCCCTCTGCCTGCCTGACTCCAGCAACATATCCATCAGATACAGGCACACATCTAGAAGGATACTCTAATAGGGGAACCTGATCTATGAGGTCACTCTGATGGCCACACCTGATGTAAGGGGGCACTCTGATGGGAACACCTGATGTAAGGGGGCACTCTGATGGGAACACCTGATGTAAGGGGGCACTCTGATGGGAACACCTGATGTAAGGGGGCACTCTAGGGTTGCCACCTTTTCTTCAAGCCAAACCCGAACACTTTTGCGGCACAGGGCAATTTTGTTATTTTTTTTTGCAGTAAACACTATAGGATTATAAAAGATCTGGTACACATTTGGGTGCCCCAAGGGAAGTAGTAATGTAGCGCACAGAGCGCGCCAGCGGGTGTGGCCAAATTGCTCTTGCTGACATCATCACCCCACCCTTTAGTGATGCCAAACCTGCCTCCAAACAGCCACCCGCAGCGGCAACAGGTTTGTGTATCTCGGTTATTTGGGGAGCCACAGCCTGGACTGAATAATGTGTCTGGGTTTCAGGTGGACTGAAACCCGGACACATGATTCAAAACCCGAACTGTCCGTGTGAATCCTGGACAGGTGGCAACCCTAGGGCATTCTGATGGAAACACCTGATCTATGGAAGCACTCTGCCGGGGGAACCTTATCTAAGAGGGCACTCTGATGAGGAAACCTGATCTATAGGTGCACTCTGATGAAGGAACCTGATCTATGGGGGCACTCTGATGAAGGAACCTGATCTATGGGGGCACTCTGATGGGGGAACCTGATCTATGGGTGCACTCTGATGAAGGAACCTGATCTATGGGTGCACTCTGATGAAGGAACCTGATCTATGGGGGCATTCTGATGGGGGAACCTGATCTATGGGGGAACCTGATCTATGGGGGCATTCTGATGGGGGAACCTAATCTAAGAGGACACTCTGATGAGGAAACCTGATCTATAGGTGCACTCTGATGAAGGAACCTGATCTATAGGTGCACTCTGATGAAGGAACCTGATCTATAGGTGCACTCTGATGAAGGAACCTGATCTATAGGTGCACTCTGATGAAGGAACCTGATCTATGGGTGCACTCTGATGAAGGAACCTGATCTATAGGTGCACTCTGATGAAGGAACCTGATCTATGGGTGCACTCTGATGAAGGAACCTGATCTATGGGTGCACTCTGATGAAGGAACCTGATCTATAGGTGCACTCTGATGAAGGAACCTGATCTATGGGGGCACTCTGATGAAGGAACCTGATCTATGGGGGCACTCTGATGGGGGAACCTGATCTATGGGGGCATTCTGATGAAGGAACCTGATCTATAGGGGCACTCTGATGAAGGAACCTGATCTATGGGGGCACTCTGATGAAGGAACCTGATCTATTGGGGCACTCTGATGGGGGAACCTGATCTATTGGGGCACTCTGATGGGGGAACCTGATCTATGGGGGCATTCTGATGGGGGAACCTAATCTAAGAGGACACTCTGATGAGGAAACCTGATCTATAGGTGCACTCTGATGAAGGAACCTGATCTATAGGTGCACTCTGATGAAGGAACCTGATCTATGGGGGCACTCTGATGAAGGAACCTGATCTATGGGGGCATTCTGATGGGGGAACCTGATCTAAGAGGGCACTCTGATGAGGAAACCTGATCTATAGGTATACTCTGATGAAGGAACCTGATCTATAGGTGCACTCTGATGAGGAAACCTGATCTATAGGTATACTCTGATGAAGGAACCTGATCTATAGGTGCACTCTGATGAGGAAACCTGATCTATAGGTATACTCTGATGAAGGAACCTGATCTATAGGTGCACTCTGATGAGGAAACCTGATCTATAGGTATACTCTTATGAAGGAATCTGATCTATGGGGGCACTCTGATGGTCACACCTGATGTAAAAGGGCACTCTGATTGGGACACCTGGTGTAAGGGGGTACTCTGATGAGGACACCTGATGTATTTTTGATAGAGCACTCTAATGTGGACATTTGACGTAATAGGGCACTCTGGTGGCACACCTGATGTAAAGGGGCACTCCTGATGTAAAGGGACACTCTGATGGACACACCGGTTGTAAAGAGACACTCTGATTCGGATACCTGATGTAAGGGGGCACTCTGATCAGGGCACCTGATGTAAGGGGGCACTCTGATGGGGACACCTGATGTATTTTTGATAGACATACTATGACTACAATCTTTCTGAGTCATATCACCAACATGAGATTCAGACCTCGGCTGAAAGAAAATTATTGGGACCGGAACCTCCTTGAATTATAATTCATTACCCCTGTTCTAGAGTAAAATATCTTTAACACATCTCAGTTGTTTCTCGCAGGTTATTATTGCCCTGAAGGACAGGCATTGCGTGATAGCTTCCCATGTCCGCCTGGACATTACTGTCCACAAGGGAGCTCAGAGCCCACCCCTTGTCAATCTGGCTTCTACCAGAATGAAGGGAGACAAGCCATGTGCCAGCTCTGCCAGGCAGGTATGTATTACTGTTACCTATGTGAACTGTATTGCTGTGTACCTGTGTGAACAGATATTCCTTCGATTTGGTATTGTCAGGGAGGGGAGAGTTACTGATTTACAAAACGTTTTCGCTCTTAACAGATGTAGCGCTACTAAGTGATCATCTGTTCTTACAGTAATCAATGAATCACCAGAGGCAGTGATCATTTAAGGAAACTTTCCATGTTATCACTCACTGTAGCTCTGCTCCCTGCAGTGCTAGATCTCTCCCACACAGTGTCCAACAAGCAATGACTGTCCACCTTTATTTCCATGAACTGAAATGCTGCACTAATTGTTGTATCACTATTAAATTTTAAAAATCAGGGTATTCTCTAAATACAGACAATAGATATTTGATGACTATCCTCCTGTGTTGACATGTATTTGAAATAATTTAAAATTAGTTTTTTTTTATGCCTTCCTATATTTACCAATTTGTGTTTTTTTTTGCTTTTCATTCAGGGTACTATTGTGAGTTTGGAGAGGTGCCCGTCAGTACCCTCACACAGTTTATGTGCCCACAAGGGCATTTTTGCCCTTCAGGAACACAGTTCAGCACTCAGTACAGCTGTCCCCCGGGAACATACGGGCCCAGACGTGGTGTCTCCAGTGTCACAGATTGTGTACTCTGCCCATCTGGCAAATACTGCAGATACCCGGGACAAGCAGAGCCTACAGGTTTGATTAGTAGAAAAATATTTCAATTAACAGATGCTAATAGTATGAAGTCTCCAGACTTAAAATGTGTCTTGTAGGGAACTGTTCTGCGGGATACTGGTGCAAGGAGGGGGCTGTAGAGGAACACCCACAAGACGGCTTGTCTGGTGAACTCTGCCCACGGGGACATTATTGCCCTGAAGGTATTTTGAAGACAAAAAACATTTCCCTTCCACAAACACAGGGGATGTAATATTTATATATGATTATATTTTTTCATTTCTAGGGACACATTCACCACTGCCATGTCCTGCTGGCACCTGGTCAGATTCCGAAGGTCTGAGAAGCCAAACAGAATGCCAGCCTTGTCCTGGAGGGCATTACTGTAACAGTAGTGGTCAGACCACCTTTTCAGGGCAGTGTGCCCCAGGGTGAGAGAGAGAGATATCTCTTTGTTATTTAAAATTTGTATAACTGCTTCCATGCTATTTTGTTTGATTCCTAAAATAGTGTAATCTGGACACTAAAGGGCTGAGGGTGTTCTTTGTGTGTCTTCTTCTAATGTTGACTCACTTCTTTGCTCTCCTTCAAGTCCTCTCCTTCAATCCACCTGCACAAACGTGGTTACTTTTGATGCAGCTCCTGCTGTTCATTCTGGAGGAACTAACAGTTTTAGCTAGTTCAGCAAAGGCCCATTACAGTCAGAGACTGGCAGCCTCTTGACAAAGCCGTTAATGTAAGTGAAACAGCAACACACTTCCTTCTGCCTTCCTGTGGACACTAATCCCAGCTCCACTTGCTTGCAGAAAGCTAGCCCACCTGGCTGCCACCAGCCACTCCTGGCTGATCTTCCTACCAGTCCCCCTTACTGACTGTCTGACACCATGGAGACCTCCTAGGCCAAGGTTGAATGAAGACTTGGCAAGTTGCTGTCTTCAAGAGAGACCTGTTTAAGAGTGCGGTCTCTTCCCTGTCCCTGTCTCGTGCTGATCTACTCACTATCTCACCTTCCTTCTTTTTGCTGCCTCTCTGGCACGAATCCTTCCACTGCCTCCTGTGAATCCTGCCAGGCCAGCTTTCCTGAGCACCCAGCCCAAGGTAAACCCCCCCCCCTCAGTAAGGGGTCTCTCAAGGGCTACCGACAGCCACTCCTCAGCACTCCATCTCCATCTTCCACCTGACTCCCCTGCTGGAATGGCCCATGTCTATTTATGAGGTTGTCTCAGTCCCCTGTCAGCCCACCGCTGGGGATTGGGCGAGACCCCATAAATATTTAAGGCCCCCCACCCTCTAGTTCTAGAAGGTTCTCCAACCTTACAGACTAGGGGTAGGCACCAGAGAGCTGCTAGGATGAGTCACCCAGCCCTGAACTCGAAGGCCTCTTTCACACGGGCGACTGTCCTGCCACTGTTAAAAGCATGTTTTGTTATTTTGAAATCCCAAGACTTCAGGCACCGTGATCACTTGCATTTGTAGATTGCGGTTAGCAGTGATTATGTGCTTTTACGTGCGGCTGCATTTAACTGCGGTGGAACATTCTTGCCATTTCTGATGTGCTTCCTGTTGTTTTTTTTCCTTGTTACCGCTGCTATCCGCAGGTGAAATAGTACACTGCGATTACTGGCGGTTATGTACAGATAGCTGCAAAAAATCGGTCCTGGACGCCGTCCAATTTATTTTTAGAACTGCACAAAACCCCATGTAACGAAATCATCGCTAAACACAGTGTGTGAATGGGGCCATAGGAAAGTATTGTCTGAGTTTAGGTGCGGTAGATAACTTAATCTATCTGCAGCTAAAAGCTGAATTCAATTCGCCCGTGTGAAAAGGGCCTAATAACCCTGAACCAATTAATGTACAGCATGAGTCAGAGTTAAATTTCCCAACACTACTCTACTAGTATCGCCCACTAGAGGGTGCTACACACACCAAAATAGTTAACACGTCGGGGTTGATTTACTAATACGGGAGAGTGCAAAATCTGGTGCAGCTGTACATGGTAGCCAATCGGCTTCTCATTTCACCTTGTTCAATTAAGCTTTCGCAATAAATCCTGGAAGCTGATTGGTTTATATGCAGCGCTGCATCTGATTTTGCACTCTCCAGTTTTAAATCAACCCCATCGTGTTCTACAGGAATCACAAACTGTTCACAATAATTAATACAAATCAAAGAATATCTGCGCTTGGGTAGATGAAAGCAGCCAGCATTAATGGATTAATTACTAACTATAACATTCAAAATATATTTTAAAAAATGCAGCGCTAAGAAAATATCATAAAAGCCCATATGAGAGATCCATAATAATAACATTTGCAAAGTCCATATATGAGCTCTAGATATGTAGCGTAGAATCCCCACACCAGTTTAGTGAGATAGATGAGCACACAACACCGATGTGACTGGGCACACCTGCTTACCAGAAGCCATAGACCCTCAAGTTTTATAGAGAGGTCTAAACAAGCATATTGCCAAACGATGTCCAGATGAACCTTAAGATTTCCACTGTTTGCCAAATGTCATCCATCCATACAGAGACTGCTTGTGTATGGGAAACTCATAAAAAGCAACAACTCCACTAATGGCAGCAATACCCTCCGCAGGGGAATGCAAATAAAAATGCTATAGTGTAATATGTCTAACAAGCTTTAAAGATACTCTTTATTTATCAAAGAAGCTTGTTAGACCTATTGCACTGGACATAGAGACCCAGGGATTGTGGAATATGTAGTGTCTGCACTGTTATGCCCCGTACACACGGTCGGACATTGATCGGACATTCCGAAAACAAAGTCCATGGATTTTTTCCGACAGATGTTGGCTCAAACTTGTCTTGCATACACACGGTCACACAAAGTTGTCGGAAAATCCGATCGTTCTGAACGCGGTGACGTAAAACACGTACGTCGGGACTATAAACGGGGCAGTAGCCAATAGCTTTTGTCTCTTAATTTATTCTGAGCATGCGTGGCACTTTGTGCGTCGGATTTGTGCACACACGATCGGAATTACCGACAACGGATTTTTTTATCGGAAAATTTTATAGCAAGATCTCAAACTTTGTGTGTCGGAAATTCCTATGGAAAATGTGTGATGTGAATTTCCGACAACAAGGTCCTATCACACATTTTCCATTGGAAAATCCTATCGTGTGTACAGGGCATAAGTGTCATTTATTAGACTACAGACAGAGGTCATGCATTTGCTCCAGAGCTTAGTAAATGAGGTAAGGCTTCACTTTGCAAAGAATACCCAATCACATGCAAGGAAAATAAACTGCAATTTTGCTTGCACATGATGGGATGTTGGAAACTCTGGAGCAACTGCACTTGCCTTTAGTAAACGTGCCTTTATAACTCAACCCCAGTGTGTGCATGAGTGCTTTACCCTCTTTTTCCTTCACTATAGCCCAATGAATGATGCATTTTGAAAATTCATGTATTTCAGATATTATTGCACTGGGGGGTCTGAAATATCAACTCCCACCAATGACCATTCTGGAGGCCTGTGCCCTCCTGGTCATTACTGCCCTTATGGATCTGCCAGTCCTGTACCATGCCCACCTGGAACTTATACTCTGCAGAGTGGAGCTACAGAATGTAACATCTGCCCTGCTGGCAAATACTGTTTGCCAGGAATGATCCCCCACCTGTGCCCTAGAGGTAAGTAGACATACATTCTACACTGTCATTATTTTGCAGTGTCCACTCTGGTTATTGGTTATTGTCCAAAGCATAAAGTCTTACACCAATTGTCTGTGCAGGTTTCTTCTGTCCCCAAGAGACGGGTCTAGACTGGATGGCTTGCCCTCCTGGGACGTACAGCCCAGAGCTGGGCCTAAAAAACGCTGCTGGCTGCAGATTGTGCGACGGTGGCAAGTACTGCAGTTTCCACAATGCCACCAGTATCACCGGAGAATGTGCTGCAGGCTATTACTGCACTGCTGGATCCCAACTGCCAAATCCAGAACTGGAGCTACCAGGTGACTTTATCACAAAAAAAAATTGTACTAATACTGCCATGCATGACTTCCATTCATTTAATATTTTAAGTAAAGCGCCATAGAGTGGAGCAGACACCACCATCCCACTGCTGGCAAAACCCTATGACTGTGCAGCCAAGAATCGTGAGAGCTCAGCCAGTTCTTTATTTCTTCTGGCACTTGCTTATCTATTTCACACATGGATTAACAGACTGGTATTCATGTTTTTATGTGTTTAGGATCTGCTGGTCCATGCCCATCTGGTCATTATTGTACACCGGGCAGCATTGTCCCCACTCCTTGTCCAGTTGGCACCTTCAGCTCAAGAACGAAGCTACATTCTGAGGTAGAGCAACTGGTAGTGATTATGTATGTAAATCATCACAGCTTTTACTGTCACGGTCCATATTTAGAATTCAACACAGGATCATCATACAGTACACGACTTTTGTAAATTATTATGTATAAACATGAAACTAACATTTTTGTTCTTTGTAATAGTCTGAATGTTCTCCATGCTCACCTGGACATTTCTGTGATGCCCCCGGCCTTGTGACACCAGCTGGACTGTGTTATGAGGGTTTCTATTGTGTGTTATCTTCTGCCTCTCCCCAGCCACTCTATGTGGGCCCTGCAGGGGGCCCGTGTCCTTCAGGTAAAGGGCTTGTGATTAAAATTGTCAATACGAACATTGAAAGAAATGTTTAGCAATAACCTGTTTTGTGAATATTTCAGGTCATTTCTGTCCTCCCGCCTCCGTCTTTCCTCATCCATGTCCTGCAGGAACATACAGCCCCATAGAAAGACAAGTTGTGTGCAATCCTTGTATGGAAGGGTAAGGATCAGTTCTACTACAGAGATCTGGCAGAGGCCTAATGATGTTTCCTGAATGTCTGTTACCAGCCATGTGCATACACGGTATGTAATGACTGGTCAGCATTTTCTTTGGCTGCAGGTTCTTTTGTCCCGGAAACACCTCATCACTGGAAGGTAATAAATGCCACCCTGGGTTCTACTGCCCTGCAGGGACACTCACTTCTGACCAATTTCCCTGTCCCAGAGGCACATATAACCCACACAGAGGGAGCCATCGGTTGGAGGACTGCCTGCCATGCGATCCAGGTAACCTTTGGAGAGACATGAAGTAGTGTAACCATAACGTTCTATTCTTTATATAGGTGTGATTGACAGTGAGGCAAATAACATGTTCCACACAAAGAAGATACGTTCATTCTTACCTTCCCCACTGCTCATGCTGCCAATCTCTTCATTAGCGTAGAGAAAATTCTACCTGAATAAGCCTCAGAATCCAACACTTCTGGAGTGTCAGATCCTGTCCTTCTCTACACTTAGTGATTTATAAAACCAGGGGTTTCACTTTACTACTCAACGTCACAGGAGAGGTGACAATTATTTTAGAGACAGAGTCACTTAACCACTTGACCACTGGGCACTTAAACCCCCTTCCTAACCAGACCAATTTTCAGCTTTCGGTGCTCTCACACTTTGAATGACAATTACTCAGTCATGCAACACTGTACCCATTTGAAATGTTTGTCCTTTTTTTCACACAAATAGAGCTTTCTTTTGGTGATATTTAATCACCGCTGGGTTTTTTATTTTTTGCGCTATAAATCAAAAAAGACAAAAAATGAAAGAAAATTTGGTAAAAAAAAAAATCTTTGTTTCTGTTAAAATTTATTCGCGAGTATTGGCAGAGTATTGGCAGAGTATTGGCGAGTATTGGCAGAGTATTGCCATAGTATTGCCATAGTATTGCCATAGTATTGCCAGAGTATTGCCAGAGTATTGCAGAATATTGCCATAGTATTGCCATAGTATTGCAGAGTATTGCCATAGTATTGCAGAGTATTGCCATAGTATTGCCATAGTATTGCCATAGTATTGCAGAGTATTGCCAGAGTATTGCCAGAGTATTGCCAGAGTATTGCCAGAGTATTGCCAGAGTATTGCCAGAGTATTGCCAGAGTATTGCCAGAGTATTGCAGAGTATTGCCATAGTATTGCCATAGTATTGCCAT
Source organism: Lithobates septentrionalis (assembly GCA_037952835.1). Taxonomy (NCBI): domain Eukaryota; kingdom Metazoa; phylum Chordata; class Amphibia; order Anura; family Ranidae; genus Lithobates; species Lithobates septentrionalis. The sequence goes on from JBBDGP010002838.1 coordinate 2,053,611, forward strand.
AGTATTGCAGAGTATTGCCATAGTATTGCAGAGTTTTGCCATAGTATTGCAGAGTTTTGCCATAGTATTGCAGAGTATTGCCATAGTATTGCAGAGTATTGCCATAGTATTGCAGAGTATTGCCATAGTATTGCAGAGTATTGCCATAGTATTGCAGAGTATTGCCATAGTATTGCAGAGTATTGCCATAGTATTGCAGAGTATTGCCATAGTATTGCAGAGTATTGCCATAGTATTGCAGAGTATTGCCATAGTATTGCAGAGTATTGCCATAGTATTGCAGAGTATTGCCATAGTATTGCAGAGTATTGCCATAGTATTGCAGAGTATTGCCATAGTATTGCAGAGTATTGCCATAGTATTGCAGAGTATTGCCATAGTATTGCAGAGTATTGCCATAGTATTGCAGAGTATTGCCATAGTATTGCAGAGTATTGCCATAGTATTGCAGAGTATTGCCATAGTATTGCAGAGTATTGCCATAGTATTGCAGAGTATTGCCATAGTATTGCAGAGTATTGCCATAGTATTGCAGAGTATTGCCATAGTATTGCAGAGTATTGCCATAGTATTGCAGAGTATTGCCATAGTATTGCAGAGTATTGTAGAGTATTGCCATAGTATTGCCATATTATTGCAGAGTGTTGCCATAGTAATGCAGAGTATTTCCATAGTATTGCCATAGTATTTGCAGAGTATTGCCATAGTATTGCAGAGTATTGCCACAGTATTGCAGAGTATTTCCATAGTATTGCCATAGTATTTGCAGAGTATTGCCATAGTATTGCAGAGTATTGCCACAGTATTGCAGAGTTTTGCCATAGTATTGCAGAGTATTGTCATAGTATGGGCACTGAGCAGCGCTGTGGGCTGGATCTGTAGTGCCCACAGCACTGCAAACGATCTCTCCCTCTCTCCGATCGGTACAGAGAGGGGAGGGAGGATCCGGCAATGACGCCGGTTTGTTTACAAGTGATGCTCCATCATTTGACGGAGCGATCACGTGGTAGACGGCCGCTATCAGCGGCAATTTACCGTTATCCGTGATGCGCCGGGTCCCCAGGATTCTGAGGACGTCCATGGACGCCCCCCCAGAATAAGCTGATCGCGCTGTAGCCATCTTTCGGCTATGTCCCGGTTGGCATGTGGTTAAATATTTGTGGGTGGGTGCAGCGCGGTGCGGCGCAGGAAGCCGATATGGACACAGAGATTAACCAGCCACAAGTACAGGATAAACAGTAGACAAGATATGAAAAGTGTCTTACCGTTTTCAGAGGTGATCAGTCTCTGCCCCGCTCGGCCTTTTGGCCTAGCCTCGAGCCCCAGATTGGGCGTCAGATGTTTTGGATCAGAACCAGAACCAAGGTCTGGTATTTTTATATCTGCCCCTGGTCAAATTATTGAATATAGAGCGTGAAAAGAGGAAATAATAAACAGAAAGTAATTTTGCTCTGAACTAAGTGTCTCAGCGTGAGTTGCTTGCGCTTGCACGCTCTATATTCAATAATTTAACCGGGGCAGATGTAAAAATACCAGACCTTGGTTCTGGTTCTGATCCAAAACACCAGTAACTCACATACAGTCCAGATGCAATAGAAAGAACTTGTATTGTAGTCAAAATATAACAGTTGATGTCAGGCAGCACGACTGGAAAAATGCTCACAGATGAACAGCAGAATGTAGCAGAGCAGGCCTCAGCCGAACTGACAGCGTTTGTCTTGAGAGGCAGAATGCAGCCTGGCCGGTCCGTGCACAAGTGGGGAGGTTTCCAGGAGAAGTGGTGATTCCTTAGCCTTTCCCTACTGATCTTGAACCTTTTGACAAACGGATGACCTGTCCCTACACTACCCAAACGCTAAATGCGCTCCAAACTCAGGAGCCAGGGTCTTAAATAGACTTTGCCTCACCCAAGATGGCCGCCAGAATCACATGGGCTGCCTATGTCTAACCGGATCGCTGCCCCAGTGACCCAGGAAACCATAGAGGAACCATGTTCCTCTTGACTCCCTCTCCCTCTGCATTGCCGCTGCGGTTGAGCGCCACTAGCAGTGGAGAAAATAGACTGCACCTGCTTACACTTTTATGATTGCTTTTTTGTTCCAGGACATTACTGTGACACACCTGGACAGACACACGTGACAGGAACCTGCTCAGAAGGTTATTACTGTACCCATTCTGCAAAGTCTCCAACCCCAATCCAAGGGATTCTGGGAGATGTGTGTCCCCTGGGACATTATTGCCCTTTTGGCTCTGCTGTTCCTCACCCTTGTCCTGCTGGTTCGTATAGCAACACTACAGGAAATGTTGGACCCGAAGCCTGCATTTTGTGTGAGCCAGGTAAAGTAATAAATAATTTTTATTTGATCCATTAATTATTGACGGAGACAGATCATTCACCAAGCAGTTTAGACAGGAGCCTAAGGCCTATTAAGATGTCAGGAGGCCCATCTACAACCTTTAATGGTCCTCTTGAAACAATAGGGATAGCACTATTGATCAAAGATGTGCACCAGCCTAGCTCTGTGCCTGTTGTAATACATATCAATGCCAATCAAAGGACTGTGGGGACCAAAGCTGCTATCTTGCCTAGAGCCCCAACCTATCTTGATATGTCTCTGGTTAATGCCAATGCTTGCTTAAATCTTATTCTGTAATATCAAGGGTTCTATTATTTTTTAGGACAATTCTGTGACAGACCTGGCCTGGCAACTCCAAATGGCCTCTGTGATGATGGATACTTCTGCACCCAAGGGTCCTTGTGGTCTCGCCCCTCTGAGGTAAATATTCATAACAGGCTATGGATAGAAATGTATTACATGGCTAATACACAAGAAAAAAATTGCCAATGTGAGATGGGTAAGGGAAGAAGGATGTGTCTCAGTTCAATATAGTATATACACCACAATTACTTCTAGCCAAGGGACTTTGTGAGTCACATCACAAGAAATGTATTTTCATAAAAACATATTTTATTGTTTACAGAGATAATTCACATATATCAAAACATGAGTATCATAATATATCAACAGTAAAAGTACACACGTCACATATACTGTATACAAATATGGAAAAACCTTGCATGAGCCAGATGTGTCCATGCTAATATCCATAGGCGAATATGAGGAATAGTGCTGAAATTCTCAACGTGTTTCGCGAGATAGAAAAACTTGCTTCCTCAGGAGAAGCACTCAGACATATCGTACATGAGCCAGATTTGTTCATGCTAATATCCATTGCCAAATACAGTAGAACCTTGGATTGCGAGCATAATTTGTTCCGGAAACATGCTTGTATTCCAAAGCGCTTGTATATCAAAGCAAATTTCCCCCTAAGAAATAATGGAAATGTAAATGATTTGTTCCGCAACCATTTATTCATAGGTTCTTCAGTTCATAGTCCATATAAAAAAGATTATAGTAATGCGATAGGTTGTGTAACCGTAAAATGTCCATCTACAAATGGAAGCTTCCACAAGGGGATTATAAACAAAATCCATCAGGAGCTACAGAGTGTAAAAGAGAAGAGAGGCGCCTCTAAGTGTAGCAATATGTTGCTAAATGTTGTACCTTCATTAAATGTAATCATATTGCTACACTTAGAGGCGCCTCTCTTGTCTTTTATACTCTGTTGTGACATAACGCTACTCTTATATCAAGACATCGCTTGTATATCAAGTCAAAATTTATTTAAAAATGTTGCTTGTCTTGCAAAACGCTCTCAAACCAAGTTACTCTCAAACCAAGGTCTTGCTGTATGAGGAATAGTGCTGAAATTCTCGACGCGTTTCCCGAATGTGTGAGCTCCCTGCATTATGTTGTGAGCAGACCGGTGGTGAACGGCTGCCATTTGGGGCTATAGGATCTTAGTAGGCATTCCACCTCCTTCACCACCTGGCACAGCAGGGTTGTTTGGTGGCTAGACCAATTTGTGCCTGGCCCCTCCACCTATCCTCCCTTAACTCCCGGGGGGGGGGGGGGGGGGCATGTTTGTGGACCTGTGAGGGGATCCATCCAAGGCCCTATGCTGCACACATTTGGAGGATTTATTTAATTTTATCTACATCTATATTGTTTTGCATGTATATGTAGAAATATTCTTCAACCTTTTATTGTTGGCAAAGCAGCATGATATGTCTGAGTGCTTCTCCTGAGGAAGCAAATTATTCTTTCTTGCGAAGCGCGTCAAGCACTATTCCTCATATTTGCCTATGGATATAATCGTGGACAAATCTGCAAGTTTTTTCCATATTTGTATACAGTAATGTGATGTGTGTACTTTTACTGTTGATATATTATGATATTCATGTTTTGATGTTTGTGAATTATCTCTGTAAACGATAAATATGTTTTTATGAAAATACATTTCTTGTGATGTGACTCACAAAGTCCCTTGGGCTATTAGTAGTTGTGGTGTACATATTACATGACTAATGTGTTTCCTCTGTAATTCCTGTATAATCATCTTCTTAGGTATCCAGCAGCGGGGGGCCTTGCCCTGCAGGTCATTCCTGTCCCAAAGGGAGTCGCGCTCCCCAGCCTTGTCCTCCAGGAACATTTTCACAGTCTGTAGCTCAACACCGATGTTCTGACTGTCCAGAAGGATTTTATTGTCCTGCACAGTCATCTAATATAACCATCTGCCCTGAAGGTACAAAATCTTTATTCATCCTATCCAATGATTATTCATTTCAGTCTGAGTAGTGTGTTGCAGGGCCGGTACAAGGCAGGGGCGGAAGGGGCAGATGCCCTGGGCGATACACTTTACTGCAGGGAGGGGGGCGCAGGTGAAGTGGGCTTCTAAAAACTGGCTGTGTGTGCGATTGTACATACCAGCCGCTAATAGCTGTAGTTACAACGATGTGCCGAGTGCGCTCCTGCATCCGGCACAAGCTAACATGTCAGCCCTTCATTGCCTTCCCTGTCAGTGGAGATACTCGGACCCCCCCCCCGACAGGCGCTTCGTGGTTCCGGCCGGCCCGGCGTGATGTCACTCACTGAGAGGCTGGGTGTCTTGTCCCCCATCGGATAGTACCTGCCCTGTACTGCGCAGGCGCAGCGCTTGCGCAGTACGTAGGACAAAGGAGACGCCGACAGTCTCCGAAGATTAACAGCTGTTCATCAGCTCTACACGGAGACTTTCGGCGTCTCCTTTGTCCTACGTACTGCGCAAGCGCTGCGCCTGCGCAGTACAGGGCAGATACTATCCGATGGGGGGGCCCTTTCTTGTCAGAACACCGGCGATGATGGGAGGCGGGATTGTAGGACTCACAGGAGCATCATACAGTGCTGCTGAGGCTGTGACCAAGAGGAACCGACGAGGAGGAACTAAACACTGAGTGACTGCAGTGTGTATTGCACAAGTAGGCAAAGCAGATGATTGCAGCTTAATTAACTCTGTAGATTTAGGGGGGGGGGGGGGGGGATGGAGGTGGCTGCTGAGGGGAGGCCAATTACCAATCATTTTACATTTCAGTAATGTACAGCATGGAGGGGGGTTAATGTATTGCCATTGGTCACTGATCTATTAGTGAACAGTAGCAGTTAATTAACCCCTTTGTGCTGCATTGGTGGCACCAGTATCAGTGTTATACTGCAGCACAAATGGGGTTAATTAACTGTTACTGGTCACTAATAGATCAGTGACCAATGGCAATACATTAACCCCCCTCCATGCTGTACATTACTGAAATGTAAAATGATTGGTAATTGGCCTCCCCTCAGCAGCCACCTCCATGCTGTACATTACAAATTGGGTCAAACACAAGTAATAAGAACGAAGTCCCAATTACTCGATTGCATGGACCTCCTATCACATGTAATCACATTAGGATCAAAACAAGCTGGCTGGCTAATCACAGCTACCTGTCCTTCCGGGACTCGAGAAGCGCAGTGACGTCAGGTGATGGAGCGAATCCCGGAAGGACAGGTAGCTGCGATTATCCAGCCGGCTTGTTTTGATCCTTATGCGATTACATGTTTTTGCTGTAAAAGCAAAATGTTATACTTTCAATGAAGTTTTTAAATATTTTTACAGTATGGCTAGCAAGCCTTTTTGTATTTTGGGGACCATCTGTGATATTGTTTCCTGGATGGTGGGTCCACTTGCCATAAGGGGTTCCTTGGATGGTTAAAGGACCTGGCTGGGTTTAGAGCCACAAGTGTCACTGACCTTCCCTGATAGGAGGTTTGTGCAATCTGGTAAGCAAGCACTTTATCTATGGTAGAGGATCACTCAATTGAAGGTGCGGATGTTGCCAAAGAACTTTTTTTTATCACATTGGGACTTTGTTTTTATCACTGGTGCTTGACTCAATATTAATTAGCGCAACTCCGTTGATGAATTTATGATTTGGGACTGTGTTATATCTCACAGTAGAGTTTGCGGCTACTTTAGATGTTTGTATTTTAGAATAATTAGAGCTATTTTTTGCTTTATTTGATGCATATTACAAATGCCATTGGTAATTAACCACTTGCCGACCCATCACAGTACATTTACTGCTATTGGGTGGCAGCTACAGGCGTATGATGCTGCCTGTTTCAGGGTTTCGGGCGCATGCTCCCACCCACCTACTCACCTGTGATTTGACACATCAGGACTGTCAGCAGATCCCAGCCAATGATTCATGGCTGGGACATGCTGATCAGCTGTGTCAAATCACAGCCCAGAACTTGACAATCAATACAGGGGCTCTTTACAGAGGGAATGATCACTTTTTTTTTTCTTTTCCCTGCAAAGCACTGACTCTTTGTTTACACGGGGGGGGGGGCGCAGTTTGCCATCTTCGCCCTGGGCACCAAATGACCTTGTCCCGGCACTGGTGTGTTGCATTTGTTCGACACATCTCTATAAAACTACATGTTGTGGAGAAAACAGACCTTCTTAAATGTACTAGGCAGATTTAGTGAAAGTAATGGGGGAGCTATAGAGTAGGACATCCCAAGAAAAAGGTTTGGGAAAATGAAGAAGACATTTAAAGAGAAGGGCTGATTTGTGACTTTTCCTCTGTAGGACATTACTGCCCAAAGAAGACAGAATATGCAGCACAGTACCCATGTCCTCCAGGTACATTCAATGGCATTCAGGGAGCCACTGACATTGGCACTTGCCTGCCCTGCCTGCCTGGAAGGTTTTGTTCCAGACCCGGACTAAAAAGACCAGAAGGTTATTGTGCCCCTGGCTGGTTCTGCCATGCAGGATCAGCTTCTGAAAAACCCACCCACTTCTCTGAGTCTCCAGGTAAAATGTACATGTTTCATCTGATTAAACTACATCAAACATTTCTGACATTTGTTTATTATTAATCATGTTCCTTGGGCTTGCTTTTAGTTTCCGAAAAAGTGAATATAAATTAAAGTGAACCTGTGCTCTAATTTTAAAAATAGAAAGTCCTGCCATAAAGTGGAACTATGGACAAAATCATAAATGACAAATAGGATGCAGTTTGTAAATAGCATTACCACAGCAGCATTACCTCCCCGCTTACAGACCGTGGCAGAGGAAAGTTATCTTGCAATAATACTGAAAGCTCCTCAGCAAGGAGTGGGAATGCGGCCTGGCCGGTCCACACCCAAATGGAAGGCTTCCTGAAAGGAAATTGCGTAGTCCCCGCACTTTCCCTACTCCTCTGCCACCTCTCACTGCTGATATGCCCTGTCTCTAACAGATGGGAAATATGTCCCTACAGGAACAAATCAGGAAGCCAGGCTGTCGCTGTCGACAATTTGAATGGCAATTGCGCGGTCATACGACACTGTACCCAAACAAATTTTTTATTTTTTTTTGTTCCCACAAATAGAGCTTTTTTTTGGTGGTATTTGATCACCTCTGCGATTTTTATTTTTTGTGCAACAAATAAAAAAAGACCGAAAAGTTTTTCTTTGTTTCTGTTAAAAATGTTTGTAAATAAGTACGTTTTCTTCTTCAATGACGGGCACTGATATGGCTGCACTGACTGGCACTGATAAGGCAGCACTGATGGGCACCGATGAGGTGGCACTGATAGGCAGCACTGATGGGCACTCATAGGTGGCATTGATGGGCACTCGTAGGTGGCACTGATGGGCACTCGTAGGTGGCACTGATGGGCACTCGTAGGTGGCACTGATGGGCACTCGTAGGCAGCACTGATGGGTACTTATGGGTGGCACTGATGGGTACTTATGGGTGGCACTGATAGGTGACACGGGATGGGCGGGCACTGATGGACACGGATGGGCACTGATAGGTTGCACTGATGGGTGGCACTGATGACACTGATGGGTGGCATTGCTGGGCATCACTGATGTTACATGTTATATAATGGTGCCAGTCAGTGCCCATTTATGGGCACTAATTGGCACAGATTGGGCATAATTTGCACATGTGGATGGCCATGGGGTACATACCTGGCCATCCACTTGTTGCCCCCTTCCCTGGTGGTCCTGGCGGCTTCCCTGGTGGTCTAGTGTGGGCATCCGAGGGGGGCTGCGCTGATAAACAATCAGCACAGACCCCTCCTGTCGGGAGAGCCGCCGATCGTTGGAGGCTCTTTACCAAGATCGGTGTAGCGGTGTGTCAGACTGACACACTGCACCACCGATCGCCGTGATGCGCGCCCCCATGGGTGCGCGCCGGCTGTTATCCTGAAGGACGTCATATGATGCCCAGTCAGGATAACTGAACTACTGCCCGCCTGTCCGTCATTTTGCTATAGGCCGGGCGGGAAGTGGTTAAATAGGCTCTAACCTCACCCAAGTTGGCTGCAGAGGTCACGAGTGTCACCCGAATCCAATCAGACAGTTGTTCCCCTGGTGACCGCAGGAAATTATAGAATAACCAAGTTCCTTGTGACTTCCTTCCGCTTCTGCATTGCTGCTTCGGTTGAGCGCCACCTACAGTGGGAAGTACAAACTGCACCTGCCTACAAGCAGTTAAAGGGTTCAGATGAACCATATTACACTGAAAGGGGTGCATACAATGGTCAGCTTCTATTCATTTAGTTAAAATCTCTGTTCCAAAAAAAAAAGGTTTCTGTAACTGTTTAAAAAGTGTTAGTTGGAGTTGGGATTTTTGTAGTTAGTCCCTTATGTAAAGTCCATCTAAATAGCCTTGTTGCTCCCCTGTAGATAGAATGGAGGAGTGAGTGTAGCCATCCTAAGATAAGAATTGTGTTACTGGCAGGATCAACAGGTGACAATAAAAGAAAAAGTCTAAAAAAAAAAAGACACTGATGCAGCCACCACATCTAAGGACTGGCAACCTGCAATATGCTACAATTTTGCCTGTGGGTAAAGCAAATACCACATACTGCCTGCTATAGCCCCTGTTTGCCATAAAAGCTCCTTTTTGCCTCCCTGATCTCATTTCAGGACTAAGCACTGACAACTGTTATTTCACTGCTGCAGTGACGGCTCTCTTATCTAACTGAGAGCTATGGAAGTTAGAAGTGTTTGTCATGGAATAGTGGAAAGTCAGACCCCACAGTACTAAAGTCAAAATAAATCAGAGCTGTGCACCAAGAAACATTCATGCTTAATAAAGGTAATATCAGGCATCCATTTCTACTTTGCTGTGTACAGTGGTGGAATTTTGGATCTCTATCAGGATTTTCCTAGGAACATGTTCATAATGTTCTTATCTTGTCATTTGGCTGCATCATGTTCTTATTGAAGAATGTGTTTGAAGACACTAAATATACAGTAAGGGCATTCTTTAGTTGGCTGATATTTATTGATTATTGTTTTAGTGTACAATACTTCATCTGTTTCTACAAATGGTGGCATGTGCCCAGCAGGAACGTTTTGCCCGGCAGGCTCATCCTATCCCATTCCCTGCACTCCAGGTATGCCCTAGTGTTCATGGTTTCTCTTCTCACTCATGATGTCTCCATTAGACATGTGCTTTGACAAAAAATGTGTTTGTTTTCGTTTCGTTTTTTTTGCTTTTTTCGGAAATTCGAAAATTCGGAAATCTGAAAATTCAAATTTTCAAATTTCCGAATTTCAAATTCCGAATTTCCAAATTTCCGAATTTTCGAATTCCGAATTTCTGAATTTTTGAATTCCGAATTTTCAAATTTCCGAATTTCGAATTTTTAAAAGCTCAATTTCTAAATTTTCGGAATTCGAAAATTCGGAAGTTCAGAAATGTGAAAATCCGAAAATTCAAAAATCTGAAAAAAAGAAATTCAAAAAGAAATCAGTAAAATTCTAAATAATAACTAACTATTAAATTGTAGGTATTGGAATTTCCTTTCAAATTTGGCTGTTTGTGAATGTAACGAATACAAATTTATCTGAAGTTACGAATTATCCGAAAAAAAAACGAATGCCGCATCTAAACAAATGGAATGGAACAAATTAATAATAATAATAAAAAGGTTTTATTATTATTGTTGTTATTTATTATTATTAGATAATTACGTTCCATTCGTTTAGATGCAGCATTTGTTATTTCAGATAATTAGTTCAAATACATTCACTAACAGCCAAATTTGAAAGGAAATTTAAATACCTATAATTTAATATTTATTATTAGTTAGTTATTTCAGATTTTCGGGTTTTAGAATCTTCAGATTTTCATTCTTATTTTCGGGTTTTCAAATTTTCAAATTTTTGCGTTTTGGAATTTCCTAATTTCGAATTTTCAAATTTCCTAATTTCGAATTTCTGAAATTTCAAATTTCTGAAATTTTCCAATTTCTGAATTTTCGAATTTCCAATTTCCGAATTTCCGAAATTTCCAGTTTCTGAATTCTGAATTTTTGAATTTCTGAATTTCTGAATTTACGAATTTCAGAATTTCGGAATTTCTGAAATTTCCGGTTTCTGAATTCCGAATTTCTGAATTTCTGAATTTACGAATTTCAGAATTTCGGAATTTCTAAAATTTCCGGTTTCTGAATTCCGAATTTCTGAATTTCTGAATTTCCGAATTTCCGAATTTCTGAATTTCAAATTTCTGAATTTCCGAATTTTTTAAAATTTTCCAATTTCCGAATTTCGAATTTCCGAAATTTCCAGTTTCAGAATTCCGAATTTCTTAATTTCGAATTTCTGAATTTCGAATTTCCAAATTTCGAATTGAAAAATTCGGAAATTTTTCTTGTTAAAAAAAAAAAGAGAAAAATTCGGAAATTAACGAATTTGTCAAAATTCGTTAAAAAACTAACTCGTAACTAAACAAATTGCACATGTCTAGTCTCCATCCCTTCCTGTCCCCCAGTAAGGTACTTATCTCCACCACTGCATCCTCCTGCACCACAGATATGACTATTCTCCTTTCTTGTACTTGAGATGTCCCTTATTTTGTATGTCTCGGTTCTGTTTGTGGCTTTTGTGATTTCACAGGAAAAAATGAAGAGTTTGTGAGATTCTTCTGTATATCTTTATCCATGTAACGAATTCTGCTTTTGTATATGTTTTCTTTCAGGGAAATACTGTGCATTCCCTGAGATGTCTGCTGAATCTGGTCTATGTGATGCTGGGTTTTTCTGTATAGGAGGTTCTTCTTTCCCTAACCCACAAAACGGGGAGATGGGAGGTTTGTGTCCTCCAGGTCACTTCTGTGCTGCTGGAACATCGTCTCCTTCTCCGTGTCCACCAGGTCAAGAATTTGCATGCCTCAGTAATGTAAAAAAAATAATTCTGTATATATTATAGACTAACACACAACCTCTCTGATGATTCCTATCTACAGGCACGTATCTGCCTTCACCGGGTGCCCAGTACCCTCACGATTGTCTGCCATGTACAGCTGGATTCTACTGCTCACAATGGGGGAATAAACTCCCTGATGCTGAGTGCAGTGAGGGCTGGTACTGTCCTCTGGGAACTGTCTATCCACAGAGTCCAGGTAGCAATTTACCACTTTCCCCTTAAATGTTATTTACAGCCCTCAGCTCATTAATATCAATGAGAAAGCGGAGTGACATCTGGTCTCTTGTCTGAATCCAGCCATGCTAAGGGAAAAGTTGTTAGTGGTGATGCTGCCATATACGTATATTGATAGAACCAACAGCAGAACCTTCTACATCATCTTTCTCAACACTGGCACTGTTAAACAAGGACTCATGTTTAAAAATTAACCAGCCGAGGGCTCTATATCAGAGGACAGCCCACCCCCCACCCCCCACCCCCCCATTATTGTCATGTGTAATGCTTCAGGACTCAGGAACAAGAATCTGTAAGCTAATTTGCTTGACCACAAGGTTTTATCAAATCCCTAAACCATCTACAGCAGGGGTGTCAAACTCAATTTCATTGAGCAGTATGGTTGCCCTCAAAGAGCTGGTTGTATTTGGGGTGCTCTACATACATAGTGGAGGGTTCAGGATTACGCTACCTACAGAGTGCAGAGTTTAGGAGTGTGCTACATACAGAGTGCAGGGTTCGGGATTGCGGTACATACAGAGTGCAGGGTTCATGAGTGCGTTGCCTACAGAGTGCACGGTTCAGGAGTGTGCTAGGTACAAAGTGTAGTATCAGAGGTGCCCTATGGACAGAGTGCAAAGTTAAGGGGTGCGCTACGTGCAGGGTTTAAGGGTGCGCTACATACAGAGTGCAGAGTTCAGGGGTGTACTATGTACAGAGTGCAGGTTTCAGGGATGTGCTTTGTACAGAGTGCAGGGTTTAGGGGTGCGCTACGCACAGTTTCCAACTCCCCCTCCTCTCCAAAGCTTCCTTGCATCTCTCTCTCCTACCTGGCCTGGCTTTAGTACCTCCCTGTGTAGGCGGCTTTGCCTCACCTTGCAGGGAGAGTGTTCTCTGCCTCAGATTCTTGAGCTCTGTCCCCGCTATGCAGAGATCTGTTAGTTTCAGGAGCCGTTGAGAGCAAAGCCATCCCTTGTAATCACAGAAGGCTTTTGTGCTTACGAGTGACAGTGGGGAGAGGGAGCAAAGGGTGAGAACCAGTGGTGGTGAAATGGAGTTGCGCCATGTTCTGGCTGCAAAACTGAATGCAAGGGACACATGACAAGGCCTTGTGGGCCGGATTAGGCCAGCAGGCCTTGTTCTTGACATATGTGATCTACAATATGTGGCTGAACAGTCTGACATTGTACAACCTTTAAAAAAAATCCTGTTTGTCTTCTGTTCCTGTTACAGAATATCTTTGCCCCACTGGCCATTATTGTCCCCCTGGCAGCCCTGAACCCAAAATCTGCACCGCAGGGCATTACCAAGATAAGATGGGGCAGAGCCAGTGCCATATATGTCCTCCAGGGAAGTAAGTAACCATAACAAGTAAAAGTAAAAACTATACCTGTATTATTTGTGATATGTGCAGTGTTTTCTTTTCATGATACCAGTTTGATACTGCTCAGATCTCCTTTATTAAAGTTCCTCCATCTACTCTGGCTTATAGGATTATTACAAATGCCCATTGGTGGCTGGTTCTCTTTAAGCCGATGCAAGGGAAGGAGCTGGTGTGAATGGCTCCATGTACACTATATACTGTATAATATGACAAATACAAATGGTGTTGGCCTCTGCTTATTTCTAAAAAATATTTGTGCTCAATATCACCCAGTGAGGTCAAGATGGTTATGTTAAAGTGAACCTGACTTGGCCTACATTGTGATGTCTCCAAGGATCTGTTTTACTCTTAAAATTATCCCTATGAAGCCCCTTGAATCCTAGACTGTTCATAGGACTTCTGCATCAAGTTGCCACAAGCAGTGCTAAATATGACCCCTGTATTTTAAATTACCAAATTCCAGAGCCTCTACTGCTCTCTAAAGTTGAGTGACAGAGTGGGATTTGTTGCTGGGAAGGAACAGGGCTCAATCTTGAGCAAATGTCAAGATCCCGTGTACAGTAGGGGGCTAGGATCCAGGGGGCTCCATACGGATTAGTCTGAACAAGTTACATGCAAGTACCACAAGGCGTTAGGACTATTTTTTACTCTGAGACATTTTTGGCCGCATCGGGTTCACTTTAGCATTATATGATGGTTATTACTGAGTCATTTACGCCTTCAAATTATTTTGCTGCAATTGAAAATGTTTTGTAAATTTTGACAAGCTGAACCTAATTGATAAATGTGTGGTTTATTTCACAGATTTTGTGGCTTGGTCTTGCTGGCAAGAGAAACTCTTGATAACGTTTCAGCAAATGCCCACATGCCCAGGGAATGTCCACTTGGGTATTACTGTGTAGAAGGAACAATGTATGGGCACCAAAATCCTTGCCCAACTGGCACATTCAGTAACAAAACTGGACTAATAAGCATTGAAGGATGTTCACCATGCCCTGGAGGCTGGTTCTGTTCCCAGCCAGGTACAGTTACCATGTAATCTGTTTGTTTTACAGCAATAGTCTGATTTTCTACAGCCATCTCTTAAATAGGGCCTGATGGGGAGACCTGAGCTGTTTCAACAGCTTTCATTGATGAAAAGTACTATGGATCATGTAACAGTTTGTACTGATGGTTACATCATAGTTAAAGTGGTCTTCCGGCCGAAATTATACTTTTTAAATAAAAATACCCCTATAATACACAAGCCTAATGTATTCTAGTAAAGTTAGTCTGTAAACTAAGGTCTGTTTTGTTAGTTTATAGCAGTAGTTTGTTATTTTATAAACTTACAGCAGGCCGTGGCCATCTTAAGTGTGGGCATCTGAAGCCAGACTGCATTTCTTCCTGGATCTCATCCTTGCAGATCTCGCACATGCTCAGTGCAGCACAAGCAGTGTAATAGGTTTCAGGTCAGGTTTCCATAGCAACGGCAGTGTCAGAGGAAGTTGCCGCCGCTTCCCAGAAGGCATTGCAAACAGGAAATGATGCGATGGGCCATGGCCAGGGTGGAGGAAGTGAAAAATGAATACAGCAGATATACAGTAGGTGCTGAGAAAAAAAATAAAAAAATATCCAATTCGTTTACAGTGCACAGTTTAGTGAGGGATGCTGAAGAGTTGTAAAAGTGGGTGGAACTCCACTTTAAAGAGACCCCGTTGCTTTGAAAAAAGAGCCCAACCAGTTGTCCCCTGAAATAGAAGCTGAATACTGATCACTCTGGTTCAATTATGCCTTTATTCAGATTTTCAGTTTTACAATTGTGTTGATCAATATATTGAGGAGTATTAAACAGTAAAAGGTATAGGATGACGGGGAGGAGGAAAAGTGAGGGGAAAACTAGGTAAAGAAGGAGGGGAAGGAACAAAGGAGGTAAAGGGAAGGCAAGAAGGGTGGTGGAAAGGGAGGGAAAAGAAATCACAGTGACATTCATTTCTTCTTGGATTATTATTCAATTTATAAAAAGACATTGCAAATATAAGAAAATGTAAACACGAGTGGGCGTAAACCCATATCAACCAATGGGAGGAATACAGAGTCTTTCAGATACCATTAGCGGGATGAAATGACATGCAGAGATTGTAGTTCAATTTATTCAGAGGGGGGTAATTGTCTTAAAGTGCTTGTAAAGCTTTGTTTTTTTTATTATTTATTATAATAATAAACAGGTTTATACTTACCTTACACTTATCCTGCTTGGTGCAATCGTATTGCACGGAGCGGCCTTGAACCTCCTCATTAAGGGTTCCCCGCCAGCGATCTCCGCTTTCTTCTGTGTCTTCCCCCAAAGAGGGTCCAAGCGCAATATTTCCCACGCACACATTCATGAAAATGGCTGTAGTAATGTTAGGTGCTGTAATGACCACCATCTGGGAACCGTAAACAATTGGGGTGAAGAAATGTCATCAGCACACCAAGGTTTCCTCAAAGGGTCTGTGTGACCATGTGACAAGACCCTTTGAGGAATCCTTGATGTGCTGATGACATTTCTCCACTCTGATTGCCCCCCCAAAGCAAGCCATGGGGGACAGACATGCAGACTCTTCCTGACCTGGGCTATGTGTGTCCATAGACACACACAGAGCGTCTCAGTCCCACCCCCCGCTCACAGGGTTTGATTGCCAGCAGCCAATGGCTCTGCAAGGCCTGTGAGACCAGGAAGAGGGAGGAGAAGATCTGCATCTGGGCACAGTGCTAGATCGATTAAGGTTTCATTTAAGTGGGGGGGTGGGGTGGTGAAACGGGCAGTGCAAGGTTATTTTCCCTCTAAAGGTAAAAAAAAACCTTTAATGTTTACAACTACTTTATTATAGAGCACAAAAATGATTGGAGTCCCTGTGAGCCTGCCATGTCCCTAGGAAACGGGTCTTTTCTGGATCATTACTGTCGGCAGCCACCAGGGTCTCCATAGTCATAATTTCATACGTATCTGGGCCCATTCCAAAATATGTGACAGAGATGTTGACTTACAATGACAGAAAATGTCTACAGTACCTGTGCAGCTAATAGACAGTGTCTCAAGATGGCTTTCTTCATTTTGGAAATGGACCCAGGAATCATTGACAATAGAGCTACTTTGTGGGAAGCCAAAGCGAGTGATATACAAATGATATTGTATGTGGTAAAGGCGACCTTCCAAAAGGGGGTGATTGGCAGTCCCACCAAATGTGTTAGTAGGTATCACATTCCTCTGTGCACCTCCAACATGAGCTCGGTGTTGAATAGATGTGGTTCAGCTCAAGGGAGTCTGGTACCACAAGGAGATTAACTTGTAGTTCTTTTTCTGAAAAGTCATAGGTATTTGGGTGAAACATTTTCTCCAGTCTCCTTCAAAAAATGTCTTATTGGCTGAATACTTATCTCTCTAGAGTTCATAGTATCATAGTAGGTAAGGTCGAATAAAAACAATAGTCCATCCAGTTCAACCTGTGTAGGTGTACTTGTGTCAGTGTCTGTAATTATTTCCCATATCCCTGTATGTCTTGCCCCTAAGATACACATCTAAGAGTCTATTAAAACTATCAATACTCCCCGCAGCCACCACCAATTGTGGAAGAGAGTCCCACATCCCTATTGTCCTGACAGTGAAAAACCCCCTTCGCAGTTTAAGGTTAAACTGCTTCTCCTCCAATCTCACTGTGTGGCCCCGTGCCCTCTTACACTCCTTATGACTGAATAGTTTTTTTTCCTATGCTGGGATCACCATTGAGGTATTTGTAAATCGCTTTCATGTCCCCTCTCAAGCGTCTTTTCTCCAGCGAGAATACACTTGGGCCCCTTTCACACAAGACTTTCCGTTTTGACGGACTCCCCTTGCTCAGCAGAGATCGCTCCGTTGATCCCAGCTGAGCCAGCAGATGACCGGTCTGTGTCCACTCCCTGTGCAGAGAAGGACCTGGCAGCGCCCCGCTCTCCTCTATGGGGGATCGGATGAAAACTGACCGCCTGTCCATTTTTTTGCCAGGCGGATGGAAAATAGGGTCACCATCCGTCTGCATTTAGCGGATCGGATTTCAGCAGTCATGTCGCTGCTGATATCCGTCACTCCATAGAGGTACATGAAGCGTCCGTTCAGGTCTGGCCTGAACTGTCCGCTTGTGTGAAAGAGCCCTTAGCAGTGGCTGTGCGTCTTATCAGATGTCCAATCATAGCAGAGGGCGGGAAGAGAGGACGGGAGAAGACATCGAGGAGCTGTCCCACAAGACAGGGTAAGAGCAGACGGTGGGCGGGGGCACACTGGCAGCATTTGATATGGCACACTGGCAGCATTTGATGGGGCACAGTGGCAGCATTTGATGGCACAGTGGCATCATTTGATATGGCACAGTGGCAGCATTTGATATGGCACAGTGGCAGCATTTGATATGGCACAGTGGCAGCATTTGATGGCACAGTGGGAGCATTTGATATGGCACAGTGGCTGTGTTTGATGGGCACAGTGGCTTTTTTTGATGGGCACAGCGGCTGCGTTTGATGGCACAGTGGCGGCGTTTGATGTCACAGTTGCGGCGTGTGGCACAGTGGCGGCAATTGATGGGCACAGTGGCTGCGTTTGATGGCACGGTGGTGGCAATTGATGGACACAGTGGCTGCATTTGATGGCACAGTGGTGGCAATTGATGGGCACAGTGGCTGCATTTGATGGCACAGTGGTGGCAATTGATGGACACAGTGGCTGCATTTGATGGCACAGTGGTGGCAATTGATGGGCACAGTGGCTGCATTTTGGCACAGTGGCTGCGTTTGAGGGCACAGTGGCTGCGTTTGATGGCACAGTGGCTGCGTTTGATGGTACAGTGGCTGCATTTGATGGCACAGTGCTGCGTTTGATGGTACAGTGGCGGCAATTGATGGTCACAGTGGCTGCGTTTGATGGCACAGTGGCTGCGTTTGATGGTACAGTGGCTGCGTTTGATGGCACAGGGGGTGCGTTTGATGGCAAAAGGGCTGCGTTTGATGGTACAGTGGCTGCGTTTGATGGTACAGTGGCTGTGCTTGATGGTCACAGTGGCAGCAATTGATGGTCACAGTGGCTGCATTTGATGGCACAGTGGCTGCGTTTGATGGTACAGTGGCAGCAATTGATGGTCACAGTGGCTGCGTTTGATGGTACAGTGGCTGCGTTTGATGGTACAGTGGCGGCAATTGATGGTCACAGTGGCTGCGTTTGATGACACAGTGGCTGCGTTTGATGGTACAGTGGCTGCGTTTGATGGCACAGGGGGTGCGTTTGATGGTACAGTGGCTGCGTTTGATGGTACAGTGGCTGCGCTTGATGGTCACAGTGGCAGCAATTGATGGTCACATTGGCTGCATTTGATGGCACAGTGGCTGCGTTTGATGGTACAGTGGCGGCAATTGATGGTCACAGTGGCTGCGTTTGATGACACAGTGGCTGCGTTTGATGGTACAGTGGCTGCGTTTGATGGCACAGGGGGTGCGTTTGATGGCACAGGGGCTGCGTTTGATGGTACAGTGGCTGCGTTTGATGGTACAGTGGCTGCGCTTGATGGTCACAGTGGCAGCAATTGATGGTCACAGTGGCAGCAATTGATGGTCACAGTGGCTGCATTTGATGGCACAGTGGCTGCGTTTGATGGTACAGTGGCGGCAATTGATGGTCACAGTGGCTGCGTTTGATGGCACAGTGGCTGCGTTTGATTGCACAGGGGCTGCGTTTGATGGTACAATGGCAGCAATTGATGAACACAGTGGCTGCGATTGATGGCACAGTGAGGCTGCAATTGATGGGTTTTTTTTCCAGAATCTCTCAGTTTGTTTGCGCCCCCCAAAAAAAAAAAAAAATTTTGAGCACCACCTGCCACTGGCCTTTAGTGTTTGCAGCCTCTCCTCGTAATTTAGGTCCTCCAGTCCTCTTATTAGTTTTGTTGCCCTTTTTTGGACTCTCTCCAGCTCCAGCACATCCCTTCTGAGGACTGGTGACCAGAACTGGACAGAATACTCCAGATGTGGTCTAACCAATGTTTTATAAAGTGGTAGAATTAGTGTTCTATCTCTGGAGTTTATCCCTTTTTTTATGCATCATAATATTCTGCCAGCTTTGGAAACTGCAGCTTGACATTGCATGCTGTTCTCAATCTGTCATCTACTAGGACCCCCAGATCTTTCTCCATCCTTTATTCCCCCAGCGGATCTCCCCCTAGTGAGTAGTTTGCATTTATGTTTTTAGCCCCCAAGGGCATTACTTTACATTTCTCCACATTAAACCTCATTTGCCATGTAGTCGCCCACTCCATTATTTTGTTCAGGTCTTTCTGTAAGATTTCTATATCCTGATGTGAAGTTATTGCCCTGCTTAATTTTGCGTTGTCCGCAAAAACTGAGATTGAGCTATCTATCCCATTCTCTATATCATTTATGAATAAATTAAATAGAATTGGTCCCAAGACCCCACTTACCACTCCAGACAGATTGGGTGATGAGTGAAACCTTCAATCTTTTTCAGAGGTTGTAGTACGCTGCCGTCTGACATTTTCGGGTGTGTAAGGCAGTGTATCTCCCCCCGCTGGGCACTGTGGTTCCTCCTGCTGGTTGCTGCATTCTGTAGTGATGTAGCAGCAGGAAGGAAGGAGCGCAGCACCAACCGGGCGACATGCTGTCATTCAATTGCTGGATGGCAGCTGTGCACCTATCTACTAAAGAGAGCAAAGATTTTACTCACTGCCCACCAAGTATTTTGCTTCCATTACAGGGAGCAGGTGGCTGGATTTTTTTTTATTAGGTGTCAGGGTAGCTTTCAGGATGATTGTTTTAAAAATGACCATTGACTTCAAATAAACCGCACACTTTATATATAGAATGACGCATCAAACAAGGTCCATTAGTGTGCAGGTCAGTAGTTCACACTGCAAGGGGAACTTTATGAGCCTATAAAAGAAACAAGTATATCAAAAGAGGAAGTTTGTGGCATCCATGCTTACATTTGTGAACAATCGATCAGCGCACAATGCAGCAGAATGACAGCCAAGTATTTTGGATATACATTTCACTTACTGTATATAGCACAAATCACAGCAGAGGTGCCACATATTCTAGATCAGTCAAATTCCACCTGTAATGTTTATTTGATGTTAGATAAATGTAGAAAAGGATTATATATTGTAGAGTAAACCCCCAGGGTTTAATAGAAAATATATATAATTTTCATAAAGCTTAACCACTTGCTCACCGGGCACTTAAACCCCCTCCTGCCCAGACCAATTTTCAGCTTTTAGCGCTGTCACTCTTTGAATGACAATTGCGCGGTCGTACAACACTGTACCCAAATTACATTTTTATCATTTTTTCCCCCACATATAGAGCTTTCTTTTGGTGGGATTTGATCACCTCTGGGTTTTTTATTTTTTGTTAAAAAAATTAAAAAAGACCTAAATTGCTTAAAAAAAAAATACAAAACCGTATTTATTCCTTCATTGATGTATGCTGATAAGGCGGCACAGATGGACACGGATAGGCTGCACTGATGGACACTGATAGGCTGCACTGATGGACACTGATAGGCTGCACTGATGGACACTGATAGGCTGCACTGATGGACACTGATAGGCTGCACTGATGGACACTGATAGGCTGCACTGATGGGCACTGATAGGCTGCACTGATGGGCACCGATAGGCTGCTCTGATAGGCGGCACTGGTGGGCACTGATGAGGTGGCACTGATTGGTGGCACTGATGGGCGTTACTGAAGGGCACTAATAGGTGGTACTGATGGGCACTGATGGGTGGCAGTGATGGGCACTGATCAGCACTGGTAGGTGACACTGATAGGCAGCACTGCTAGGTGGCAGTGATTTGCACCACTGGTGGGCATTGATAGGTGGCATTCATGGGCATTATTAATATAAACTGTGAATAAAGCAATCAGCACCAAATACTAGCATAAGTCAAAATATAAATGTGAATAGTATTAATAAATTACAATATCTCCACAGCTGCTGTGACACTCTCAGTGAATCACCACACCTAATATAAACTATAATAATTGTTAAATAGTGCAGCGCTATGAAATAAACTCTAAAATATACATACAAATATAAAGTGTACAATGCTTATTAATAGTGATTGTCTCACACTCTAGTCAGTCCTTGTGTGACCGCTCTAAAAATATTAATGAAAAAAGAAAAAATAATAGTGAAAAAACAACTCCTGTATTTTCTGAAAAAATGTTCTCATAAAATGTGTTGTAAACAAATAAAACGCTGTGCATATCCTCTTTCTCTTAAGTATAATGCTATGTGCACACCATCACGAGCCAAAATGCTCGCTCACCTCAAGTAGACATGTGCACTGCCAAAAAATTCATTCATTTTCGTTTCATTCGTAAATTGTACATTCGCACATTCGTATATTCGTAAATTCATAAATTCGTACATTCGTACATTCGCACATTTGTATATTCGTAAATTCATAAATTCGTACATTCGTAAATGCATGCATTCGTAAATTTGTAAATTAGAATATTTGTATATTCGTAAATTCGTTCATTTGTAAATTAGAAAATTCGGAAATTTGTAAATTCGAAATTTGAAAATCCAAAAACCCGAAAAATCGAAAATCTGAAATAGTAACTAACTATTAAATTATGGGTATTGTAATTTCCTTTCAAATTTGGCTGTTAGTGAACGTAACAAATACGAATTTATCCGAAGTTATGAATTATCCGAAATAACGAATGCTAAACAAATGGAACAGAACAAATTAATAATAAATAATAATAATAAAAAGTTTTTATTATTATTGTTATTTATTATTATTAATTCATTATGTTCCATTCGTTTGGATGCGGCATTCGTTATTTCGGATAATTCGTAACTTCGGATAAATTTGTATGTGTTACGTTCACTAACAGCCAAATTTGAAAGGAAATTACAATACCTATAATTTAATAGTTAGTAATAGTTAAGTTATAATTAGTTAATTATTATTTCAGATTTCCGAATTTACAAATTTACGAATTCACTAATTTACGAATGTACGCATTTACGAGTGTACGAATGTATGCATTTATGAATGAACGAATTTACAAATGTACGAATGTACAAATTTTCAAATATTTGAATTTACGAGTATTCGTAAAAATTCGTTAAACGGGTTTTCGTTAATTCGGATATTTCCCAATTAACGAATTTGTTGAAATTCGTTAAAAAACAAATTCGGAACTAAACGAATTACAGATGTCTAACCTCAAGGATGAATTAATAACTCATAGAAAAGATCTTGCATTCCGCACTGATTAAAGTGGAGCTGAACCTGAATGAGAGAGTAAAGGTGGGTGTTCCCTGGAATCAGCTGTAGTGAAGCTGACTTAAGGTTTAAGGAGTATAAGATTCTTACCACCAATAAGCCGAGAAGTAGAAAGGAATGAGTTGGATTTGAATGCAAGATCTTTTTTATGAGTTTTTAACTCATCCTTGAGGTGAGTGAGCATTTTGGCTGGTGATGGTGTGCACATAGCATTATACTCAAGAGAGAGAGAGGATCTGCACAGCGGTGTTTTTGTTTACAACACATTTTATGAGAACATTTTTTCAGAAAATACAGGAGTTGTTTTTTCACTATTATTCTTTCTTTTTTCATTATTATTTTTTGAGTGGTCACACAAGGACTGACTAGAGTGTGAGACAATTATTATAACTCATGGGCATTGATAGGTGGCACTGATTGCTGGCACTGTTATGCACTGGTGGGCACTGATTCGTGGCACTGTGGGCACTGGCAGGTGGCACTGGTAGGCGGCACTAGTGGGCACAGATGAGATGGCTGTGCATCGTCCTCTTCGGGACCGATGTCCCTTGCACAGAAGCCGGTGATCGGCTTTTTTTTCTCCTCATGCTGTCAGCGTGAGGAGAAAAAAAAGAACGATTACCGATCTTCTGTTTACATCACGTGATCAGCTATCATGGGCTGACAGCTGATCACGTGGTAAGGGGCCGGGATCAGCCCCTAACTCGATCTGTGATCACCCGAGACTCATTGACTTGGTGATCACAGCGCGCGCACAAAGGGGAGGACGTCTATTGACGGCCTCCCGGCAAAGTAGGTCTGCGCTGTAGCCGCCATTCGGCTATAGCGCGGATCTGAAGGGGTTAAAGCGGAACTGCAGTCTGCTCACATAATTTGTAATAGAACCATCTTTGCCATTCTGAAGCTTCCCTCAAACCACTTTACATATTATTTTATATATACTGTGATTCTGTACTTGCCAAATATGCTTCAGAAATCTCCACCCACTGAGTCTGACCGCAGCCATTTTAACTGTGGGCAGCTGAAGCTGCTTCCTGTTCACTTCCTGGATTTACACCGACACACAGAGGCACACCTCCAACTCTGTAGCTTTCATTGGCCCTCCTATGACTCACCCCCCCTCCCTTCCTTGCAAACTCTCACGAGAGAGAGACCTGTGCATAATGTCATAAGCCTAGACTTTTTACCAGACTAGAAACAGGAAGTGGGCTGTATAAGGTATTTACTGGCAGAAAAAAAATGTTTTACTATCCAAAGTTAAAACAACAACAAGGGCAGAAGATTTAATAGATGGAAAGATTGAAAAAATGACTGAAGATCCGCTTTAAGTTAACAAGGACCCTGATTGCACCTATAAAATACCAATCTATTGAATTTAGAGATTTCCAAGCCTTTCACAGCAATCATTAGTGTAATTTACAGCCCTCCAGATGAACTACATGTCTCAGTATGTCTTTATCCAACCCTGTACTTCATATTCATTTCAAACCCATAACATGGGCTTTTGTAGCTGAAACATACTAAACCCACAGCACTGCTCTAGACGTACTCCTTTGTCTTATCTATGGACTGACAGGGTGGCGGTGTTCTATCGAGAAGTGCATCCCGACGAAAATTCCCCCAGATGGGTCTGTGCATGCGCAGTACCAAACGTCAATCCAACTGATATGTTGATCAACCGGCGTGACGTCAACACATCGCATGCGCAGATTACTTTTTCACATAAAGCCAGTCAGGTTTGGACAGCTTTTGTGCCTTAATAAATGAAACCATCATTTAAAAACTGCATTTTGTATTTACTCGGGTTATCTTTGTGTAATAATAAAATATAGAATAACAAAATAATAATATGCAAAAAATTTTTTTTAAAAATCAGAAAGGGGACTAATACTTTTTCACAGCACTGTATATATCAAATACACTGCCACTAACTGAATAACCTGAATGCTTAATCTAACTCAAGCTGTCTCTCTGTCCATGCCAACAACACTACACACGGCACTAAGCAGCCTTATATAGTGTGGGGCGTTGACTTAGTCCCCCTGAGCCATGATTGGCCAAAAGCACCCTAGCTTTGGCCAATTATGGCTCTCTCTCAGCAGAGTGCGCTGTGATTGGCCAAAGCATGCAGGTCCGGTGCATGCTTTGGCCAATCATTATACAGCAATGCACTGCTATCTCACAGTGCATTATGGGGCATTCTGTGGCGCTCTAATTGTTCGCGAACGCCCCATATGTTCGGTTCGTTTTACAACAAACTAAAACTTACGGTCGACTTGAACCGCGGGCTCATCCCTACCCTCAAGTATGCTTTCATTTGTTGTACTGCTGGCTGTATAAAATTGTCGATGCACTAACACACTCTCTCTGTTATGGAGTCAATTCCGTTGACAATGGGTCTTCCCAGGAGGGTTTACTTTATCCTTGTGGATTTTCGGAATAGTGTAGATTACTGGTATTCAGTAACAAGGTACTTGGCTTCCTTGTTATTCAGTATATTTTTCTTAATTCCCAGATGGATCACTTTTTCTAGCACTTTTTTGTATTGTATTGTTGGGTTGTCTAATACTTTAGCATATGTTGTACTGTCCTGCAGTTGTCGATTGATCTCCTCTTGGTATTCCTCCTTAGATTGAATTACCACACCCCCTCCTTTATCAGCTGGGCGTATGACTATGTCTCTTCTTGTAGTTAATGTACGGGCCAATCAAAGGAGACTAGGAGAGGAGAGCATCATGGGACATGTAGTCCCAAAGATTGGCGGCCCCATTTTCCACAGGGAGGAGGCTACAGCTCGATCAAGAGAGAGATTGAGAGACTGCAGCCTGGAAAAAAGCTGAGGGAGAGAGTGCTACAGGACAAAGAACGAGGAGTTTGCTGGGTGGAAGCCAGAGAGAGTGCCACGCTGCCCAGCACCACCAGAGAAAAGACTGAGCCACTACCAGGGTACAGACATGCTACACTACTGACCAGAGTCGCCCCCGGGGAACCCAGAGTGAGTGATCATCCAGCCGGAGGGATCACTGCTGTCGTTTTGCTGGGTCCGGTAAGAGGGCCTGTTGGCCATTATCCATTACTTATCCTAGGGACCATACTACGTCTGCAGTCTCTGACCATGATAATGTGATGATGACATTGTCGAAAAGGGGCGGTGCATGGGTGACCCTAAAATTATGCCCCTCCCCCTGAAAAAAGTTCTGCGGAGGCCCATGTGTACGTATTCCCTTTCTAATATGTATTGGATCTGTTCCACCTATCAGTGCCCATCAGTGGCGCCTATCAGTACCCTTCAGTGCCACCTATCAGTACTGCATATCAGTGTAGCCTCATCAGTGCCCATCAGTGCAGCCTATCAGTGCCTGTCGGTGCAGCCTCATCAGCACACATCAGTGAAGGAGAAAAATTACCTGTCTGCAAAAAAAATTAACAGAAATTAAGAAAAACGTTTATTTTTGTTTTAAATTGTTGGCCTTTTTTCGTGTGTTTAGCAAAAAATAAGAACCCCGGTGATGATTAAATACCACCAAAAGAAAGCTCTATTTGTGTGAAAAAAATGATAAAAATGTCATATGGGTACAGGGACACATGACCGCGCAATTGTCATTCAAAGTATGAGAGCGCTGAAAGCTGAAAACTGGCCTGATCAAGAAGGGGGTGAAAGTGCCCGGGAGACAAGTCGTTAATGCATTTCACCAAAAATGGCTTGGTCACTAGGATAGATCCTTGTAATTCGGCCATTTTTAGTGCAATATGTTAAGGAGAGGGTGGTTTTTGGGTGGAGACATTATGGTCACAGCAGTCACTTTGTGGACATTTGAATAAAGCAGCGTGGACAAGTAGAGAATGGAGTGCGGCTCTCAATCATCGATCTTCTCTAATGATTCTGGGATTGATTTTTAAAAGCAATATAGCATATCCACTTTTTTTGTATGTTCACTTAGCATAGTGAATAATGCGAATGTTCATTTTATTTATCCAATCATGAGCAAGCAACAGTCTAGTTTTTTCCTTGCACTGGGTATTTAAACTGAACACAGCATCACCTTATTTACTAATCTTGCTATGTGAAAACATACTTTTATTCCTTTAGTAAATCCATCCCATTGTTTCCCATGTATATAATATTAAAGTTTATGTGTAGAATAGTAAACACCTTCTTCCCGGTGAAACTTTTTGAAGCCATAAAAAAGCAAAGAAGAGGTAGTCCTAATTTAACAAGAAGAAAAAGGATACATTTTTAATTCAGTGTATTCTATTGATGTTGTTCCCCAGTCCAAGAATTACAAATAATGCTCAGAAACAATTGAGTACTGTCCGTCATACTTTTCTTTTCTTTGCACTAACATTCAATTTTTCAGGAAAAGCTTTCGGGGTGTGTCCCCGTCTTCAAGGTCCAAGCAGTACTGTTGCAAGTGCAATAATACAGCTACAATCACCTCAAGCAAATAACGCACACTCGTTTTTGGTATAGCAAAGATTACATGATTGGTGAGGTCTGACCTCTGGTGGAAAAGATGGTACATTACACCCTGCCAAAAATAAAATGTTGGTCTTGTTTAACTTATTAGATAGAGTTTTCTTTGATCCCTAAAAAAGAACAGTATATACAGTGGAGAAAATAATTATTTGATCCCCTGCAGATTTTGTAAGTTTGCCCACTTGTAAAGAATTGAAGGGGCTATCATTTTTATCATAGGTGTATTTTAGAAGAGAGAGACAGAATATCAACCAACAATCCAGAAAAAAAACACACGATACAAATGTTAAAAAAATGAGCTGCAGTTCAGTGAGTAAAATAAGTATTTGATCTCCTACCAACCAACAATAATTCTGGCTCCCACTGACTGGCTACAGTAGGTGCTCTTGTGGTACACAGATTAGTCCTGTCAGTTTAGGAAGGTGCTCCTAATGACAGCTCATTATGTGTAGAAAAGACCCCTGTCCACAGAATCTCTTTCTTCTATTCAAACCTCACCATCGTGGGCAACACCAAAGAGATGTCAAAGGACGTCAGAGACAAGATTGTAGACCTGCACAAGGCTGGATTGGGCTACAAGACCATCAGCAAGAAGCTTGGTGAGAAGGAGACAATTGTTGGAGAGATTATTCACAAATGGAAGAAATACAAAATAACCATCAATTGCCCTCGGTCTGGAGCTCCATGCAAGATTTCGCCTCATGGGGTGAGGATCATTATGAGAAAAGTGAAGGATCAGCCCAGAACTACACGGGAGGAGCTTGTGAATGGTCTCAAGGCAGTTGGGACAACAGTCACCAAACAAACCATTGGTAACACAATACACCGCCATGAATTTAAATCCTTTGCTAAGGATCAAATACTTATTTTACTCACCGAACTCAATGTTTAACATTTATATCATGTGTTTTTCTGGATTTTTGGTTGATATTCTGCCTCTATCATTTAAAATACACCTATGACAAAAATGATAGACCCTTCATTTCTTTACAAGTGAGCAAACTTACAAAATCTGCAGGGGATCAAATAATTATTTTCCCCACTGTATTTGTAGGCGTGTAGAAGGTGTTTTTTGCAAACTCCCAAAATAGATCCCATGGAAATATTACTCTGGATCCCTCCTCACTTGTGTAAGGGAATAGACAACCACACTATAAACCACTCACTTGAAGCTTGGGACAATGTTAAATATTCCAGCAAATGAATGTCCCCCTACACAGTGTAGCTGCTGACTATTAATAATCGGACACTCACCTGTCCCATGGTCCAGCGATGCGGGCGTACGAAGTCCCGCTCCTCTCCCACTCCTCTCCATTGTGCTGACATTCTTGCTGTGGTCACCCCCGGCTGTGGCTTCATAGCCGGGCACGCACTGCGCATTCGCGAGCCGCTCTGCATGCTGGGAATGGCCGGGCAATCTTCTAGGACCTGTGACATGTTCCAGAAGATTGCAGGAAGGGAGGGGAGAGAGGTGAACTTCCTTCTGGCATCGCGGAGGAAGTGGGCACTGGATGCCTCTAAAAAGAGAGTATATGCTCCCCCCCCCCCCCCAAAAAAAAAAAAATGACATGCCAAATGTGGCATGTCAGGAGGTCACCATCACTTAAAGTGGAAGTTCCATTTTTGGGTGGCACTCCGCTTTAATGTTCCCTTTATGATACCCAAAAATGGACTAGATTGAAATGGTGGGTTTCAAAGGGCCTATATAGAATCTATGATCTAATAACCCTCTCAGGTGTAATTAGCTTCCCCCTCTCCCCAGAATTTACATGAAGCCTGATCAGCAGAAACATTCCTATACCTAAAAATTAAAAATTTTGTTGACTGTGTTATAAAAAAATTCATCCTTACAAACCCTAATGACATTTGAACATATTTGAACCATGATCCCTTACCTAATGGTACAGTCTCTATGACATACAATTCTCTGATAGAGAAACAGGCCCCTATTCCCCTTTCCGTACATGGAATTTTTGGAGAAAGACCTTGGGGACAAACTAGAGAAAGAAAATTGGAAACAAATTTTGAAGACCACCACTCATTGCTCAATTAATACCTCGGCAATAGCATCTAATTGCAAAAGACTCATGTGCTGGTACATGGTCCTGCAGCTTTTAGCAACATTTGTTCCAACTGCCTCTGATCGATGATTTAGGGGATGCCAAATACAAGATACACATATACACATTTGGTTGGAATGTCCCTTAATTACCAGTTATCCCGAAAAAACAGAAGAAGCTCTATTAAACCTTAAAATTTTAAACTGTATGAATAAGTAATATCATTCTGACATTCTGTTAACCACAGCTAAGCAAGTCCTTGCTAAAGTGTGGTGCTCGTGGAAATCGATTGTTATCTACCAGTTGAGTTTTATGGCTTGGTATTGGATGTCTGAAGAAGTATTTGTAGTCCCTAAAGATAACATAGTAGGGACCCGGCCTCGACCCCATTTTCTCACCCTTTTCCCCCTATCCGTAGCACCCCTTTATGGAACTCTCTACAACTTCCCTTCCATCTCTTTTTCCCGAAGGGCTCACCTACACTTGCTTCGATTTTAACACACATTAAAGTGCCTACGGCTTCAACATACTTCTTTGAGCCTTGTTTATACTTGCTTTGACTTAATATACACATTAAAGTGTCTAATGCTTTAACATGCTTTTTTGATGTGTTTTATTGATTCAGTGATGCTTTTTTGAAGCTTTAATGAAGCTAGGCAAATGCATTGTGTGTGTTGATTTTCTATTTGTTTTAAAGGGGCTCAGTAGAGTACCCTCATTTAGCAGATACCCAGATCATTAGTACCCTTGCTCAGCAGTAGACATATGCAATTTGTTTCGTTCCAAATTAGTTTTTTAACGAATTTGAACAAATTAGTTAATTCGTAAATATCCGAATTAACGAAAGCCTGTTTACCAAATTTTTCTGAATATTCGTAAATTCGAAAAATATGTAAATTCGTACATGTGTACGTTCGTACATTTTTAAATTTGTGAGTTCGTAAATTTGTGCATTCGTAAATGCGTACATTTGAAAAATGCGTACATTTGTACATTCGTAAATTTGTACATTCATAAATTAGTGAATTCGTAAATTAGTGAATTCGTAAATTTGTAAATTCAGAAATTCGGAAATCTGAAATAATAATTAACTAATAATAACTTAACTATTACTAACTATTTAATTATAGGTATTGTAATTTCCTTTCAAATTTGGCTGTTAGTGAACGTAACACATACAAATTTATCCGAAGTTACAAATAATCTGAAATAGCAAATGCCGTATCCAAACGAATGTAACGTAATGAATTAATAATAATAAATAACAATAATAATAATAATAAAAACGTTGTATTAGTATTATTTATTAATTTGTTCCGTTCCATTTGTTTAGATGCAGCAATCGTTATTTCGGATAATTCGTTACTTCGGATAAATTCGTATCCGTTACGTTCACTAACAGCCAAATTTGAAAGGAAATTACAATACCTATAATTTAATAGTTAGTTACTATTTCAGATTTTCGAATTTTTGGATTTTCAAATTTCGAATTTACGAATATACGAGTTTTCTAATTTACGAATTTTTGAATGTATGAATTTACGAATGTACGAATTTCCGAATGTACGAATGTACAAATTTATGAATTTACGAATATACGAATGTACGAATTTACGAATTGCGATCATAACGAATGACCCGAAAAACAAAAAAAAAAATAAAAGAATGAAACGAAAACGAACACATTTTTTGTCTGTGCACATGTCTACTCAGCAGATCCCAAGCTCAGTAGTACCCCCAGCTCTTCTGATGCCCCACTCAGTAGTACCCCAGTTCTGCTGATCCCCTGCTTAGTAGTAACCTCCAGCTCTGCTGATCCCCCTGCTCATTAGTAACCCCCAACTCTGCTAATCCCCCACTCGGTTGTAACCCCAAGCTATGCTGATTCTCTAGTCTGTTGATCCTCCTCTCTCTCCAGTCCCCACTTATTGTTCCCATGCTGCTCACCACTTGTGACATATTCTCTAGTCTGCTGATCCTCCTCTCTCTCCAGTCCCCACTTATTGTTCCCATGCTGCTCACCACTTGTGACATCTGCTAGTTTCACCTGCTCTGGTCTGGCCCCAAAAGGTCTGTTGATCCTCCCCCGCTCAGTTCTCTTTCTCCGGTCCCCACTCACCTCCCGCTATAGTTTCTCACGTTTCGCACTTGCCATCTGCTAGTTGCTTTGCTCCGGCCCAGACCCCGCTTGCCTTCCTGCTACTCCACATGTGACGTTTGCATCAGACACTCCCAGAATATATATATATGAAATGGAATTGACTACTGATGATGTCTTTCTGGTTCTAGTGTTTGTTTCTCAGTGCATCCTGGGAGATCTCATACCTTCAATAACTCCAAAACAAAGCAAAGCTTACTCTGAATAAAAGCCCCTCAAATGCTGCAGGTTCTGTTAGCAAATGTAGTGATAGACTTCTATGGAGGCTTTGAAGCACCAAGAAAATTACACTTGGTATCATTTTTGAAGCAAAGCAAATGCAACATTGTGAACAGGACTGTAAGGTAACCATTTTATTTAGTGGCAGTTGCTTTGATTGGCAATCAGAGAGCTTTAAAAAAGCGTGTCCAATGCCAAATTTTGAAGCAAGTGTAAATGAGCCCTAACTCTTGACTCTTGCTTTGCCCCTCTATTACTTCACTAGAGGCTTTAAAATTCAAACCACATTTCTCCTCCTTTTCATATTTTTGCCCATTCAGTGACCGCTAAACCTCATTCTGTTGTTTGCCTAAATCTAGGGCAACCATTCTCAACCACAGGTTGCTAGGGGTTCCTCGAGCTGTGGCTGTCCGGCCTCCAATGTTATGGTACCTTCTGTGCATTCTGACCCCCACTGTACAGGGGGACAGGGGGCATTCCACTTACTGACCATAAATGCATTTTAGCAAGGGTTCCCCATGACCTGAAAATTGGTTCCTCGTGAGAAAAAAGGTTGAGAAAGGCTGATTTAGGGTATATCTAAACAAGTAAGTGACAGTTAGTTCTTGGGAAGGGCATATCAGCAATGGTTCCTATAATGTCATGAACAGTCCATATTACTGTTTTGCACTTTATTGCCCGGATATATGCACACAATTTCATTAAAAAACACAGAGAAAATGTTTTAGTAGAATAAACCTACTACAAGCTATAAGTATTGTACTAGAAACAAAATGCAAGTGTTTGCAACTATCATAATATACATTCTCATACCTCCCAACCTTTTGAGATGGGAACAAGGGACACCTCTTAGCAAAAGTATGTAGGCATAGGACACACCCCCTGCCACGCCCCCTTAAGAAGAATTCTACAAAATAAAGATTACTACTATTTCTTTTCAGTGGCTTTTGAAATTTACAAATGCAGCAATTTAAAGATTGGATGAAAGGTTTAGCACTGGGAAACACTTTTCGAAAGATAAAAAGTGCATTTTATATAAAACTATATAGATCAGACCAAAATGAGTGACAAATGAAGAGGACAGAGGCAGGGCCATCTTAAGAGCATTATAGGCCCCCGGGCAATACAGTGCACTGGGGCCCTGTCTACACAATCACGCACGAGAATAAAAGTGCAAATTATCAATAAGGCTATATTTATTGGTACTTCCAACAAAATCAGTGTTTAAACATTAACACAACATTTGGACAATATAACTTTTGATGGGCACAGTGGCTGCGTTTGATGGGCACAGTGGCAGCTTTGATGGGCACAGTGGCTGTGTTTGATGGTCTCAGGGTCTCAGTGGCAGCTTTGATGGGCACAGAGGCTGTTTAATGGGCACAGTGGCAGTTTTGATGGGCACAGTGGCTGTGTTTGATGGTCTCAGTGGCAGCTTTGATGGGCACAGTGGCAGTTTTGATGGGCACAGTGGCTGTGTTTGATGGGCACAGTGGCAGCTTTGATGGGCACAGTGGCTGTGTTTGATGGGCACAGTGGCAGCTTTTGAGGGGCACAGACAGTGGCTGTGTTTGATGCACAACTTGAACTTACTTAAGTAGACAGTGTTAGACTTACTTGAGGCCGCCGGCCTAGTGCAGTACAGTGTGTCACTCACAGCAGCAAGGCAGCGCCAGCTATCAATCAGGGCCGTCTTTCCACTCTGGAGCTTGTTCACTAGCCGCTAGGGGCGGCCGCGGCGCGCTATGAATGCTGGGGCGGCCGCGGCCTCTGACTGACGTCGCTGGTTGCTAGCTAAACGCCGGGCGGCCGGCGATTCTAGCACGTGAGCAACCAGTGCAGTCAGTCAACTTAAGCAGCAGATTGCAGCGATGAGGATCGGCCCTGGATTGGGCCCTCCAGGCAAGTGGGGCCCCTGGGCAACTGCCCAGCGTGCTCAGTGGAAAAAACTGCCCTGGACAGAGGGACTTTGTTCCAAATCAGGGACAGTTGGGAGCCATGCATTCTGCCTTTGAAAAACAGCATAAAATAATTTTGTTCATACCAGTTTATCAGATGTTTTGTATTAGAAATCTAAAGTACATCTTTTTGCCATATTGTGGTTTGCTTTTTACAGGTCTTTCAGCTCCTTCGGGAAAGTGTATCTCTGGATATTACTGCACCCAGAATGCCCGTGTTCCAAACCCTGTGGATGGTGCGAGTGGAGCTTTGTGCCCGGCTGGGTATTTCTGCCCTGCTGGGAGCCGACATCCTCTTCCTTGCCCCACAGGCAGTTTCCAGCCATACCCAGGGATGTCCTCTCATGATTCATGCTTGGCCTGCCCTCCGGGGCAATTCTGCAAAGGAGAAGCTTTATCCTTGATCTCAGGTCAGAGCCATAACTACACATTGTCCTGTATACTGTATACTTGTATGCCTGGACTGAGGATCAATAGACTACTTTCTTTAATTACAGGGAATTGCTCTGCAGGGTTCTACTGTGTGCTTGGAGCTGCTGTGGAGTCGCCTGCTGATGGCAGCACTGGGGCTCCATGCCCTAAAGGCCACTATTGTCCTTCAGGGGCCGCTGTCCCCCTGCCCTGTGGGAATGGTATGTACTGTATATATTCACAATGGCTGATTTCTGAATGCTGGAGCAAAGAAATAAGAGCCTGGTATCTATAGCATCCAGATACATGCTATTTGTCCTTAAAGACCAGGAAAATAATACAAGTGCCTGACAAGCATTGAATGGAACTTGAATGTGAGCTGCAACCTGAATTTTTGCCACAGCTAACAGCCTAACACAAACCGTGGCCGTTGTGAAACATGTTCAATTGAGGATGGTTTTTAATCTTTGTTTTTTTTAATGTTTTTCCTGTTTAATGTGATTAGGATTCTACCAAGACCTGGAGAGAGAATCCAGCTGTAAGATCTGCCCGGCTGGATTTTATTGTAACATCACAGAGTTGGGTGGAAGTGTCACCCCCCAGCCGTGTCCTGCTGGCCGCTTCTGCCCCAAGGGTATTGCCTCTGGAACGATGCAGAGATGTCCTCGTGGTACATACAGTCCAGACAGACAGCTGAGAGCAGAGGGTTAGTCATTCACAATGCTGCTACTTAAATCTGTACATTATCACAGTATATTGTTTTTATTTTTTGCAGACATGCTCCAGGAAAAATAAAAAATTCAGTAATAGGTATGCAACAGGATGTGCTATGTACTGGTGTCTGCCTTCTGTTTTTAGGTGTTCAGTTTAAGTTTCAGAAGTTAACCCCTTTCCAGTCAGTGTCATTAGTGCAGTGACAGTGCACATTTTTAGCACTGATCACTGTATTAGTGCCACTGGTCCCAAAAAAGTGTCACTTAGTGTCCAATAGTCTGCTGATCACTGCTATTACTAGTATAAAAACGTTATAACGTTCACGTAAATCAATATATGCTTACTGGGATTTTTTGTAACCAAAAATATGTAGCAGAATACATATTGGCCTAAATTTATTTATTGATTTTTTTGTTTTTATTATTGGATGTGTTTTATAGCATAAAGTAAAAAATATTGTTTTCAAAATTGTCGGTCTGTTTTGTTTCTAGCGCAAAAAATAAAAAAACGCAGTGGTGATCAAATACCACCAAAAGAAAGCTCTATTTGTGGGAAAAAAAGGACATCATTTTTTTTTTTTTGGGTACAGCGTCGCACGACCGCGCAATTGTCAGTTAAAGTAACGCACTGCCATTTTGCAAAAAGTGGCCTGGTCATGAAGGGGGGTAAGGGTAAAGGTTTTGATGTTATCTCTTTATTGCAGCTGAATGTAGGCCTTGCCCTGTTGGATATTACTGTGCCACCAAAGGTCTTCTGGAACCATCTGGATCCTGCCTGCCAGGATATTGGTGCATGGGGAGAGCAGAGATCTCCAACCCAACTGATGGTGTGACAGGAGCTGTGTGTCCAGCCGGGAAGTTTTGTGTCTCTGGAGACCTTTCAGGTAAAGCTCTCTGATTTTTAGATTCATCAAAAAGTAGCTTTTTGATGTAAGATGTTCTATGTCTGCCAGGGGTGCCTGCATCACAAGACTGGCTGAACATACGTAACAATCTTTTGGGAGGTCAAACAGGTCCCGTGGAGTATATGTATTTCAGTTTAGCTGTAAAGAAAACCAAATATTTGAGGGTATTCAGTAAAATGTAGATATTCAAAGTACAGCACCCCATGGCAGTCAGTCAGATTTTCATTTTTTGAGGGTAGGGGAGTGGAAAGTAGATTGGCTGCTGATAATTTCATTTCTTTTCATGACTGCACAATCTGGATTTTGTGTTTGCAGGAGATTGCCTGGCTGGATACTTCTGTGATGTTCAGTCATACCGCCCCGACCAATCCGTTTGTCCTCCTGGATTTTACTGCCCGGAAGGAACTACGTCTCCTATTCCCTGTGACAGAGGGACCTTTGCCCCTCTCAGTGGCAACAAGGCACCTGAAGATTGTCAGCCATGTCCTTCCGGACATTTCTGCAATGGCAAGTCCTATTGTTGTAGCTCAATGTATCAGGGTAGTTGGGGCATTTTTAAATTGCTTGTTTTCAAATAAAGTGCTAGATATATTTGCATATCTCCAAATTATGCTGAATAATTTACCATGTAGGCCATGCATAACGTGTGGGAGAAAAACTGGGATTTCTCTGTATAGACTGCTTTCCTCCTAAGGCTACTTTAAACTGCACTATAAATGATTTCAGGTACGACCAATTGTGGAAGTTACCTGCGGCCATTTTTTTTGGTACACAACATTTGAATGTAGCTCAAGTACAGACAAAAACAAAGTAAACAGTCATAAAAGGAATGGGAGTAGAGGCGTAACTAGAACCTCAAGGGTCCTGGTGCAAGAAACTATGAAGGGCTCCCCTGTCCCCCACCCAGGACTCTTCCCTCTGAGCCGGGGGCCCTTTACTCCCATTGCAGGGCCCTTTATTACAGTCCTGCAGCAGGACCCTTTGACATGTTCTGCAGCAGGCAACACTTTCCTGCTTTCCTGGGGACTCCTACAGTGGCGGAACGCCAGGGCCCAGTTGCAAGTGTGACTGTTGTGACCCAGGTAGTTCCGCCACTGGTCTCAGTAGTTTTTTATTTTTGTAATTTTATATATATATATTACAACTTTATTTTTTATTTTTTTCCAATATTTTTAGGAGCCCTGTTGGGGGGCTTCGGTGAAATATTTTTTACCTTTTGAGAAAGAGAAAGCAGATTGAGGACGCAGTTCTAAATCTCCATCTCTGCAGCCTCAGCTGCACAGAATGAATGGACAGGAATAGCGCTGTACAGAACTTACCGTTCATTCACAAATTGAGGCATAGTTTACTATTCTTGCATTATGGACAGAGTCGGTGATCGGTACCGATCACTCACTGGGGTTGATTTACTAAAGGGCAAATATACTGTGCAGTTGCTTTGGAGCTTAGTAAATAAGGTAAAATTTCACTTTGCAAAGAATACTTAATCACATGCTAGGAAAATAAAAAAATAGCAGAGCTTCCTCTCAGATCCAGAACAACTGCACTTGCAGTGCATAGTGTATTTGCCTTTAGTAAATCAACCTCGCTGTGTCCATTCAGAAAAGGAAGGGGTCGGTAAATTACATATTTACTGGGCCCCTTCCCTGCTCTCCATCTTAACACATCCCCTGCATCAGCCAGCGGGAGGGAGAGGAGGAGAAGCAGGCTTCCAGCAGCTGCAGGAGAAAGATGGAGGGCATTGGTTTCTCCATAGATAGAAAAAAGAAGATTGCGCAAACCAAAACACATTATTAAATGATCTAGCAAAAACACATAACATGTGAGTGGATTAAAACATGTGAATTAATTATTAATGTGTTAGAAAATCCCAAAAAAACACAAAAAATAGTTTTAAAAAATGTGACAAATGAAAGCAAGTTCTGATTATTTTGTTACAAAAGTCTCAAATCACAGGAAGAAAATAGGTAACAATGAAGGCAGCTTCTGGTGAAACACCTAGAAATCTGCAATGGCATGGTCAGTAATAGGGATGAGCTTCGTGTTCGAGTCGAACCCATGTTCGACTCGAACATCGGCTGTTCGACCGTCCGTCGAATTGCGAACGTTATGGGCCGTTCGCGCCAAATTCGTGTGGCGCGTCACGGCCCATAATTCACTGCGGCATCGCAGTGCATTGCTGGCTGATGATTGGCCAAGCATGCACTATGACCCGCATGCTTGGCCAATCACAGCGCCGTCAGTAGAGAGAGCTGTAATTGGCCAAAGCCAGGGTGGCTTTGGCCAATTATGGATCAGGGGATTTAGTACACGCCCCACACTATATAAGGCCGCCTGCACGGCGGCCCTGTGTAGTGTGTTCCGGTGTGCTGATAGAGAGAGAGACAGACAGTGTCATTTGATTTGAGTTAGATAGATTAGGCTAGATCTGTTCCTGCTATTTACATTTAGTGCAGTGCGTCCTGCTCACAGTGTTCAGCTAGATCCGTTCCTGCTATTTACATTTAGTGCAGTCAGTGCGTCCTGCTCACAGTGTTCAGCTAGATCCGTTCCTGCTATTTACATTTAGTGCAGTGCGTCCTGCTCACAGTGTTCAGCTAGATCTGTTCCTGCTATTTACATTTAGTGCAGTGCGTCCTGCTCACAGTGTTCAGCTAGATCCGTTCCTGCTATTTACATTTAGTGCAGTGCGTCCTGCTCACAGTGTTCAGCTAGATCTGTTCCTGCTATTTACATTTAGTGCAGTGCGTCCTGCTCACAGTGTTCAGCTAGATCCGTTCCTGCTATTTACATTTAGCGCAGTGCGTCCTGCTCACAGTGTTCAGCTAGATCTGTTCCTGCTATTTACATTTAGTGCAGTGCGTCCTGCTCACAGTGTTCAGCTAGATCTGTTCCTGCTATTTACATTTAGTGCAGTGCGTCCTGCTCACAGTGTTCAGCTAGATCCGTTCCTGCTATTTACATTTAGTGCAGTGCGTCCTGCTCACAGTGTTCAGCTAGATCTGTTCCTGCTATTTACATTTAGTGCAGTGCGTCCTGCTCACAGTGTTCAGCTAGATCTGTTCCTGCTATTTACATTTAGTGCAGTGCGTCCTGCTCACAGTGTTCAGCTAGATCCGTTCCTGCTATTTACATTTAGTGCAGTCAGTGCGTCCTGCTCACAGTGTTCAGCTAGATCTGTTCCTGCTATTTACATTTAGTGCATTCAGTGCGTCCTGCTCACAGTGTTCAGCTAGATCCGTTCCTGCTATTTACATTTAGTGCAGTCAGTGCGTCCTGCTCACAGTGTTCAGCTAGATCTGTTCCTGCTATTTACATTTAGTGCAGTCAGTGCGTCCTGCTCACAGTGTTCAGCTAGATCCGTTCCTGCTATTTACATTTAGTGCAGTGCGTCCTGCTCACAGTGTTCAGCTAGATCCGTTCCTGCTATTTACATTTAGTGCAGTCAGTGCGTCCTGCTCACAGTGTTCAGCTAGATCCGTTCCTGCTATTTACATTTAGTGCAGTCAGTGCGTCCTGCTCACAGTGTTCAGCTAGATCCGTTCCTGCTATTTACATTTAGTGCAGTGCGTCCTGCTCACAGTGTTCAGCTAGATCCGTTCCTGTTATCTTCCTACTGACAGGCAGGCTTGTCTGGTTACAGTATATAAAGCTACCTGAAGAAAATCACAGGTGTTCTATCCCAGCTTAGTGCAGCTACAGGCCATTAGTATGTCTGGAAGGCCAAGAAGGAGAGGCAGACAGTCACAAGCCAATAAGAGAGGGCAAGCAGGCTCTGTGTCTAGTGCTGGTCGTGGAGACGGTGCATCCTCATCAGCACGTGGCCATGGGACACGCTTGGCCTTTTTTTCGGCAGCTGGCCGTGTTGAGCCGCAACATGCGGAAGACTTGGTCGAGTGGATGACCAAGCCGTCCTCATCCTCCTCATCCTCTCTCACCCATGCCCAGGGTGCTTTGTCTGGCAAAGCAGCGGCCTGTTCCCTCAGCTCAATGTCATCAGTGACTCCTTCCCTAGCTCCACCATGTCCTCCTGAGGATTCCCTCGAACTGTTTGACCACAGTGTTGGGTACATGCTCCAGGAGGATGCCCAGCGTTTGGAAGGCTCTGATGATGATACTGAGCTCGATGAAGGCAGTAACATGAGCACGGACAGAGGGGGTGCCCAAGAAGGACAGCAATCTGGCAGTCATGCTCCCCCTGCTGCAGCATACTGCCAGGTTTGCTCCAGTGATGAGGAGGGAGGGGATGATGAGGTCACTGACTCAACGTGGGTGCCTGATAGGAGAGAGGAGGAGGAGGAGGCGGCACATCACCAACGAGGCAGGATGCCCTCCAGGGGCCAGCCTAAGGGCAGCACATTGACTGCATCACACCCCAAAGCTCCACATGTGCAGGGCGCTGCAGTCTCTGCGCGTTATTCAAAAAGTTCTTTGGTGTGGGCCTTTTTTGAGACGAGTGCATCAGATCGCACCGCTGCTATTTGCAACATATGTCTCAAGCGTATCTCGCGTGGCCAAAACATCTCCCGCTTGGGTACAACATGCTTGACCAGACATATGTTGA
Source organism: Lithobates septentrionalis (assembly GCA_037952835.1). Taxonomy (NCBI): domain Eukaryota; kingdom Metazoa; phylum Chordata; class Amphibia; order Anura; family Ranidae; genus Lithobates; species Lithobates septentrionalis. The sequence continues at coordinate 2,093,617 of JBBDGP010002838.1, forward strand.
CCTGCCATGCAGTTCGTTGGCAAGCATATCTAAAAGACCCACACCAAAGAACAAAGAGGATCTCTCCTTGCTCCTCATCAGCTGAGATTTCCAACCCCACTAGACCTTCAGTCCTCTCTGAGACCTGCAGTGAGAGGAATGAAGGTGTAGAATTAGGTGTGTCACAGCCAAGTACTTGTGGGCAATCTGCTTTTGGTACACCGACGTCAGATTGTACCAGGCAAATTTCCCTGCCCCAGCTGCTGCACCGCCGAAAGAAGTTTGCTCCCAGCCATCCACATGCCCAGCGGTTGAATGCTAGCTTGGCAAAATTGCTAGCACTTCAACTGCTGCCTTTTCAGTTGGTAGACTCTGCCCCCTTCCGTGAGTTTGTGGAATGTGCGGTTCCTCAGTGGCAGGTACCCAAACGCCACTTTTTCTCACGGAAGGCGATTCCGGCTCTCTACCGGCATGTGGAAGGCAATGTCCATGCCTCGCTGGACAGGGCCGTCAGCGGTAAGGTGCATATTACCGCTGACTCATGGTCCAGCAGGCATGGACAGGGACGTTACTTAAGTTTCACGGCGCATTGGGTGACTCTGCTGGTAGCTGGGAAGGATGCAGGACAAGGTGCAGTAGTGTTGGAGGTTGTTCCGCCACCACGCCTCCAAAATGCTGATTGTGACACACCTCTCTCCTCCACCCCCTCCTCTTCTTCTTCCTCCATGGCCTCTTCCTCGGAACCAGCGGTGCTCCGTAGGCGTTCAAGGGGCTACGCAAGTACGCAGGCCAAAAGATGCCATGCGGTGCTTGAGCTGGTGTGCTTGGGGGACAGGAGCCACACTGGGGCAGAGGTTCTGTCAGCTCTGCAGGGGCAGGTTCAGAGGTGGTTGACGCCACGCCAACTTAAGGCAGGAATGGTGGTTTGCGACAATGGCACCAACCTCCTCTCTGCCCTCCGACAGGGACAACTGACCCATGTGCCCTGTTTGGCTCACGTCCTTAACTTGGTGGTGCAGCGGTTCTTGGGCAGGTACCCGGGCTTACAGGATGTCCTGAGGCAGGCCAGGAAAGTCTGTGTGCATTTCCGCCGGTCATATAATGCCAGTGCTCGGCTGACGGACCTCCAAAAGGAGTTTAACCTGCCCAAGAACCGCCTAATCTGTGACATGCCCACCAGGTGGAACTCAACGTTGGCCATGCTGCAGCGGCTGCACACGCAGCAGAGGGCCATCAATGAGTACCTGTGCGACTATGGCACCAGGACAGGGTCAGGAGAGCTTGGTTTTTTTTCCCCACGCCAGTGGGCCATGATCAGGGATGCATGCACTGTCCTGTCACCATTCGAGGAGGCCACGAGGATGGTGAGCACTGACAGTGCATGCATCAGTGACACTGTCCCCCTTGTCCACCTGTTGGAGCACACGCTGCGTGGAATAATGGACAGGGCACTTGAGGCAGAACAGAGGCAGGAAGAGGAGGACTTCCTTAGCTCTCAAGGCCCCCTTTATCCAGACAGTGTTCCTGCATGCCCGCCGATCACACAGGAAGAGGAGGAGGAGGAGGAGGAGGAGGAGGAAGATTGTGTCAGTATGGAGGTGGAGCCTGGCACTCAGCATCAGCAGTCTTTAAGGGATCAGTCCCAAGGAACACATGGACTTGTGCGTGGCTGGGAGGAGGTGGCTGCGGACGTTGTTGTCCTTAGTGACCCAGAGGACTCCGGACCGAATGCCTCAGCAAACCTACGCTGCATGGCCTCCCTGATCCTGCAAAGCCTGCGTAGGGATCCTCGTATTCGTGGTATCAAGGAGAAGGACCAATACTGGCTGGCAACCCTCCTTGATCCACGTTACAAGGGTAAGGTTGCGGACCTTATCTTGCCATCGCAGAGGGAGCAGAGGATGAAACATCTTCGGGAGGCCTTGCAGAAAGGTCTGTGCAACGCATTCCCAGAGACTGGGAGGTTACAAACTCCTGTTTCTGGACAACGTGTTGCTGAGGCTTCGGTCAGTCAAAGAAGGAGCGGTGGAGAAGGTGGCCGTCTGACCGATGCGTTCAGACAATTTTTTGGTCCGCAGCCCCAAGGTATGATCGGTTCCAGCAACCATCGCCAGCGTCTGTTTTACATGGTGCAGGAATACCTAGGGGCAAGATCAGACTTGGACACCTTTCCCACCGAAAATCCTCTGGGTTACTGGGTCTTGAGGATGGATCACTGGCCAGAGCTTGCACAGTATGCAATTGAGCTACTGGCCTGTCCTGCATCCAGCGTTCTTTCGGAACGCACATTCAGTGCTGCTGGAGGCGTGGTAACCGATCACAGGGTGCGTCTGTCCACTGACTCGGTCGATCGGCTGACCTTCATAAAAATGAATCAGTCTTGGATCACCACCAGCTACCAAGCACCTGATGCTGATGTAACTGAATAATTTTTTTCAGATCCCTTCAAAGACTGCCTATGCTGATGCTGAGTGACTATCCCTGAGTAATTATCCTCTTCCTCCTCAATCATCACGCTGATAGCTTGTAAGAACATTTTTGGTTCTGGGCGCCACCACCAGTGCCTAAGGCACAATTTTTCAGCCCCTGTTTAACAGGGGCGTGTAATTACAATTTTTGATGTAATACTTTGCAGCAGGGCTCGTTCCTGCATTCCAACTAGAGTGTCTGTGAGGGGTTGCAGTGTTGTGGCACCAGCACCAGTGCCTAAGGCCCAATTTTTCTGCCCCTGTCTAACAGGGGCGTGTAATTACAATTTTTGATGCAATACTTTGCAGCAGGGCTCGTTCCTGCATTCCAACTAGAGTGTCTGTGAGGGGTTGCAGTGTTGTGGCACCAGCACCAGTGCCTAAGGCCCAATTTTTCTGCCCCTGTCTAACAGGGGCGTGTAATTACAATTTTTGATGCAATACTTTGCAGCAGGGCTCGTTCCTGCGTTCCAACTAGAGTGTCTGTGAGGGGTTGCAGTGTTGTGGCACCAGCACCAGTGCCTAAGGCCTAATTTTTCAGCTCCTGTTCAACAGGGGCATGTAATTACAATTCTTGATCTAATATTTCACAGCAGGGCCCTGTGAGGGCTTACAGTGTTGTGGCCACAGCAACACCTAAGGCCCAAATTTCTGCTGAGTATATAGGGCAGGACCCTACTTTCAAACATCTAACTTACAAACGACTCCTACTTGCAAACGGAAGGAGACAACAGGAAGTGAGATGAAATCTACCCCTAGGAAGGGAAATTCTCTCCTGTAAGAGTTAATATGGGAAAACAATTTCTCCTTTCCACTGATGCTTTCCAATCCTTGTTCCACAAAAAAACTCAAATTTTCAAAAAACATTTTTCATTGGGACAAAAAAGTGAGGTGAAATCTTCTGAAGAGGAGGAAAGACAGCAAAACAAATGTCACAGGGGTGATAACCCTTCCCTATGTTTTCCAAAAAGCTTAAAAAAGATTTTTTGGCTGGAGCTAAACACGTTAAAAATGTACCCGTTCAAAATTACAAAGAGATTCTACTTAACAACAAACCTACAGTCCCTGTCTTGTTTGCACCGCCTGTATACTGCTGTTCAGAGTATATAGGGCCTTTCCTTATTTTAATTTGGGTGCGGGGTTCCCCTTAATATCCACACAAGACCCAAAGGGCCTGGTAATGGACTGGGGGGGTACCCATGCCGTTTGTCTCACTGATTTTCATCCATATTGCCATGACCCGACATGACATTAAACCCGCAAGCAGTTTTAAATGAGATTTTTTCCTTTAAAAATGACATTTGGTGCAGGGACTGTTCTAAACATGGGAAACACGCGTCACTTTACAGGCATACTATAGACACCCCCCAGGTACGATATTTAAAGGAATATTTCACTTTTTTTTTTTTTACTTTAAGCATCATTAAAATCACTGCTCCCGAAAAAACGGCCGTTTTTAAAAGTTTTTTTTGCATTGATACATGTCCCCTGGGGTAGGACCCGGGTCCCCAAACCCTTTTTCGGACAATACCATGCAAATTAGCCTTTAAAATGAGCACTTTTGATTTCGAACGTTCGAGTCCCATAGACGTCAATGGGGTTCTAACGTTCGTGCGAACTTTCGGTCCGTTCGCGGGTTCTGGTGCGAACCGAACCGGGGGGTGTTCGGCTCATCCCTAGTCAGTAATTTATATCCAAGCGGAGAAGTAAACTAAAAAGCCAAATGGCTTCTTACCGGACACAATGGACCCAAAGTTATAGGAATCAAGCCCTCCTAATATGCACAGTAATCAGCTGTGATGTTCCATCTGATCCACTCCAAACATTAGCCACTCTCCTCCGTCAGGGACAACAAGACGTTTTAATAAATTTCCCACCTTCCATTCACTCTCCCCGATGCTCATCCAGTAGGTATAAAAGATTTAGAAGAAAAGGAATTTCATGGTGCAGTAAATAATGGTAGTTTATTCCATAAAATTATTTCTTAAGCACAGCGAAGAAATACGATACAAAGACACAGCCACAGGTTTTCAGGTTGCCAGCTGGTGCGTGGTGACGTCACAAGACTCTCTCCAACTGACACGTTTCCCTGTAACAATCATCGACTGGGAACGGAGATAACTCTATATCCCACCTCCCCTGCCCCTGCTATCCAGGTGTACAGGGGAGCCACATGGGCTCCCTGGAGCATGGGTCCAGGTTGCAACTGCTATAGTTACGTTATGCCCCTGAATTGGATTAGACCATGCATTGTAAATGAGAACATGAACCACTTTTTTTTTTTTTCTAAAAAAGATGAGTCACCAGACAATGTGGTCTGCTATGCAGCAATACACATACCTGACAATAGACTGAAGATTGTGTTTTCACTATAATATTTTTCTTGTGAAGGAACTGGCAAGGTGACGTGGCAAGGACTATGTTCCCCTGGATTTTACTGTCCTCCTGGCCAAATATCTGCCAGGCCCTCCGCTCACCGCTGTCCAAGTGGATTCTTCTGTCCTGCAGGGTCTCCAGCACCAGTGCCATGTGAAAGTGGAACATACCAATCTCTGGAGGGGAGGGCAATTTGTAACACTTGCCCTACAGGATTTTATTGTGGACCCACTAATGACAGTAAGTGGCACAGTTTTCCTAGTAGTCATAGTTATATTAACATAAACATATTCTATTGTTTATAATCAGTTCCTATTTAATTGGCCTAAGAATTTTTTTTGCAACTTAAAGGCCTAGTGTACACTGGGTGTTTAGCTCAGGCTCATGAGATCCCTGTGTTTTGGTGCAGGATGAAGGCACAGGCACACCGTCCAGCCCCACTGCCAGCAGCCTGTAAAACTCTATGGCAGGCTGACAGCTGCTGTGGCTGGATGGTGCACCGAGTGGTACTAGCATTTAGGGCAGTATGTGCCTAAGGACAAATGCCAAGATCTAAAGCAGTCTGTGTTTCAGGCATTTGTCCTTGGGTATATATTGCCATAATTATTAGTACCACTCAGTGCACAGTCCAGCTGCAACAGCTTTCTGCGTTTTACAAGCTGCAGCCAGCACAACGGTGTGTGTGTGCCTTCTGCTTGGATCACATTCATTGAAACAAAATGCCCAGTGTGCATGAGGCCTACAATTCTTTACTACTGGCTGGAGACTGAGTGCATTATTGTGACACTATAAGGATCTGTGTTATTGGGCTTTGGGCTTGTGTTGATAAATAAATGTGGCTTGCATTCAGGTACACAATTTCTAGTATAACATTGTAGAAAACATATAAAAATACAGTTGCAGGAAAAATCATCACAATCTTGATGTATATCCTTAGAGGAGGTCTACGCATTTCGAGGCTTCATCTCTTCCTCAGGACCAACAAAGATTTATACATTTAAAGGAGTATATCATAATCATAAAAAACACTTCTTCAAAAAATAAAAGGGGGGAGACAGATAACAAAAAGTAGCCATATAAGCAATGTATCTTTACAAATATTACGACACCAGTGTGACATCAAATATATACAGTATACAATTCTGATAGATAATCATGAAAAGCTTACCCTCAGACAATCTGGGGCAAGGACCAACCAGGTAAAAGAGATGGCTGTTGTTGGTTAGATACGCCTGCATTCAGTTGCATTCCACTTTCATTTGAGATCATTTCGATTACACTTCTGAGATCAATCGGAGCTGATTGACAGGTGCTCTTGATCTCCCTCTGACCTGCGTTTGGCCTCCTTTTTATGCTGCATCAACATGATTCCAGCTACTTTTGTCTTCGTAATGATTTGCATGTGGTGAGCAGCAAACATAAGCCAGCCGACACAGGCCCTAAAACAAATTCCTAATTTATATATTTTTCTTTCAGGATTTTTCATGTTCTAAAGCTCTCCACAGTGGTCTCGGTCCTTTCACTGTGCGGAACAATCACTGCAACGATAAAAAACCTAATTCAGAGTTTATTTGTTAACAGGCCAAGATTTTCTGGCATTGTCACTTTGAATTTACATATTATCTTTATTAGTATTGCTGCTGCATTGATAATATACATGTTCATCATAGATGTAGTTACAGCCATAGCAGACCCCATGGAAGCTGTGGGTCGCAGCATCCTTGGGGTCACTTTTGATAAGTTGCATAACCTTTTGTCCAAGCAATCTTGGGGGAAAAATTGGGTCAAACGGAATATGTATAGTGTTCAGACGTTTCTATTTAATGGCTATGAAATCAGTAATTGTGGTGCGGTTGGTTGGTTGAGTGGTGTTTACTTTGCCCTAAGGCCCTGTTCACGCTGGCATTAAAAGCAGGAGTTTGAGGCACATTTTTAATGCTCAACAAATGCCTAGTAGAGCAGTCTGCAATTGATAATAGCGTACAGAGATGTTCACATTATCAAAACATGAAGCATTTGTGTCACGTCACATCGTATCACTGCGCATCAAGAAAAAAAACTTGAAGTTTGGAAGGAGATGAAGCATCCCAACTCCTTCCATTCGAGGCTATGGTAATGCACCATAAACAAGTCAGTACTCATTTGCAGCGCTTTAGGCCTTGTTCACAACAACAACAAAAAAATGGGTGAAATATGTGTAACACCCTCCTAGTTAGGTGCTAGTGAGATAAGTAAGAGGTACATTTAGTCATTGGGCTCTGCTGTAGCCAGTGGTGCTTGTGGATTGCTTTTTGTCTACTCTGGGTTCTGCCTGTCTCCCCCTGTCTTTCCAGAAATCTCTGGAACATAGTGGGTGGAGAGGGTAGAGTCTGAGCTTGCCCTGGATACAGCCTCAGCCAATCCCTGGTCAGGACAGTGACCAGCAGCGGGCTGAGAGGTGTATATAGGGTGTCGAGCAGAAAGTAGCAGGGTCCTTTGCCTTCTGGAGAGTGACCCAGCCTGGAAGTGCTGTTAAACCTTCCAAGGTGCTAAGCAGATTTAAGAAGTTCTAGCTTACCAAAGAGTGAAGGGTCATCCCAAAATTGCAGGAACACCCGGGCAACATCCAAAGAGGATCTTTCTGGGATACTTTTGTGCCAGTGTCAGCTGAAGCTAAAAGAAGGCCTTCAGATTGCCTGAGACACAGTGAGTAGGCCTAAGAGAAATCTCAGAGAGAGGCTGTTGCCTTTGCACCCCTTTGTGTTAGAAGGACTATTCCAGACCTGCTGCCAGGGCTGTGTCCATAGTGGAAGCCCCCCCCCCCCGTGTGAAGTTATTGCTCCTTTCTGTACAGAAGACTGTGCTTTATTTCAGTTAACCATTGCAAGATAGTGTCCTCCTTCAAGTTGTTAGTTCTTGGCATCCCAAAGTTTTTTTTCCCAATCCCTACCCCAATTCTACAAAAGAAATAAAAACCACATAAAGAGACATTATCTGCCTGATTAATGTGTGAGGACTGAGTCTGATTTGATTCACCCGGCTGAAAATATCATGTGCTTGGCTGTTTGCACCATCACAGGATCAGAACCTAGGTTAACAGCGGGACCATCCAAAAGGATCTGTGCTACATATGCGTCTAGGGTGCATTTTTTAACACACCTTTAATGTGCATCAAACATGCATAGGGCATTTGGGGATTGTTTTTAACGGGCATTAAACGGACGTCAAATGCGCCCAACAATGTGCATTAACGCTATAGACGTATTCAGCTTCAGTATTTTGAGCATGTGTGAACAAGGCCTAACTGTAATGATTGTTCCATGTTTTATCTTAAAACCAATGCCCCTTGTTTGTGTGTTACCCTTTATCCTAGTCTCCATCTCTGCTTCCAAACACTTTCTTATTTTGTTGACATCCTCAAATATATTGATGATGACCTTTGCATATGTCATCCTATGTTTTATCTCCTAGGCTTGGGCATATCAATGCCATCTCTGTGCCCCGCTGGACACTACTGCCCACCTGGGGCCAGATTCAGTACCGTGTACCCATGTCCAGCTGGAACGTTTGGACCTAAGGCGGGAGCTTCCAGTAAATCAGATTGTGAGGCCTGTCCAGCCGGTGAGAAAAGTGTGCTATGACAACTGACATTAAAATTGAAATAAATCCAAGATTTTTGTTTTGGTTTATATCAGGGATGCACCAATACCATGTTTTTTACAGCGAATACGAGTACCCATACTTTTTTTCTTTTAGTACTCGCCGATATTAATTAGAGAGAAAGGATATGCAACAAGTGCAGCAAGAGCCGCCCCCCCCCCTTGGACTTTTAAGGCAGAAATGGGAGTAACAGAGTAAGTAAAAGGCAACAAAGTGCCACTTTTATTGAGTACACAATATAATAAAATAAACAATAACATTAAAATATACGAAGTATACCAATGAACCAATTAGTACATAAATGTATATATCAAACCCAAGGAGAATAATCCAGGTACTGCCAAAGTCAAGCTGAGGTCAGTCCATGAAGATTTATAGAATGTTACCCAACATTTTTCGGAAATTTATTGGTATGTATTTTCCTTCATCAGGGGAGGTTTACATTTGGGTGACTTTGTCTTTATCTGAAACATAGATATAGTTACATAGTGTTTGCACTATAGTACATAAGAACAGGTAGTTTTACATAATAAGCTATATTGTATTAGGGTAAGGTAATAGGTACTTGTGCGCACACCAACGAATAAATAATCCAGCAATAAAAGTATAAAAATATAAAACTCATCTACTAAGAAAACGAATAGCAGCCACAAATATTAGTGTTCACACACCTAAAGACAATTAATAAAAGGGTTAAATCTGCGGCGCTAATCTAAATATGTGAATTCCTGGGACGCCAAGGAGATAAAAACTAGTAGAAGGATGCCACTAAAAGCTCAAGAAAATGACAATAGTTCTAAGGTGCGTGGATAACTAATAATAGAAGGAATATGCTATGTACCAAAGCCAAATAAAGAACAATAATGTATACCAAGCTCATCCAAAGAGGAAAAGATAGCGACCACAGATGATAGTGTTCACACACCTATAAACAAATAAGGGGGGTAAAACTGCGGCGTAAAACTAAATGGGTATATTCCTGGGATGCCAAAGAAAAAACAGTGGACACCGTAGGAATATAAACCAGAAAGGAAGATGCAGGTAGCAATTCAAAAATTCCTATGATGCGTGAATAACTGGTAATTCCTCGAGCGGGATAAGCTATGTAACAAAAAAACTAATGACCACACCAAGAAGGGGAATCCAGGTACGGAACTAGTTCATGTAGATTAATATTCCACCATTTTTGTGCAACCAAGAGTACTACCAAATTAATGTTGCATCAAAAGAGTGCGGCTAATTAGGGAACTAAATGACTGGGATCCAGATAATTGGTGGCCTCTTTAACCTTAATTGTGTAAAACAATAAATTCTACTCGTGACTCCAACAACACAGTGTTCCTAAATATAAATAGGTGCAAACAATAATTCGGTGCAACATCCAAGGTAAGGGCAAGTGGATAAATAAATAAATAATTACATTTATATTGACTACGGTCCTAATGATCGAAAACCAAATACAAATAATTAATTGCTGTTTGAATAAACCTTAAATAGAAAAATCAGTGAATGAAACTAATTAAGAAATAATGTAGCTGAATTAAACTCTATAAAGAACACTCTATAAAATAATGTGTGCAAATGTTTGTGCAGCATCCAAAAAATGATATATATAAATAAATAAATAAGAATGAGTGTCCAGTTTAACGGAGAAAGTGTATCAAATCGGACAATTGTTTCTACTAAGCATAAAATGTATCTTCCAAAAAAATATATAAATAATAACACACCAGCAAATCCCAAAGCCAATGTTCAGCACAAATGACAACTGAATGTGGTAAAAAGGATTAGTCCCCAAAGTGAATAAAAATCGTTCCTCAACTAAAAAATGAAGAAATAAATTAACAAAAAATCCTATTCATATCTCCTTCGTGATGAATCAAAAACAATCCTTCACATATCCCCAGTGAAGGCAGACAAGTGTATAGACAAATATACCGGTTCCCCCAGCCTCTCACCTCCCGGCTGAGCGATAACAGCCCAAAAAATAGCCTCACGCAGTCTGTGCTTGCAGGTGGTTTTGAACGCTGTCAGCTCCCAACAGGATGATATCAGCCTTTAGTGTAGATGATAAAGCATCTCCCGATCTCCAAGTTTCTCAAGCAGTGTTCGCTCAAAAGAATAAGGGGAAGGATTCCATAGTGTAGTATGTAAATCATCAATTTTTAATTAAATAGTAGCCCACTTACATTCAAAAACTAGCAACATCAGCAGAAACTTTAAAACCGGCTCACTGACTTACCGATCCCGGCCGTGATCGGAAAGACAAGCAGCCCAGCAATACCGCCTCTCTTCTCCCTGACGCGTTGCGTGACTGTCACGTCACTTTCTCAAAGGGAATGAAGAAAGGCGGACACGGATCGTTCTTATGGCAGAGGGGTAACCATGGCAACCCATCTGACACGAGCGTAACGGCAGGATAAAGCGGCACTCCTTGTGCACAATATAAATAAACTATACATTATTCCTAATCAAATCTCTAAAATTCTACATATTGGTCATGTTTTCATACATACTTATAAAAAATATTAATAATGCAGGTAGATTAAAGGATATTGTGCATGTATATAAATGAACTTAAAAACATTGAAATGGAAAAGGTAGGGGGAGGAATGGAAAAACTCCCTCTAGTGGTCCATCATAAAAATACAGATCCAGGTAATAATAGCAAGTAAGAGATTGAACTTCACAGTGTTTATAAATATAGGCAAAAACCACATAAAAAAATCTAGCTTTAAAAAGTTCTAAAAAATCGTTCTAAAAAATCGAGGATCTAATTGGGTGCTAAGTTCAAAGAAAATCATAATAATGCCTATTGTAAAGGTGAATGGCCCAAGGGGAGAATTATTATGTATCAGCACTTCTAATAGTTAGAGATAAAGCAATTTAGGTCAAATTCAACATTATGACCCAAAGGCGTTAAAGTACGGAGCTCATGTATCCAACGAGATTCTGCCTGACTCAGTTTTATCACTTTGTTATCACCCCTCCAATGGGGTTTATATTTCTCAATTCCCCATACTTTTAATTTAACTTCATTTTTTAGTTGAGGAACGACTTTTATTCACTTTGGGGACTAATCCTTTTTACCACATTCAGTTGTCATTTGTGCTGAACATTGGCTTTGGGATTTGCTGGTGTGTTATTATTTATATATTTTTTTGGAAGATACATTTTATGCTTAGTAGAAACAATTGTCCGATTTGATACACTTTCTCCGTTAAACTGGACACTCATTTTTATTTATTTATTTATATATATCATTTTTTGGATGCTGCACAAACATTTGCACACATTATTTTATAGAGTGTTCTTTATAGAGTTTAATTCAGCTACATTATTTCTTAATTAGTTTCATTCACTGATTTTTCTATTTAAGGTTTATTCAAACAGCAATTAATTATTTGTATTTGGTTTTCGATCATTAGGACCGTAGTCAATATAAATGTAATTATTTATTTATTTATCCACTTGCCCTTACCTTGGATGTTGCACCGAATTATTGTTTGCACCTATTTATATTTAGGAACACTGTGTTGTTGGAGTCACGAGTAGAATTTATTGTTTTACACAATTAAGGTTAAAGAGGCCACCAATTATCTGGATCCCAGTCATTTAGTTCCCTAATTAGCCGCACTCTTTTGATGCAACATTGATTTGGTAGTACTCTTGGTTGCACAAAAATGGTGGAATATTAATCTACATGAACTAGTTCCGTACCTGGATTCCCCTTCTTGGTGTGGTCATTAGTTTTTTTGTTACATAGCTTATCCCGCTCGAGGAATTACCAGTTATTCACGCATCATAGGAATTTTTGAATTGCTACCTGCATCTTCCTTTCTGGTTTATATTCCTACGGTGTCCACTGTTTTTTCTTTGGCATCCCAGGAATATACCCATTTAGTTTTACGCCGCAGTTTTACCCCCCTTATTTGTTTATAGGTGTGTGAACACTATCATCTGTGGTCGCTATCTTTTCCTCTTTGGATGAGCTTGGTATACATTATTGTTCTTTATTTGGCTTTGGTACATAGCATATTCCTTCTATTATTAGTTATCCACGCACCTTAGAACTATTGTCATTTTCTTGAGCTTTTAGTGGCATCCTTCTACTAGTTTTTATCTCCTTGGCGTCCCAGGAATTCACATATTTAGATTAGCGCCGCAGATTTAACCCTTTTATATATAGTATTAGGCTTAGAGGTACTTACATAAAGGGCTCACTGAGAGAACATGAGGAAATGATAAAAACAATTACAGGGGATCCAAGGTTGGCTGAGAGAGTCCGCATGGATTAGTGTCTGTGTACTAATATTAATACATGTATAATCTCCTTTCGTTGGCCTTTTAGATATTCTTACTCTTTTGCTGGTGCAGCCATCAGGGTGTTTCTTGTGGATGTGAATCAGTGGCCAGTCCAGGGTTGCATGCTTGTTCACCTATTCTGTCCATGCAGACTCTCTCAGCCAACATTGGATCCCCTGTAAGTGTTTTTATCATTTCCTCATGTTCTCTCAGTGAGCCCTTTATGTAAGTACCTCTAAGCCTAATACTATATAGCTTATTATGTAAAACTACCTGTTCTTATGTGCTATAATGCAAACACTATGTACTTATATCTATGTTTCAGATAAAGACAAAGTCACCCAAATGTAAACCTCCCCTGATGAAGGAAAATATATACCAATACATTTCCGAAACATGTTGGGTTACATGCTATAAAACGTCACGGAATGACCTCTGCTTGACTTTGGCAGTACCTGGATTATTCGCCTTGGGTTTGATATATACATTTATGTATTAATTGGTTCATTGGTATACTTCGTATATTTTAATGTTATTGTTTATGTTCACAAAATTTATTATATTGTGTACTCAATAAAAGTGGCATTTTGTTGCCTTTTACTTACTCTGTTACTCCCATTTCTGCCTTAAAAGTCCAAGGGGGCGGCTCTTGCTGCACTTGTTGCATATCCTTTCTCTCTATGTTCAGGATGTTGGCAGTCTCACACATTCAATTCCCATTACCCACTTCCCATCCAGGCCAATTCTGACATTTCTCTCCTACTTGTAAAATTCATCTCTTTTTTTTGCTAGAAAATTACATAGAACCCCCAAACATTATATATGTTTTTTTTAGCAAAGACCCTAGAGAATAAAATGGCGGTCGTTGCAACTTTTTATCTCGCACGGTATTTGGGCAGCAATCTTTCAAACACTTTTTTTTTAAAAAAAAAAACGTTTCATGCTTTAAAAAAAAAACACAAAACATTAAAGTTAGCCCAATTGTTTTGCATAATGTGAAAGATAAAGTTACGCCGAGTAAATAGATACCCAACATGTCACGCTTCAAAATTGCACTAGCTTGTGGAATGGCGCCAAACTTCGGTACTTCAAAATCCCCATAGGCGACGCTTTAAAATTTTTTACTGGTTACATGTTTTGAGTTGCAGATGAGGTCTAGGGCTAGAATTATTTCTCTCGCTCTAACCTTTGCGGCGATATCTCACATGTGTGGTTTAAACACCGTTTTCATATGTGGGCGGGACTTATGTATTCGTTCGCTTCTGCGTGCGAGCACACAGGGACAGGGGCGCTTGAAATTTTTTTTTATTATTTTTTTTTTTTAATTTGACTTATTTTTTTAGTTTGACACTTTAAAAAAAAAATTTGTAAACATCCCTTGTAATAGGAATATGGCATGATCGGTCCTCTTTACAGTGAGATATGGGGTCAATAAAACCCCACATCTCACCTCTAGGCTGGGAAGCCTGAAATCCAAATAAAATAAAATAAACGATCTTGGCTTCCCAGCCTGAAATCCAAATAAAATAAAATAAACGATCTTGGCTTCCCAGCCGAGGCGGCGGCATTTGTCTGAATGCAGAGGCCGGGCGTGACGTCATAATATCGCGCCTGGCCTCCAAACGATCATAGAGACTCCGGTGACCATCTGGTCCGCTGAAAATGTCTATAAGCACCATCCGGGGCCGGCGGATCCTGTCTCCGACTCACCAATGGAATCGATGAGTCGGTAGAAGCACTGGAGGGCGGCGGGAGGGGGGCCGTCCCCTCCCGCCGCCCGTAAGAACGATCAAGCGGCCGAACAGCCACTATGATCATTCTTATGGTGTTTGGGAATCACCGGCTGAAAAAGCCGATATATGAATGATATCTGTAGCTGCAGGCATCATTCAGCTATACCCCCGCAAAGTCAAGGACGTCCCTGGACGCACTTGGGCGGGAAGCGGTTAAATAGTTTTTCTCGCCGATACCAATTACCGATACCTGACGGCAACTGTTTTGTTTACACTTCAGCTGTCAGCAATGCTACAAACTATTGAAATTATATTTACAAATGAAATAAATTAAATTTTTTTCAAATATTGCACTTTTTTCAATGTGAAAGGTGTAAATATGTGTTAAAGGTGTAAAAATATTAACAATCAAAAACAAAGCAAACAAAAAGCAAAAAAAAAGTTTTAATTATTAATAGTTTATAAAATAGAAGTAAACAAAAAATCAGCAGGAAAATAATAATTCAAGGGAGAAGGAGAATAAGGAGTTAGTTAGGGCTGATTAGAGTAAATTAAGGGTTAACAAGAAGTTAAATGAGGAACATTTAAAAAAAACAAAAAAACATTCTTTTACTTGACAGGTTGCTTTAAAGTGAAAGAAAATCTGTAAGGTGAACTTACACTGGACCCCCTCCCCATCGTCCCCAGTCCCGCTATACCAGAGTCCCACGATCCCCCACTTTAAAACACCTGATCGCCACTTCACTGGTCCAGGGATTTGAAATCCCTGCGGCTTAAAGTGATTGTAAAGGTTTTTTATTTATTTATTTTTTTTTACTTTTTAAATAACAAACATGTCATACTTACCTGCTTTGTGCAAGGGTTTTGCACAGAGCGGCCCTGATCCTCCTTTTCTGGGGTCCCCCAGCAGTGCTCCTGGCTCCTCTTCCTCATGGGGTGCCCCCACGGAGAGCAGGACGCTCCTGTGTCCCTGGATTTGATTGGCAGCCAGATTGACTGCTATCAGTCTATCCAATGAGAACCCGAGACAGTGGCTGGTGCTGCTGGGCTCGTGCTCATAGTTGGAATGATCGGGTTCAGGTAAGAAAAAGGGGGGCTCTGAGGGGCAGCTGCACCACAGAAGGTTTTTCACCTTAATGCATTAAGGTGAAAAACCTTGAGACTTTACAACTCCTTTTGTCTCCATTCCGTACCTCTCAGCGTGTATGGCTAGGAGGCATTCTAATTGGTCGGCGCCGTCACGTGGACAGCACTGACCAATCAGAACCCACTTAGCCCGTCTTGTCAGCGCTGGAGAAGAGGAGAGAAAGCCAGAAGAATTTCACATCCCCGAAATGGTAAAGTGATGTCCCGGTGTCTCACAGGTATAGAGTGATCAGGGGGGAGGGGGGAGGAGGGGGACCAGTGTAAGTTCACCTTACAGATTTTTTGTAAAGGTGAACTTACTCTGCAGATGGAAGTTAATTTCTTTGATCTGTAGATGAATAAACAGAAGGATACAAAATGAAACAATGTTTCTTTTCATCCTTCGGTTTTAGCAGCTGAGCAATGTTATTGATCAACATTGTCAGGCTGCTTTCTTTTTTGACAGCCCCAATTGCTGGGACATTGTTTACACTTCAGCTGTCAAAGGGGAACCCCACTGACAGTTGAATGACTCATAGGTTGTTAAGGATGAGACGGCCCCGCTCCTTAACAACCGGTAATTGCCGGCTTTTTTTACATTTCAGCTGTCAGTGGGGGGAATCCCGCTGACAGCTGAAAGAACCGAGCCTGAAAGTATCAGTTTCAGGTATTGGAGCATTTGCCTGAGTACCAATACTGCAAATGCTTTGTATCATCACTAATATGATGCCTGTATTGGTGCAACCCTAGTTTATATTTATTGTGCATTTGAAAAGCATAACCACGTTTTGCTAAATACATAATTTGTGTTTATCATTAAGGAACGAATACACAAACAACATATTTATTTAGACGCAATTTATATTTTGTTTCTGTGGCTGAACATTTCCCAGATGTTACTTGTTTAAACATAAGGAAGAGAAATCAAATCTATTCTGAAAATAATAAGAACAAAGGAAAGAGCATCACAATGACTGTGCGGGTTGTCACTACGTTTGTAGTGTGCGGTGCTCATCACCCGCCTGCGTATTTCAGTAAACCTGCCCCATTGCCATGGATCATTGTAAATATACCCTTTTTTTTTGCTAGGCCAGTACTTTAGATTTCAGGCAGAAAACCAAATGAAGGTATTGGATTAGAACTGAAGTAAAACAATTAAAAGTTGAACTCCAGGCAGATGTAAAAGACACAGAACAATGCAGCTGTGGATTCATTAATAAACTATTAAGAGCACGATCCCAAGTGCACCTTGTGTTTTTACCTGCATAGGAGGTGCATTGATCCATAAAGTTTCATGGTGTCATTTGTTGCCCTGTACACACAGAATATAGTAGTGTAAAGCTTCACATTCCTTCCAGTTTCTGTTTGTGTTAAAACATGAGGCATGCGGCATGGCACAGCACAGGTTAATGCAGGAACCCTG
Organism: Lithobates septentrionalis; assembly: GCA_037952835.1. Classification (NCBI taxonomy): domain Eukaryota; kingdom Metazoa; phylum Chordata; class Amphibia; order Anura; family Ranidae; genus Lithobates; species Lithobates septentrionalis. Next base: position 2,110,665 of record JBBDGP010002838.1, read on the forward strand.
TCTGTACTCTAAGAACTAACACTTCCTGTGAAAAAAATGACATATCCCACGGTCCCTGGGTCTCTCACTCTAGTGTCCTGCAGGTGAGAGCTTAAAAGTAATTTGATCTGAAACACACATAAGCTGGAAGAGATGTGTTTCATCACATTAGAAATCCCACCAGTGGCAGCTGAAATCCATGCGTCCGGCACCCTGCATGTAGATTAGGGGCCGTCCGCATGGATTGGGGGGGGGGCTGAGCCCCGTATGGATGGGCCCCCACTGAATCCCACAACTGTGATCTAATACAGAGGAAATAACGAGGCATAGACTGGATGCTGTATGATCTGGGCAAGAAGTTGCTTGTCCCTTTAATGAATAGAGACAAGCTAGATAAATGAATACATAAATATGGTAGCAGAGCATCCCAGAGGGAGCCTGGGAAAGTCCTGTTCGGGGTTTATAGATCTCCCAGGTTCCTCTCATGTACATTTAGGGATCTCTGATCCACGGTCCAGTGCAGGTTTCCTAGCCAGTGCTCTCATCCTGTGGATCAGACAAGTCCTGTCTGGGAGAACGGAAAGGTTTGTAAAAGCTAACAGGCTGTATAAGTAGAGGCTGACTAGTGGTAGGCTTGCTCAGCCTGTTAGTTAAGGCCTGTATTTTTGTGTAGTTAGATCTGAGATACAGCTAGGCTTTTGTTTTGGTATTATTTACCTGTTTACTTTCTGGAACATCTTTATGTGACCTGCTATCAGCCACTAGCAATCCCCTGTACAGCAGAGCTCAGACTGGGTGAAGCAGTAGCACTAGTTGTGCCGTGTTTTACCTCTCTAAAGTTTTGTAATGCTGATTCACTCACTTCTGATATAATGTATAGTCAGGTTGCTGATACCCCATTTACTGTTTCAGGTTTGCAGATTCCCGTGTCACCTGGGTCACCTGGTTATTATACAAGACAAAGTATATTCTGTTTAACAATGTTAATGATTTTTTTGTGTCTCAGGAATGTATTGCTCTTCTGAAGGACTCCATAGACCTACTGGATATTGCTATGCTGGCTATTACTGCTCCCAAGGGGCTGTAAATCCTACACCAATTACACCAAGGGTAAGGAGACATTTTCTCATGGATGTTGTAGAGGTTGCAGTTTACTGTTGTTTGTTAAAGTTACACTAAGCTCTCGTATAAGTTTAAAAAATTATATTATTGTATTGTATTATATTCAGTGTAAATACTCCTTACTCAAAAACATCTCTCAACCTCCTCAAAATCTTTTTTTTTTTTCTGCTGTGATCGAACTTCTTGTTATAGGGTGGCTACATTTGATCTCTATGGTCCCACTGTATGTAGGAGTGTAGCCAACCTCTCTTGCTGTCTCCTCAGATGGACTATGGGATGTGTAGTGTGCATACAACAGTTCACATGCCTACAACTAACGTGTTCTGCTCATTTTTAAATAAATGAAAGTGAGGGGGGAAAAGGAGAGGTTTCAGATAAAAGTCAACGCCACCCCAAACTGATTCTTATGTTTTTTGTGGTTACTGGTAAATGAAATGCCAAACCATTTAAGTTCCCTACAGTTACTGCAGCCATTACAAAGCCAACCGATGCCATTCTTTCCTGGTAGGTCCCTGCTGTGCAGAACAACTACCCCCAACGGGTGATGTTTTCAACACTTCCATCAGAGGGAAAAGCTGTTGTATGGAATGCAAGAATCCAGAAAATATGGGAAATAATTGAAGACGTGACCCCCTCCATTGTAGCCACGCTGGACTCAATGCTTGTCCTGCTTTAAGGAAATCTTGGCAATGAGGCCTCTGAGAGATGTTAGAAGCCTAGCAAAACAAACCATTGGTACCCACTCTAATTTGACATATCATGTTAGGTGAAATGGGCCTTTAATACCTAGTTGTAGTACTTACCGGTACCTTGTACAGTTCCATGGGAATACATATACTGATCTCAGATGCCCTATCGGCACCCCCAAACCCTTGATTTCATCTGGTTGCATTACCTGGGAGAAAACATGGCATCTGAGGATCTTAGACCCATATATGACCTTTCTAAAAATATTATTTTCCGGTATACAGCAGTTATATTTAGCAAATTCAGTAATTCTTGGAATACAATACCATCAATAAAATGTTACACAAATCCCTTCTGCATCATAAGTAATAATGAAGTTAAGGTGGAATCACTAGACACTTGGCAGAAAGGTAGGAATGCTCTGCTGAAGGATGAGTAAACAACATCTACAGTTGAAGTGGTTCATCTACCACAAGGTATCGTGTAAAAGCAAGAGCACTATGCTGAGCCCCCACAAGAAAATATGTAAATTATTTCTCTGTTTTCTTGGTCATCAGGTTCCCTTCGATATAAATTTTCCCCAGAACGACATCTGCCCAGCTGGACACTATTGCCCTAATGGAACACGAGCACCAGTTCCCTGCCCTCCAGGCTCATTCTCTATGGCAGCAGGTCTGAGTACCCCGGACGAGTGCCAGCCCTGCCCTGCAGGTCACTACTGTGCTCAGGCTGGAATGTCCGATCCATCCTTGGCACCTCCATGTTCCGCAGGGTAAGGTAACCAGTTCCTCTTGCAGTAGTCAGCATGTGTCTAAAGATATGTGTGTTAGTATATAAATCTTATAAATGCATGTGATACTTTGGGTTCCATTTAATAAAGTTATCTCAGACAATCTGCATTCCCAAATTAAAAACAAAAACCTCTGCACTACTATACACCCCTCACCTATAGCTGCCAAGCACCGCTTACACCCCCTGGATATACAATGGATACAAAAAGTCTACACACCCTTGTTAAAATGTCAGGTTTCTGTGATGTAAAAAAATGAGACAAAGATAAATAATTACAGAACTTATTCAACCTTTAATGTGACCTATAAACTGTACAACTAAGTTGAAAATCAAACTGAAATCTTTTGAGGGGGGGGGGGGGGGGGGGGGGGATAAAAAAAAATTAAATAATATGGTTGCAGAAGTGTACGCACCATCTTATAACTATAATCGTGTTAAATAGGAGTCAGTACACACCTGACATCAATAAAAGTGTCTCTGATTAACCCCAAATAAAGTCCAGCTGTTCTAGTAGGTCTTTCCTGACATTTTCTTAGTTGCGGCGTCCTACAGCAAAAGCCATGGTCCGCAGAGAGCTTCCAAAGCATCAGAGGGATCTCATTGTTAAAAGGTATCAGTCAGGAGAAGGGTACAAAAGAATTTCCAAGGCATTAGATATACCATGGAACACAGTGAAGGCCGTCATCATCAAGTGGAGAACATATGCCACAACAGTGACATTACCAAGAACTGGACATCCCTCCAAAATTGAAAAGAAAACTGGTCAGGGAGGCTGCCAAGAGGCCTACAGAAACATTAAAGGAGCTGCAGGAATATCTGGCAAGTACTGGCTGTGTGGTATATGTGACAACAATCTCCAGTATTCTTCATATGTCTGGGCTATGGGGTACATTTTACAAAATCACATCTGAAGTCTCCAAAAAGCATGTGGGGAAATGTGTTCTGGTCTGATGAAACCAAGGTTGAACTTTTTGGCCATAATTCTAAAAGATATGTTTGGCGCAAAAACAACACTGCACATCACCAAAAGAACACCATACCCACCGTGAAGCATGGTGGTGGCAGCATCATGCTTTGGGGCTGTTTTTCTCCAGCTGGAACAGGAGCCTCAGTCAAGGTAGAAGGAATGATGAACAAATCCAAATACCAGTCAATATTGGCACAAAACCTTCAGGCTTCTGCTAGGAACGCCATCTTTCAGCATGACAACAACCCAAAGCATATATCCAAATCAACAAAGGATTGGATTCACAGAAGATTAAAGTTTTGGAATGGCCCAGCCAGAGCCCAGACCTAAATCCGTGCACAGAAGATGCCCTCTCAATCTGACAGATTTTGAGTGTTTTTGCAAAGAAGTGTGGGCAAATATTGCCAAGTCAAGGTGTGCCATACTGATAGACTCATACCCAAAAAGACTGAGTGCTGTAATAAAATCAAAAGGCGCTTCAACAAAGTATTAGTTTAAGGGTGTGCACACTTATGCAACCATATTATTTTATTTTTTTATTTTTACTTCCCGCCACCTAAAGGATTTCAGTTTGCTGTTGAATGGAGTTGTACAGTTTATAGGTCACATTAAAGGTGGAAAAAGTTCTGAAATTATTTAACTTTGTCTAATTTTTTTACATCACAGAGACCTGACATTTTAACAGGGGTGTGTAGACTTTTTATATACACTGTATACTAAAGGAATATAAATATGGTGCAGCACTGTAGAACGCTGTAATATGATGTGTACTATAATACACTTTCCCCAATAAAACATATATATATACTTTTAAACCACAATACAATACAAATTCATGTGTAAAACACCAGAATCCACCATTAAAACCAGATATTTTTGGACTATAATATACCTCCCTATCTCATCAAAAGTATAATATGCTAATTTACACAATATATTTTCATGCAAAACACTCAAATTGTGCAAAAAACATAAAGTGTCACTTATATGTGCAATAAATCTCAATATAACACAGTCCAAATAAAGTACTATAAAGTGCAAAATAGTCACTTTTCTGTCTCTTTGAACATTGCATTAACAAAACCCTTATTTGGGATGAATTGACCCCTACTACTTCTCCTCTCCAACACCGACCAGGAAAGCGACCGGGAAGGGAGCAAGCAATAGTGTAACGCCATTTTATTCCAATGACTTAGAATAATTTACAAGCACCACCTCCCCTAAATATATTCAAAAAGTACCAAAAAACAAAAATTGGAAGTTTTGAGGTGCAAAAAAATACAATCAAATTAATATTACAAATTTCATAATTTTATTTAGACGAGCATGGTTAAAAAAGACAATAATATTTAAAACTAGAGCATGAAAGAATCAATTCCTTCCTCACTTCCTTCCTTGAAGATAACTGTATTGTAGTGGCCGATCCCCCTGTATGGTACCTGCAGGATTTTTTTTATCCAAGGAGAAAAGGGATACTCTTTTGGGGTAGATTAATCAATCTTTGATTTTCCCTGGATTAATGGTATCATATCGATACTAAGGAAAGGAATACGGTTATCTTCAAGGAAGGAAGTGTTTGGATGGCACAGTCCCCTTGAAGCTCACCTTAAGTATATGAAGTATACGTTTTGGGAGTGCTATAATTATCAACCTGTGAATTCCTTGACTTTCTATCACAACAGGGTGTGAACGTAGGGCTATTATCCCCCTTTATATGGCACACTGATACCTCATTGGACCTCTTGGTGGGCCCTGAGGACCATTTGGAACCTTGATCACTTTTGGGTGACATTGTATTAAGGTCCTACAAAAGCTCCAGAAGAAGCCACGATTTTGGTGAAACATGTTGAGGCAACCAAGTTTTGTATTGTGACCGCATGATTCTTTTGTGCTCTAGTTTCAAATATTATTGTCTTTTTTAACCATGCTTGTCTAAATAAAAGTATGAAATTTGTAATATTAATTTGATTTTTTTGCACCTCAAAACTCCCAATTTTTGTTTCTTGGTACTGTGGGAACAATCAGTGTAGCACTTACAGCCACATAGAAGTACATAGGCATGTAGTAAGGAAGCTCTTAACCGCCATGGAATGCTTCCTGCGTAGGGATGAGCCGAACACCCCCCGGTTCGGTTCGCACCAGAACCCGCGAACGGACCGAAAGTTCGCACGAACGTTAGAACCCCATTGAGGTCTATGGGACTCGAACGTTCGAAATCAAAAGTGCTCATTTTAAAGGCTAATTTGCATGGTATTGTCCGAAAAAGGGTTTGGGGACCCGGGTCCTACCCCAGGGGACATGTATCAATGCAAAAAAAACTTTTAAAAACGGCCGTTTTTTCGGGAGCAGTGATTTTAATGATGCTTAAAGTAAAAAAAAAAAAGTGAAATATTCCTTTAAATATCGTACCTGGGGGGTGTCTATAGTATGCCTGTAAAGTGACGCGTGTTTCCCATGTTTAGAACAGTCCCTGCACCAAATGTCATTTTTAAAGGAAAAAATCTCATTTAAAACTGCTTGCGGGTCATGGCAATATGGATGAAAATCAGTGAGACAAACGGCATGGGTACCCCCCCAGTCCATTAGCAGGCCCTTTGGGTCCTGTATGGATATTAAGGGGAACCCCGCACCCAAATTAAAATAAGGAAAGGCCCTATATACTCTGAACAGCAGTATACAGGCGGTGCAAACAAGACAGGGACTGTAGGTTTGTTGTTAAGTAGAATCTCTTTGTAATTTTGAACGGGTACATTTTTAACGTGTTTAGCTCCAGCCAAAAAATCTTTTTTAAGCTTTTTGGAAAACATAGGGAAGGGTTATCACCCCTGTGACATTTGTTTTGCTGTCTTTCCTCCTCTTCAGAAGATTTCACCTCACTTTTTTGTCCCAATGAAAAATGTTTTTTGAAAATTTGGGTTTTTTTGTGGAACAAGGATTGGAAAGCATCAGTGGAAAGGAGAAATTGTTTTCCCATATTAACTCTTACAGGAGAGAATTTCCCTTCCTAGGGGTAGATTTCATCTCACTTCCTGTTGTCTCCTTCCGTTTGCAAGTAGGAGTCGTTTGTAAGTTAGATGTTTGAAAGTAGGGTCCTGCCCTATATACTCAGCAGAAATTTGGGCCTTAGGTGTTGCTGTGGCCACAACACTGTAAGCCCTCACAGGGCCCTGCTGTGAAATATTAGATCAAGAATTGTAATTACATGCCCCTGTTGAACAGGAGCTGAAAAATTAGGCCTTAGGCACTGGTGCTGGTGCCACAACACTGCAACCCCTCACAGACACTCTAGTTGGAACGCAGGAACGAGCCCTGCTGCAAAGTATTGCATCAAAAATTGTAATTACACGCCCCTGTTAGACAGGGGCAGAAAAATTGGGCCTTAGGCACTGGTGCTGGTGCCACAACACTGCAACCCCTCACAGACACTCTAGTTGGAATGCAGGAACGAGCCCTGCTGCAAAGTATTACATCAAAAATTGTAATTACACACCCCTGTTAAACAGGGGCTGAAAAATTGTGCCTTAGGCACTGGTGGTGGCGCCCAGAACCAAAAATGTTCTTACAAGCTATCAGCGTGATGATTGAGGAGGAAGAGGATAATTACTCAGGGATAGTCACTCAGCATCAGCATAGGCAGTCTTTGAAGGGATCTGAAAAAAATTATTCAGTTACATCAGCATCAGGTGCTTGGTAGCTGGTGGTGATCCAAGACTGATTCATTTTTATGAAAGTCAGCCGATCGACCGAGTCAGTGGACAGACGCACCCTGTGATCGGTTACCACGCCTCCAGCAGCACTGAATGTGCGTTCCGAAAGAACGCTGGATGCAGGACAGGCCAGTAGCTCAATTGCATACTGTGCAAGCTCTGGCCAGTGATCCATCCTCAAGACCCAGTAACCCAGAGGATTTTCGGTGGGAAAGGTGTCCAAGTCTGATCTTGCCCCTAGGTATTCCTGCACCATGTAAAACAGACGCTGGCGATGGTTGCTGGAACCGATCATACCTTGGGGCTGCGGACCAAAAAATTGTCTGAACGCATCGGTCAGACGGCCACCTTCTCCACCGCTCCTTCTTTGACTGACCGAAGCCTCAGCAACACGTTGTCCAGAGACAGGAGTTTGTAACCTCCCAGTCTCTGGGAATGCGTTGCACAGACCTTTCTGCAAGGCCTCCCGAAGATGTTTCATCCTCTGCTCCCTCTGCGATGGCAAGATAAGGTCCGCAACCTTACCCTTGTAACGTGGATCAAGGAGGGTTGCCAGCCAGTATTGGTCCTTCTCCTTGATACCACGAATACGAGGATCCTTACGCAGGCTTTGCAGGATCAGGGAGGCCATGCAGAGTAGGTTTGCTGAGGCATTCGGTCCGGAGTCCTCTGGGTCACTAAGGACAACAACGTCCGCAGCCACCTCCTCCCAGCCACGTACAAGTCCATGTGTTCCTTGGGACTGATCCCTTAAAGACTGCTGATGCTGAGTGCCAGGCTCCACCTCCATACTGACACAATCTTCCTCCTCCTCCTCCTCCTCCTCCTCCTCGTCCTCGTCCTCTTCCTGTGTGATCGGCGGGCATGCAGGAACACTGTCTGGATAAAGGGGGCCTTGAGAGCTAAGGAAGTCCTCCTCTTCCTGCCTCTGTTCTGCCTCAAGTGCCCTGTCCATTATTCCACGCAGCGTGTGCTCCAACAGGTGGACAAGGGGGACAGTGTCACTGATGCATGCACTGTCAGTGCTCACCATCCTCGTGGCCTCCTCGAATGGTGACAGGACAGTGCATGCATCCCTGATCATGGCCCACTGGCGTGGGGGAAAAAAACCAAGGTCCCCTGACCCTGTCCTGGTGCCATAGTCGCACAGGTACTCATTGATGGCCCTCTGCTGCGTGTGCAGCCACTGCAGCATGGCCAACGTTGAGTTCCACCTGGTGGGCATGTCACAGATTAGGCGGTTCTTGGGCAGGTTAAACTCCTTTTGGAGGTCCGTCAGCCGAGCACTGGCATTATATGACCGGCGGAAATGCACACAGACTTTCCTGGCCTGCCTCAGGACATCCTGTAAGCCCGGGTACCTGCCCAAGAACCGCTGCACCACCAAGTTAAGGACGTGAGCCAAACAGGGCACATGGGTCAGTTGTCCCTGTCGGAGGGCAGAGAGGAGGTTGGTGCCATTGTCGCAAACCACCATTCCTGCCTTAAGTTGGCGTGGCGTCAACCACCTCTGAACCTGCCCCTGCAGAGCTGACAGAACCTCTGCCCCAGTGTGGCTCCTGTCCCCCAAGCACACCAGCTCAAGCACCGCATGGCATCTTTTGGCCTGCGTACTTGCGTAGCCCCTTGAACGCCTAGGAGGGGGTGGAGGAGAGAGGTGTGTCACAATCAGCATTTTGGAGGCGTGGTGGCGGAACAACCTCCAACACTACTGCACCTTGTCCTGCATCCTTCCCAGCTGCCAGCAGAGTCACCCAATGCGCCGTGAAACTTAAGTAACGTCCCTGTCCATGCCTGCTGGACCATGAGTCAGCGGTAATATGCACCTTACCGCTGACGGCCCTGTCCAGCGAGGCATGGACATTGCCTTCCACATGCCGGTAGAGAGCCGGAATCGCCTTCCGTGAGAAAAAGTGGCGTTTGGGTACCTGCCACTGAGGAACCGCACATTCCACAAACTCACGGAAGGGGGCAGAGTCTACCAACTGAAAAGGCAGCAGTTGAAGTGCTAGCAATTTTGCCAAGCTAGCATTCAACCGCTGGGCATGTGGATGGCTGGGAGCAAACTTCTTTCGGCGGTGCAGCAGCTGGGGCAGGGAAATTTGCCTGGTACAATCTGACGTCGGTGTACCAAAAGCAGATTGCCCACAAGTACTTGGCTGTGACACACCTAATTCTACACCTTCATTCCTCTCACTGCAGGTCTCAGAGAGGACTGAAGGTCTAGTGGGGTTGGAAATCTCAGCTGATGAGGAGCAAGGAGAGATCCTCTTTGTTCTTTGGTGTGGGTCTTTTAGATATGCTTGCCAACGAACTGCATGGCAGGTCAACATATGTCTGGTCAAGCATGTGGTACCCAAGCGGGAGATGTTTTGGCCACGCGAGATACGCTTGAGACATATGTTGCAAATAGCAGCGGTGCGATCTGATGCACTCGTCTCAAAAAAGGCCCACACCAAATAACTTTTTGAATAACGCGCAGAGACTGCAGCGCCCTGCACATGTGGAGCTTTGGGGTGTGATGCAGTCAATGTGCTGCCCTTAGGCTGGCCCCTGGAGGGCATCCTGCCTCGTTGGTGATGTGCCGCCTCCTCCTCCTCCTCCTCTCTCCTATCAGGCACCCACGTTGAGTCAGTGACCTCATCATCCCCTCCCTCCTCATCACTGGAGCAAACCTGGCAGTATGCTGCAGCAGGGGGAGCATGACTGCCAGATTGCTGTCCTTCTTGGGCACCCCCTCTGTCCGTGCTCATGTTACTGCCTTCATCGAGCTCAGTATCATCATCAGAGCCTTCCAAACGCTGGGCATCCTCCTGGAGCATGTACCCAACACTGTGGTCAAACAGTTCGAGGGAATCCTCAGGAGGACATGGTGGAGCTAGGGAAGGAGTCACTGATGACATTGAGCTGAGGGAAGAGGCCGCTGCTTTGCCAGACAAAGCACCCTGGGCATGGGTGAGAGAGGATGAGGAGGATGAGGACGGCTTGGTCATCCACTCGACCAAGTCTTCCGCATGTTGCGGCTCAACACGGCCAGCTGCCGAAAAAAAGGCCAAGCGTGTCCCATGGCCACGTGCTGATGAGGATGCACCGTCTCCACGACCAGCACTAGACACAGAGCCTGCTTGCCCTCTCTTATTGGCTTGTGACTGTCTGCCTCTCCTTCCTGTCCTTCCAGACATACTAATGGCCTGTAGCTGCACTAAGCTGGGATAGAACACCTGTAATTTTCTTCAGGTAGCTTTATATACTGTAACCAGACAAGCCTGCCTGTCAGTAGAAAGATAACAGGAACGGATCTAGCTGAACACTGTGAGCAGGACGCACTGCACTAAATGTAAATAGCAGGAACGGATCTAGCTGAACACTGTGAGCAGGACGCACTGACTGCACTAAATGTAAATAGCAGGAACGGATCTAGCTGAACACTGTGAGCAGGACGCACTGACTGCACTAAATGTAAATAGCAGGAACGGATCTAGCTGAACACTGTGAGCAGGACGCACTGCACTAAATGTAAATAGCAGGAACGGATCTAGCTGAACACTGTGAGCAGGACGCACTGACTGCACTAAATGTAAATAGCAGGAACAGATCTAGCTGAACACTGTGAGCAGGACGCACTGACTGCACTAGATGTAAATAGCAGGAACAGATCTAGCTGAACACTGTGAGCAGGACGCACTGACTGCACTAAATGTAAATAGCAGGAACGGATCTAGCTGAACACTGTGAGCAGGACGCACTGACTGCACTAAATGTAAATAGCAGGAACAGATCTAGCTGAACACTGTGAGCAGGACGCACTGACTGCACTAAATGTAAATAGCAGGAACAGATCTAGCTGAACACTGTGAGCAGGACGCACTGACTGCACTAAATGTAAATAGCAGGAACGGATCTAGCTGAACACTGTGAGCAGGACGCACTGACTGCACTAAATGTAAATAGCAGGAACGGATCTAGCTGAACACTGTGAGCAGGACGCACTGCACTAAATGTAAATAGCAGGAACAGATCTAGCTGAACACTGTGAGCAGGACGCACTGCACTAAATGTAAATAGCAGGAACGGATCTAGCTGAACACTGTGAGCAGGACGCACTGCACTAAATGTAAATAGCAGGAACAGATCTAGCTGAACACTGTGAGCAGAACGCACTGCACTAAATGTAAATAGCAGGAACAGATCTAGCTGAACACTGTGAGCAGGACGCACTGCACTAAATGTAAATAGCAGGAACGGATCTAGCTGAACACTGTGAGCAGGACGCACTGACTGCACTAAATGTAAATAGCAGGAACAGATCTAGCTGAACACTGTGAGCAGGACGCACTGACTGCACTAAATGTAAATAGCAGGAACGGATCTAGCTGAACACTGTGAGCAGGACGCACTGACTGCACTAAATGTAAATAGCAGGAACGGATCTAGCTGAACACTGTGAGCAGGACGCACTGCACTAAATGTAAATAGCAGGAACGGATCTAGCTGAACACTGTGAGCAGGACACACTGCACTAAATGTAAATAGCAGGAACAGATCTAGCTGAACACTGTGAGCAGGACGCACTGCACTAAATGTAAATAGCAGGAACAGATCTAGCTGAACACTGTGAGCAGGACGCACTGCACTAAATGTAAATAGCAGGAACGGATCTAGCTGAACACTGTGAGCAGGACGCACTGCACTAAATGTAAATAGCAGGAACGGATCTAGCTGAACACTGTGAGCAGGACGCACTGCACTAAATGTAAATAGCAGGAACAGATCTAGCCTAATCTATCTAACTCAAATCAAATGACACTGTCTGTCTCTCTCTCTATCAGCACACCGGAACACACTACACAGGGCCGCCGTGCAGGCGGCCTTATATAGTGTGGGGCGTGTACTAAATCCCCTGAGCCATAATTGGCCAAAGCCACCCTGGCTTTGGCCAATTACAGCTCTCTCTACTGACGGCGCTGTGATTGGCCAAGCATGCGGGTCATAGTGCATGCTTGGCCAATCATCAGCCAGCAATGCACTGCGATGCCGCAGTGAATTATGGGCCGTGACGCGCCACACGAATTTGGCGCGAACGGCCCATAACGTTCGCAATTCGACGGACGGTCGAACAGCCGATGTTCGAGTCGAACATGGGTTCGACTCGAACACGAAGCTCATCCCTATTCCTGCGTTCCAGTAACTGTAAATGACACAGCAGAAATTATGTAAGTAGCTCTGCCCAGCGCTGCACCATATTTATATTCAGTCTGCATTCCCAGTAGGATTTCTACTCCGCTGGGTGAGGAAAAGGAAAAAGTAACAAAAACAGAGAAAAGTGCACCAATCTTGTGCAATAAAAAAGGTACCATTTATTATGTAAATCAAAAGTGACCACTCACATATGCTCAGCTTATATTAGTGCACATCAGGCCAGGCAGAGAACAGTTTTGTGTATAGCTGAATGCCATGGACCGTGGTGGGGCTGGAGGAGAATGTAGAAGCTCTTACTCCTGCATATGTGATCTGCTCCCAGATGACAGGTGCTGCGGCTAACTAAATCCCCTGGCTCTTGAGGTTTGAGAAATTGGGACATCCTTGAAACATGTTGCCTCACCGCCAGGGCACATACTTGTTTACAGCCTGGACCTCCTTTCCTGCTTTGATGCAGTCAGGAGATTCAGATAGCCGCTGCCATCTGGGAGTGGATCTCTTCTACAGGAGTGACAGCTTCTACATTCTCCTCCATTCCCACCACTGTCCATGGTGTGCGGGCTTACATGGAAATGTCCCCTGCCAGCCTGACGTTCACCAGTACAAGCTGAGCATATGTGAATGGTCACTTTTATTCTATATGCTAGATGTTAACTTTTTTTTTTTTCCCCACTTTTCTCTGTTTTTTTATTTTTTAGTAGATGAGAATTCTCTATTGAGCTTCAGCAGCTGGATTGAGTATAACTTTATACCTGTGGATTTACCTCCTATCCTAATCTTTACCATTGCAGCTTGTTAAATTATTCATTGTCCCCCAAAGACACCGTTTGCTAGGTACTGTGAGCTTTTTACTACCTTTTTTGTATATAAAAAATCGCTTTGTTGCTATAGATCTAAACAGACAGTCTGAGACAAGTCTTCCTATAGAATGTTTTTGTAAATTAGGTCTATATAACACATCCAGTTTTCTTATACCTGGAAACTGTCACACAAAGCTACTATCTTGCTATTCCAGACCCTCAGTGTATGTTATTAATGCATGTACTGTATTACATGGGCACAATATTCTGAGATCATACCATAGTGTGATTGGAGTGCTGTACACCGCACTAACACTGGATGTCGCTGTAACACATGAAATGGGAGTTATGAGAATTGTTGCTTCAATACTAGGATTCACTGTAACCCATATAATGACACCGGCAAATTCTCATGTAACCAGCAAGCGTTCACATTCTGGGCACAGATGGATCATGCTGATATTATTGATCTGGAACTTTTTATTTTGTTGCATGATTTCATTTTTAGGGAATAATAAGGATCTAAATCATTTGGTAAAAACAATTGCTGGAAATAATTTGTGTGCTAAACTTTGTGGCACCAATATGGTGAAGAACCTTACGTTTTACATCATTCACAGTATAGCAGAAGGTAAAGCATGTCGCTGAAATTTGAACTGTGCATTTCTATTGTCATATCGCAAAGGATGATCTGTGTAGTTCAGTGGTTCCACCACAATTCTTCTGCTCATCGTCTTGCCTGTATTTATGAGTAAATTCACAATGTGACTGCAGGGAATGCTTGGGACACAACATCTGAACTTTTCAGATGGTACCTTTGAACTACTGGCACAGAACCTTTGAAAGATTAGAATGGAAACTTTGACCTCTTGGAATAGAACCTTTGAAAGATTTACATGGAACCTTTGAAAGATTTAGATGGAACCTTTGATCTCTTGGGACAGTACCTTTGAACTTTCGGGATGGAGTCTTTGAACTCCTGGAAGGGAACCTTTGAACTCTTGGGACCTTTGAAAGATTTCAATGGAACTTTTAAACTCTTGGCATGGAATCTTTGAACTCTTGGGACAAAAAATTAAGATTAAAAAGATTAAGGTGGAGCTGCTGAGCTCTTAAGAGGGAAGCTTTGAACTCTTGTAACTGAACTTTTGAACTCTTGGCATGGAACCTTTGCATTTTTAGGATAAAACCTTTGAACTCTTAACACAGAACCTTTAAAAAGATTAAGATGGAGCTTTTGAGCTCTTCAGAGGGAACCTTTGCACTCTTGAGACAGAATCTTTGAACTCTTGGCATGGAACCTTTGAATTCTTGGGACAGAACCATTGAACTCTTGGGATGGAACCTTGGAACTCTTGGGACGGAACCTTTGAACTCTTGGGATGGAACCTTTGAACTCTTGGGATGGAACCTTTGAACTCTTGGGATGGAACCTTTGAACTCTTGGGATAGAACCTTTGAACTCTTGGGATTGAACCTTTGAACTCTTGGGATTGAACCTTTGAACTCTTGGTGTGGAACCTTTGAACTCTTGGTGTGGAACCTTTGAACTCTTGGTGTGGAACCTTTGAACTCTTGGGATGGAACCTTTGAACTCTTGGCATGGAACCTTTGAATTCTTGGGATGGAGTCTTTCAACTCCTGGAATAAAACCTTTGAAAGATTAAGATGGAACTTGTGAACTCTTGGCATGGAACTTTTGGGACAGAATCTTTGAATTTTGGGATGGAGCTTTTGAATTCTTGGGACTGAACCTTTGAAAGATTAAAGGATATCTAAAGTCTTGTTTAAAAAAAAAAAACAAAAACCAAACCTGTCATACATACAACTGTGCAGTTGGTTTTGCACAGAGTGGCCCCGATCCTCCTCTTCTGGGGTCCCTCAGCGGTGCTCCTGGCTCCACCTCCGTGTCATTGGATTTGATTGACAGCAGCGGGAGACAATTGCTGCGCTGCTATTAATCTATCCAATCTGGACCCAAGACACCGGCTGGAGCTGGTGTACTCATCCCCCTCGTTGGAAAGACCGGGTTCAGGTAAGTAAAAGGGGGGCTCTGGGGGGAAGCTGCATCACAGGAGGTTTTTCTCCATAATGCATAGAATGTATTAAGGTGAAAAACCTTGAGGTTTTGCAACCCCTTTAAGATGGCGTTTTTTAGCTCTTAAGTGGGAACCTTTGAACTCTTGGGAAGGAACCTTTGAACTCTCGGAATGGAGTCTTTGAACTCCTGAAATGAAACTTTTGAACTCTTGGGGCCTTTGAAAGATTAAGATAAACCTTGGATGGAACTTTTGACCTCTTGGGATGACATTTTTGCACTATGCATGCCCACTACTATATTACAGATGACAAGGGTTCCATCACAGGTCTTCTCCTCCATCCTATATAGGAGAACAAAAAAGTTATGACATGGAGACTATAATCATATATTAAAGTGTGGCCAGAAGTGTTTTTCAACTTAGGCCAATAGGAGAGCTGTGGCACTGAATGTATTATTACACACTTTTATTTTATCCACTATAAGTGTTTTATATACAGGGGGCTCTATGGAATGGCCATATAGTGGAATGAGGGAAAGTAAACAGACATTCTACTTAATAAAATGTACTCATTGCCAACTCCTATAATTTAAAGGGGTTGTAAACCCTCATGTGAAAAAACTTCTGTCACTGACTGGCCCCCCAGCCCCCCATTTTACTCACCTGAGCCCTGTATTCCCCCGCCGGAGACGCACTCTTCCCCTCTCCCCATTGTCTCGGCTCTTGATTGGATAGATTGATAGCAGCGCAGCCATTGGCTCCCGCTGCTGTCAAACAAATCCAATGATGCGGGCACCGGGGGGCGGGGCCGAGTCCTACATTCGGCGTCTATGGACGCCGAATGCTGGTCTCAGGAGCGCACCCACAAGGTATCCCCCCCACGGGAGAACGCTTCTCCCAGGGGGTTATTCGATGCGGGGAGGAGCTACCAGCATCGCCGGGGGACCCCAGAAGAGGAGGATCAGGGCCACTCTGTGCAAAACGAACTGCACAGTGCAGGTATGACATGTTTGTTATTTAAAAAAATAAAAAACGAAGCCTTACAATCACTTTAAATTCTTAAAAGGCTTGGAGAGAATGGAAATGTCATGATGTATTATAAACACTAGGGGGTGATATCACACTTTTTAATGTTATATACATTTCCTTTATAATTAGTGCCAGCATAAGTTTGTCAGTAGCCATGGGTTTAATCATTGATTTATCCCAAAGTAGATTTTAAGCCAATCACTACAATTTCATGTAAGTTTTCGTGTGTTTTCAAAATTTTTGCAACTTTTATTGAAACAATCCCTCCCTGGTGATCCTGATATGACAGTCCTTGTTCAGACATTTCCTGTTATAGACTGATAACACTCTGTCCGGTGTCCATGTCTCCCAGTTGTGCTCTTAGTTGTTTATAATTTTCATTGCTTTAGCACACAAAATGTCATTCAGTTAAGGCTCACAGCACCTACACTCCCTTCAGTGGCGACTGGTGCTCAAATTTTTTTTTTTGGGGGGGGGGGGGTGTGCAAAAAAATGTTGAAAAAAAAATCAAACACAGCCACTGTGCCCATCAAATGCAGCCACTGTGCCCATCAAATGCAGCCACTGTGCCATCAAATGCTACCACTGTGCCATCAAATGCAGCCACTGTGCCCATCTAATGCAGTCACTCTGCCCATCAAATGCAGCCACTGTGCCCATCAAATGCAGCCACTGTGCCCATCAAACGCAGCCACTGTGCCATCAAATGCTACCACTGTGCCCATTAAACGCAGCCACTGTGCCCATCAAACGCAGCCACTGTGCCCATCAAACGCTGCCACTGTGCCATCAAATGCAGCCACTGTGCCATCAAACGCTACCACTGTGAACATCAAATGCTGCCACTGTGCCATCAAATGCAGCCACTGTGCCCATCTAATGCAGCCACTGTGCCCATCTAATGCAGTCACTCTGCCCATCAAATGCAGCCACTGTGCCCATCAAACGCAGCCACTGTGCCCATCAAACGCAGCCACTGTGCCCATCAAACGCAGCCACTGTGCCCATCAAACGCTGCCACTGTGCCATCAAATGCAGCCACTGTGCCATCAAACGCTACCACTGTGAACATCAAATGCTGCCACTGTGCCATCAAATGCAGCCACTGTGCCCATCTAATGCAGTCACTCTGCCCATCAAATGCAGCCACTATGCCCATCAAATGCAGCCACTGTGCCCTCAAAAGCTGCCACTGTGCCATCAAAAGCTGCCACTGTGCCCATCAAATGCTGCCACTGTGCCCATCAAACGTTGCCACTGTGCCCATCAAATGCAGCCACTGTGCCCATCAAATGTTGCCACTGTGCCCATCAAATGCTGCCACTGTGCCCATCAAACGCCACTGTGCCATCAAACGCTGCCACTGTGCTATTAAACGCTGGCACTGGGTCCATTAAATGCTGCCAATGTGCCCATCATATGCTGCCAATGTGCCCATCATATGCTGCCAGTCTGCCCATCAAATGCTGCCAGTGTGCCCATCAAATGCTGCCAGTGTGCCCATCAAATGCTGCCAGTGTGCCCATCATATGCTGCCAGTGTACCCATCAAATGCTGCCAGTGGTGGGAAGGCAATGCGGTGTGAAAATAGCGAATATGCATTCGCTATGGTCACACAATTGGGTGGGATCAGGGAGCACTCTCTGCGCCCCGAGCCCACCCTTTTTTGAAGCCTATTAGAGCCTCTGGCTCTAATCAGGTGCTTCAAAAAAAAAATACACCCCCTCCTGCCCCCGCCATAGGGGTCCATGCGTCCAACGTCCTGAGAGGGGCCGGGCACATGGATAGGGAGGCGGCAGCAGAGATAGGGGGGGCGGTGCCCGTGCGCTCACAATGCACGGGCCGCCACTGACTCCCTTTAATAATATAAGCAGCTGGATGTAAATGGGTGCTAAAAAAATGGAGTAACTGATTTAGCATTTTGTAAACGAAAGCACAAGTACTATGCATACATAAATATTTGTTCCAGCAAATATTAGACTGAGCTCTGATAATACTCTGCAGTGTGTCTCCTTCTCTGCTATTTCTTATTGATGATTAGACATTAGTGATGATCTACTGATGAAGGATTGTCTGTGTCTCCAGATATGTCTGTAAAGAGGGTAACTCCATCTCCTGTCCATCAGATGACATTTATGGTTATCGTTGCCCAGCTGGATTCTATTGCCCCACTGGGAGCAGTTTGGAGATTCCATGTGATCCGGGGACATTCAGCCCTATGGTCGGAGCCAGTACATGCCTCCCGTGCCCTGCAGGGAGCAGCTGTCTGCAGGTGTCTACAGTGGAGCCCATTACCTGCCCTCGAGGTAAGAGACATTTTTATCATTTTTTTTTATTATTCTAGCTGAAAGTACAGGGATTTTACCCCCATGTCTTATATTTTTACATGACGGACATTGAGACAAAAACGTAACTAGGAAAAAATGTATCAATATCCCGAGCATCAGAATACGACTGTAATGTTTATTTTATATAATTCAGATGCATTCGGTGCCCATGGGAATGTTTCCTCTTCTTAGTCTGCATCAAGTGTCTGGACCATTTGTCTGGGAATCATTACAGGGTGTAGAGGTTACCGGAGAGTATGGATGTGAACCAATAGTATACCACTCTATTTGTGTGCAGGTAATTATTGTCCAGCCATGACTGCAGCACCAATCCCATGCCCGGCTGGCACTTTCCACCCTATGGAGGGAGCCCTGTCATTGGCGTCATGTAAACGGTGCCCAGCTGGCAGATACTGCAGAGGAGAGGCCAACTGGGAGCCCGATGGTAAGAAGTTCAATCCAGTTACTTATTTCAAACATGGTAAGCTGCTGTGTCACTGCTGGGAGGGGGAAAATAGGAGATTTGTCACTGCTGGGAGGGAGGAGAAGAGATTTGTCACTGCTGGGAGGGAGGAGAAGAGATTTGTCACTGCTGGGAGGGGGGAGAATGGGAGCATGGTCACTGCTGGGAGGGGGAGAATGGGAGAGTTGTCACTGCTGGGAGGGGGGAGAATGGGACATTTGTCACTGCTAGGAGGGGGGAGAATGGGAGCATGGTCACTGCTGGGAGGGGGAGAATGGGAGCATTGTCACTGCTGGGAGGGGGGAGAATGGGAGCATTGTCACTGCTGGGAGGGGGAGAATGGGAGCATTGTCACTGCTGGCAGGGGGAGAATGGGAGCATTGTCACTGCTGGGAGGGGGGAGAATGGGAGCATTGTCACTGCTGGGAGGGGGAGAATGGGAGCATTGTCACTGCTGGGAGGGGGAGAATGGGAGCATTGTCACTGCTCGGAGGGGAGAGAATGGGAGCATTGTCACTGCTCGGAGGGGAGAGAATGGGAGCATTGTCACTGCTGGCAGGGGAAGAAAAGGAGATTTGTCACTGCTGGAAGGGGGAAAAGATTTGACACTGCTTAGAGGGGGGGGGGGGGGAATGGGAGCATTATCACTGTTGGTAGAGCAGAGTTTAGCCATTGCTGGGAGGGGAGGATCAGGGGCTCTTAATCACTGCTGGGAGGGAGGAGCAGGGGGGAGAATAGCCACTGCTGGGAAAGGAGGAGCTGAGCTGCTTTATATTTCGGGGGGGATGAGCTAAGTTTCTGAGTCACTGATAAGATGGGAAAGTTGGGCTTTAGAAGCACCGTTTGGAGGAGAGGCAAGGGGGAGCTTAACCACTGCTCGGAAAGGTTAGCTGTGCTTTTAAATCCCTTTTAAAAGGTGAGCGCTAAGCTTCTGTGCCACTGCTAGGTAAGGGAGAGCTGAGCTTTTGAATCATTGATGACTGGGGAGGGCTGAGCTTTGAAGTCACTGCTGGGAGGGGAGAACTGAGCTAATGAGTCACTACTTGTAGGCTGAGCTAAGCTCCTGATTGACCCGACTTGATTATCTTCAGAACTTTTTTCTGTGATCTTTGCGAATTATTGCTTCACAGTGCCTGCAGCTACCAAGGTCATTGAGAACTTGTTTTAAAGTTGATTTGCAGCCTGTTATGTATTTGTACCTAATTTACTGTCTATTGCCTTCCCATAGGTTCATTTTAATGTTAACAGCCAAAATGTCACCTAAGCTTTAACCACTTCAGCCCCGGAAGATTTGGCTGCTGAATGACCAGGCAATTTTTTGCGATTCGGCACTGCGTCACTTTAACTGACATTTGCGTGGTCGTGCGAAGTTGCACCCAAACAAAATTGACGTCCTTTTTTCCCACAAGTAGAGCTTTCTTTTGGTGGTATTTGATCGCCTCTGCGGTTTTTATTTTTTGCGCTATAAACAAAAAAAGAGCGACAATTTTTAAAAAATACAATATTTTGTACTTTTTGCTATAATAAATATCCCCATTTTTTTAAAAGAAAAAGCAAATTTTTTTTCAGTTTAGGTCGATATGTATTCTTCTACATATTTTTGGTAAAAAAAATCGCAGTAAGTGTATATTGATTGGTTTGCGCAAAAGTTATAGCGTCTACAAAATAGGGAATAGATTTAGAGCATTTTTATTTTTATTTTTTTTTGACTAGTAATGACGACAATCTGCGATTTTTATCGGGACTGCGACATTATGGCAGACACATTTGACACATTTTTGGGACCATTGGCATTATACAGCGATCAATGCCATAAAAATACATTGACTACTGTAAAAATGTCACTGGCAGGGAAGGAGTTAACACCAGTGGTTGATCAAGGGGTTAACTGTGTTCCCTGCGGGGTGATTCTAACTGAAGGGGGGAGGGGACTGACTAGAGGAAGTGACGGTTTGTGGTTCCTAGCTAATAGGAACACACGATCTATCACTCCTCTCAGAACAGAACAGGGATTTGTGTGTTACACACACACTTCCGTGTTCTGTCTCTGGTGCTCGCGACCGCTCGTGGCTGGCGGTTATCGCCTGCTATCCCGATCGTGCCGACCTGCCACCGTAAAATTACGGCGGCTGGTCGGCAAGCGGTTAAGGTGAATTTTACCTGCAGTTGTGATGTATTTTTTAATTTAGTGTATAGACTCTTGATGACACATATTAAAGTGACTGTAAACGATAGCCTTGTAAAACAACTCCGTTTAAAATAGAAATGAAAGGCAAAACATTTTTGTATAGATATAAAAAAAACATTAGAAATACCTTTTTCCCTATTTTTAAAAGTGATCACATTCTCTCTGTTCTGCAAAAGAGCTAAGGGGGAGGAGAAGCAGCAGTACCCCGAGCTTCCCAGTGAATGGCTGTGCAGCGGGGGCATGTCAGGACAAGTCTGATCATTGGAGGAGAGCATACTGAGTTCCCAGCATGGCTAGAGAACTGACCATGGTGTGGTCTCCTGCTTAGTGTGGTCAGTTTTATTAGGAAAGCAGGACAACTGGCAGAAACACCAGGGATTTCACATAAAGGAAGCAATAAAAAGAGAACAGGATACTTTCTCATATAAGTATATGGTACAGCAGACACATATCAGGAATATGAAGTGTTGGGGTAACAAACGCTTTAAGGAGGTTATAGGCCTGCATGCCATGTAAAGCATGGTTCCCTTGTCCAACTACAGAGTATATTTGTGTATTCAACAACTGGGCATTTAACGTTATCTTCATGCTACAGCTCTAAATCATTCTGGTTACCATTACACCTCCATCTCTGTGCAGGCCTGTGCTCCGCTGGATATTACTGTGAAGGAGAGGCAACAGACATCATCCCTCAGAAAACTGTCCGCTTTCCGCTCAATGGTCCTTGTCCTCCTGGCCATTACTGTCCTGAAGGGACGCCATCACCAAAGCCTTGTCCTATTGGCACACTGAAGAATAGCACAGGTACCTGGAGTCTTTTGCTTTAGTCCTGCTGCACATATGAGGGATTGTGAATTTAAATGGTGGCATTGCCTATTATTATGTATTTACTAAGGTGTCCGTTTATGAAACTGTGAATAGCGGTGATCCCGAGGATCACCACTGATCTCGGTTCATCAACGGTTTATGAAACAGAGATGAGCGGGGGGAGAACATGTTCTCCGCCGATCATCTCCACACACAGAGACGCTGTCATTGACTGACACAGATACGGCCAGTTTATGAAGGTGCGATCTCAGTACTTCACTGGCGATCTGTGTCAGAATTCACCTCCCCGGTTCACCAGCTCAGAGGTGGAGAAACGGGGAGTGAGGAGAGAATCCCAGGGGAACTGAGGAGGGAGGAGGAAAATTATTCTTACTCAATCAGACCCCCCCCAAGACAGTAAAAATGTCCCCCTGCCATGTTTATGTGTGTGTGTGTGTATGTATGTGTATATATATGTATATGATGTATGTATATGTGTAGCCATGCCCCGTAGGGGTTGCTGAATGTAGTGGTTCACCTGTCACCCTGCCCAAACCGGCATCCATCTCTTATGTACTCAGAGACATAAAACAGTCCATAAGCTTTGGGGTTTTTTTTTTCTTTTTCTTGAACTTGGATGGGAATGGGAAATTATGGGATGCCCAGGAACATTCAGTGCAACTTGCTTCTATATACAGCCCAGTATATACACTCCAGTCTTCTCTCCAGCACAAACTCTTGCTTTAATCCTCTTATCCTTCACTGCTCCAGCACTTCACTTGCTGCAGACTGTTATGCCCCGTACACACGGTCGGATTTTCCGACGGAAAATGTGTGATAAAACCTTGTTGTCGGAAATTCCGACCGTGTGTAGGCTCCATCACACATTTTCCATCGGATTTTCCGACACACAAAGTTTGAGAGCAGGATATAAAATTTTCCGACAACAAAATCCGTTGTCGGAATTTCCTATCGTGTGTACACAAATCCGACGCACAAAGTGCCACGCATGCTCAGAATAAATAAAGAGATGAAAGCTATTGGCTACTGCCCCGTTTATAGTCCCGACGTACGTGTTTTACGTCACCGCGTTCAGAATGATCAGATTTTCCGACAACTTTGTGTGACCGTGTGTATGCAAGACAAGTTTGAGCCAACATCCGTCTGAAAAAATCCTAGGATTTTGTTGTCGGAATGTCCGATCAATGTCCGACCGTGTGTACGGGGCATTACTCCTCCAGACTAGCTAGCACCGCATGGATAGGCCTAAAACTAATTCAGCCAAGCCTCAGTGAACTGCCTTTTGCGGGCAGGGACCTCGGACCCCCTGTGGTGTAGAAATTGTTCAGGTGCTAACTGTCCTCTGCACAGCTACCAATCCCAGATAGCTCTCTTCAGACCTTGCCAGCCAGCCTGGCTGCAATGACCTTTTTCCACTGCCCTTCCCACAGTCCTCACTTCTGGTTCTGCACCCAACTCAAACTGCAATCTCCCAGTTCCCTCAGGCGTGCCTCCCCAGTCCTCCCAACTGTGCTTCACTTACCAGCCCTTGTGGCTGCGACCAGTTGTCCTCCCTGGAGTCTCTTAGCAGTGTTCTTTCCTGCTGTCCTCTCCTTGCTCTCTCACTTGCCTCTCCTTCCAGGATCTTTTCTCTCCTCCTGGATGCACCCCCCCCCCCCCAGACTGGGGAGCTCCCCGTGGGCCCCGAAAGCCTCCACACTCTCTCACTCCAGCTCTTCCTCCCCAACAACTCCTCCCCAGCTCGACTGACCCTGGGTATTTAAGGAGGCCTGCCCCCTGCCAATCCAAGTTGGGGATAGGTCAAGGCTCCCCAATACACCCCAGGCAGCTCCACCTCTCCTCTCCTCCTTTCTTTCCAGCAGTTTCTAGAAAGAAGAGGGAGGTGACAGTGATGCTACCTGTGAGTCACCCAGCCCTGCCCTGAGCCACGAGATTCCAGTATCAGGGGGCATTCTCCACTGTTTAAAGCATTTGTAGATCGCTTTACTTCACAAAAGGAGAAGCGATCTACACTGCTTCATAAGCTGGCACTCACGGGAGCACAATCTCCTCTGTGAATGCCGCAGAATGGAGCAGTGGATATTTTCCACTGCTTCAAAAATGGACACCTAAAGGAGGTTAATTCACGTTAATCTCCTTGTTTATCTCTACTGCCTCCATTCTCACACACACTCGCAAATCTATTCAAGTCCGTATTCTTAACTCAAAAAGTCCCTTCTACTGCCCTCAGCCTCCTCCAAATCTCCAAAATCCTTGCTGCGATTGGACTTCCTGTTCAAGGGTGGCTACCTTCGTTCTCCATGGTCCCGCTGCATGTAGGAACTTAGCCACCCTTTCTTGCTTGCCACCAAGATGGACTATGGGAGAAAAAGAACAAAACCAAATGTAACTGTTTATGGTGTATATTTATTCAGCATTATATCCCATACCCAACTACAAACCTCCTCTGATGACGGAAAAAATATGTACCAATGCGAATTTCCGAAACATGTCGGGATGTATGCTACAAATCTATTTGACTGATCTCAATTCATTTTGAGCAGTATCTTGGATTATTGGCTTTGGGTATTCTATACATATTTATGTCTTGTTGACGATGATTCATTGGTGTATTGTTTATACTTTCTAAGTGAATTGTGTTTATACACAATATATTTTCTATTTTTGTATATCAATAAAGTTGGCACCCTTGTGCCTTTTTTTTTTTACATATTCTACTTCTTATTACTCTCCTCTGCCAGTTAAAGTCCAAGGGGGTGTCCCCCAAATGCATCTTGTTGTATGTTCTTGCCATGATTATATCCCATACTGAATTGAATGTGTGCAAAGATGGAGTGGCTCTTTATACAGAGGAAAGACATACATGTGAGGCTCCTAGACAGCTGTTCTGGTTTTTCTATAACGGTCCTGTACATAAGCAGCTTTCTGTTTATATCCCTCTAAACAGGAGGCTCTTCCTTGGACAGCTGTGTTTCATGCTATGCAGGACATTTCTGTGCCAGTGCTGGGCTGAGTTCGCCGACGGGACTGTGCGCTGCTGGATTCTACTGCCCAGGAAACTTCACCTCTGCCAGTCCCACTCCGTTTCTGTGTCCTAAGGTAACAGAGACCTTTGTGGCATTATATTAATAGCTCAGCTACAAGCCAATAAATATGGTGACTCAAACACATATGAGTAAAAAAACAATGGTTCTGACTCATAGAGTTGCTAAACTACCTAGGGCATGCTAAAGTGGCGTATCAAGCAACAGCATCAAATGTAATTTCATATCATATTGGATATCATATTGGACTGACCACTTTGGCATACATAAAGTTCTTTTGTGGCTTGGTGACTCGTGGCCAATGTGCCAGTGTCTCTGTCCTACAGAGTCATGAAAAATACATTGTGTAAACCTTTCAGTCATTCCTGGAACTGGAAAAGTCACCCTAGCCTCCTGCTAGTGTTTTGCCCGATGATTGCATGTCACTATTGAAATAATAAAACTGCTCCACTGAATTCCATTCACTATTGGCATGAAGTTCGCATGATTTGCTCCTTTCTAAATTGTCCCTAGCATGTGTATGGATGTATGTGAGATGGGAACCATAAATTGTATGCTCGTTGAGGACAGGGACCGATGTGAATGTACAATGTAAAGTGCTGCATAAATTGCTGGCGCTATATAACTACCTGGAACAAATACCTATTGTTATTATTATTATTACTATACCGGTGTAGCACACTCCACGTAGGAGCCGCAGGTGAAATGGGATCCCCCACCCTGCACAGTCAGGCACACCAAATTTTCACAGACATACTTGAGACAGAAAACAGTCCAGCAACTTTGTCTTGTATTTAATTAGGGGTAATGAGCTTGGATGGGGGTGGGGTAATTATGGGATGCCCACTTGACTTAAACAACTCTTCAGGAACGCTCTCCTCTGTACAGTCTATTTACACACTCCTCAGCTTCCTCCAGTACATCACTTACATTTCCTCTGAACACGTTGGCTTTACTTGTTATATTTGATCAATAAACATTTCAAAAAGGACCCCAAGTGATACTGACTTTTGTACTGGGCGCTCCTCTATACTAGGGATCGACCGATTATCGGTGCGGCCAATACTCACTTTTTTGGAAGTATCGGTCACAAACGTACCCGATATTACTGATATTGCTTCAAGGGGTTTGACCACATTACACCGGTACCGTTCTTCAGAGCGGACAGTCAGACCGCTCAGCAGCCGCTCGGCTGTTATTTCAAGCAGCGGAAGGGGATTCCCCCCCCCCCCGCCACCTTCCGCCGCTCGCCCGGGCTCTCCAGTACGTCCGCCAGCTGGCCTAAGACCCGATGCTTTGTTGGGGTCTCGGATCCAGTAACCCGGAAGCAATGTCATGACATCACTTCCCAGATTACTGGCATCTTAAAGGCGCCAGTTTTAATAAATAGAAAGTATTCAAAAATGCCAATCTTGACGTTTTGAATACTTTCAAGTGCAGAGGAGGGTTTGGGGGTCTTATAGACCACTGATCCCTATATAAAGAGTACCTGTCACTGTCTATTACTGTCACAGGTGTTGATTATATTTCTTGTGACATCTATAACAGTGATAAAAAAAAAATAATGTAAAAGGACAGTGTAAAATGATTTTTTTCAATGTACAGAATATCGGCAGAGAATATTGGCTATCGGCCTGAGGGGTGGCTGAAATATCGGTATTGTATCGGCACCTTAAAAACTATATCGGTCGATCCCTACTCTATAAAGTAAAAATAAGTGTGCAGCGCTAGGAGAAGTCAAATATGCAGTAACTGTGTGATAAAAAAAACATGTACATGAACATGTAGATTATTCAGTAGGAATAGGTACCCTTATCGGAATTGTAGGACGCACATACCGTATAGCAGTGCATCAAAAAGACATAAGGAGGATCTCCCGTGATGGCATGCCGGAAAGTATCCTGTGGGTCACGAGCACCAATGAACGTCAAACAGAAGATGGTCACAAACGGAGGTTCAGCAACTGTCACTCACAGTACCCGTATCCAGAGTAGGGATGAGCCGAACACCCCCCGGTTCGGTTCGCACCAGAACCCGCGAACGGACCGCAAGTTCGCACGAACGTTAGAACCCCATTGACGTCTATGGGACTCGAACGTTCGAAATCAAAAGTGCTCATTTTAAAGGCTAATTTGCATGGTATTGTCCTAAAAAGGGTTTGGGGACCCGGGTCCTACCCCAGGGGACATGTATCAATGCAAAAAAAACTTTTAAAAACGGCCGTTTTTTCGGGAGCAGTGATTTTAATGATGCTTAAAGTAAAAAAAAAAAAGTGAAATATTCCTTTAAATATCGTACCTGGGGGGTGTCTATAGTATGCCTGTAAAGTGACGCGTGTTTCCCATGTTTAGAACAGTCCCTGCACCAAATGTCATTTTTAAAGGAAAAAATCTCATTTAAAACTGCTTGCGGGTTTAATGTCATGTCGGGTCCTGGCAATATGGATGAAAATCAGTGAGACAAACGGCATGGGTACCCCCCAGTCCATTACCAGGCCCTTTGGGTCTTGTATGGATATTAAGGGGAACCCCGCACCCAAATTAAAATAAGGAAAGGTCCCTATATACTCTGAACAGCAGTATACAGGCGGTGCAAACAAGACAGGGACTGTAGGTTTGTTGTTAAGTAGAATCTGTTTGTAATTTTGAACATTTTTAATGTGTTTAGCTCCAGCCAAAAAATCTTTTCTAAGCTTTTTGGAAAACATAGGGAAGGGTTATCACCCCTGTGACATTTGTTTTGCGTCTTTCCTCCTCTTCAGAAGATTTCACCTCACTTTTTTGTCCCAATGAAAAATGTTTTTTGAAAATTTGGGTTTTTTTGTGGAACAAGGATTGGAAAGCATCAGTGGAAAGGAGAAATTGTTTTCCCATATTAACTCTTACATGAGAGAATTTCCCTTCCTATGGGTAGATTTCATCTCACTTCCTGTTGTCTCCTTCCGTTTGCAAGTAGGAGTCGTTTGTAAGTTAGATGTTTGAAAGTAGGGTCCTGCCCTATATACTCAGCAGAAATTTGGGCCTTAGGTGTTGCTGTGGCCAAAACACTGTAAGCCCTCACAGGGCCCTGCTGTGAAATATTAGATCAAGAATTGTAATTACATGCCCCTGTTGAACAGGAGCTGAAAAATTAGGCCTTAGGCACTGGTGCTGGTGCCACAACACTGCAACCCCTCACAGACACTCTAGTTGGAACGCAGGAACGAGCCCTGCTGCAAAGTATTGCATCAAAAATTGTAATTACACGCCCCTGTTAGACAGGGGCAGAAAAATTGGGCCTTAGGCACTGGTGCTGGTGCCACAACACTGCAACCCCTCACAGACACTCTAGTTGGAACGCAGGAACGAGCACTGCTGCAAAGTATTGCATCAAAAATTGTAATTACACGCCCCTGTTAGACAGGGGCAGAAAAATTGGGCCTTAGGCACTGGTGCTGGTGCCACAACACTGCAACCCCTCACAGACACTCTAGTTGGAATGCAGGAACGAGCCCTGCTGCAAAGTATTGCATCAAAAATTGTAATTTCACGCCCCTGTTAGACAGGGGCAGAAAAATTGGGCCTTAGGCACTGGTGCTGGTGCCACAACACTGCAACCCCTCACAGACACTCTAGTTGGAATGCAGGAACGAGCCGTGCTGCAAAGTATTACATCAAAAATTGTAATTACACGCCCCTGTTATACAGGGGCTGAAAAATTGTGCCTTAGGCACTGGTGGTGGCGCCCAGAACCAAAAATGTTCTTACAAGCTATCAGCGTGATGATTGAGGAGGAAGAGGATAATTACTCAGGGATAATCACTCAGCATCAGCATAGGCAGTCTTTGAAGGGATCTGAAAAAAATTATTCAGTTACATCAGCATCAGGTGCTTGGTAGCTGGTGGTGATCCAAGACTGATTCATTTTTATGAAGGTCAGCCGATCGACCGAGTCAGTGGACAGACGCACCCTGTGATCGGTTACCACGCCTCCAGCAGCACTGAATGTACGTTCCGAAAGAACGCTGGATGCAGGACAGGCCAGTAGCTCAATTGCATACTGTGCAAGCTCTGGCCAGTGATCCATCCTCAAGACCCAGTAACCCAGAGGATTTTCGGTGGGAAAGGTGTCCAAGTCTGATCTTGCCCCTAGGTATTCCTGCACCATGTAAAACAGACGCTGGCGATGGTTGCTGGAACCGATCATACCTTGGGGCTGCGGACCAAAAAATTGTCTGAACGCATCGGTCAGACGGCCACCTTCTCCACCGCTCCTTCTTTGACTGACCGAAGCCTCAGCAACACGTTGTCCAGAAACAGGAGTTTGTAACCTCCCAGTCTCTGGGAACGCGTTGCACAGACCTTTCTGCAAGGCCTCCCGAAGATGTTTCATCCTCTGCTCCCTCTGCGATGGCAAGATAAGGTCCGCAACCTTACCCTTGTAACGTGGATCAAGGAGGGTTGCCAGCCAGTATTGGTCCTTCTCCTTGATACCACGAATACGAGGATCCTTACGCAGGCTTTGCAGGATCAGGGAGGCCATGCAGCGTAGGTTTGCTGAGGCATTCGGTCCGGAGTCCTCTGGGTCACTAAGGACAACAACGTCCGCAGCCACCTCCTCCCAGCCACGTACAAGTCCATGTGTTCCTTGGGACTGATCCCTTAAAGACTGCTGATGCTGAGTGCCAGGCTCCACCTCCATACTGACACAATCTTCCTCCTCCTCCTCCTCCTCCTCCTCCTCGTCCTCTTCCTGTGTGATCGGCGGGCACGCAGGAACACTGTCTGGATAAAGGGGGCCTTGAGAGCTAAGGAAGTCCTCCTCTTCCTGCCTCTGTTCTGCCTCAAGTGCCCTGTCCATTATTCCACGCAGCGTGTGCTCCAACAGGTGGACAAGGGGGACAGTGTCACTGATGCATGCACTGTCAGTGCTCACCATCCTCGTGGCCTCCTCGAATGGTGACAGGACAGTGCATGCATCCCTGATCATGGCCCACTGGCGTGGGGAAAAAAAACCAAGGTCCCCTGACCCTGTCCTGGTGCCATAGTCGCACAGGTACTCATTGATGGCCCTCTGCTGCGTGTGCAGCCGCTGCAGCATGGCCAACGTCGAGTTCCACCTGGTGGGCATGTCACAGATTAGGCGGTTCTTGGGCAGGTTAAACTCCTTTTGGAGGTCCGTCAGCCGAGCACTGGCATTATATGACCGGCGGAAATGCACAGAGACTTTCCTGGCCTGCCTCAGGACATCCTGTAAGCCCGGGTACCTGCCCAAGAACCGCTGCACCACCAAGTTAAGGACGTGAGCCAAACAGGGCACATGGGTCAGTTGTCCCTGTCGGAGGGCAGAGAGGAGGTTGGTGCCATTGTCGCAAACCACCATTCCTGCCTTAAGTTGGCGTGGCGTCAACCACCTCTGAACCTGCCCCTGCAGAGCTGACAGAACCTCTGCCCCAGTGTGGCTCCTGTCCCCCAAGCACACCAGCTCAAGCACCGCATGGCATCTTTTGGCCTGCGTACTTGCGTAGCACCTTGAACGCCTACGGAGCACCGCTGGTTCCGAGGAAGAGGCCATGGAGGAAGAAGAAGAGGAGGGGGGTGGAGGAGAGAGGTGTGTCACAATCAGCATTTTGGAGGCGTGGTGGCGGAACAACCTCCAACACTACTGCACCTTGTCCTGCATCCTTCCCAGCTGCCAGCAGAGTCACCCAATGCGCCGTGAAACTTAAGTAACGTCCCTGTCCATGCCTGCTGGACCATGAGTCAGCGGTAATATGCACCTTACCGCTGACCGCCCTGTCCAGCGAGGCATGGACATTGCCTTCCACATGCCGGTAGAGAGCCGGAATCGCCTTCCGTGAGAAAAAGTGGCGTTTGGGTACCTGCCACTGAGGAACCGCACATTCCACAAACTCACGGAAGGGGGCAGAGTCTACCAACTGAAAAGGCAGCAGTTGAAGTGCTAGCAATTTTGCCAAGCTAGCATTCAACCGCTGGGCATGTGGATGGCTGGGAGCAAACTTCTTTCGGCGGTGCAGCAGCTGGGGCAGGGAAATTTGCCTGGTACAATCTGACGTCGGTTGTACCAAAAGCAGATTGCCCACAAGTACTTGGCTGTGACACACCTAATTCTACACCTTCATTCCTCTCACTGCAGGTCTCAGAGAGGACTGAAGGTCTAGTGGGGTTGGAAATCTCAGCTGATGAGGAGCAAGGAGAGATCCTCTTTGTTCTTTGGTGTGGGTCTTTCAGATACGCTTGCCAACGAACTGCATGGCAGGTCAACATATGTCTGGTCAAGCATGTGGTACCCAAGCGGGAGATGTTTTGGCCACGCGAGATACGCTTGAGACATATGTTGCAAATAGCAGCGGTGCGATCTGATGCACTCGTCTCAAAAAAGGCCCACACCAAAGAACTTTTTGAATAACGCGCAGAGACTGCAGCGCCCTGCACATGTGGAGCTTTGGGGTGTGATGCAGTCAATGTGCTGCCCTTAGGCTGGCCCCTGGAGGGCATCCTGCCTAGTTGGTGATGTGCCACCTCCTCCTCCTCCTCCTCCTCCTCTCTCCTATCAGGCACCCACGTTGAGTCAGTGACCTCATCATCCCCTCCCTCCTCATCACTGGAGCAAACCTGGCAGTATGCTGCAGCAGGGGGAGCATGACTGCCAGATTGCTGTCCTTCTTGGGCACCCCCTCTGTCCGTGCTCATGTTACTGCCTTCATTGAGCTCAGTATCATCATCAGAGCCTTCCAAACGCTGGGCATCCTCCTGGAGCATGTACCCAACACTGTGGTCAAACAGTTCGAGGGAATCCTCATGAGGACATGGTGGAGCTAGGGAAGGAGTCACTGATGACATTGAGCTGAGGGAAGAGGCCGCTGCTTTGCCAGACAAAGCACCCTGGGCATGGGTGAGAGAGGATGAGGAGGATGAGGACGGCTTGGTCATCCACTCGACCAAGTCTTCCGCATGTTGCGGCTCAACACGGCCAGCTGCCGAAAAAAAGGCCAAGCGTGTCCCATGGCCACGTGCTGATGAGGATGCACCGTCTCCACGACCAGCACTAGACACAGAGCCTGCTTGCCCTCTCTTATTGGCTTGTGACTGTCTGCCTCTCCTTCTTGGCCTTCCAGACATACTAATGGCCTGTAGCTGCACTAAGCTGGGATAGAACACCTGTAATTTTCTTCAGGTAGCTTTATATACTGTAACCAGACAAGCCTGCCTGTCAGTAGGAAGATAACAGGAACGGATCTAGCTGAACACTGTGAGCAGGACACACTGTACTAAATGTAAATAGTCTAGCTGCCTGACCGTGGTACTAATAGGATCAAAAAGAACACCTGTAATTTTCTTCAGGTAGCTTTATATACTGTAACCAGACAAGCCTGCCTGTCAGTAGGAAGATAACAGGAACGGATCTAGCTGAACACTGTGAGCAGGACACACTGTACTAAATGTAAATAGTCTAGCTGCCTGACCGTGGTACTAATAGGATCAAAAAGAACACCTGTAATTTTCTTCAGGTAGCTTTATATACTGTAACCAGACAAGCCTGCCTGTCAGTAGGAAGATAACAGGAACGGATCTAGCTGAACACTGTGAGCAGGACACACTGTACTAAATGTAAATAGTCTAGCTGCCTGACCGTGGTACTAATAGGATCAAAAAGAACACCTGTAATTTTCTTCAGGTAGCTTTATATACTGTAACCAGACAAGCCTGCCTGTCAGTAGGAAGATAACAGGAACGGATCTAGCTGAACACTGTGAGCAGGACGCACTGCACTAAATGTAAATACCAGGAATGGATCTAGCTGAACACTGTGAGCAGGACGCACTGCACTGAATGTAAATAGCAGGAACGGATCTATCTGAACACTGTGAGCAGGACGCATTGCACTGAATGTAAATAGCAGGAACGGATCTAGCTGAACACTGTGAGCAGGACGCACTGCACTGAATGTAAATAGCAGGAACGGATCTAGCTGAACACTGTGAGCAGGACGCACTGCACTGAATGTAAATAGCAGGAACGGATCTAGCTGAACACTGTGAGCAGGACGTACTGCACTAAATGTATATAGCAGGAACGGATCTAGCTGAACACTGTGAGCAGGACGCACTGCACTGAATGTAAATAGCAGGAACGGATCTAGCTGAACACTGTGAGCAGGACGCACTGCACTGAATGTAAATAGCAGGAACGGATCTAGCTGAACACTGTGAGCAGGACGCACTGCACTGAATGTAAATAGCAGGAACGGATCTAGCTGAACACTGTGAGCAGGACGTACTGCACTAAATGTATATAGCAGGAACGGATCTAGCTGAACACTGTGAGCAGGACGCACTGCACTGAATGTAAATAGCAGGAACGGATCTAGCTGAACACTGTGAGCAGGACGCACTGCACTAAATGTAAATACCAGGAACGGATCTAGCTGAACACTGTGAGCAGGACGCACTGCACTGAATGTAAATAGCAGGAACGGATCTAGCTGAACACTGTGAGCAGGACGCACTGCACTGAATGTAAATAGCAGGAACGGATCTAGCTGAACACTGTGAGCAGGACGCACTGCACTGAATGTAAATAGCAGGAACGGATCTAGCTGAACACTGTGAGCAGGACGCACTGCACTGAATGTAAATAGCAGGAACGGATCTAGCTGAACACTGTGAGCAGGACGTACTGCACTAAATGTATATAGCAGGAACGGATCTAGCTGAACACTGTGAGCAGGACGCACTGCACTGAATGTAAATAGCAGGAACGGATCTAGCTGAACACTGTGAGCAGGACGCACTGCACTAAATGTAAATACCAGGAACGGATCTAGCTGAACACTGTGAGCAGGACGCACTGCACTGAATGTAAATAGCAGGAACGGATCTAGCTGAACACTGTGAGCAGGACGCACTGCACTGAATGTAAATAGCAGGAACGGATCTAGCTGAACACTGTGAGCAGGACGCACTGCACTGAATGTAAATAGCAGGAACGGATCTAGCTGAACACTGTGAGCAGGACGCACTGCACTGAATGTAAATAGCAGGAACGGATCTAGCTGAACACTGTGAGCAGGACACACTGCACTAAATAGTCTAGATAGAAGATAACAGGAACGGATCTAGCTAAACTGAATACAGTGTATATATATATATGCAACACCTGGGATGCATATATATACACAATACACTGTAAGTGCAGCTAACTGACTGACTGTTCTGCCTAATCTATCTAACTCAAATCAAATGACACTGTCTCTCTCTCTCTCTATCTCTCAGCACACCGGAACACACACTACACAGGGCCGCCGTGCAGGCGGCCTTATATAGTGTGGGGTGTGTACTAAATCCCCTGAGCCATAATTGGCCAAAGCCACCCTGGCGTTGGCCAATTACAGCTCTCTCTACTGACGGCGCTGTGATTGGCCAAGCATGCGGGTCATAGTGCATGCTTGGCCAATCATCAGCCAGCAATGCACTGCGATGCCGCAGTGAATTATGGGCCGTGACGCGCCACACGAATTTGGCGCGAACGGCCCATATCGTTCGCAATTCGACGGACGGTCGAACAGCCGATGTTCGAGTCGAACATGGGTTCGACTCGAACACGAAGCTCATCCCTAATCCAGAGAGAGGTGGTCCGGGGATGGTAATCAGCATTCCAACATGGGGGAAAGAAAAAGGGAACTCCACATGATGCGGGTCAACAAAATTGGGATTTATTTGAAGTAAAACACCATACAGAGATAAAAAGTGATCACTATGGAGATAAAAATGGCAATGTGGGAAGCTAAAAAATGCTAGCCCAGGGGGGACGAATTTAAGTCCTTTATCCAAAGTTTCTCTTGATCAGTTAGGACTATTTTGCTTAAATTAAAGATGCCAACACCTACTGTGACCTTTTTCTTTTTCCTCCATTGCAAGCGCCACCCCCGTCTGCATCCTCTTTTGTTTTTTGACTTCGGGGGGGGGGGGGGGGGGTTGTAAATGTGTTTGTGAAAACCCAAAGGGTGAGAGGGACCAGAATGGTTATAGTAATATGGTGTTCTATTACATTCTTCATCTCTACCATAGTCATAATATGATCTGTCCTGGTGTGTCTCACGGGGACCCTCGTTACGAAGCACAGCATAACGGTTATTGGTATGGACGGGGGAACCGTAACTGTAATTTTAACCCCCTATAATCTGTTCTGGTGTCTTAACGTGGTCTAGAAGATCCGCCGGATGGTTACCCATAGTGGGACTCTAGCTGTACCTCTCATATTCCCTTTGCCTCTGCCATTGGGTCGTCTACCACTATTACCAGAAGGGTGTCTTCCATAGTGGGAATTCCCAAGGTAACGATGAGGGTCCCCAGGGTAGCCCCTAGAAGTGGAGGGGTATCTCCCCCGGCTAGACTCCCTAAGGAAGTAACTATTCTGGGGTTCGACCTTAGGGGAAGAAGCACCAATGCCACGCTCAACCGGTCTTCCCATTCTGGGAGGAGGGGGAGGAGGGTCATATATCAGCCTCCTATCAGGGTTCTGTGGGATCAATTCCAGGGTATCTGCGGATGGATTATTAGACCCTGGATAGAATCCTTGGGCTATCTTCTTCTGCCAACCGAACACTAGATTATTTTTATAATCTGTAACGTCACTATTGTACTTTTTTTGTTTTTTATTCCTCTGGTCCCTTTCCTCTTTTTCAATAAGAGTTCTTAAATTAGTAGAATGGGAGATATATTCAGACGACCCATTGGATGGTAAAAGTTTGTCCTTGAGGTCTCTGATTTACAGATCAAGTGCAGCTAATCTGATTTGTTTTCTCTCAACCAGAAAACCAATCAATTTAATGCCCGCCTCGTTAAAATAATGGAACCAGGGTTCAAGGTCTGTATCTCCCTGTTGAGGGTGAACATCGTAATCCTCTCTGGACCCTACTCTATACCCATTCCAGAGTTTTCTGCTGAGCATGTTCTTGTTCGCTAACAGAGCGGCAGCAGCCCGACACCGTAAAAATGTCCACCTACACTAGTCTCTTCATTGGGTATTCACCCCCCTAAAGCAGGACCTAATTCATAGTGTATCCAACAATGCCAAACCTTGTTTCCATTGGTCCAGTGCTGTCACACACACACATCAGATCCATTCACACTAAACAGCGTGGATAGAGGAATCTCCCACTGAGGCTATTGTATTCTGCCAGCTGGCACCCATAGCTGAAAGAATACACTGGGCGCTGCCACACAGTGACTGCAGCTGTTAGGCTGAAGTCTCTGACCAATAATTATCCGCCTGGCTCCTTTCATTTTTGTATTGAAGGTTGTTGGTTAGTAGGGTGCTCACAGGGCCACTCACTGCTCAAATTTCAATCGGTTTCTATTAAACCAGCCGAAATTCAAGCAGTAGGTAGCCCTGTCAGCACCCTTCACCCAACATTCTTCAATCTGAGAATCCATGAAGCCAGGTGGATAATTCTCCACCGAGCAGAAACAAACCAAAATGTGATCAGTGTATGGATAGTTTTAATTACGTCTGATTAAAATTGCATGGTTCATATTTATCCAAGCACCACCCTGAGATATAGAGGATGAAATCGGCAAGTTGCCCCGGGGAAGCCGAAATTGTGCATGCAAAACACGTCCTCCCATAGAATAACACTGAATTACACAGCACAGCATTGCTCAATGTTATTTAACATTCTGCACAGTGTATCAATGGACTGGGGCAGAATTATTATTTAATATCTTCTCTAGAATTTTATATAATCCTGTGTGGTGTGTATGCTCCCATATCTGAACAGCATTCTGTGGAGGTGGTTATGCGCTTATAATTATAAATCCAAAATAATTGTTTTACCGTTGAGTGTTCTTTAAACATTGATAATTCTAAGCTGAACAATTAAGTCTTTATTGCAATTGTTTCATAATCACTAGGTAAATCCTGTTCTGCATTGCCTGGACTGTGTGTACCTGGGGCTGGAAGCTAGTGAGATTTAAAATATTAATAGGTGTAACATTTTCCATACACTAAAAGAACATAATGTCCCCTGAAAAAAAAAATACATAACTTTGTTTGAAAATCGGATTCCCTGAGCATGGGAGGGGGGAGTAGGGGGCTGGGCTAATAAGGGGACACGTAGCGTGTCACAAAGTGGGTGTGTCAAAATTTCACTGACAATGGGAGGGGCTTAAAACTTGAGCTGACCTACAGAGTATAGGGATTCAGAAGTATGCAACGTACATCATGTAGGGGTCTGGGTTGGGTATTGTATATAGTGTAGGGGTCAGGTGTGTAATTTATAGAGTGTGGAGTTCGGTTCTGTGTAACAGACCTAGTTTAAGAGTCAGAATTATACACAGCCCAGTTCACAGCACCCCGCGATTCTTTTCACCCCCACCCCGGAGTAGAAATTCCAGAGATGTGAGAAATCTGGTAATGACTCGGCAACCAAAGCTAAATTCCGGTATTACCGGGTCGATTCCGGCAAACTTCCAGCTATGTAGTAACTTAGTTGATCAACAGGATAAATGTAAAATCATCACTCCGGAAACAAAGCTGACCATACACTAAACAATCAGATCATCTGATCATATAGTACTATAGCTGGCCATACACTATTATCTTTGTTTTATTTAGCTTGA
The DNA here is from genome assembly GCA_037952835.1 of Lithobates septentrionalis. Lineage (NCBI taxonomy): Eukaryota > Metazoa > Chordata > Amphibia > Anura > Ranidae > Lithobates > Lithobates septentrionalis. The sequence goes on from JBBDGP010002838.1 coordinate 2,148,458, forward strand.
GGGCCTCCAGCCACACTATACAGCGCATATGGACAAATCCCTCTGCTGGGCTATTGTATTCTGGCAGCCGGGGTTCTGCCAACAATTTTCTGCCCAGCTCCTGTAAATTTTTAACCAAAGGATGTTGGATGGGAGGGGACTGAAAGGGTCATTCACTAAGCGAATTTCAGCTTCTTTATCTGGAACATTTTTCAATTTGATCAGTGTATGGGCATCTTTAAAGGGTTAGTTCACCTTTTCAGGAAAAATTAAAAGGTGAACTAACACCCTACTTCAGTGGTCTCCAAACTGTGGCCTGGGGTCCAGATGCAGCCCTTTGCTTGCTTTTAGCTGGCCCTTGGGGCATTGTCCCCCCCCCCCCCACTGTCAGCAACAGTAAGGCATATTTCCTGCCACTGACATCGACAGTGGGGCACGATTCCTCCAACTGATACCACTGGTGGCACACTATTCCTCCCACTGACACCAATGGTGGTGCACTATTCCTCCCATTGACACCAATGATAGGAGAATTTTCCTCCCATTGACGCCAATGATGGGGCACTATTCCTCCCATTGACACCACTGATAGGGGAATTTTCCCCCCATTGACACCAATGATGAGGCACTATTCCTCCTGTTGACACTAATGATGGGGCATTATTATTCCCCCTAATACCAATCACGGGACATTTTTTACTCCTATGGACGCCAGTACATTTTCTACAGCCACAGTGCGGCCCCCCTAATGTTTGAAGGACAGTAAACTGGCCCTTTGTTTAGAAGGTATTGGAGACCCCTGCCCTACACCTTTTCATCCCTTTGGATCCCGCTTACTTCCATGGGCGATGAGCTGTCAGTGCCCACACAGCCGGTGCAGAGGTGTGGGAATTTAAAATCCCTGTTCTTCGTCGTCTTCTTTTTGCAGGGCCTTCGGGACAGATGAGTGAGATTCTCTATGCCAGCACTGACCAATCAGTGAAATATCAGCCTTTGATTAGCTGTTAAACATTGCATCTTTCTCTGCAGGGCCACTTCTGTCCTTCTGGGTCTTCCCATCCCAAACCCTGCCCAACTGGACAGTTTCAACCAAACACTGGATCTCATTCCTGTACCCCATGCCAACCGGGATTCTACTGCCAGGAAGCTGTGGCTGGCCACCCACAGCACTGCCCCCCACACTCATATTGTCCTGCAGGTATGTATGTCCATTCTCTAGAAACTGGAGGTCTGCAGTTTCTGAGGATAATACAACAGCAGCCAGAATGAAATGAAATAATTTATTTTAACAAGCACTGTCTCCATCAGGAACACTCTATCCTTTACAATGCCCAAATGGGACCTACACACCTGTGGAAATGAGTGGCCTTAGAGATAAGGTGGAGTGTCTGCCCTGCCCACCTGGGCAATACTGCAGGTAACAGCTCATTATAAATAAGGCCAGGGCATATAGTGGGTCTCTGTTTTTATAACATCTCTTTTTCTGACACACAGGGGAGGCAAACTACAAGGGCCATGTGCAGCTGGACATTTCTGTCTGTCTGGCAGTTCAGAATACTCACCCTACCTGCAGAACTTCAGCCGCAGCACCCTGACTGAGTGCAACTGG